>OX155977.1:5168523-5777446 GCA_944548615.1 Micropterix aruncella | reverse complement strand
ATGACATTGAGATTGGAGAAGTGTTCATTCTTAACTACTAAGGTTGAATATTTGGGCTATGAAGTGTCAAAAGGAGAGATTCGTCCTTCAAAGTGTAAGTTACTTGCAGTACAAGAATTTCCTACACTTTCAAATGTTCATCAAGTTCGTCAGTTCCTTGGATTGGCTGGATATTTTCGTAAATTTATAAAGAATTTCGCCATAATGGTATCTCCATTGACAACATTACTTAAGAAGGATACTGATTGGTCATGGAATGATACACAGCAAAATGCTTTTGAGGCAGCCAAAAGAGCCCTGACAGAATATCCTGTTTTGGCAATTTATAACTCTATTTTTAAGACTCAACTTCATACTGATGCATCTCAGATTGGATTGGGTGCGATTTTACTACAGGAACAAGAAAGCGGTTTATGGAAGCCAGTTGCATATGCCAGTAGACAAACGATGTCAGCAGAAAAACGTTATCACAGCTATGAATTGGAGACACTTGCTGTGGTAATGGGTGCTCGCAAATTTAAAATTTACTTGACTGGAATAACCTTCACTGTAGTAACAGATTGTAATGCATTAAGGTTGACATGGACAAAGAAAGATATGGTGCCGCGTATTGGAAGATGGTGGTTGGAAATGCAAAATTTCGATTTCGATGTGATCTACCGACCTGGACCGTCTATGTCCCATGTTGATGCGCTAAGTCGCAATCCGGCACATGTACAACGAATTGACATTAACGACTGGATTGATGTTCTACAATACGAAGATGAAAATGTACGGAATTTAAGAAAACAATTAGAGGAAGATTTGAAGAATAAAACTCGGAAAGGTCTTACTAATGATTACAAAATTGTGAACGGAAAATTATGTCGGCTTATCGATGGGAAACCCTTAATTGTTGTTCCAAAGGATGGACGATGGCGCATATTACAGATACACCACGATGAGAATGGACATAAAGGAGTTGAGAAATGCCTTCATTTAATAAGGCAGCGTTATTGGTTTGCTAAGGCACATACATTTATCAAGAAATACATAAACGGATGCCCAGAATGTCAATTCGCGAAGAAACCAACAGGAAAGCAACCAGGATTTCTGCATCCTATTGAGAAAAAGGCAGTACCTTTTGCCACTGTGCACATAGACCATTTAGGTCCATTTTGTAAGACTAAAACAGGCAAGACTAACCTTCTCGTGATGATCGATGCTTTCACAAAATTTACTATTATCGAAGCCGTACGTGATACAAGTGCAAAGTATGTTGTTATGGCAATGAATATGCTGATAAAAACATTCGGTGTACCGAATAGATTAATATCCGATAGAGGTAAAGCTTTTACAAGCAAAACATTTGAAGAGTTTTGTATTGAAAGAGGAATTAAACACATATTGAATGCAGTTGCAAGTCCCAGGGCAAACGGTCAGGTTGAAAGAACCAATAGAGCAATTTTGGATTCTTTGGTAGCCTATTGTATTGATGAGCAAGCAAATTGGGAACATTACATCTGTAAAGTACAAATGGGCATTAATTCCACAGTAAATAAAACGACAGGTAAAACGCCATATGAATTATTATTCGGCTTCAATCCTAATTTAACTGCTCATATTGAACATGAAACACCAGTTGTGGATATTGAAGTGGTAAGAGAAGAAGCAGATAAAGTCTCTAAAATCAACGCCTTGAATATGAAGACGCGTTTTGATAAGAAACGTCGAGCAGCTCAGAACTTTAAAGTTGGTGATTTGGTACTGGTAGAGAGAAAAGTTATAAAGAAAGGATTGACGAGTGGAAAATTAGTTCCAAGATTTGCTGGACCTTGTTTAATTACAGAAGTGTTCCCGAATGACCGTTACCTGGTTGAGAGTATTCCTTCATCTAGGAATAATTACAAGAATATCATCGCAAACGATCGTTTGAAGCGATGGAATGGGCAAAATATGATTTAAAAAAAAAAAAAATATATAATAAATAACCAGACATACTGCTGCACTAGTTGCAGAAATATAATGAAACTTTGATATTATGATTGATATTATATTCAAAATTTTATTTGCCCATGATATATGTTCGTTTGAATAAACAAGTCTGGTTAAGAATTTATTTTGGTGCTGGACAGTTAAAAACTGCAGCCATTAATATGTGAAACAAAGCCTTACAAAGGTTTGATATACTTTTCTATTTATAAAGTGCCTGGAGCTATTAATACGCCTTGAGGTATTTCCATTGGAAGTGGTTCATGCTATTAATAAGCTCTTGAGTCCTTTTGTAGGAAGCGGCCGATGCTATTAATACGCATCAGGATCCTTCCGAGGTATTTCCTAAATGGAATGTAAACCCTTCTGGTGATTCCCACGTGGAACGTAAATCCATCTGTAAGCGTTTGTTTATATTATGAAGTAGCTGGGGCTATTAATACGTCCCAGGGTCCTTCGGTAGGAAGCAGCTGATGCTATTAATACGCATCAGGGTCCTTCCGAGGTTTTTCCGGCATGGAATGTAAACCCTTCTTGCTAGCATTTGTTATGAAGTAGCCGAGGCTATTAATACGCCTTGGGATCCTTCCGTAGGAAGTAGCTGATGCTATTAATACGCATCAGGGTCCTTCCGAGGTCGTTCCTACAGGGAATGTAAATCCTTCAAAAGCGCTCGTTATGAAGAAGCCAGGGCAACCTATTAAAACTGCCTTGGGATCCTTCCGAATGAAGTGACTAATGCTATTAATACGCATAAGTAACCTTCTGAAGTGTATGCGCTTATTTATCGGAGAGATATCTACCGAGTTTTAAATCATGATCATGAAAATAAACAAAGGCTATTATTACGCCTCAGAGTGCCTTTGAGTTTTGAATAACAAAACAAAAATCAGCTGATAATATTATAATGTGCACTTGGAGTTCTTTGGAAATAGGGAATGCATTCCATCTAAATTTATTGTTGAATTCTGATTATGTTCCTCTAAAGTTGCGATTTTAGGGTGTGTTCCATCGAAAATTATTGTTGGATTGAGATTGTATTCATCTGAAATTGCTATTGAGTTGAGATTGTGTTTTATCAAAAGTGAAGACGATTGTTTGAAAATTTTGATGATCTGAAAATGAAGTTTGATGGTTGGAGATGGTTTGAAGTTTGATGATTTAAGAATTTGATGATATGAATGTTGGTTTGAAGTTATTGTTAAGTTGGTATTGTGTTAATCTGAAATCGTTGTTAGATAAGGTTGTATTCCATCTGAAGTAATTTTTTTTTAAAAAAAAAAATTGAGATTTTTGTTACTCTGGTTGATGTTGATTTGATGAGGCTTATTTGACTTGATACGTCAAAGTCCACCAATCAACGAGGATGGAATTTTATTCTGTTGAAGTTAAAAATACTTCACATGACTTCGTCATAACTTACTAAATGTGAAAAATATTAAACTTAACAATTAAATATTAATATTTTTGTGTCGCGGTGTTTTGAGAGTAAAACTTGCACCGTGGCGCTGTTTCCTTTGTTTACAGAACATGGCCGAACGGAGAGTTCACCAATCACTCACTATTTACAGGTGCAAACAAGCATTTCTGAACAATTCATTTGCATGGTCAAATGCAAGACTACCGAGTGCTACACACATGAACCAGCAGTCGTCTCGGGGCGAGCCGATTTTCAGGATGGCCGACTGTTAGATATATTTTTTAGAATATACAACAATTTAATTTCAAGTATGACCGCAAGCGACATCTATTTATAAAAGACAGTAGCGTCATCTGCCGGTTGAACGAGAAGCCATGCGGTATAATTTTGTACGAAGTAAATGTATCAGCGGTTCGTGTCCCGGCTCATCGAATGAGGAGGGAATTTTCCATTCGGGGATTGATTTATATCGAGGCAACGTTCGGCCATTGTATTGCTTTGTTTTATTTCGGAAAATACATTTATTCTTACGGAAATTGACGTTTTTGTACTAAGTGAACCTGCCGGAGTTCCTATCAATATATATATATATATATATGTATATATATATATATATATATATATATATATATATATATATATATATATAAATATAGATATATGTATATATGTATATATGTATATATATATATATATATATATATATATATATATATATATATATATATATATATATATATATATATATATATATATATATATATATATATATATATATATATATATATATATATATATATATATATATATATATATATATATATATGTCGTAAATATATTGTGTAAAACTACTTAATATTTAATCTCTAATCACTAGTAACAAACTTTTAACGTTAGCTCGCAATCTCAACATCTAGGCACAGGCGTAAGACTAGTAAGATGTGTGACGTGCCTCGGGTTGCATGGGATTGGGATGAATCAACTTGTAGCTTTATTTTCCAACCTTGAGAATGTATTGCTTATGGACGAGGCCCATTTTCACATCAACGGGCACATCAATAAGCACAATTGCCGGTATTGGAGCAGGGAAAACTTTCGCCATAAACACCAAAAGCCGTACCATTTAATTGGTCCGTATTTCCTTAAAAATAGACTAAGGAAAAAATGTAACTGTGAAGTCAGCGGATTACGTGAAGATGTTGCGAGAGTTTTTGACGCTACAGTTAGATTAGTTTTAAAGATACAACAGAAGGACCTGAATGCAACAAGATGGAGCAACATGCTATACGTCAAACATGACTTTACCGGTCGTCAAATAAATGTGTCCGAACAAATTGATTTCTCGCCGAGGATGATATCCTATGGCCTCCAAGGAGGCCCGGACCTTACAAATTGGGATTTTTTATTATGGGGATACCTGAAAGTCGAGTGTTCTAAACCGACGACATTACCCACATAAAACAAAATACGCAAGGAGAAAGCTGCGATTCCCCGCAGCATGTGTCAGCGAGTTTTCCAAAGTTTGCGTAGTCGATTGCAGGGGACACACAGAGGGAGGGGCACGCAGAAGCGGGCTCAATACTTTACTTTACCGAGAAAGTAAAAGATTTATTTCGCCTACTTTCGAAAAAGTGTTATCTAAGTTATAATCAGGTAGGGTGTTTGAATTGTTTTTTATTGAATAAATATTCGTCGCCTTCGAGGTGTGAATAAATATTTAATAGCAGTTACGAAACAATCGACGTAAATTTTCAATTTATGTGAGTATATAAGGGCTTGTATGGTCTGCTGAATCGCATCGCAAATATTCACAGTTGTGCTAAGACCTGCGTGGTTCCCCGAGTAGGCTTCTTTTTACAATTTAAAAATGTAAGTAAAAGCATTAATTATATAGCGTTTTATTAGATTGCTCAACGCCGTACTACGTTTTGGCAACAATTATATTACTATGAAACGCAACGTATAGATGCCACTTACAGTTCTAAATATTGAATAATTTTCTCTTATCAGAACACCGTTGACTACGTTGTGTGTGTGTGTGTTTGTATGAGTGTGTGCGTGTATGTAAGGGTGTGTGGGTGTGTGTATCTGTAATGCGAATGTGCTTCTGAGTGCTTGTATGTGCATGCTAATTCAATCCGATCTGATAATCAGCTTTTCACGTACCTCCTTAATAAAGGATTGGCTATTTTGATGGTTAAATAAGTCAATATTGTTAAAGCATACATTGTATGCATGCATAACGCGCGGCAATAACGAATTGGAACCATAGTTAGTGTTGAACCTTGGTACGTAAAAAGTTGAGTGAGCACGTGCGAGTCGGGCAGGCGCTCGTATGCTCACCCTACTCAGAAGGTATGGACTGTCCAACCCAGTATGAACAATGTTTTGTAGAAACGACATATCTGATACTACTCGCCGGTCCTCTAATATCTGTAAACCATATCGTTGCAGACCTTCAGCGTACGACAAGCCGTTGGAAAATAAGCGGAAATTTAGATGACGTATAAATCGTTTTTGAATACGCTCAATCCTCAGCTTGTATAATGCAGCATACTGCGGAGACCAAATATTAGAAGCAAATTCAAGCAGCTGCGTACGTACTATGCAACATAAACCGTCTTCAAAGAATGAGTGTTTTTAAGAGGTCTACAAACTCTCATAATAAAACCGAGGGTGCTGTAATCGACGACTGAATCAAAGTACTTATCCATTAAAAGCTTGTGATCTAAGATGACTCCTAGATCACGCACTCGATCTACTTCCAGGGTTTATCATTGCCAATTGTATATTTAAAGTTAATCATATTGACATTTCGCGAAAATGAGATTTTATAGCACTTAGCTACATTTATAGAAAGTTTACGCTGTTCACAAAAACGAGTGAAACGATTCAGATCTTCCTGGATCAGTTGACAGTCGCCATGGTTCTTCACTCCCATAAAGATTTTCAAGTCGTCTGCGTAAAGGAGATAGTCGCAGTGATTAAAGCAAGTACCGATGTCGTTAATATAAACATTAAAATGCAAAGGCCCTAAATGGGATCCCTGTGGAATCCCTGTTGATTATTAAAAATATAATCTCTCTCTCTTGTTCTCTTGATCAATTCACCATCAATACTTCTAGTTTCGATCTGTGAAAAATATAATAATAATTTCATCAATAATGCACAATACAGAGCGATAAACGCAGTTTAGAGGGTTGGCAGGTATAAAAAGATAATAGTGCTGGTCGAATTTGACATATCCAAAACGTCATAAACCGTACGCTTAGACATATGGTAAACAAACCGCTTTAAGAGGCCGTGTACGAAATCGATGTGGGCCGTGATACCTCTATAATCAATGGTATAATATAACTATAGGTAGGTAGGATTTTCGGAGCCAAAGAGATACGTCCACTTTTTGGAAGCGCTCGGCGGGGACTAGCTGACTTGAGGCGTGAATCGTATCATAGGCGAGTATCATAACGCGAGAATTAGATTGTTTTAAAAGACTTTATTGCCAAATTTAATTATTGTTTTGCATTTTTTTTTGAGGAAATGGATTGATATTGAACTAAAGTTTATTTCTGTTGTTTTTATTTTATGAACGAGAGTTCTACAAGGCCAAAATCAAAAGCATTTCTTCGCCCATTTTCTAAAAAAATTGACAAACTTAAATATTTTTTTTATCAATAATTTTATATGAAAGAAGTAAAAAGTGATTCGCTTATTATATAGAGGACTTTCACAACAATATATTGTATTTTTTTTATACCATTTAGATGTCGAAACGATTCGTAAATATGTTATATTCTAAACCTCTTACAGCAAAAATTCACAAACAGTCGCCGGTTTAAGGTCAATTAATCAAAATTCTATAATAATTTTCAAAAAAGTAGCTCACTCATTAGACAATAATATAAATGATCTTTTATGTTGTGCAATAAAACTTATAGAAATACAATATTTTAACCTTAAATTCACGTCTGCAAAATTACGTAAATTCATGAAATGCGCAAAATTTCGTGTACGGCCTCTAAGGAATTTGTTTTGGTCATATACTTTTGGTCGTGTGAAAATGTCTGATTTTGTGCCAAATAATCGGCATTTGCGGGAAGTGTTTACTTATTTATAAATACTTAATTATATTAATTATAAAGTTATACTTAATTATAAGGAAGTTATACTTAACTATATTTTGCGATTATATGTTTGATTTAAGTTTATATATCTATATTTCTTATTATTATTATTATTTAGCAATAGTTTAATTAGTTTTAATTTACTTTAATTTAATTTACATAATTTTAACATTAAATATTGAGATACTTTCCATTTTTATAAATTGACAAAAATACGAAATTATATCATTCTAAAATTTTTCATTTCTATTAAGCAATTGATATTTTAAAAATTGACAATCAATTTGCATTTTTATTAATTCCGATTATTCTAATGTTAATTTTGTTTTATTTATTATTTGGATTATATTTAGTTTTATTTTATTTTATTTTTATTTTAAAAAGATTTAAATTTTCTATTTTTAATTTAATTTTTTGTAGACTATTTCAATAATTAGTTTTATTTGATTGTGTCTAGAAATATATGCATTGTTATTAAATAGTAATCATAATGCACAAAGAAAATTGCTAAAGTGCCTTAGAACAGGCTCAGGCCTAGTTAGGCGACTTTCGGTCATAACCACGTCTCAGTCACAATAAGAATCAGTTTTCTGCTATTGCCTCATTTACATACAGTGTGACATGGTAAAATGTACTAGTTAAATTTTGTAATACCTACTCTAAAAAAAAATAAATTAAATACGGCGGTTGAAGCGCATCGAGAGCTCCAAAAAGTTTACTCCATTCGCCTTACGGCGATGCGCCGGGAAAGGTTTCCATCGGGCAGCCTCGCCCCCTGACTACCAGTTTAGAAGGATATCTCTGTCTGGAATCAAACTTCAGGATGCCTCCTGCCTCCTGACTGGTTACAGGATCGAGGTCGCTTGCGCGGTCCTTTCCCTTACGTAGCGGTGATACTGTGTCTACCGAATCTATCGCGGACCACAGCATTCTTTGCCCGGCTTATTCACCGGGAGCGGGTGGCCTAAACACTACAGTTACATGTTTGAAAGAGTAGTTGGTAACAAAGAAAATCAACGTTAAAAAGGCACACCAATCAGTCACATAAATAACGGCCGTCGTGTGATGTTCGGTCGTTCGGGTTTATTCGGCTCCGCTCGTTCAGCCCCGCCCCTTCTGTCTGTGGGGAGGAAGTTTTCTTGACGCGACTTGAGTTTCCCTGGCAGAGACATCGTTTTCCACACATACTGTGTTTCAAAATCAAATGAACAATCGCTAGAACGACGCACCCTGAATGCTAGGGCGTGATAGTGAACCAAGGTTTTTTTAAACACATGTTTTTTTATATTTTTTATCATTTGTTGTGTGGGGCTTTTCTAAGGTCTTTATGAGCCTTGTAACACTGCGACCATTGCTGATCTATTGTGTTCGCCACCTACTATAGTTCTGCGCTAAGCCTCGTGTCATTTGAGAACCCCAGCAGGCTTTTGGCGCCAGATTGTTTGACCTCCTCAGGTTGGAGGTAATGACCACCCAAGTGGATGTATCTTTTACGCATCAGCGGGCCACACTCGCACATGCGGCGCTGGGGAGTTTCGTCTGCTCCTTGGTAGAACCTGCACATTTTTGTGTCTCTGAGCTTAAGGTTGAACATGTGTTTGTTCAAGCCACAATGCCCCGTGAGCGCCCTCACCAGCGTAGATTGTTCCTATTTAGCGATAAGGCCTCATAAGGGTCGTAAGCCTTGATTAGCGCTTTGGATTGATTCAAGCCTGGGTACGCCACAGCAAGGTTCAAGGCCGTATAACGTTCCCATTGCTCCCGTCTTAGCAAGTTCGTCACTTTTTATTTCCGTCAATTCCTGCATGGCCGGGAACCCATCTTAGAATTACCCTGTTCTTTTCGCCAAGGGAATTCAGTAGTGATACGCAGTTTTGCACTAGCTTTGAATTAATAGTATTCGAGGCTAGTGCCATAAGATCTGTCTTGCTATCCGAGTGGATATAGATACGGTGGTTGGCGTAGTTCTTATGGAGGTTCATATCCGCACATTCAATAATGGCGTATACCTCCGCTTGGAATATGGAGGCGTATTTTCCAAAGTGTACACTTCTTTCGAAGTTTGGTTGCTCTCCATATATACCGCAGCCTAGGTCTAGTCCCAATTTGGACCCATCAGTATACCATTTAAGGCTACCGGCCTCCCATTGCAGTTGGCTTTTTAGCCAATCGTCTCTGGGCGGCAGTTCCACTGTAAAAAGTTCTCCAAAGTTTAGGAGTGGAAGTATGATGTCTGATACCATGTTAAGTGTTAGAGTTTCACTGACTGAGTCAAGAACTGATCTTAGTGCGTGTGAGATCCAGTTTACCTTCTCTCGGGCAGATGCCTGTACATGCTGGCATTGATTTTATAAAAAAATAAATGATGCTGGCTTTTGCCACCTTTTGCAAGTCAATGTTTTATTTATTTATTTTTATTTATTAATTTACAATAACTTTATATATGTCATATACACTCATTAACATAAAATGCTTGAGTTGGGAGAGATTGAGCACATCCTATGGTGAAATTGTTTATTCGCATTCCTAACTAGGTCAGAGACCCGTATCTAGGGATGCTGATTTTTGTTTAATGGTATCGACGAGCTGACTCTTTTGATATTATAATGAACTTACGTTGCATTGCATGATACATAAGACTATATACATATAAACATACACATACATAAACATACATATACATACCTTCACATATATATACATAAGCAAATAATACACGAGATTTGGTATTAGTTAGTAATACATAATTTAATAAAACAACTTAAATTATTAGCGAGAGCAATTGAGACTCAGCATACAATGGACCCCTTTCAAGCAGGTACTTCTTTATAAGTATTTTCAATGAATTTAAGTTGTTGGCATTCTTATAACTCTCATTTAAATTATTATAAAATCTCGGCGCAAGGAAGTAAAAATGCCTTTGGGCAAATGAAGACTTTACAATCGGAATATTATAATTTGACCCAGTAGCTTGTCTTGTGTTTTTAATTTGTTGGCTTCTTGTCTGTTGATCCTTGATTCTGTGAAACTGAATTAGTAATTGTTTTATGAATAATTGCCTCACATCAAGTACTCCATATTCTGTGAAGAGATTCGCTGAGGGGTATCTAGGGGTTTTTTTTATTGATAACCTTTAGAATCAACTTCTGCGCATTGATCAAATGAAGGAGCACTTGTGTGGTGCAACCACCCCATGCGATTGTGCCATAGGACCACAGGCTTTGGCACAACGCCATATACACAGTTTTAAGAAGGGGCTTTGGTAGAATATTTCGAAGCTCTCTAAACACGTAGGCGAGTTTCCTTGTACTTGTGGCTAGGTTGCTTACATGTTGCTTCCATGTCAATGTTGCATCCATAGTGACACCCAGATACTTATATTCCCTAGTCCTTTCAATGGTTTGACAATTGCAGACGTCAGATCTAGAGCAAAAAGTTGTGTGCATTATTAGTTGGTTTTCGGTTTCTGAATTATTTATTGTTGCCTTGATGTGAAATTGTATAACTTTTGTCTTAGAAATATTCAAAGTGAGAATATGGCTGTCGAGTCACTGCTTCGTCAGATTTAGGTTCGATTGAGCTTTGCGGTATGCATCTTCTGTATGCATTGCGGTATGCATTGTTAGCAGACGTAAGTAACACGGTGTCATCCGCGAACGCCACTATTTTTCCTTTTATTGGTAGGTCACATAAATCATTTATATATATTAGGAACAACACGGGTCCCAAGACGCTACCTTGGGGAACACCGAAAGATACATTGAGTGTGTAGGGGCAGTAAGTTCAGCAGTGCATCTAGAGCTGCTCCAGGAGTGGAGGACATTGCGCCAGTATGAATGAATTACGCGCCCCTTTGAATTGCCGCCCGGGGCAGGTACCTCAGTTTGCCCCCCCCCTTCCCCCTAGATATTGCTATCACAAATATTGTTTATAATCGGTGATTGTTCTTTTCAGACACATTAAGTTAATAAAGCGTCCAATCAGTATAATAACACTTATACATGTCATATGCGTTACTTTCGAATTGTCGCTAACAGGACTTGTACTCTCGACTGTAAGTATATAATCATAATATTCATTATTATTATCATAATATTCATTATTATTATATAGACTACTACTAGAATATTACTACTACTACTACCCAGTGTTGTCTGGGTGACGTTCATGGTAGGTCCATGGTAGTCGGTTGAACGGTATATAAGTTGTTGCGCTGCAGCGCCATCTAGTGGCGAAAGACAACAAAGGCGATAGCGCGAAAATAATATCCGCACTCAAATATCTAGGTACACCAAATTTCATGACAATCGGTTATAATGGGAATCTACAAAAGAGTATTCCCTATTTTTATAACCACACAGGTTAACTAAAACACAAGACACTTAAACAAAATAAAAATTAAAAAATCTGATGGACCCCACCGTTTTTTGTAGCAAAAAACGGAAACTTTACTCAAACAAAAAAAAAACTAATAACAACTGAATATATCAGGTCGTAGACTTGAATTGTATGGACATTTTGGGATAACGAATTTCCAATATCATTAATAAAGAAGAGAAAAACTTCTTATGGAATTCCGACAACTTTCGACAACAAAGAAAAGAACATCTCGTTGCCGATAAATGACTTCTACAAAAACAACAATAATTCTAACGTTAGACCTCAACTCAACGTTTACTTACTATAGAGACTGTAGTAGTTGCCTTTTACTGCCTTTCATAAAAATCTACATCCATGAAAATGGGCCCGATTGCGTTTCTTTGTGCGCTAAAACTAAAATTAGTCCAAGCGAACGAGACAGAGCAATACGTTAGAGCGGAATATAAAACGAACGATAGTCGATAAATACTACCTGTTGAACTTATACTCGTCCGAATATATTCGAGCATATTTCGTGCGGTTTAAGATTTGACCTCTGGAGTTTTGGTTTTCTCGATCTTTCTCTATGCATCGGAGACATGGACCCTGAAGGCTCGTATACGCACCAAAATCGATGCACTAGAGATGTGGTGTTGGCGTAAAATGCTAGGAATCCCATGGACAGCACGCCGCACCAACAAATCTGTCCTGGAAGAACTCGGCATCCAAGTGAGGCTCTCCACTGTATCCATGAGAAAGGTCCTGCAGTTCTTTCGTCATGTTGACAGGAGATACCCAGAGAATCTGGAGAAAATGCTTTCCGGGGGTCAAGTGGTGGGAAGAAGAAGCAGAGGCAGATCACCGGCCAGATGGAACGACCTCATCAAAGAAGTTACAAAAGGGTCTATACAATCTGCGACCCGCCATGCAGAAGACAGGTCGAAGTGGAGGAGCCTCGTAGGCAAACTGTTGTCTAGTGGCCACGATCCTCAGTAATGAGGGAACGACGAAGAAGAAGATTTGACCTTGGCGCGCAGTTTTAATGCGAAAAAGTGACAACCGGTCATCTCACACTCCGCTTTAGCGTATTGCCCTGTCTCGTTCTCACGGACTAATTTCCGATTTTAGTTCACAAAGAAACGCAATCGAGCCCAATATTGGCAGTTACTTTGGAAACGATAAACTAGAAAATGCTATGTCCGCCAAATTTCCGGCATTGGAAATCAACCAAAAATTGCAATGGTCTATTAGCATAAACGAAATCAACAATACACTCTGCAGTGCTGTTATTCACAATTAGAAAAACTAGAAATCCACACGGTTTTGCTGCCGCTAAATCTGTTTACTTAGAATATTTCCATTGCATGATAACGTATGGCCTAATGTTTTGAGAAATGGCGGCAAATTCAAATAGAGTTCTGCTTCTCCAAAAAAAGCACAGCCTGCTATATAAAAAGTCTCTACAAGTACGTCGTGTAAATCTCTGTTCATAGAATCAGGAATCATTCGCCTATTACGTCTATCTTACCATTGTCTTCGCTGGAAAACACTTATTTATTTTTTATTTATTTTTTTAATTTATTTTTTTAAGGAAAACCAACAGCCATATAAAATATTAAATAACAACTTAAATAATAAATGATAGCCAATAACAGGTTCTCACATATAGAATAACAGGTTCTCACATATAGAAGCAGACCTATGGGTTAATAACTGGAGATGTCAACTATAACGGGCGAACCCGTCACCTCAGGAACTTTTAACGATGCGCAGAAGACTTGGGACAAAAACATTCCACTGTCTAGTTACACCAGTCGCCCGTCAGAGGCCAGCGACTTACGCCGAGGCAACGGTAAAGGTACCCAGCGGATGGATATCTCCGTCTGGAATTAGCCGTCAAGATACCTCCTTCCTCCTGACTAGTTACAGGATCGATGTCGCTTGCGCAGTCCTCTCTTTTACGAAGCGGTGAAACGGTGTCTACCGAATCTATGGCGGACCACGGCATCCTTTGCCCCGGCTTATTCACCCGGGATCGGGTGGCCGAATGGTCGTTTCAAGAGCAGTTGCCATAAGGTTAACAACCACCCCCGCTCTATAGGAAACATTACTGTTCCCAGACTCCCCTGGCTGTTAGTGCACAATCGAGCTGTGTGAGTGCACAGTCGGAGTGCACAATGGCTAACGCTGCACGGTGCGCAAACCGTCCAGGAGTGCCTGAAGGTTGACTCCTAGGGGAGACTGGCCCGCAGGCCAACGACCTACCCTGGCTCTCCTTTCTGCGTGGACCCGTGAGTATGACCGACCCTGAACGAATGGGTCTTCGCGGCCAAACTGCAACAGAAGCCCATTAGCTCCCTACATGTAATCCTGCTGTAATCCTGCAACTAGGGTTGTCGACTACAGCGGGCGAGCCCGTCACCTCAGGGAGTTTTAACGATTAGTCGTTCTATCTCCCTGGAGTGAGCGCAGAAGACTTGGACAAAACAGTCCACCGTCTAGCTCCGCCACAAACCCGTATAAGAGGCCAACGCCTTAACCGCCAGATAGCCAGGAGTGTTACCCGGCGGGCTTACACTCACGCCCTTCCTTCCAATTGTGACCAGATTACTCCACTCTCTCGATTGGTTACGAGTTCGAGGTCGCTTGCGCGGTCCTCTCCCTTACGAAGCGGTGAAACGGTGTATAGGTACCGAATCTATCGCGGACCACAGCGTCCTTTGCTCGGCTGTTCACCCAGGATCGGTGAACCGCGAAGCTCTACTCTACAGTCCTCGTAAAGCAGTCTAAACTCCGCGCACACCGTTGCAATCTTGATGTTAGGTTGGATCAGCAGCACTCCTTATTCCTGCCACAGTATCGTCGAGAAATGTACTACAGTTGGCTTCTTGAATCCTTTGAGTGTCGCTCTGCGCTGTCCTTGACTGAATAAAACGCAGGTTTGGTGAAGCGTCCTTTAATCTCCCCTTGACCTACGCAATATAATCAACGCGCACACTGAGCCGCTCATTCAAAATCTATCCTAGCCGCATCCTGCCCGTTTACCTAATTAGGGATAACGCTTTCACAATCTCCTCATATCGTACGTTAAACTTATCTACTTATTTTATTTTCTTGTTGCTGAGGTCATATCTTAAATATATATATATATATATATATATATATATATATATATATATATATATATATATATATATATATATATATATATATATATATATATATATATATATATATATATATATATATATATATATATATATATATATATATATATATATATATATATATATATATATATATATATATATATATATATATATATATATATATATATATATATATATATATATATATATATATATATATATATATATATATATATATATATATATATATATATATATATATATATATATATATATATATATATATATATATATATATATATATATATATATATATATATATATATATATATATATATATATATATATATATATATATATATATATATATATATATATATATATATATATATATATATATATATATATATATATATATATATATATATATATATATATATATATATATATATATATATATAAATTTATATATATATATATATATATATATATATATATATATATATATATATATATATATATATATATATATATATATATATATATATATATATATATATATATATATATATATATATATATATATATATATATATATATATATATATATATATATATATATATATATATATATATATATATATATATATATATATATATATATATATATATATATATATATATATATATATATATATATATATTTTTAAAGAATTCGTTTAAAGGATGACACTTTGATGAAAAAATAAAAATAATAAAAGCCACTTACATAGCTGGAAGGTTTTCCCGGACTGGACTGGGAAATGCTTATTGTTTAAACGAGATGTATTCTTGGATGAGTACCACTTTCGAAGGTACACTGTAGGTTTAATGGGATCCCTTTATCGCTAGCGAACGATCGCCCTTCATCCACATCTCAAAAACAAAGCGTATCCTTTTGCAAACCAAAATAAAATGTATTTATTAAAGACAAATTTAAGCAAAAACAATGAAAAATATATATATATATATATATATATATATATATATATATATAATATATATTATATATATATATATATATATATATATATATATATATATATATATATATATATATATATATATATATATATATATATATATATATATATATATATATATATATATATTATATATATATATATATATATATATATATATATATATATATATATATATATATATATATATATATATATACAACACTATTTGTTAAATGGACGTAAGGTCTCTTCCTAATTACACTATGATTAATTAATCTAACAGGTTGTTACATACTAGGAACGTTGTCTATTGTCTAAAAACATGTACGGTGAGTCGACCTTAGCCCATATTTGCTCTCCCTTCGTCATTTCGACCGTTCATGTCATTTGACACTCCCTCGCTTACCAGAGATGCCCTTCCTTCTACGAAGTGAGACAATTAACATTCCTACCCCCCTGTATTGTGATATTTTAATTTACGGCACAATCGGGTAGCCGATGGTCGTTTCAAGAGCAGTCGCCGTAAGGTCCGCAACCACCCCCGCTCTATAGGAAACAGTACTGCTTCCAGACTCCCCCGACTGTTAGTCAGAGTGCACAGTCGATTGGCTTACGCAGGAGCGCCAGAAGGTTAATTCCCAGGGGAAACTAACCATAGGGTCAGAGTCCTACCCAGGCTCGCATTTCATGCGTGGAGGCCGTCGGATAGGTGTTGACCCGTGAGTGTGACCAACCCTGAACAGAATGAGTCTTCGTGGCCAACTCAGCAAGGGCCCATTATCTCCCTGTAATTCTGCAGTCGGGGGCGGTTGGGATCAGAAGATCGCGGATTCGGGGGAATACCTCGGGCGGTACTGGGCGTTTTTTGTACCAGGCTGTTTCAGCCATCCTTGCGCAATTCGGGAAATAACCAGGTGGTTTGGAGATGTATGTTTCCTATGACAGCGGAGGGTGGTCGCCGATCTGACGTCCTCAACCCTTGAATCAAGGCGTTGGCCACGCGGTCCCAAGTGAATTCGGTCCGCCAAATATTCAAACTGAAGAACCGAATAATCATAAACATAATCATGTTTTTTATTCAAAATAGTACGAAATCGTAACTTTTTGACGTCAATAATGCATACAAACATACATAAATGATATAAAAATTTAATTATTGTGACATTATAACAAATTATTGCGACATGTAACGTTATATAGGTAAATCATCGAGGTAACCATTTTATTTCCAAGGGTCTTTGTCATCTAGATCAGTGGTTCTTAACCTTTTTGGCTGGCGACCCAAAGTACGAATATATTTGAAGTACGCGACCCTAATCTAATTTTTTATTTTATTTTCCAGTGATAGGTACTAAAATTATATATTATGTAATTTTATAGGACGTAGTTGTAAAATTAAAAATAACAACTTTATTTAAATGTTTTGTATTAAAATCAGACAATTCAGCATTAAAACAGTTAAAAAATAATTAGTGACTACCCTGGTGTTGTATTTTTGAGCAAAGATCATGTATACGTGGAGTTATGTTTATAGAAACTTCACACCGCATGTCATGCTGAGGATCCAACCTATCCCTGTACTTATTCTTCATAACAGCAAGGCATGAAAATCCTGCTTCACATAAATAAGTATTTGGGAATGGTAGCAGGGCTTTTTCAGCTTCATTGCTCAGAACAGAACTAACATGTCGCGATTGTGAACGGACAATAGATGGCAGTAACACAGCCTTTAGTCCTTGTTCTCTGACTAGTAATAATTGTCACTATACTAGTTTAGTGACATCGATCGACCTATCAATACAAAATAAAAATATTCGCAATTAAAAACGTCAAGTTTTACCACTTCTTTAAAGTTGTTTGGGGGATTTCCGCGACCCCCAATACCTCTCGCGACCCGAATTTGGGTCGCGACCCGAGGTTGAGAATCGCTAATCTAGATAATCATATTTTATAGTAGCGCTTTGAGTACAGTTTCTTCTTAATAAATGACTTAAATTGTATCAAAGATAAATTTTGCATGTTTTCTGGGACTTTATTGTAGTAGCGTATACATTGGCCATTGAATGATTTTGTGGTTTTGGAAAGTCGTCTTTTATGGTCAGCAAGTTTATTTTTATTTCTAGTACTGACACCATGCCTATCAGAGCTTTTTAAAAACAGTTCTTTATTTTTATGCACATACATTAAGTTTTCATAGATGTAATGGGATGCAAGTGTCAAAATATTGATTTCTTTAAATTTTCCGCGTAACGACTCTCTAGCACCTAATTTATAAATAGCGCGGATGGCTCGTTTCTGTAGTATAAATATTTTATCAGCGTCAGCAGCATGACCCCACAGCAAGATGCCATACGACATAAAGCTGTAAAAATAGCTGAAGTAAACCAGCCTCGCGGTGTCTATATCTGTTAAATTACGATTTTTTTTACAGCATATGCCGCAGAACTTAGCCTGTCGGCCAATTTCTTAATGTGTGGGCCCCATTGTAGCTTTTTATCTAAAGTAATACCAAGGAATACAGTGGAATCACCAGTTCTAGGCGCTCATTTTTTATGATAATATTTGGCCCTATCGATAATCCGTGACCGGCCTGGTCCGGAGCCGGCCTGGCTCCGGAAAATCAACAGTGTGTTAATTTTTGTTTTAATATTTTATTATTTCTCAGGGAATCGGCAAGGAAGGATACGGAAGCCCTGAAAGTAATGCAAAACTGATGTTTTACACTTTTGTAATTTTGGTTATTGGTTTAACAAACTGCAACCTTGCTGATAGCATCATGACAGATGTAAGTACAAAAACAGAAAATAAATATAAATATACCGTCGCCTTACTCAATAACTCAATAACTCGAATTCGGTAGTTCTGAGATAAACACGTTTTAATATTTTTTTAAAGTTTCAACTCGTTCACTATTTTTGACTTGTGAAAACTAATAAGTGGACCTAAATACTGACCTAAAACTAGACACGTGGGTGGAGATATCGAGTTTTTGCGCTACGATAGCAGACAGTGCTGCGAACTTTCAGCTAGATAAGTGGACATATCGATTTTTAGTATTATAGCTGGAGCTGATTTTCAACTTATCAACCACCGTTAAACTCCCAAAGGCGGGGCAATTTCAATTATCTGGTTTTAAGGGAAGTGAATCCTCGCCGCAAACGAAGAATGCCCACTTTTATCAAAGGCACGGCTGATCCAACTGTGAATCTCCAGTTCGTTGAGCGTACTAAACATTTGAACGTTTGGCCTTTGCATCCTGACACCTCAGCAGCCGATTTCAAGTTGAATCTTGACTCAATTGAAGTTCGCCAGGATTATGACATTGAAAAACTCCAAGCAAAAGGCAATTACGCGTCGTTTAGGATAGGAATGCCCGAGTCTTGGCCAAGAAACGCCATCCTAAAGGAATGGCGATTTCGCCACCCCCGCCCCGGCGCCTGCCATCGAAGGCAAATAGTTACGCCAACCTTTGAAGATGGAAGTGTTCTTCTACGCAACAATGTAACACAGTAGCACACCAAAACATCAGCTGTATATCCAATAAAATTGAACAGCTGGAAGTCCTGCTATCCACCAACCTGCTTCTTTTTACTTTATTATTGTGTTTTTTCCTTCGTTTTGTTTTGTTTATTTTATCTTTTCTTTACGATAAAAAAAATGTTTGTTTGCTAATATGTATGAATGTTTGCTAATCTGTATCTGACTTGCATACTAGTATACTAATAAGTATGTAGTGGATATTTTTGGATGAAATCCATTTTCAGCAGTCAGCCTAATCAATGCCGATCTTGAAAGGTTATCCGCTTGGTCCTATAAACATGGCTTACAAATCAACCCTTCGAAGTCATGTTTTATGATTATTGGGTCGAAACAGGGCAGGACTAAAATTGCTAACTATGGCTCTCTTCCTATAATGGTGGACAGTTTGCCAATACCACTGGTCACTACGGCTAAAAATCTGGGTATTCTATTTGATGGAAAATTACGGTTTGAGGAACATTTCAGCAAAAGCGTTGGGTGGGGTTTCTCACGTCTAAAGGCCTTATACAGAATTCGGGAGTACCTCAGCGTCAGAATCAGAATACTTCTTGTAAATGCCCTTATATTGTCTATAATGGACTATAGCGACTGTGTGTACGGCCCCTGTCTATATAGGAAGACTGAGCGGAGACTTGAGAGACTGCAAAATGCCTGCGCAAGATTTTGCTTTAGGATTCCTCCACGTCATCATGTGTCACCATTCCTTGCGAAAGCTTCCATGTTGAATATGAGTAAAAGAAGGCAGCTCCATCTTGCGACCCTTGTACTCAAGGTAGTACGCAATAAACAGCCGCGATATCTTTACTCTATTATGACGTGGTCCCGTAGCCGGCATGTCCATTCAACACGGGCACGTTAACAACTTGCTATAATACCCAAGCACAACACTACACATTTCCAGTGCAGCTTTTCGTATTATTCTGCGGTTGTATGGAATCGGTTGGGAATGGCTTTGCGATCGAAATCAATTACAGTATTTAAGGACCACTTTAAAAGTTTATTATTAAAGGAAGATATTTAGATGTCATAATTTGATTTTATTTTAAAATAACTATTGCTAATTGGATTATTACTATTGTCTTCGTTTATTTATTAATTTGTAACCTGATTATTTAATGTTAAATATTTTGATTTTGATTATTTTTGATTTCTTATATGTATATTATAAAATTTATGTAATTACGTTATTTTCTTTTAATATCATTTGATGTTAAATATCTTGATTTTGATTATTTCGATTTGTGTATTTATTTGATTATGATTATTTGGATTTTTTGTTTTAAGATTTATTTGATTTGGTTATTTTATTTTAAAAATCATATACCTATGTATCAATAATTAATAGGTGTGTCCTGAAAACCAGGATAAGAGAAATCATGAGGATACCCCTAATTTGCAGCGTTTGTAGCTTTATTTCATAGTCTTTGTCTATTTATAGTTTTAATTTTTAATCTGTGTGTTCTTGTTTTTTTATAACAGCTGCAAATAAATAAATAAATAAATAAATAAATATGTAGTGGATATTATTACCCCCCCCCCCACCCCCCGCCCCCCCAGATACAGGCTGTTCGGTCTAGTTGGGCATTCGTCTAGAATGATCGTATGGGTTGTGTTCATTTCCTATTGCTTTTATAAATAGTTACAAATTATATCTGTACGATCACACTGTTTACCGGGAGTTAATGGGCCCTTGCTGAGTTGGCCACGAAGACCCATTCCGTTCAGGGTTGGTCACACTCACGGGTCAACACCTATCCGACGGCCTCCACGCATGAAGTGCGAGCAAGGGTAGGACTCTGGCCTTATGGTTAGTTTTCCCTGGGAATCAACCTTCTGGCGCTCCTGGACGGTCTGCGCACCGTGCGGCATAAGCCAATCGGTTGCGTACTCTGACTAACAGTCGGGGGAGTCTGGAAGCAGTACTGTTTCCTATGGAGCGGGGGTGGTTGCGGACCTTACGGCGACTGCTCTTGAAACGACCATCGGCTACCCGATCCTGGGTGAACAGCCGGGCAAAGGATGCCGTGGTCCGCGATAGATTCGGTATACACCGTTTCACCGCTTCGTAAGGGAGAGGACCGTGCAAGCGACCTCGAACTCGTAACCAATCGAGAGACTGGAGTAGTAATCTGGTCGCAATTGGAAGTAAGGGCGTGAGTGTAAGCCCGCTGGGTAACACTCCTGGCTATCTCGCGGTTAAGGCGTTGGCCTCTTAAGGGTTTGTGGCGAAGCTAGACGTTGGACTGTTTTGTCCAAGTCTTCTGCGCTCACTTCGGGGAGATACAACGAATAATCGTTAAAACTTCCTGAGGTGACGGGCTCGCCCGCTGTAGTCGACCACCCTAGTTGTGAACTCTCTACCAAGATGCAACAAATAAATAAATATTTTCCTCAAATAAATAAAACCTTCTGGCATACTAATCTCAAAAATGCCAATTTTCGAGTTATCAAGTTATAATTGTAAGGCGACGATATGAAGTCTTGTTGTTGTATGTTGTTATTGTTTCACAGAGCGAAGCACTGGCGAGTACTTACTATGGGATGGGTTGGTACGACTGGCCAAAACAAGCGAGGAAAGATTTGGTGTTCATAATTCAAAGATCACAAGATCCAACGATCATTTCAGTATGGGTATTCGCGGTTTATTCGTTGAATTTTTATTTGCAGGTAAGTGCAAAATAATAATAGATCTTCAAAATTTAAAAAAACACCTTTAACAAAAAGACGGCTACATAATCAGTTGTTGTAATGTTGATATAAACGATTATAAATATGAAATGTAAAGCAATTGTCATTGTTTGATATTATAAACAAGTTAATAAACGAATTTATATTGTGATGTGTAATTTCACGCTGTAAATCCGTTTATTCGCCCCCCCCCCCCTCCTCATACCTGCTCGATGATAGTCATTTATGGTAGCATTTTTAAAGATGTTTTCACAACGAAAAGGCGCTAGACTATAATTTAAAGAGATATAAATCTAAACGATTTCATGTTTTTATTTTTAAAGCCGACAGCTGACTTATTGATTGACATTTTAATTTTAAGAGTTAAATTTTAAAGCCCACGGCTAACATTTTAATTTTAACCATTTCCTTTTTAAGACAATTTTGTTACTGACAAGATAGTGCTGCCAACAGCTGCAAAACAAATACAAGAAGTACTGTAAGCATCAGCCTACGTAGTCTCATATTTGTAAGAACAATGGCACCACATGTTTCTACATTATAGACAAAATTTTAACAACAAATAAAACGATTCCAATCTTTTTTATAAGTGCAGCAGCCATGTCATGGTGATAATTAGAACGGGCTATCTGTGCTGTTGACCGTTGAGGAGGCCCCTCCTCGGGAGCCAACCCTGGGTGCAGCAGCTATGTCAGCGTGAAACTTAGAACGGGCTATCATAACTGAACGAGTATTCATTTTTTTTTATTATTATTTGTTGTGTGGGGCTTTTCTAAGGTCTTTATGAGCCTTGTAACACTGCGACCATTGCTGATCTATTGTGTTCGCCACCTACTATAGTTATACGCTTAGCCTCGTGTCATTTAAGAACCGCAACAGGCTCTTGGCGCCAGAATGTTTTACCTCCTCAGGTTGGTAATGACCACCCTAGTGGGTGTATCTTTTACGCATCAGCGGGCCACACTCGCACATGAGGTGCAGGGGAGTTTTCTCTGCCCCTTGGCAGAACCATTGATTTTATGTACAACTAGATAATCAATGGCAGAACTTTCACATTTTCGTGTCTCGGAGCTTGAGGTTGTACATGTGTTTGTTCAGGCCACAATGCCCCGTTAGCGTCCTCATCGGTATGCGTAGAGTGTTCCTATTTACCGATAAGGCCTCACGGGCAGGTTTCAGGGCCGTCTAACGTTCCCTTTGCTCCCGTCTTAGGAAGTTCGTTGACTTTTTCATTTCCCTCGATTCCTGCATGGCCGGGAACCCATCTTAGAATTACCCTGTTTTTTTCGCCCGGGGAATTCAGTAGTGATACGCAGGTTTGCACCAACTTTGAATTAATGGTATTCGAGACTAGTGCTATAAGAGCTGCCTTGCTGTTGGCGTAGTTCTTATGGAGGTTGATATCCCCACATTCAATAATGGCGTATACGTCCGCTTGAAAGATGGAGGTGTATTTCCCCAAGTTTACATTTCTTTCGAAGTTTGGTCGCTCTCCATATATACCGCAGCCTACGTCAAGTCCCGCTTTGGAACCACCAGTATACCATTTAAGGCTACTGGCCGCCTAGTTTTTTTTTAATGCTTTACCTACACATGTAAGGACAGCACAGAGTTTGTATCGGTACAAACGCAGGCTCAAAGACCACTTTAACACATGCTCATAAATTTCTCTCGTCTCGTCTCCTCTCCCTTTCCTGCCTCATTACAGGTTTATTGCTTTAAAAAAAATATTCATTTTCTGTGGATTTTAATATTAGATACCTACATATGATGAGCTTGCTTTATAAGTGATTTTATTAACAGTTTGATCTAATTTTTACCACAAAACATGTTTTCTCATGGGTCAAGGTTAGCTGTAAGATATTGCTTCAACGCAATAAGCTCAGCGATTTGTTTGATCAAATAAAACGTTTTGATATTGTTATTATTATTTACATTGCGGTTACTTAGAATTGAATAATTCTACAAGATTTTCCTAAAAGTCTTTTAATATAACTAACTTATATCCTTACTAAGTTTATTTTTTTTAAATAAATATAATCCTAGGTACCTACAGGTAAATAAACAGAATAAAAAACTGGTAGGCCTGCCTTAGCCCAGGCCTAAGCCTAGTTATGCGGCGTTGACATAATGATCGAGATGCTTCAGTGTGTTTTGTTTTTTGCTACTGGTCCAAGAAATAATAATTTGTAATTCTGCAGTAATGTGTAAATCTCCTGCTTTACTGTAAATAATTAAAATAAAATTAAAAATATTACAAAATGCAATTAAAATAAATTAAAAGTGAATATAAAAAATAAAAAAACACAACCTAAATTTAAACATGCATTTATCCCGAGAAAAATATATTAAAATCATGTAATTTAAAAATATTTGTGCAAAATATTGTACTTTAAAACGAAAACATTGTAAAATTAAATAGAAAAATCTACTTTTTATTTATTATTTACTTTATTTAATTCACTACTATTTGCTTATATGTTTACTACTATTTATTTACTCTACATATTGCATTTTTTTCTAATCACATTTATTTTCCCATTTCAGTTTTTGTCAGCGTGCTTTCGATTCTTCTTAGTTCTGCGCAACTTAATATAATGATTTTATTAAATAGATCAAAACGTTTTGATTAACCAACGTAATAAAAACTTTTGAAAGATGCTGTTTTATTTGGACCAAATCAAGCCCCCTAACAAGACCGCATCGAGCTTGCAAGAGTCTCCCACGGATCTCATCTTAGAAGACACGCGCATGCGCACGCACACGCACACGCACACGCACACACGCACACACACACACACACACCCACACGCACAGACACACACACACACAGACACACACAGACACAAGAGCGCAGTCGATGGTCAAGTGGCAGCAGGAGTGGAATATGGCGGAGAATGCTAGATGGACGTACCGGTTAATTCCGGATCTCTCGATCTGGGTGAACAGAAAGCACGGGGAAGTAAACTTCCATCTGACACAGTTCCTGTCTGGGCACGGCTGTTTCAGGAAGTGCCTGCATCGGCTTGGGCACGCAGCGTCACCGCTCTGTCCGGAGTGTGGAAACGTGGAGGAGACACCGGAGCATGTGGTTTTTCAATGCCCAAGATTTGAAGCAGTGCGAAGCGAGATGCCGGCCCTGAGCGTGGAAAACGTCGTCGAAGAGATGTGTCGAGACGAAGGCACATGGAATGCTGTCAGTAGGGTCGTCATGCAAATAATGACCGAACTGCAACAGAAGTGGAGAAATGATCAGCGTGCTAGTAACGTCAACTAGCCCTGAGAGAATTAAAAGTGCATAAGCACAGCCCCCCTGAAGTAGTCGCTTCACCGTGGTCCCGGGGGATCCAGGCAAGAGTAGAGTAAGGAGTGTTTTTAGTGGTTATGCACTTCTTAGTGAGTCCCACACTGTGAAAATACACAAATGCACACACATACAGGCCAGGCTTTTGAAGGCAGACAGACACAGAGACAGAGACAGAGAGAGAGACAGAGAGAGAGAGAGAGAGAGAGAGACACGCAGAAGTAGGTTCACAATACTATTGATTTTATAGTGTAATTATCGCCTTCTTTCGAAAAGTGTCCTCTAAGTTATAATCACGCAGGGTGTTTGAATTATTTGGTATTTAATCGTCGCATTCCAGGTGTGAATAAATATTTAATAGCAGTTACGAAACAATCGACGTAAATTTTCAATTTTTGTGAGTTGTCGCCCATTTTTGTTAATTCTTATTATTTCAGTGCATGAGGTGCTTCCTAAATTAGCTCCATTTAATAGATAGTAATTTACCCGAATCATGTAATGTAATTTGTAATTTAACCTAATATATCCAAACTATAACTAAGTACCACTGCCTACACATGTATAACTATAACATATCATATCTGTTTATTTTATTTTTCTAGTTTTTATGTCTTTGTTATTTTTTAATTTCTATGTTTTTTTTTAATATTAGGTTTTTATACACTTTTTTATAATTTGAAATGTAATTTTATTTGTAGAAATACCATTTTTTTATATGTAATTTCTATACCCAGATCGGGTTTTCGAAAATATTTTTTTCTTATTTCTTATTTCTTATCTATACATACTCTCATAAAAATCTATCTTTTCTGTAATTAGGTTGTCTAAGTACCCACTTAGGTCCCTTTCATTATTCTCCAAGACGTTCCTAACTATACATAGTCATGTTTACATACCCAAATGACAACTTTCATCATCCTTTCATATATTATATTACAATTCCCCCTACAATATTGATATATTATTGATAATTTTCTATTCTGCATCTATATAATATGCTTCTATACAATCACAATCACCCCTCATACAATTACACCAATCTCCAGACGTACACATACTTCAAACTATCAAATATCTACTAAAGACTATATATTAATATCAAAATAAGGTAAACTTCTATAAAATTGAATAGCATTAGCAAATGTATAAAGAAACATGATTAAAAAAACGGTATAATATTTTTATATTTGATAAGGTTTTGTAAAGGATCCGTTTATAGGATGATGATTCGCAGTAAAATAAAATTAGTAAAAGCTACTTGAATAGCAGCGAAGGAAATCCCAGCTTGGATTGGGAAATGCTTATGTTTGAATGAGATATACTTACGGATGTGCACGACTTCCGACTGTGCATGTAAGTTTATGGGTCCCTTTACCGTCGACGAACAATCACTCCTCATCCATATATCTCAAAAATCGAGCTTTTCCTATTGCAATGCAAAATGCCTCCAATTGAGACGAATTAAAGCGAAAAAACTAAAATAAAACACTTTGGTCACTTCGGCAAAGGCCGTTTCATAAATGGAGGATGACGTACCGAAATCATTCAAAATTTCGAACGTTTCCAAGATTTAAAATATGACATTATTAGGCTGCGTTAGTTATCAACGAGCCATTAAATCGAAATAAAAATAAAAAACCTCCAATGCAAAATCAAATGAAAGAAGATACTTCAATCTTAATTTCTGGCAGAAAAGTTTATACTGTTGGAGATTGTTGGTAGGTTGCATGTTGGCGGTCTGCGCGCCGTGAAATTACATCGACACGACGGGAAATTTGCCGTGTGCCGTTTTTGGATGAATTAAACGCGAACTTTTCACTTACACAGCTGTTTTTTTTCTTGAGTCTTTTGTGCGTCTGAGGGAAAAGGAATTTCTGTGGGCCACATCCAATGCCCATCAATATTTAGCCCACACCTGAGATAGTTTTTTTTTAGGTTTTTTTTTCTTTTCGTTTTCTTTCTTTTTTCTCTTTTTTTTTTGTTGGTATTATTATTTTTTTTTCTTTCTCAATTAGTTTCCGTCTCTCCCTATAAGAGACAGGTGGCGTCCATATTGTAAATTCTTTTTTGGGTTTTGGTGATTCTGCCGTGTTTCTTAAAAACACGGTGAGATTATAATTTTTCGGTTATAAACAGTTTACAAACGTTGGGTTCACGTTTTCCGCAAGTTCTTATTTTTATTTTATTTTTGTTAAAAACATACAGCATAAAAAAATACGTATAGGTACGCATAACATATACCAGTAACAAAGCCAATGATGTTTTAAATTATTTGCTATATAAGGATTACAAAATATGGTAAACAATACAATATAAAGAAAACCAAAAAGAATTTAAAAGTAACAGTTAAAATCGCTATGTGCCGTGTATGGATGTTAGTGTGTGTTTGTGTGATGGAGAGCGTGTATGTGTGGGTGTGTGTATGTGTGTGTTTGTATGTGTGTGTGTGCGTGTATGTATGTGTGTGTGGGTGTGTGTATCTGTAGTGCGAATGTGCTTGTGAGTGCTTGTGCATGCTAATTCAATCCGATCTGATAATCAGCTTTTCACGTACCTCCTTAACAAAGGATCGACTATTCTGATGGTTAAATATGTCAATATCGTTAAAGCATACATTGTATGCATGCATAACGTGCGGCAATAACGAATTGGAACCATAGTTAGTGTTGAACCTTGGTACGTAAAAAGTTGAGTGAGCACGTGCGAGTCGGGCAGGCGCTCGTATGCTCACCCTACTCAGGAGGTATGGACTGTCCAACCCAGTATGAACAATGTTATGTAGAAACGACATATCTGATACTACTCGCCGGTCCTCTAATGTCTCTAAACCATAGCGTTGCAGACCTTCAGCGTACGACAAGCCGTTGGAAAAAAAGCGGTAATTTAGATGACGTACCTATAAATCGTTTTTGAATACGCTCAATCCTCAGCTTGTATGTAGCATACTGTGGATACCAAATATTAGAAGCAAATTCAAGCAGGCTGCGTACGTATGCAACATAAACCGTTGTCAGAGAATGAGTGTTTTTAAGAGGTCTACAAACTCTCATAATAAAACCGAGGGTGCCGTAAGCCCTGTTGACGACTGAATCAATGTGCTTATCCATTAAAAGCTTGCGATCTAAGATGACTCCAAGATCACGCACTCGATCTACTTCCAGAATTTCATCATTGCCAATTGTATATTTAAAGTTAATAATATTGACATTTCGCGAAAATGAGATTTTATGGCACTTAGCTACATTTAAAGAAAGTTTACGCTGTTCACAAAAACGAGTGAAACGATTCAGATCTTCCTGGATCAGTTGACAGTCGCCCTGGTTCTTCGCTCCCATGAAGATTTTCAAATCATCTGCGTAAAGAAGATAGTGTGTGTGTGTGTGTGAGAGAGAGAGAGAGAGAGAGAGAGAGAGAGAGAGACGCAGAAGTGGGTTCACAATACTATTGATTTTATAGTGTAATTATCGTCTTCTTTCGAAAAAGTGTCCTCTAAGTTATAATCGCGCAGGGTGTTTGAATTATTTGGTATTTAATCGTCGCATTCCAGGTGTGAATAAATATTATTTTTTAAATAGCAGTTACGAAACAATCGACGTAAATTTTAAATTTTTGTGAGTTATGTAATAAGGGCTTGTATGGCCTGCCGAATCGCGTCGCAAATATTCACAGTTGTACTAAGACCTGCGTGGTTCATTCATTGTAATTCATTCATTCATTCATTCATCACGCATTCCATTGTAATTTACGTGATATATAGGTATGTATTTACAGCTCTAAATACTGAGCAGCACCCAGAAAATAGTTCTTGACTTTGAACTAATTCTCCCAGGCCAGTTTTGGTAGCAGCAATTGCAAAATAATCATTTATCAGGATGTTGTTCCTAAATTCAATATTTTTTGAATTTAAAACTCTAACTAAATATCCGCCAAAAATATTGTCCCCTCGCCCTGAAGTCACGCAGTAGAAGCCTAATTTCGAAATAAAATATTTATTTCGCCTAATTTCGAAAAGGTGTCATCTAAGTTATAATCACGCAGGGTTTATGAATTGTTTGGTAATCGTAGCCTTCCAGGTGTGAATAAATATTTAATAGCAGTTACGAAATAATCGACGTAAACTTTCAATTTATGTGAGTATATTTAAGGGCTTGTATGGCCTGCTGAATCGCGTAGCAAATATTCACAATTGTGCTAAGACCTGCGTGGTTCATCGAGTAAGCTTCTCTTTACAATTTTAAAATGTAAGTAAAAGCATTGATTATATAGCTATTTATTATATTGCTCAACGCCGTACTACGTTTTGGCAACAATTATATCACTACGAAACGCAACGTATAGATGCCACTTACAGTTCTAAATATTGAATAATTGGGGCAAAATTGGGGCAAATTAATTCGCGGATAAATTTGCATATTCGTTATATTCTATATAGTGTCCTACACAATTCTACATCTCCCTCCTACCTCAACGAGGCTTTTACCGGGTTAGGAAGTCATGGTCTATCACTTTGTTCAAGTCAGAATAATATTCTACGTATTCCAAAACACAATACCACTTTTTTTCTACTCCTTATCCGTACATGCAGCTCGTCTGTGGAATCAGCTTCCTTAAACTATTAGAGGCGCCACCTCGCTGTTCACATTTGAAAAAGCACTTCCTTTCACAATAAATATGAACCATAAATTCTAACCGAATTTATGGTTCATATTCATTGTGATTTTTTTTTCGAATGTCGCGCGAAACTCGAAAAAAAATTTTACTTACGGCGATATTCAAATATTTAGGAATTTTCTATTGTTTCAGGATACCTTTTGTTATCAAAACGTAAAGTCATTGAAAAAAAACCTCGAAAAAAAACGAGAAAACCTCGATTTTTTTGAGGTTTATGATTATATTTTTTTTAATGATTCCTCCCTGTAAGCACTAAGCAAACCATAATTCAAAGTCTGCTTCTGCCGTTACTAGACTATGCCGATGTCGCATATTTGGATCTCACCGAAAACAGACTGGATAAACTTGAGCGCCTACAGAACGTTTGCATAAGGTACATATTCAATCTGAGGAAGTATGACCATGTTTCCGAGTACCGATCAAAATTGCAATGGCTTCGTATACGGGACCGGAGAAATTTGCATATCCTTTCACTTCTATATAATGTCCTACACAACCCTACATCTCCCTCCTACCTCAACGAGGCTTTTACCGGATTAGGAAGTCATGGTCTCCCACTTCGTTCAAGTCAGAATAATATCCTACGTATCCCAAAACACAATACCACTTTTTTTCCTACTCCTTCTCCGTACATGCAGCTCGACTGTGGAATCAGCTTCCTTTAACTATTCGAGGCGCTAGCTCGCTGTTCACCTTTAAGCAATCATTGAAAAAGCACTTCCTTTCACAATAAATATTAATCATAAATTCTAACCTTTCCGTTATCCCCTCCCTTTCCTTACCTTATTTTGGCAGTTTATTTATTTACTTATTTATTTATTTATTTATTTGTTAATATATCAAAATATGTATGTATATACATATACATACATAATATGTCAAACTCAAAAATTTATTTATATATTTACATTTTACTTTAGATACACACACAATGTATATTATATGCTATAATTTCAAATTTAATTTTAGGCTATAATTTGTTGCCTACTCTTCTTTTCACACCAGCATGTTGGTTGACTGGAAGATATTGCAGTAGTGTAGCAATAAGTCCGCCATTGTACCTTATTTTATTGTGCAATAAAGAGATTTTCATTTCATTTCATTTCATTTCATTTTTTTAAATATCGCACATGTTTATTCACGACCATGCCATCATTTTTGTAATATCGCGAATTGTTATCGATATTAGCATTGATTTTACACTATAAAATCAATGATATTAGGGAACTCGCGATATATTGACTATTTTCCGACACTACTTCTGACACATTATGGCCGTTTTGTTGACGTTTAGTATGCACATTTTAAATGCCTATATCTCGCTTATTTATTGAGAGCGATAAAAGATTATCGCAGATTCGGAATCTGCGTGGCGAATATAGTCCGGTGACGTTTAAAATCAACAATCCAGGAGAGGTTCCTATACTGCAGTTATAAAGGGTATTTTTTAGTTTCTTTCATTCTCGGTTTATTAAGAAATCAGAATCATGTAGCTGATACTGTTATTATTTCTAGCATAGTTCTTATCGTTCATATCTTAAATAACATATATTCGTGAATATATACAACCCCTAGATATAAATATGTACGTATTTAATACCAAATACCTATCAACATTTTGTGGGTATAATTTCTAATACTATGGTGAGAATACTTTCTTAGAGTATACCTACTGTCAGATACATTTTTAAGCAGGGGTTTTTTTTAAAGCAAACAGAAAAACTTCGTGGTCGGAATTCATTTTGAGGTTAGAAGGCACGAGCAAATAACGCACGACATTCAGCCGTGAGCATCTGGCGCCGACCACGCGCCGCACATGGGGCCGAATAACTAAATTACGACAACAAAAAAAAAATACATTCAAAACGTTCTGTACAAACCAGTCCACAATGCAGAGTAATAAAAATACGTGTGGCACTCGGGGACTGCCGCGGTAAAGCTATTGCATAGCATTTTTTAACAACTTATGCAATTATAATTATTTATTTATTTTATTTTTTCTGATATCAGATAACTGCGCTCTATCGGAAAACGTTGAAATTATTCCGAATCATTTGCGGCTGCGGAAGCAAATGATTCGGAATAATTTAAAAGTCTTCCGATAGAGCGCCGCGCACGAATTTTTTATTCGATAAAGCAAAAAAAAACGGATTATTCGAAAAAAATCGTAGATAAAAAGATAGATAATTAAATTATCTTTAAAATGGTGCAGGTTTCATAATAATACGCCAGATAGTATTTCCGTAGTAGTCGTTTTTGTGTTCGGTTAGACCTAATTTCACAAATTAATTACGCTATGTAATATAAACAAAATCTAAAATATTCAAAGCTAGGAATATTAGGAAAATGTTCTTGTTTAACATATATTTTTTTCGAATCGTAAGCAGTACTCGTTTAGACGTAAATATCAGTTTAAAATCATTAATATTCGTGAAGAAATTTCTTCATTCGGTCGCCGCGCTGGCCTACTAGGCCCGCGATAAAAGCTATGCAATAGCTTAAAAAGTTTTATATTTTTGTCGTCGTAAATTGATAATTCAGCTCCGTTTTATTATTATTACTCCTTACTCCGTTTTATTATTATTATTATTATTATATAAATCGCATAGCAAAGATGAAAGGATATTTAGGTGTAATCTTTAACGGTGAGGAGACCGATAGTGGTTCTAAGGTTATTCTTGCTCATGTCTAGTTAAGGCCTTGGTTTCCTTCTTGCTCATGTCAAGTAAGGAAGTGGTTGCTCCATCATGGCTTTCCATGGCTCTGATTCCAGGACGCCCTATGTTTCTGCTCCAAGCAGTCCCTGATGATTTTCTTACCTGTAGCGAAGGGGTCCCCAACAATTGGCTCCATCGGGCATTCCAGTGTGCCTAGTTTTTCCAGTCTGTCGGCCTCTTCGTTGCTGAGTATGCCTTTATGGCCCAGTGTCCATATTAGGGTGATTTTGTTGGTTTATCCCAATTTGTTGAGCTCTTCCATAGAGTACCAGATTATAGAATATTCTGTGGTGGCTTTAGCCAGAGCGTCCAATGCTGCTCTGCTGCCAGAGCAGATGAGGATTTTTTCTATCTTTTACCTCAAGTCGACTTCGGAGCTTTATGCATTCCAATATGGCAAACACCTCGGCTTGGAAAACCTTGGCATATTGTTCAGGGGGGGGTGCTGATTCTGTGGTTGTTTTCGAGTCCGTACACGAAGGTTATTATTATAGACGACCAAATAAAATGGTTGCCAACAAAAGGGTTGCCAAAACATACTATGACATTGAGCAGTTTAATAGACATTTAGTAGTTATGATGTATATGATGGTAATATGGATAATACTTAGTATAAACACAGCGCGGCGCTCGCCCTTCTTTGCAAAATAGGCTGGCGCAAGCCGTATAATAACTTTTTGAAGGGCCGGCAGCTGAGAGGTTAATATCATATATAATCAATATCTTATACTATATTATATATAAAAATAAACTATTTTTATGTTTTTAATACAGATGAATCTCATAGCAAAAATGAAGAGAACTTTGGGTGTTATTTTTAACGGTTCACTATATATGACGATTTGGCATGGTTTGGCATTTCTGGGATGCGTGCAATTGAAAGTTAGCACATATGAGAAAACCGTCGTTTTAAAAATGGCGAGAGTTTGTCTGGTGGTGTTCGCCGTGATACAAATGCTTTCAGGAATTTACGCAGTAATACTCTCTTTGAAAGCTCGTGACCTGGTGGGCATCTCGGAGAGCACCATCCTCAACGTGCCTATTTGGCAAGCGTTGATGAAAGGCGCAGTGCTGTTCATGCACAAAAACGACCTCGCGATAGCCACGGCGTACTTAGAGCGCACTATCCTGACCGACGCGCAATTGAAGCGCTTTAAAAGAATAATCTTCGTGAGATCTGGATTTGGCGTCGGCGTTTACTTGTTCTTCGCGATCGACGCGAGCTTCTTCTCGATGACCGGCAACGTCACCACAATATGGCTGCCTTACGACCCAACATCCAGTTTAACAACCATGGCATTATCTTGCTTTTGGACAGGCTTACTCGCACTATTCCCTACTATATTGTATATTCTATCAGAATCCTACACCACTGGCACCATGTTCTACATTATAATCGAGTACTATTTACTGCACGAGCAGATAAAACAAACTAATTTGGAGATCTGGAACAATAACATGTTTGATCAGAAGAAATTACTGGATTGTGTTAGACGACAACAGATCCTCTACAGGTAAGAATATACGTACAGAGTGGGAGACATATTTTTGCACTTTTGAAATATAAATAGAAATAAAACTACAAACGTTATTTTGTTGAAATTGATCAACAATATTTTATAAAATTAACATAATTGAATGCGTATACAGTTTTACACATCGAGCTTTCGTTTCCGCGAAAGGATCTATTACCACATCGAGTAAAAATTACAATGACGTGTTTGTAAGAGTAGTTGGTAACAAAAATAAAACCAACAATTAAACGGGCACACCAATCAGTCATATAAATAACGACCGTCGCGTGACGTTCGGTCGTTCGGGTATATTCGGCTCTGCTCGTATAGCTCCGCTCCCTTCTGTCTGTGAGGATGCAGTTTTCTGGACGCGACGTGAGTTGCCCTGTTGTCACCTCAGAAAGTTTTGACGGTAAGTCATTCTATCTCCCTGGAGTGAGCGCAGAAGACTTGGACAAAACAGTCCACCGTCAAGCTCCGCCACATGCCCGTAAGAGGCCAACGCATTAACCGCGAGATAGCCAGGAGTGTTACCCAGCGGGCTTACACTCACGCCCTTACTTCCAATTGCGACCAGATTACTCCAGTCTCTCGATTGGTTACGAGTTCGAGGTCGCTTGCGCGGTCCTCTCCCTTACGAAGCTGTGAAACGGCATCCTTTGCCCGGCTGTTCACCCAGGATCTGGTAGCCGTTGGTCGTTTCAAGAGCAGTCGCCGTAAGGTCCGCAACCATCCCCGCTCTATAGGAAACAGTACTGCTTCCAGACTCCCCCGACTGTTAGTCAGAGTGCACAATCGATTGGCTTACGCCGCACGGTGCGCAGATAGTCCTGGAGCACCAGAAGGTTGATTCCTAGGGGAAACTAGCCCTAAGGCCAGAGTCCTACCCGGGCTCGTACTTCATGCGTGGAGGCCGCCGGATTAGTGTTGACCCGTGAGTGTGACCAACCCTGAATAGAAAGTCTTCGTGGCCAACTCAGCAAGGGCCTCTTAGCTCCCAACATGAACAATCGCTAGAACGACGCGCCCTGAATGCTAGGCGTGATAGGGAGTGAAACAAGGTTTTTTAAACACATGAATTACGCGCCCTCCTCCTCAGTTTACTTCAGTTCCCCCCCCCCCCCCCCCCCCACCATCCCCCTAGATAGTTTATAATCGGTGATTGTTCTTTTCAGACACATTAAGTTAATACAGCGTCCAATCGGTATAATGACACTTATGCATGTCATATGCGCTACTTTCGAATTGTCGCTATCAGGACTTGTACTCTCGATTGTAAGTATTTATATAATCATAATATTCATTATTATTATATAGACTACTAGTATAATATTGACCCAGTGTTGTCTGGGTTACGTTCATGGTAGGTCCATGGCGGTCGGTTGAACGGTATATAAGCTGATGCGCTGCAACGCCATCTAGTGGCGAAAGACAACAAAGTGGATAGCGCGAAAATAATATCCGTACTCCAATATCTAGGTATACCAAATTTCATGACAATCGGTTATCATGGGAATCTACAAAAGAGTATACCTAACCCTATATTTATAAACACACGGGTGTTTAAAACACAAAGCACTTAAACAAAATAAAAAAATAAAAAATCTGATGACGTCACCGTTTTTTTGTAGCGAAAAAAGGAAACTTTACTCAAACAAAAAAAACTAATAACAACTGCACACTTGGCAAGAATATCTCAGGTCGTAGACTTGAATTGTACCTCAGTGGGTTTGGCACACAGGAAAATATTTTAACAAATACGCAAAAAAAAAGAAAAAAAACACGTTTCTGGAGAATGTCATATATTTTCTTCAATCCGTAACGACGGTAACCCGAGTAGCATCTACTGTCACAAACACGGCAACCAACAAATAAATAAATACGTGTGGCACTCGGGGACTGCCGCGGTAAAGCTATTGCATAGCATTTTTAACAACTTATGCAATTATAATTATTTATTTATTTTATTTTTTCTGATATCAGATAACTGCGCTCTATCGGAAAACGTTGAAATTATTCCGAATCATTTGCGGCTGCGGTAGCAAATGATTCTGAATAATTTAAACGTCTTCCGATAGACCGCCGCTCACGAATTCTTTATTCGATAAAGCAAAAAAAAACGGATTATTCGAAAAAAATCGTAGATAAAAAGATAGATAATTAAATTATCTTTAAAATGGTGCAGGTTTCATAATAATACGCCAGATAGTATTTGCGTAGTAGTCGTTTTTGTGTTCGGTTAGACCTAATTTCACAAATTAATTACACTATGTAATATAAACAAAATCTAAAATATTCAAAGCTAGGAATATTAGGAAAATGTTCTTGTTTAACATATATTTTTTTCGAATCGTAAGCAGTACTCGTTTACGACGTAATTATCAGTTTAAAATCATTAATATTCGTTAAGAAATTTCTTCATTCGGTCGCCGCGCTGGCCTAAGGCCCGCGATAAAAGCTATGCAATAGCTTAAAATGCGGATTATTCCATTGATGGAGGCAGATATTCCCGTGGCATCGAGGTGTAATTCATCCCATTACATATGTGAGAGTGGCCACCCTGCACTGGACTCCAATTGCTCGTGAGTGAAGGGTGGTTCTCATCAAGGGGTTTTCTCCGTATGGAAAGTCGATGTTGCTGAAGTTGAAGTGATTTATTCAGAAGGTATGTGATCGGTTGCCAGTTTGTAACGCCTTGGTTGATAAGTCGCCGAGTGTGTAGTGTGTGTTCGAAGTATTTGTCGCAGTTGTGTAGTCGCGGAGCGGGGCTTGAAGATCGGTATCGCGGATAATGTAGTGACTGCTTGACGATGATGATAACGAGGTGTAATCGCGGTGTGTGCTCACTGGAGGATGAACGAAGAGCGAGGTATAAACGCGATGACTGCTGTGTAGAGGATGATGTTGATGTGTAATCGCGGTAACTGTCCAGAGGATGATGAATGATCGATCGAATGTATGGCTTTATATATCGTGTGTATGATGCAATGTTCAATGCGTGGGGGAAACTAATTGTGTCAAATTGAATCGATCAGAAGAAATGACATTAGTCATCGGCTGAGTGTGCGTTAATTGTCGAAATTATATATAATTCAATGCTAGTTGACGCGTGTTAAATTAAGTGTATTTGAAGTTTCGATTCTAGAGAATTTACTTCTTTTGTTGACTGATATGTGGGCGAAGTCCTCACACATACATCAATAGCAGCAAATTAGAGCGGAAACAGAGATGCCACAAGCTGAAGTAATGAAAGAGAATATCCGTAAATATCGTTACGATCTGCGTCGGTATTCTAACCCCAAATGGAAGAAAATTGCTTACCAAAATTAGACGAACATTCTCACATATTCACACGCCGCCAACAAAGCCGGCGTAACACCGCACGTGGCGTCTTATAAACACCGGCGTAACACCGCACTCAGCCACCTTCCAACTGCCAAAACGATTTCCCCGTTCTCTCCAACTCGCTATTTTGCAGCAGCTCGGTTGGCGGAAGTAGCGCACTTTTGACAGCAGGTCAGTTACCATCATAGAGGTAACAGAATAAAGAACGGGTGTGTAAAGGTAGACTGTGAGTGAATGCATACGCCGAAAGGAGGGAGATAGCTGCATGTAGGACCCCTCTCTATCCTTGTCTAATTGCGCATGCGCAATTCCTGTCAATTATCTCATGAACTATTCTAAACATTGCTATTATAAACATTGTAGTGACATCTATTGGTCATTTTTACATTTTCACAGATATGACATCTATTGGTCATTTTAGATTTCACATTACATTTTTAAGTATGTATAATATTAATATTAAATGACAGGATATTAATATTGAATGACAATGTAGTGGCATCTATTAAAAATATTAGGAACTACCACACATTTTCACATAAAATTAAGTATTATTATTCTATCTGCTATCCACAGCATAGCAGACTTATGGCGTCGAAGCGTTGTCATAGTGATATATACGCGTTGCCATAGTGATATATACGCGTCGCCATAGTGATATATGTACGTGGCTCCGCGCATGCGCGACTAGACAAGGATGGAGGGGGTACTATATGCTGCTGTCTTTTTCTATTCGACTGACGCATTCTCAGGCTGGTCACGAGGTCTAGTAGTTATATGCAATGGTTACCATAGAGGCGTAGGCTTAGACCAAACTCATTTTCCTCTATATTATAAACCGATTCCTGTCAATTATGAGCATTGTTTGAATTATGAACATGTATTGAAAGCGTCTAATATGCCAGGAATTAAAAAGACGCAACAGCGCAGAAACAGGCAATTTTTTTATAAGAGAAACAAAAAAAACTTTATTGGGTTCCATCACGTTTTAAAGCCGAATCGCGGATATTAAAGTTAGAAATAGCAAAAATAAACAACCTAAAAAAAGTACTCACAAATCAAAACAAAAGCTGCTTCTTCAAGCTGAACACGGTGACATTGGGGTTAGGTCGCCTAATCTTGTAAGATTAGGCGACGTTGTAGTTGACGATTCTATTTGCCCATGATCGGACTTACAGCCGCAGGCAGAGTTCACAGAGGCCTCTTCAGGTTAGTGCCTCTTCGAGGAGGCTACTGAATGGAAGCTGAACCATGAGTTGGGCCGATCTTAAAAAAACAAGCATACCATCAGGCCCAAGCTGCCCAGGTCCCAGTACAATACAGTCGAGGGATTCCCCGTAAAACAAAAATGAAAAGGGTTGCCAACTTGGGAGATTTTAATTCTCTAGTTTTTTATTTAAATTAAAAAAACAATGTTAGGTAATGCATCGTTCGAACCCCCTTCCGCCCCTGTAATACATCGTAACGTTTCCTCATACTTTACAATGTATTGTAAAGTCCCGAGTTCGATTCCCGGCTGGGTCACCATTTTTCGTTGGGATCAAATTAACGGAATTGCATGTGCAATTCCGTCGATCGAATGCAATAACAAGACACACACTTACAGACATGCTACACGCACACATACATATAACACTTCATAGTAGGGTTGGTTGTAAGAGATTGTCATTTGACAGACAATAAACCCGCCCATTGTGACATTTTCACAATAAAGAGTATAAACAAACAAACAAACCCTCTGTTGAGACATTTGTAGACTCCGTTCCAGACCTGCACCAGCACGTCTATGTAGCCAAACAACAAGCTCAAAACTATTGTCGCGGGAAATATTGCAAATCCAACGAAATAATAAAAACCTTTCCATTCCTGAATTGTAATAAAAATTTAGTAATCAATTTCACATTCCTCAATATGCGTAGCTATTTACCGTTAATCGGGGATGTGCAGCTGCGCCAAACAAATACTATTTCCAGCCGAAATAATAAAATATTTCGGCAATTTAATGACATACTCAATTAAGCGCGTACCAAACCAGAGATTATCAATAAATTCAACTGCGATATTGAAATATTTAAGTGCTTTCCACCGCGATAACGAATCAATTAGCCTTTCTGATGCGACGCGCTAATTACCGTTATTAGCCAGGTGCACAACGCAAAACAAGATCATTACGACATGGCATGAAAACAACACAATTAAGAATATATTTGTTCCGTAGTCTCCAACATAAAAATGGGTCACAAATCTTAAAAAATACACTAAATTAAGTTAGAAAATAAGACCTCCATATTAATAGCATCATTTTGATATATAGTAGTAAACTTTTCTATATAAGATAAGAAAGTTACTTTATAAAATGTATAACATTAACATAACACGTATATTTAAATTATAAAATAATAAACTAATCCTTAATTAAGCTAGACAATAGGATAGCATAATATAATATTAAGGAAATCGGGTAATTGTAATATTTTCATTATTTTATGTCCTTTTAAGTCATGTAACGCCATCCTACAGAGGATAGCGAAACGACCCGTACCAGTTTTGTACGCGTCAAAGGCCAACCATACCCCCACTCCACTACGGTCGGGGAGATTGCCTATAAAAGGAAGCCCCGCAAGAAGTGGGGGTGTGTGTGTGTTTTAGTCAGCCGAAGTATACGCATTGCCTTCCGCAATTATATTATCGGCAAATATAAAGTAAAATCTTTAAAATATAAAACTACCAGTGTCAACAGTCGTTTGTTTTATTCACCACACCCTTGGTTCAAAGTGCGGTAACAGTGTTCAGTGTTCAGAACAATTCAAAGCGCAACAGAAGAAGAAACTTGAAGAGAAGCAGACCCGAGCCGATTGGAATACTACCGACCCGACGTCGTTGCTGATACTTCGAGTGCCTTTCTCAGTTGCGTATTGAGCTAATTTCCGGTAAGCGCTTACTGTTACCTGAATCCTGTTCTTCGTCTTCACGGCTAAGTTTTGATAGGCGAATTGACCGCTGCGACGACGAAATCTCTGACGCCTTACGAACCTCAGAGCATCCAACCTACGCCAATAACATCAGGCCTTGCGTCGTCGACCTGTCGCCAGCCCTACAACCTGGCAAAACGACATGAACCGAAATAATTGCGGATTCCGTTAGAGGAATACCGTGGAACAGAAGGCCTTTACAAAGCCAGTTCCCCTTCGTCACAGGCTGACATACTGTTTCGGAGGAAAACGTACACCCGCCCTTACAAAGCGGACCGTACAAAAACGTGTGTCGATAAAAGCCCTCACACTGTCAAATCGTTGGTCCTTCTCAGTCGGATTAAACCACGACTATAAAGACTCTGGTCATTAAAAAACGGATTAAAACGAGTACTAAAAATCGTTTATCCAGGGAGCCGTGTCGAGAGCTACGGTCCGGCAATCGTACACGAATTTCGTCTTGTCGCTTGTGAGCCTTTCGATCACGACCAACTAAAATGTCCACAAAAAGCGCGAAGGAAACGCCATCGCGCAGAAGTCAACGAATAGCGGATAAAACGGCCGTTCGGAGAACAGACAAGAGCGCCGACTCACACGACCGACGCGCTGTATCTCACGATAGGACGAGACCGCTACCAACCGAGGAGAAGTCGTCAGATTCAGGAGAATCGAGTCAAACCGTACGACAGCCTGAGAAGACGACTCAACTGCTCGTCGAGGAACGACCGCCGTCGAGAGCAACATCCATCAGCAGCCGCAGATCTTCGAGATCCGCCTCAACGATGATTGCGAGGCGACAACTAAAAGCGGAGATGCAAGCCGCCGACGAACGCGCACGTCTCAAGACCGCCGCCGCCGCCGCTAAAGCCAAAGCGGCCAAAGCCGCGGCCGCCGCCGACGCCGACGCCGCCAAAGCCGCCGCCGCCGCCGACGCCGCTGAAGCCGCCGCCGCCGCCGACGCCGCTGAAGACGCGCTAGAAAAGAAATTAGCTCTCCAAAAACTCTATATAGAAGCGGAAGTGGAGGGAGAATTCGACGACGACGACGATTACACGAGCAGCAACGCTGGGAGCGTGATAGTGCCGCAAATCCGGGGAACGACCTCGAGATCGTCAGAACGTCGCACCACGACATGGATCAAGACGCATCAGGAAGCGACCCATCTCACGGAGCCAGCGGCCTCGACACAGAATCCAGAAAATAACATTGGAGTGCCGTGTAAAAGTGTAAACGTGCAAAGTGAAGTGTTCCCGCCAATGATGCATTTGTATCAAGCACGCGCCAATTTGTTAAAGGATCTTCCGAAGTTCGCAGGAGATAGCCGCGAATGGCCAATATTCGCTGCCCTTTTCGACCAGGGAACGTCTACTTGCGGTTTCACCGATGCCGACAACCTAGTGCGACTACAGCAGAGTCTACAGGGAACAGCGCGCGAGGCGGTCCGAGCCATGTTGTTGGACCCCCGCAACGTGCCTGACATCAGGCGCACCTTGGAGCGCCGCTTCGGACGCACGGGATCGCGCATCGATGAATTAATGTCGGAAGCACGCAGAGCGCAGGCGATAACGGTAAGTGACCCACTTTTCAAGTTGGTAGAATACGGAACTGTAGTTTGTAATGTCATTCACTCTCTTAAAAATATGGGACATCCCGCTTATTTGATTAATCCGCCGCTTCTAAAAGAGCTTATTCATAAATTACCGCAGCATTTAAGGCTGCAGTGGTATTCTGTTGGTCACGGTGACCATCCCACTCTCGCAGATTTCGGGAACTGGTTGGAATCGATAATAGATGCGGCGGCGCAAGAGGACTCGCCGCCTACAAAAAATGTTGCCAACCAACAAATTCAAAATAAATCCGTTAAAAAATATGCCCACACTACGTCCGAAAATAAGACACCCGAATGTGTTAAATGTCATAAAACAAATCACACCACACCCGAGTGTCGGTTTTTCTTAGCGTTAAATGTTAGTGAGAGGTGGGATTGGGCAAAGGCAAACAAGGTATGTTTAAAGTGCCTTAAGAAGGGACATATTCTCAAAGACTGCCGTAAAAAGGGGAAATGTGGGAAAGACGGCTGTCAATATCCACATCACGTGTTACTACATTCTTCCCAAAATAGAAATTACAATCGCGTGCCTTCTGCGGGAAGTTCAACCAACTCGGATCAGGAGACAGTTGCAACAAGCACTGTCACAAACACCTGGAACGAAACAGCCGAAATGCTATTACGCGTAGCAAAGGTTGAACTTCGTGGACCCGGCGGATGCTATACTGTATTAGCACTCTGCGACGAAGGGTCAACGGTCACGTTACTAGAAGAAGAGGTGGCTAATAAAATCGGTGCCGATGGCCCGAAAAGCCCTCTTAACCTCATAGGGGCCTCAGGGATGACCATGCAGAAAGGGGTCACGAAATTAGTAAACATTGAAATTCGTGCAGTAAATTCGCATACGTTTTACCCACTAGACGGGGTAAGAACAGTAAATAATTTAGACCTTCCAAAACAGAATTTTAATGCGAAACTAATGGCACAAAAGTGGCCACACCTAAAAAATATTCCATTTTGTGACCTGAATGATAGACCCAAATTATTGATAGGCATCGATAATTGGAACCTTATAATTCCCCGAACAATTCGCGCGGGACCCTCAAGCGGGCCTATCGCTACATCATCGCGTCTAGGATGGACACTCGGCGGCGCGTCGGGTGGAACGCAAGCCACGCACGGCCAAGTCTATCATGTCGCCGAAAGTTCTGAAAGCGAAAGGGTAGATGAAATCGTGCGGGAGTATTTTAAAATAGAGGAACTAGGGCCGCACGTTCGTAAACATCGGCAAAACACCAATGCCAGGGCTGAACACATTTTGGACACATCAACCATTTTAATAGCCGGTAGGTGGCAAACGGGGTTATTGTGGAAATCGGACGACGTAACGCTTCCACTTAGCCGTACCATGGCGGAAAAGCGCTTACGATCCATCGAAAATAGATTAATAAAAAATCCCAGTTTAGCCGACGCATATAAAAACAAAATTCAAGAATTTATAACAAAAGGTTATGCCGAGAAATTAACTTCCTCAGATATCGAACTCAAAAGTCCAAGACTCTGGTATCTACCACACTTTCCGGTAGAAAACCAGAACAAACCAGGAAAATTAAGATTGGTATTCGACTGCGCTGCAAAATCTAATGGTGTCAGCCTGAACGACCATCTTCTATCAGGACCCGACCTCCTGAATACCTTAATGGGCGTCCTTTTTAAATTTCGTCAGGGCCTCATAGGATTCACGGCAGATATCCGGGAAATGTTCTTGCAGGTGCGCTTAACGCCCCAAGATACACACAGTCAGCGTTTTCTGTGGCGCGACTTAGATTTGACAAAAAAGCCAGAAGAGTATCGTATGAACGTGGTTTTATTCGGTTCAGCGTCCTCTCCATGCTCTTCCCAGTATGTCAAGAACCGAAACGCAGATAGGTTTGAAACCGACTATCCAGACGCCGTATACGCAATAAAATCAAAACATTACATTGACGACTATCTCGATAGTTCGGACGACGTCGCTTCCGCTAAATCACTAATTCGCGACGTAAGTCGAATACACAAAGAGGGTGGCTTCGAAATAGTTAATTGGGCTAGTAGCCATCCGCAAGTGCTAGAACAAGTACCTCAGGAATTTCGGTCGAAAACCAGCGTCACATGGACGAGTTCCGACGATAACTTTGAACGCATCTTAGGATTAAAATGGGATCCTAGAACGGACATGCTGGCTTTCGACACAAATTTTAGAAAAATCCCTCCAAATTTACTAAGTGGCGAAATATTACCTACTAAACGACAAACTTTAAGGGTAATTATGAGTGTTTTTGATCCCCTCGGGTTCCTCGGTCCACTCGCCGTGAAGGCGAAGATACTGCTTCAACATATTTGGTTGGAAAAGGTCGAGTGGGATCAGAACATTAGCGAAAGCGCATTCAACAAATGGAAGTCTTGGCTCAGGGAATTAAAAAGTATAGAAATTTTCAAAATTCCCCGTAGTTATCAATTCGGGGGAAATAAAACGGTAGGCGCGCAACTTCATATATTTGCAGACGCGAGTGAAAAAGCATATGCTGCTGTTGCCTATGTGCGATACATCGCGAGCAACAAGAATGTATGTACCGCGTTTTTAGCAGGAAAAAATAAAGTCGCACCGTTAAAAACCATGTCACTACCGCGTTTAGAGCTACAGGCTGCTACCTTAGCTAGCCGCCTAGCATACACAGTACAAAATCAACACACCTGGAAATTTGACGAGGTATTCTTGTGGAGTGACAGTAAAACTGTCCTCTCATGGATACGATCAGATCCTCATCAATACCAAACGTTCGTTGCTCACCGCCTTGGGGAAATAGACCAGTTGACAAAAATTGATCAATGGCGCTGGGTTCCCTCAAAAGAAAACCCAGCAGACCTCGCGACTCGGGATACGATTGACGACCAAAATATTGAAAATATTAAAAAATGGGTAGACGGGCCATCCTTTTTACGACTAAACGAAAATGAGTGGCCGGAAATTAACAATACCATAAAAAACTATAAAACTTCGGAAGAGCTAAAGCGCGCAGTTCATATCACCGTAAGCGCCCCACCGGAGTGCCTTATAGAAATTCACAGATTTTCAAAAATAAATCGACTTCTACGCACTACCGCATGGGTGTTACGATTCATAGATAATTGTCTACAGAGGAGGGCGCATGCGACCCACATATCCGCAGCGGAAATTGCTCGCGCGGAAAAATACTGGGTCAAGCAAGCGCAAAGGGACAGTTTCACGCCCGAAATAACTTCCATCCGAAGTGAAAATAAAAATACGAAACCTAACAAACTGCGTCATTTAAATGCCTACTTGGACGACGAAGGCATTCTAAGAGTGGGGGGTAGGATAAACGCAATTGAAGGTGTGGCTTTAGAAGTCAAAAAACCTCCCATTCTAGATGCCAAGCACCCGTACACCAGGCTTATTATCCAGGATCAGCATGAAAAGGCCGGACACATGGGCCGCGAATTCGTGGGAAACGAATTACGCCAACGATACTGGATACTACGCCAACGGGGTGCAATTCGTCGGATCACACATGACTGCCAACGGTGAGCGCTAGAACGCGCAAAACCTGTCCCGCCAAAAATGGCGGACTTGCCCGCTATTAGATTAGAACATCATATTCGCCCATTTACGAACGTGGGGCTGGACCATTTTGGTCCGATTGAAGTAGCTGTGGGTAGACGAAGAGAGAAGCGGTATGGCGCCTTGTTTTGCTGCCTGAGTACGAGAGCCATCCACGTGGAAATCACGCACTCTTTATCAAGTGATGCGACCATGATGGCCATAAAACGTATGAGCGCGCGGCGCGGTGTCCCATCCGTGATTTATTCTGATAATGGCACCGGGTTTCATGGTGCCAATAATGAGTTAAAATTAGCCTTAAAAAACCTCGACTGGGAGGATGTAAAAACTCGAAGCGCCATGAAACAAATCGATTGGAAATTTATTACCCCGACTGCTGCTCATATGGGAGGCGTTTATGAACGCCTCATACAATCTGTTAAAAAGGCGCTATACGCCATGTTAAAAGAAAAGATACCGAGAGACGAAACTCTAGCCACGTTTATGGCAGAAGCGGAAAATTCCGTCAATAGCCGTCCTCTTGTCCACGTGTCCCTCGACAGCCTTGACGAGGAGAGCCTTACTCCAAATCATTTCTTAATCGGGTCCTCCTCCGGTCGACTTAACATCGGAGTAATAGACCCTGAAAGTCTTTGTTTACGACGACAATGGCAGATCGCCCAAATATTAGCCAACCATTTTTGGAATCGATTTGTCAAAGAGTATTTACCGACTTTGGCCAAACGGTCAAAATGGCACAAAGAGGTTGAACCTATAAAGGAAGGCGAATTAGCTTTCTTAGTAGATCCTCAATTCCCCCGAAACACTTGGTTGAAGGGCATAATTACGAAAACTTTCCCCGGCAAAGACGGACAAGTCAGAGCTGTGGCTATCAAGTGCCGTGGAAAAATTTACCAGAGGCCAGCCACGAGGATTGCAATTATTCGCGCTCCCGACATGTGAATAAAACGTCTTCATTCACAGAGGAGGGAATTGTCGCGGGAAATATTGCAAATCCAACGAAATAATAAAAACCTTTCCATTCCTGAATTGTAATAAAAATTTAGTAATCAATTTCACATTCCTCAATATGCGTAGCTATTTACCGTTAATCGGGGATGTGCAGCTGCGCCAAACAAATACTATTTCCAGCCGAAATAATAAAATATTTCGGCAATTTAATGACATACTCAATTAAGCGCGTACCAAACCAGAGATTATCAATAAATTCAACTGCGATATTGAAATATTTAAGTGCTTTCCACCGCGATAACGAATCAATTAGCCTTTCTGATGCGACGCGCTAATTACCGTTATTAGCCAGGTGCACAACGCAAAACAAGATCATTACGACATGGCATGAAAACAACACAATTAAGAATATATTTGTTCCGTAGTCTCCAACATAAAAATGGGTCACAAATCTTAAAAAATACACTAAATTAAGTTAGAAAATAAGACCTCCATATTAATAGCATCATTTTGATATATAGTAGTAAACTTTTCTATATAAGATAAGAAAGTTACTTTATAAAATGTATAACATTAACATAACACGTATATTTAAATTATAAAATAATAAACTAATCCTTAATTAAGCTAGACAATAGGATAGCATAATATAATATTAAGGAAATCGGGTAATTGTAATATTTTCATTATTTTATGTCCTTTTAAGTCATGTAACGCCATCCTACAGAGGATAGCGAAACGACCCGTACCAGTTTTGTACGCGTCAAAGGCCAACCATACCCCCACTCCACTACGGTCGGGGAGATTGCCTATAAAAGGAAGCCCCGCAAGAAGTGGGGGTGTGTGTGTGTTTTAGTCAGCCGAAGTATACGCATTGCCTTCCGCAATTATATTATCGGCAAATATAAAGTAAAATCTTTAAAATATAAAACTACCAGTGTCAACAGTCGTTTGTTTTATTCACCACACCCTTGGTTCAAAGTGCGGTAACAGTGTTCAGTGTTCAGAACAATTCAACGCGCAACAGAAGAAGAAACTTGAAGAGAAGCAGACCCGAGCCGATTGGAATACTACCGACCCGACGTCGTTGCTGATACTTCGAGTGCCTTTCTCAGTTGCGTATTGAGCTAATTTCCGGTAAGCGCTTACTGTTACCTGAATCCTGTTCTTCGTCTTCACGGCTAAGTTTTGATAGGCGAATTGACCGCTGCGACGACGAAATCTCTGACGCCTTACGAACCTCAGAGCATCCAACCTACGCCAATAACATCAGGCCTTGCGTCGTCGACCTGTCGCCAGCCCTACAACCTGGCAAAACGACATGAACCGAAATAATTGCGGATTCCGTTAGAGGAATACCGTGGAACAGAAGGCCTTTACAAAGCCAGTTCCCCTTCGTCACAGGCTGACATACTGTTTCGGAGGAAAACGTACACCCGCCCTTACAAAGCGGACCGTACAAAAACGTGTGTCGATAAAAGCCCTCACAACTATGAAAATCTGAAGAATTCCCTGAAACCAGGGGAAGTGCTCGCTGTGCTTGATTTTTCCGAAAATTATGCCTTATTGGCTTATTGGAACAATCAGCAGGCCACAGTCCATCCGTGTCCCTGTAATTGGAGAAATCCAGAAACTGACAAAGTTGAGCCACTTAACTTGGTGTTGATTTCAGACCACCTGATACACCTGACTGCAACAGTTAGCAAGTTTCAAGAAATTTTGGTCACATTTTTGAAAGATAAGGTTCCTGGCCTGAATAGAATTTACTATTTCTCGGATAGCTGCGTCAGGCAAAACAAAAATAGATTCAATATGGCAGACTTAGTAAGGTACAAGGAAGACTTCGGCGTGGATGAATATGGTAGTCAGGGGTGAGGCGGACTACTTGGTGTTTCCCGGTATCTCGCGTAACGGCTCGCTTACACCTAATCCGTCAACGGCCGAAGTTTGCTCGGGTGACGACGGCCGAACTCGGACGATCGAATCAAACACGTTTAAAAGAAAGAGAGCGCGTACACCAACACGGCCGTCATCGTCCGATGACGCCCGAAAACGGCCGATCAGCCGTCGAATCCGAACTTGTTGGGATTTCTCGCCAGTCTGCCGGCGTCTATAGTGCAAATTGAGTGTATTTATAGTTTAATTTAATCATTCTGTTGTTTCTGGCAGTGTTGTTATCTACCTAAACGACTATGGATATTGAAAAATTAATTAGTTGTGTTGATAATAGACCAACCTTGTGGGACAAACATTAAAAAAATAAGCAACACAGTCAACTACAGAATACCGGCAACGTCCAATGTCGGCACAAGTCGTCTGCAGTGTAAGCACAGTACACGTCCGAGTTACTCGGTCGTGTTGGTGGATCTAGACAGTGGACTGTATTGTTCCTAAGTCTCTACGTTCACTCCGGGATGAAATAACGATTACATATCGTTACAACGTCCATAGGTGACGGGTGCGCCCATTGTAATGACACTTCGAAAGTGTTCTCTTGGCTAACGGCGACAGCTAATAGTTTCGTGCAGCTTGGGCCACATGACCTGCTCATTATCTTGGTCGGCTCAACTCACGGTTTAACTTACATTGAGTAGCCTCCCCGAAGAGGGACGAACCTGCAAAAGGCTCTGTGAAACGTGAAAGAAGAATCGGATCCTCTGGAGGTAGACCCGGGGCGCTGCTGGGCGGTTTTAACATTGTGCGAAGTTAGCCAATCTATCGGCTGTGCTTTTCGCAGAATAACTGGGAGTCTAGAAACGATGTCATACGTTTCCTAAGCAGCTGGGGTGGTTGTTTACCTGATGTCAGATACTCTTGAAACGACCCGTTAGCCACCCGATCCCGTGTGAAATACGGACAAAGGGCGCCAAATCTGGTAGTGAGGTCGTGAGGTCGGCCCGCTGGGTTAACGTCCCAGTGCCTCCTGGCAAGGCGTCCGGCCTTCACGGACATGATGGCGTAGTTCTGGTGGACTGTTTCGTCCCTAAATCTCGTCTCTGCGTTTACCCCATGTTTGAAAATATGATCTAATATCTTTTGGCTAATACGAGTTTAAATTAAATCAAATCAAATCATATTTATTTAAAAAAAACCAGTTTAGGATGTTTAGTTTTATATAGTTTTTATATAGTTTTTTATAGTTTAGGATGATAAAATAAACAATTCAAATGTAACAATTAAATAAAATAAAATAACATAAATCCCTTTGTTAAAACTCACTCAAATTGTACAAACATTTAGATAACCAATATTTGTAACAAATGTTTAGGTTGTGCTGTTACGATTACTAGGTTATGCTGTTCAAATACTCGGTGTTGCTTGATGTCGGGTACTTTTCCTGGCAAATGATACTCCCGACATTTATCAACAGTAGGTTAATTTTTGCTTATAATATTTTATTAATTTTCAGGGAATCGGCAGGGAAGGCTATGGAAGCCCTGAAAGTAATGCAAAACTGATGTTTTACACCTTTGCAGCTTTGGTTATTGGTTTAACAAACTGCAAACTTGCTGATAGCATCATGAGAGATGTAAGTACAAAAAAACGGAAAATAAATATAAATATATGAAGTCTTATTACAAGCTTTTACTTATCTTGCAATGTTTGTCAGTGGGACCGATTGCGTTTCTTTGTGAACTAAAACTGAAATTAGATCAAGCAAACAAGATAGAGCAATACGTTAGAGCGGAATATGAAACGAACGATCGTCGATAAAAACTACCTGTCGAACTTATACTCGTCTGAATAAGTTTGAACACATTTCGAGCGGTGTTAGATTCAGATCCTTTATCTTTGGTGGGTAGTATTAATGCAAAAATGTGACAACCGCTCATTTCACATTCCGCTCTAGCGTATTGCCCTCTCGTTCACACGAACTAATTTCCGATTTTAGTTCACAAAGAAATGCAATCGAGCTCAGTATGTTTGTTAAGGTCAAATCTTGACAACAGAATTAGAACCTCGTCCTCTTATCCTATGAAGTGGAAATTTTACATGTTGGTTCAGTTCAGATGACAATGCATTTTTATGGTGAGCATGACCTGATTCCGCACCCAGGATTGGCTCCCGACGAGGGGACTCCATAACGGTCAACAGCACAGTCACGAAATGTTGTATACGCATTCAATTATGATAGCCTGCTCTAAATTTCACCGCGACAGGGTTGCTGCACCCAGGGTTGGCTTTCGACGAGGGGACTCCTCAACGGTCGACAGCACAGAATCGAAATTTTGTGAACGCATTCAATTATTTTATTTTATTTTATAGTAAACTTACAGATAGTAAATACATGATATAGTATTTTTAAAACCTATTTAAACATTATAAATAGGATAGAAAACGAATTTACCGCTTGAAATTTGTAGCACCTGACGTTTCGGTGACGTTGCAGCCGCCGTTGTCCAGGGTAGACTGAAGAGCTGTCAATCCGTTGTTTTGCGGGTAGGCCGCATACCGCTTCCGCCACTGCGTAGGTTATAACGGCGGTGGGGGGCCGGGCTCGGAGCGCGGGAATTTTGAAAATCCGTCTTGCACACAACACACACTGTATTCTGTTTTACGTCTTTGCGTTCGACTGACAGAACACATCAAAGCTCGTATGAGCGCTGACCCAGTGGTATTTCCCAGCACGCTTTCTGCGCTGATTTGGGGCTTCAGATGTGACCGGCCCACAGACCGGTCATGCCTTCTTGCTTACTACTGGGGTAGTAGGCATCGCTTTTTATTTTTATTTATTCCAGTTCATCCTTCTTTCTTCAGGGGAATACCAAGTACTGGGCCCTGACGGAGTTGGGACCTCCTTTTATAGGGACGCTTCTTATTGTCCTATCTTAAATAAACAATGCTAAGCGGGCGTCGTATCAAGGACTGGGACTGGAAGGGGAAAATATTTGATCAGGTGGTCGGCTGAGGCGAGCGTCTACGCTAGCCCAAATAAATATGGGAACAATCGAATGGAAAAGAGTAGACTTCGAGAGAATGGTTTCTAATACAATTGTCTGAAAAGGAAGTGAGGTTCTTTATCGTACTGATTGCGTGGTCTGAGGAGTATATTTCCCTTTTTATATGCTTTTACATTATAATCATAATTATATTTGGATAAATTATTGCCTTTACATGTTAGTTAAAATAATATTAAGACGAGGGGTCTCCTGAAAAGAGCGGAAATGCGATCTCTCTCGGCCTTTAAGTACCGATAAATAAAACAAACGAATAGGCGGCGGCGGCCAATTCTCACGAAATTGTCGCTAAATGATTTGAGTTATTATGCATTTCTATGAAAACACAAAGCAGCCCTACATTCCGGACCGCCTAGGCTTACGGGGGATGGAGCAAGCAAAAAAAGTCGGACGGTCGTTGAGTTGGAGAAGAATGCGCCCTCCCCTATCCATTTCAATAATATACGAGGTGGATGGCAATAAAAACTCACCTAGTATAATACTAAAATTATATAATATTTTCTGCTCGGCTTTGGATGCTATATACATAAATGTAACACGACTTACCCTTAGGTTAATGCAATAAACTAGACTATAAATATAATTGGAAATTACTGTATTACTAGATAATAAGCTAATTTAGGTGTATTACTTTCTTAGCGTTACATTACATTTTATCTTTAATGCGTTGTTTTATAAACTATAGGGATGCTGTTTTATGTAATAAGCTCTAAATGTTTAATTAAATAATATTAATGTATAATTAAGGAAATATGTTGACCCACCCTGTCGCGAGTGGGTTCCATATGTTTCAGAATTAAGCGAGCGTGTGTGGCCAGTTTCGACAGGGAATAATATGGAGTCAGTGAGAATGTTGATTTCCCGACGAGCGCACGAGGCTCGGGCAGGACGGGCTATTAAGCCTAATACTGTAACATAGTTCTTAGAGAAAAATTGAACTAGTTTAAATTAATCGGAAAACATTATGTAACCGGTCAGTGGCTCAATAAACGGGCAACATCAAAGCTGTATTTTATTGGAAATCGACATTCTGGCGCCACGATCATTTTTCAACACCGCTCAAGAAAATCCAGGATAAACTGCAAGGTTGGCGTATAATCAATCTGACAGTCCACTTTCCCTGTCAACCTGTGCTGCGACGAATAAGACGCGCGATAATTAACTAGTGGTTTAATACCATTAAGTGATCCATTCGAGCCGGATTTTTGGAAAAAAAAGCGAGTGGTCAATAGATACCGAGTTTTAAAAACAAAAATATTATAAAACTCGACGAAATAAACAGGTGAAAAATGGAATCGAAGAGTGGAAGATCGAATACTTCCAGGCGAGCGGAATCAGTCAGCAGCAGAAGGAGCGAAAGACTTCAGGAAGTAAGAGAGGCTTCCGAGGAACTATGGATGGAATTACAAGAGAACGAGCAAAACTGGAGGCGGAGAAAAAGAAATTGTAGACAGCCGCAGCATCACAAGAGGAACAACTCCGAGCTAACGAAGACATCGCGACGGCGAAAAGAAAAGCGGCATTTCAAGTGCAACGAGCAGAGTTGGAAGCGGATCTACAGATGCTGGACAAAGACCGACAACACGCCATCAGAGTCCTCGATGTAGTATCTGAGACTTACGACTCCGAAGGAAGCGCAGCATGGGAAAATAGGAGAAGTTTTGAAGATTATGAAGAGACCGCTGGACGGATATCAAGATGGGCAGAGCGACAAGAGACGCCTACTCCTGAACGAGAGCCATCCAGGATGGGACTTCGCGACGCGACGGAAGAAGCGGCGAAGCAGGCCACGGAGCAAACCGCGGACAAACAGAAGTCGATGCGAGACGCAGTGATGCGGTATACGGCGGCAACGAACGCGGAGGCAGGAACGAGAGCGGCGGCAGCTGACGTCACCGCGGCCGCTGAACCCAGCAGCCATGACGACTCCAACGACTCGGCCAGCGAGAAACTAATAACTAAGGTATGTCGTGTTCTGTCTATAGCATCCTCAAAGCCGTATCATAACAGGGAATTACCGCATTTCTCAGGGGACCCGACACAGTTTTTAGCTTTTAAAGCGATATTTTACCAATCTACAGAAGTTCTGAGATTGGATGACTATCAAAATTTACTTAGACTATCAAACTGCGGTGAGAGGCCGAGCAAGGGATAGTATTTCCGGATTGTTACTGTCTCCGTTAAATGTACCAGAAATCATGAAAACGTTAGAAACCCAAAAGGTAATCCAAATGCTATCATACAACGCACATTAATGGATTTGCGTAACATGAAGGCGCTCGCCGAAACTATAGAGACCGACGCATTGCTACAATTTGCGTGTAGTGTAAAAAATTTCATTGCAACTGTAAAATCGGTTAACAGGGTTGAACATTTCTGGAACCCTGAATTATTGAAGTCGCTGGTGGATAAGTTGCCAAATAACCTGCTCACCTTATGGCTAGGTGATAAACAAAGGGGTAACTCTGACGAACCAGTTATTATTCGATTTGCGAGTTGGCTCGAAGATCTGGCTATAAGTAGCCAAGATGCGGGAATGAGCACGATAGGAATATGTAGGAAGAGCCAGACGATTTCTCACGACAGGAAAAGTAAAACGCTGCGCCATAAAAATACGGTCTTGAATGTAACAGAGCGGCATTTGCCAAAATGTCCTCTGTGTTCAGAACAACACTTTCTTGGAAAATGCTGGAAATTCAAGAAAAATTCCGTCAAAGAGCGGTGGAACGTAATTAAATCGATGAAACGCTGTTTCAAATGTTTGGGGCAGTCGCATAGCCGTAAGAACTGTGCCGCGTACAAAAAATATCCCAAACATAGGTTCCATTTTTTGCTAACAAGTGAAAGTGAGACCGCGGCCGTTGAGATGAGGGACGTTGACAATAGCGGCGCGTGCCAGCCACTGGTGGCAAACGCCGTCTCGGGCCATAGGGTCTTATTACAGCTGCTTCCCGTTACGGTCATTGGCCCGAAGGGAAAAAAGGTTTTATATGCGCTGTTTGACAACGGGTCTACTGTCTCATTGTTAGATAGTGATGTGGCTACTCAGCTGGGAATCCGAGGCGCGACCACCCACATTGAAATATGCGGCGTGTCTGGTTTAAAAACGGAACCCCAGGAAGCTGAAACAGTATCCTTTCAAATAACGGGTGAGATGGGTCGAAAGAGATTTAGCATGTTGGCACATAGTATTAAAAAGTTGAATTTACCTAAATTAAAAAACATAACCGCGACATATTCGAGGTATGGCGCGACATACGATAACAACTTAAGTACGATAACACATGTGCGCCCTAGCTTGTTAATTGGTTCCGACAACTGGGAGTTAATCGTTTCGCGTGGTTTAAAACGCGTTAATGACGATTTAGCTTAATCCAAAACCAGACTCGGATGGGTACCCGTCGGTCGAGTACCAAGAGAAGGATCTGGTAACACTTTTCACAGTTTTTGTGCTAGCGATAACAGTGTAGATGTTTCCCATCTCCAGACCCTGCTAGAAGATAACCTGCAATTAGAACAAGATTGGCCGAGTAAGACACGGAAAATCGCCGACGTTGAGCGAGCTAAAAAATTATTAGAAGCCACCACATCGGTGAGAGACGGAATTTGGTCTACTGGCCTGTTATGACGAGAAGAGGAGCGCAATATGCCGAATAGTAAAACCATGGCCCTCACTCGTTTGCGTTCAGTAGAGAGGAAAATGGATAAGGATAAGGATTACGGAGACGCGTATTGCAAAAGGATGAACCAATATTTAGCAGCAGGTTACGCGGTAGAGGTAGAACCCGCTCAGTTAGAAGGACGAAGCAATATATGGTTCTTGCCTCGCTTGGGTGTACAAAATGCAGCTAAGGGTAACAAACTTAGGATAGTGCATGATGCAGCCGCGAAAGTCCGAGGAGTTTCTCTCAACAGTTTACTACTAACGGGACCTGATTTGTATAATAATATTATAGGGATTTTGTTCAGATTCCGAGAACATCCTGTTGCATTCACGGCAGACATAGGCGACATGTTTATGCGAATCAAAGTGATCGAAGAAGATTCTTTCAATCAACTGTTTCTGTGGCGAGGTTACCAACGCGATGTCGAACCTCGAGTATATAAAATGGCCTCCCTGATTTTAGGCTCAAAGTCCAGCCCAACATCCGCCCTGAATGTTCGCAACAAAAACGCAGAGAGATATAAAGAATTGTATCCTTTAGCCGTCGAAGCCATTACGCAACATTTTTATATGGACTATTTGGCTGGGGGTGCCTCAAGCGAAGAAGAGGCCCGCCAGTTAATTAAGGACATAAATTGGATCCAATCAAAAGGTAATTTTGTCCTGACTAGCTGGGTTTCCAATTTTTCTACTGTGTTAAATGACATTCCCGAAGAATTGAAAGCAGGAAAACATATATCCCTAGAACGGGGGGAATTAAGCACACAGCGACTTTTAGGGTTACAATGGCTACCTGTGAGCGAAGAACTCTCCTTTAACCTCAGACTGGAGAAGCTCTACGACAAGCTGAAAACCGGCCAAAGAGAACCGACCAAAAGAGAAGCCCTTAAAACCGTAATGTCAGTATGGGACCCGATAGGAGCCTTAAGTCCAATCACCATTCGTGCAAAAATTATTATGCAAAGCATATGGGGTAGCGGTATCGCGTGGGACGACGCCGTCACGCCGGAAATATTCGAAAATTGGCGCGGATGGCTAAAAGTACTTCGTTCGGCTGCTGAGTTTAGAATATCTCGATATCACATGACTACGCAAAATGAGCCAGAAAACAGGCAACTTCATATCTTTTGCGATGCCTCTCAACAAGCGATGTGTGCGGTCGCGTATATGCGAGTAGTTAGAGACGGCGCCGAACCGTTAATATCATTTATATCTAGCAAAACCAGGGTAGCTCCATTGAAGAGGATGACCATACCCCGGCTGGAGTTGACCGCCGGGCTATTGAGGGCCGAGCTAAGCAAGAAAATAACAAGCGAGTATAAACTGAAATTCCACGAAAAATTTCTGTGGACGGATTCAAGGAACCTATTATGGTGGATTAGGTCAAAGGTCGCGGATCACCAACAATTCGTTGCTAACCGACTAGGAGTGTTAGATGAGCTGACGTCACCGGAAGAATGGAGATGGCTGGAAGGTCGTATGAACCCAGCCGACGAAGGGACGAGAGCGACATCCACGATTGATTTGTCACTGATGGTAGATGGTCAAGAGCGAGGGTAGTGAAAACTTATCCCGATAAGCTGGGCGCGGTGCGGATCGTCGACGTAAAGGTGGACGATAAAATCTATCGTAGGTCTATATATAAGCTAGTGAAATTAAATGTAGAGACTAGAGCAGGATAACTTGACCACCGGTCAATGTAATTTAGGATAATTTATGTATAATTAAAGGCCTATACCATTGGGGGGAAAATGGATAAATTATTGCCTTCACATGTTAGTTAAAATAATATTAAGACGAGGGGTCTCCTGAAAAGAGCGGAAATGCGATCTCTCTCGGCCTTTAAGTACCGATAAATAAAACAAACGAATAGCCGGCGGCGGCCGATTCTCACGAAATTGCCGCTAAATGATTTGAGTTATTATGCATTTCTATGAAAACTCAAAGTAGCCCTACATTCCGGACCGCCTAGGCTTACGGGGGATGGAGCAAGCAAAAAAAGTCGGACGGTCGTTGAGTTGGAGAAGAATGCGCCCTCCCCTATCCATTTCAATAATATACGAGGTGGATGGCAATAAAAACTCACTTAGTATAATACTAAAATTATATAATATTTTCTGCTCGGCTTTGGATGCTATATATATGTAACACGACTTACCCTTAGGTTAATGCAATAAACTAGACTATAAATATAATTGGAAATTACTGTATTACTAGATAATAAACTAATTTAACCCCTCAAATGAATGGCGATTAGCTCGGGTTGCCTACGGCAAAATGTATATAAATTTATATTTACATTTACATTTACATTTACATAGAGCGGGGTTTACTATAGAGCTATAGCATTACTATAGAGCGGATTACTATAAAGCGGCGCACATTTACATTTATATTTATATTTATATAAATTTATATACATTTTGTATACATTTTGCCAAGGCATCCCTTAAGGGACGCCTCATATTTGAGGGGTTAAGTGTATTAGTTTCTTAGCGTTACATTACATTTTATCTTTAATACGTTGTTGTATAAACTATAGGGATGCTGTTTTATGTTATAAGCTCTAAATGTTTAATTAGATAATTAAATAAATGTATAATTAAGGAAATATTTTGACCTACCCTGTCGCGAGTGGGTTCCATATGTCTCAGAATTAAGCGAGCGTGTGTGGCCAGTTTCGACAGGGAATAATATGGAGTCAGTGAGAATTTTGATTTCCCGACGAGCGCACGAGGCTCGGGCAGGGCGGGCTATTAAGCCTAATATTGTAACATAGTTCTTAGAGAAAAATTGAACTAGTTTAAATTAATCGGAAAACATTATGTAACCGGTCAGTGGCTCAATAAACGGGCAACATCAAAGCTGTATTTTATTGGAAATCGACATTCCGGCGCCACGAACATTTTTCAACACCGCTCAAGAAAATCCAGGATAAACTGCAAGGTTGGCATATAATCAATCTGACAGTCCACTTTCCCTGTCAACCTGTGCGGCGACGAATAAGACGCGCGATAATTAACTAGTGGTTTAATACCAATATTCGTATTAATAAAAAACTATTTTGAAATACGCTATGACAGTAGCATATTGGCTATATGAAATATATGGCTAGATGACCCGGTGAACTTCGTACCACCTAAAATTGATTTGATTGTAACTCTTCATAAGCGTTTATTGATCCTAATCAACCTTCCAAATCCAATTCATTGAAATCAATAATATGGCCGAATCATGTACGGGTTGACTTTCGTTTGGTGATTAAATGAAAGTCGTTTGTAATTAAAATAAATTCTATGTATTTAATTTACATGATGAAATATAAATGCTTTGTCGACTTTTCCTACTTTTTCGACTTTCCGGCTTTTTCGACTTTTTGCACTTTTCCGACTTTTTCGACTTTTTTTTGCAAATTTTGACTTTTTGGACTTTTTAGACTTTTTTGACTTTTCCGACTTTTCCAACTTTTTCTCCTTTTTCGACGTTTTTGACTTTTTTGACTTTTGATTTTTTTGCCTTTCGACTTCTTTGACTTTTTGCAATTTTACACAATCGCACGGAATAAATAGATTATGACGAAATGAATGAACGGAGTTATGGATGGCGCAGCTGTCAAACAATTGGATCGCCGCGATGCCTTCAATAGTGGCCCATTTCTCAAAATGTTGATTTTCAGTTGTTTCTTTAATTTTTCCTAAATATTTTTTTTTTGTAAACCACCATCAAGGCAAACAAAACAAAAAAATAATAATTCAAATCCGTCGAGTCATTTTCAAGATCTTGTGAGACTAACGCACGGCGATTCATTTTTATATTATATATAAGATAGCCGTGTAAAAATAAAAAAAAATGTTATCAAAACATGTTATCGGAGTTATCAAAAATTTACATACTGTTGATAAATGTCGGGAGTATCATTTGCCAGGAAAAGTATATATAACAGACATCAAGCGACGCCGAGTATTTGAACAGCATAACCTAGTCAAATTCTCCTGAAATTACAGATAATACAGATAATATATGAAACCGGGTCATATAGCCAATACGCTGCTGTCGGTGCCGCTGGATCTCGTACTCGATTCATGATTCGCTTCCATTCTTGTCGATTTTTTGCCACGTCTGGAGCATCCCTAACCGATAATCGTTGTAACCTATAAACTATCGGTAAAGCAACAATCGAACTGATATTACGATTCGCCTTAAATCTACTTAACTACTTATGATAGAGACGATGATCGTTGGTAGGTCGAGGCGAGCGTTGATCTTCAAGATCTGCAAATCGGGTGCAAATATCTTGGAGGAGCAGTCGCAGCTAGTGTCGTCGTAACAATTCTATGAATAGTTTACAATGCTTGCATTACAAATTAATATAGAAATAATATGAACACGTTGATAGTGGGAAAAAGTAATAAGACTAATAATAATATAAGGGTAAAAAAAGTAAATTCTGATAGCCCGTTCTAAGTTACACTATGACATGGCTGTTGCACCCAGGGTTGGCTCGGGACAGAGCAGTTTAATAAAAGCTTGGTTTAAAATGTGTCCTTAGCCTTACTACTTATTTTTGTATGTTTTGTATTGTTTCACAGAGCGAAGCACTGGCGAGTACTTACTATGGGATGGATTGGATCGACTGGCCAAAACAAGCGAGGAAAGATTTGGTTTTCATAATTCAAAGATCACAAGACCCAACGGTCATTTCAGTATGGATGTTCGCGGTTTTTTCGTTGAATTTTTATTTGCGGGTAAGTGCAAAATAAGAATAGATCTTAAAAATAAAAAATAAAAAAAACAGCGTTAACAAAAAGACGGACGTTCAGTTGTTGTAGTTTTGATATAAACTATATGAAATCGAAGACAATCGTCATTGTTTGATATTATCATTGATTTTATAGTATGATATTATAAACAGGTTTAAAAGGAAGTATAGTGTGAAGTGTAACTTCACGCTGTAAATCCGTTTATTCAACCCCCTCTCCCCCCACTTCCCCCACCTTCGCGATGATGTCCATATATGGGAGCATTTTTAAAGATGTTTTCACAGCGATAAAGCGATAGACTATATTTCAAAGAGACGGAATTCTTAACTGTTCCATGTTTATATTTTTAAAAGTGACGGCTGACTTATTGATTGACATTTTAATTTAAACCTAAAAGCCTGACACAGCTGACATTTTAATTTAAACCATTTCCTTTTTTAGACAATTTATTTACTGTTTTTTTAACTGACAATATATTGCTGCCAAAAGCTGCAAAACAAATACAAGAAGTAGAGTAAGCTTCAGCCTACGCTGTTTCATATTTGTACGAACAATGGCGCCACGTGTTTCTATAAAAAATCGATCCCAAAACTTATTGAACTGACTGCCTAAATAGGATGTAGGGGAGATCGGGGATGGTTTGAATACTTTTTGGGTTTTATTTTTTATCTTTTTTTCTAAATATTTTACCTATTTGGATTTTATTCTAATGTTAAGAGTAGTCCTTTGGGTTTATATATTCATAAGATAAACATTCCACTAGTAATATTTTTTCAGAAAAAGGCCGGAAATTAGAGGCACTACTTCTGTCCAAACTATCCCCGTGTATGGGGATACTTTGGACAGAACCTGGGGATATTATGGACATGCAGTTAAGAGCACACAAACAGTGATTAAGTAATAGAAATTTTCAATTCGTGTAATTTCTATATATAAAAGTAGAAAAGTAGATAGTACATATAAAAACAAGTCACTGCAGGCAGAATCCCGATAGGTCAGAGTGGAAATACAGCATGTCTTTGAACCTGGGACGCTTATCTTCTATCGCTTTCGGTAGGATCGAAATCACTTGCGAAAAGTTCACGAATGAAGTTTTTTCGGCTGTAGTTTGAAAGCGATTAGACGGAAGCAGTCGCCTGTAGAAATTCACTTCAAGTCCATCTCGCAACTTACTTTCTACTTTTGCCACAAAATTCATCGCAAATTTGCCTATTTTCGACGGAACTTTTACAATTAGGAAGTCCCCTTCGACAGCATCGTTGCCACTTTTAAGGCACTCGTCACTGTCTTTGTCCATTTCCCATTCAGATGAAGAATCCTTCAGGATGACTTCTCCCATGTCTTCATCCGAAGAATCGTCTTCGAAAACGGTCTTCTTTTTTTCAAATATTTTCCTCTTCGCGACCTTGGTTTTCTTTGCCATCTTCATTCTCTCCTTTTCTTCGAGTTCTTCCTTTTCCGGTGTGTCTGTGGCGATCATACTCTTCCCACGCTTTCGGCCACCCTTAGCCAATTTCCTTGGTTTAGCTTTTGGGTATGGAATCAATTGTTCCGGAGAAACGAACAACTCTGATCGCGCCGATGTTGAACAAATTGGCGTAAGAAACTGATGACTCGATGTAGGAGCTGGTGTATGAGCCTCTGCGGAATCGATAATTGTGATGGGAGGATACACAGCAGCAGTGTCTCTCCCTGCTTCTTGATGACTCGATGTAGGAGCTGGTGTATGAGCCTCTACGGAATAGATAATTGTGATGGGAGGATCCACAGCAGCAATGTCTCTCCCTGCTTTTTCAGACGTTAACTCGATAGGTTCCGGAGAAATTCTGGGGACAAGAGGGTCTGATAAAGGATATGGACGATCTGAGACCGCAGAGCAGAGAAAATCATGGTCTTGAAAAATATTTCTATCCAATGGCGAGATGCCACATTTCAGAAAACCTGATTTCACGTTTTCAGGAGTTGCAGCCCGATCCCAAGCTCTGGAGCATAACTCAGGAAGTGCGTAGATTGATAGAGTTTCATTGGGATGGGCCAACATCCATGAGTGGACTGCTTCACTGTAGTATTTCTTAAACGGGCCAAACACGCAGCGGTCCAGGGGTTGCAAGTGGTTGGATGTGTGCGGCGGAAGTGTCAAAATTGTGATCCCATTTTCTCGGCAGAAATGAACACCTTCCAGGCTAAGATGAGACTCGTGATTATCCATCAATAGCAACACAGGATGTTCTTTATCACACTTCACATTGTCTTTGAAACATTTTAATACTAAACACATGGCGCAAACTTCCACGTTTGTTTAACACATCTTCCACCGCCTGCTGTAGATCACCTTCAGAAAAGCTCCGTTCAGTTTTCCTTTTAAAGTTCCGTGGCATCTGGAATAGGTAAAGCAGTGCTACACATTAACAGATATATCAAGGATACAATGGACATCTGTCCATTGTATCCCCAGCTGATGTAATCCCACATTTCTGGCTGTGAAATCATAACCTAAACTTGTATCTTTATGAAACATACATAAATATATCCCTACTAGTCACCATTGTATGCAAATGGAACGCCAAACACAAAATAATAAACTACGTCACAGAAAAACCTTACGTTCTTACCTTTAAAAGTTACATCAGAGGTGTCGAAAAGTGAACAAATTCTGTAAATGTCACAATTTTAGAGTGGCGGCCATATTTTTTTGACAGCTCATCTCTCGCAGTGTTGCCAATGTGTACAACCGATCGCCGCAGTAGAATTCACATTAGAGGCGGGAAATTTGAACCTGTCCATTGTATCCCCGTGTCCAAACCATCCCCGGTCTCCCAGTACCGTGCGAATTAATTGAAACAAAGAGTATTTTTCTTTGAAAAATGATTTATTGGACATAAACATACAAAAATAGTACTGGTAGTTATAGATTGTTAGTTTTCGGCTAAGTAACGACCAAATTTGGTTCACATCAGAACACCGTTGACTACGTAATGACCAATATTGAAGGCTTGCTCCCGGAGCGCACATTAATATAATTTTCTAACTCGAACGCATCCTTTAGGATGCGTTCGAGTTTTGTCGTCCATGGGTTTTAACCCATGGACGGCCGCTAGAATAACCGCGCGTCATTTCGCGGATATTTCATATTTTTTTTCGAGAAATCAAAAATTGCATTGGTTTTTATGAGATAATATCTAAATATTTTTGTATGTAAATAAGCTAAAGGAAATATTAAATTTAATGATGATCACGATAGTATTTACAATTTCTTACTAGGGTTCCGTATTTTTCCATAAGACAAGTACAAGTTAGAAATGCCGAGTTTTTTTCACTTTTTCGACTTTCTTATATTTATTCATAATTATCTAATTGTTTTACAAAATGAGATTTCAATGTTTTATATACGAAATATCAATGCTATCATTGCATAGTTATTCTTTTTATGATTGCTATAGTGCTTTTTATGATTCCATAGTTATAGTACTTTTTGTCGAGCACGGCGATATTGCAAGAAATTCCAATAAATTGCCGCGGTCTGCCATGAAATTATGCCGCTACTCGAAGAGTTAATATATAATGTGTTCTCCTTTTGAGTTGATAACACCTTTCACCCTTGTAGGCATAGAATATACTAGGTTTCAACAGCTTCCTTTCAGTTCATCATCGTGAAATCGGACTTGAATTGCTGCACTGATCATCTTGGTTTTCGTTGTACAATCCATCTTGGAGAGCCGTCTTTTGCAACGAATGGCCCAGAGGTTTCGACCGGGGTGAGATCTGGGAGTGTCTGGGCCATTCAAGTACAAGTAATTTGGCTCTGTGTGAAAAACTGTTTCACTTTAAGTTATTTTGATGTTTTTTTATTGTCAAATTTATCAATCTTATCTATTGAAGAAAAGTTTGAGAAGCATTGAGCGCGCCGCGCCATCTAGCGGTAGATAAAATATCGCTAATAAAGCGATATTAGCGATATTATAATAGCGAATCGCAAATTAGCGATATTTTACCTACAGCTAGATAGCTTCTTATCAAAAGATTGGCATACTAATTCCCCCACTACAAGGATGTCACTAATTAAAAACTCATCCTATAGGTACATTTAATTCCAGCTGCCTTTATAAGTAATCTGTTGTCTTATTGGTCAAGGTTAGCTGTAAGATATTGCTTCAACGCAATAACCTCACCGTTTTGTTTGATCAAATAATGTGTTTTATAATTGATATTTTTATTATTTGCATTACTTAGTATTGAATAATTCTACATGATTTTCTAAAAAGGCTTTAAATACACCTAAATTATCATCTAACTTTAATTCTTTTCTTTATTTTCTTTAAAATAAATCTAACTATGGGTACAGGTATATAAACAGAAAAAACTGATACGCCTGCCTTAGTACAGGCCTAGACCTAGTTAGGCGGCGTTGACATAATGATTAAAATGCTGCAATGTGATTTGTTTTTTAGTACTTGTCCAATAACTAATAATTTGTCATTCTGCAGTAATGTGTAATATATCTCGTGCTTTACTTTAAATAAAAAAAAATAAAAAAATCTAATAATTACAAAATTCAATCAATATAAATTAAAAGTAAATATAAAAAAGAAACAAACTTCACTTTAATTTAAACGTACATTTATCCTCGAGAAAAATATATTAAAATCATGTCATTTTAAAATGTTTGTGAAAAATATCGTACTCTAAAACGAAAACATTTCAAAATTAAATAGAAAAGAAAAATCTGCTTTTCATTTACTTTTTTATTAATTATTTGTTTATTTGCTTTACTGCTTATATATTGACTATCACTATATATATTTTCTAATCATATTTATTTTTCCCATTTCAGTTTATGTTAGTGTGCTTTCGATTCTTCTTAGTTCTGCGCAACTTAATATAATGATTTTAAAAACATGTTGATTAACCAATGTAATGCTATATTAATAATATAAACAACTATTGAAAGATGCTGTTTTATTTTGACCCGTGGGTTCCGGAGCCGAAAGCATGGGCAGAAAAAATATCAGCAAGGGAAGAAAAGATAAGAGACAAAGACATTGAAACCTACACCGTAGATCTGCAGGGAATGCTATTGGCCCCGAGACTAAAGAATCGTTTATTTCAGAAACCACCTAAGGGACAAAATATCAAAAAATGTGTTTTTGGTGGTACTGTACAATTTAGTGGTTAATACATCTTTTCGTGTAGAAATAACCTATATTCCATATCAGCAATTCTATTTGGCAGCCTTGAAAATAATCCGTTTATTTCAGAAAGAACACAAGCGCCGTCGCTTAGGTTCTTTCTGAGGTAAATTTCACTCGTAACGGTTGGCCGACGGACTGATCTAAAAGATAAAGTGAAGTATAGTTTCTACAACCAATACTTTAAAGAGAACTTTGCTTATTGTTTTGGAAGACCACAAGTTGATGTGTGTTCAACTTGCGAAAGACTTTCGGCCAAACTGAAACACAAGGGTTTGGGTGGCAATGCTAAAAGAAATGTAGCTGCTGAGAAAATGATACACCCAAGGCGAGCAAAAAAGTTTTACAAAGCTGTGGATGAGGCAAGCAAAAACAAAGATGACAACATGGTCGCACTAGCCTTCGACTATATGCAAAACTTACCCTTGCAGCACATACCTGTACATGAGGTTTTTTATATGAGGCAGCTCTGGGTAAATGTGTTTTCGTTACACGATTTGAAAACTAAGGTCCCAATCAACAAAAAAAAGATAGACGATATAAAAAAAAATGATGGAATACACTGTTGGATATGAAGCCTTCTACGACACTATCATCCAATGGCCAACAACTGACAGGGAGCTGCCAGAAGACTTGCCAGAAGCTGAATAAGTAAATAAGGCCAGATCTTTTTATATAGACATTATGTAGGGTGTAGTCTACTTGTATTTTTCGATTTAGGCCTATTAAAAACATTCTTTTTTATACTTGAGTGTGTCTGTTACTTACCTTTGATACCAAAACAGGTAAAAATTAATGGTTTGACTTAATTTCAATAATATTTTTTTTAAATCACTTTAGATACACTCATTTATTGCAAAAAACACCTAAGTGCAATTCTTCAAAAAAATTTAACTCAAAAACTTGAAGGAAAAAAAAATGGATTATCCCAATAGCATGCTTTTGATTTGGTAAAAAAATATTGGAAGGAGACTTGACCTATACTTAAGCTGCAAAACAGTTTTTTTTTGTTTTCCGAAAGTTTGAAAAGGCGCACTTAGGTGCTTTCCGAAATAAGCGATTCAAATGCAAGTGCGAATTACTACAAGACTAACTTGAAGGTTCACAATTATACCTTCCTTAAGTACTAAAGATGCCGTATGCTACGCATAGCATGAAACTGTGGCAGGGATTGAAAGTGACACCCGAAAAAAGACATCGAAAAAAGACACCCTGAAAACAATACTATTTGGAGTGATGGATGTGGATACCAGAACCGAAACGTCAAGCTTCTTCTAATGCACTTCTTGAACTGAGCATTAAAACAAAAGTAATAATAGAACAAAAGTACTTGGAAGTGGGACACATATTCATGGAAATCGACTCCATTCATTCTACTATTGAGAAAAAGTTGCGCAATCGAAGAGAAGTCTATACACCCGCAGACTATATTCCAATAATTCACTCTGCAAGACGACGTCCGGGTCCCTATGAAACAATTTACAGTACTAGTGACGACTTATGCGTTTGAGCGAGTATACTACAAAAGTATTCGCCCAGGTAACAAATTTGGCGATCCCAGTGTCAACGATGTGGTTGCGTTTCAGTATATGCCTAATGGCATAATTCGTTACGAGCTGTGCTTCCAGGACGAATGGGCTGATTTACTTCTACGACAAAAGCATCTAGAATCACTGCCAGACCATCCCAAACTGTACATGGATCCAATTCCAATTGAAGTTTCGAAATATAGGCGCAAGAACTGAAAGAATTGATTCGACAAGACTATCTTATATACCATATATATTTTTAAATTCCTATTCCATTCCTAAATAATCAGACAAACCACTTTAAGCAGTTGCTTCCGACTGCAACTCATAATGGATAAAATAAAATAAAATACAAACGGAGCTGCCATGGAATTCCCCGACCGAAATCGGGCCCATCATATACAATTATTACACTTCTGGGAGGTGAACGGTGGATTCCGGACTAACGACCGGCTGTGGTAGGTTTAGGACAGCTGTCTTGCCACATGTGAGCGTTCACCTTACTACCCATTCACTCTCCCTTCGAAGTCATAGAATTTAAGATGCGGAAATTGCGGTTTTAGATCATTTTTCTAGAAAGGAGTTGATTATTTTCCTGGAGAGACCAAGATCTTTAAAAAGTGAAACAAAGATTTGGCTGGCAGGCCACGAGCGCCAACTTCCACCGCGTGAAGGTGAACAGTGAAGCCGTTCCGTGTGACGGCATTTGCGAGATCATGATATTTATTTATTTTGTACTCGTGGTCTTTTGGGATATTTGATTCCCATGGAACAGTTAATTCTACGATAAGGACCATCTTCCGAGATAGAGAGTAGAGAGTTATATCTGGACGCAGGGCTGTGCATTCGAGACTTTCGGGGAATTTATACTGCTTAGAGACCGAATCGACCTCCATAATCCAATCTGAAGCTTTCTCGATTATTGAGAAAGGTTTTGCATTGAAATGTTTTTTGCCTTTAGAGCCAACCCGCACAAACTGTATTGGGGGTTTGGAGGATACTGTGGAACCATTGTTGGCACGAGCCACTGAGAGGCTAATTACCTTGCGAAAAACAGCAAGGACTTTGTCGTGGAGGTAAGTGTATCGTCCTTGATACAAGACCACCTTGCAGCCAGCTAGAATCTGTCTAGCTGTGCAAGGGGTGTTGCTACAAAGGGGACATGAACTATCCTCGACATAGCTCCAACGAGCGAGATTACTGGGATCTAGAAGTGTATGCTGAAAGGCATTTGATTAAAATTTCAGGATCTCTTGTGTCCAGTCATACAACATTACTTTCCAGTGCATTGGTGGAGGAATGCAAAAGTTTCCAATTGTTGTCCAATCATTCTGGCATTGAAGGCCAATAGCGTGAGCCATACTATTGCTGTCGTAATCTCCCCGCAAGAGAGACTTCTTCAAATCCATATCGCTCATGGTTGTACTACCATACCCCAGACCATTGCCGTTCTGGCTGATTCCAGCAAGGAACTTTTTGTAGAAATCTACGCGGGCTTGTAGATCATTTGACTACGGCCACTTATTACGTGCTTCGATATTGCCGAATCCTTGGATTTGCTTTGAATCGATTTTTTGGATATTCTGGAGTTGGAGTAGAGCAGAGAGGGCAGTTTTAGAGCTAGCCCAAAAATTGTGTTTGGACCTGAAGAGAGTCAAGGGGTTTGGCTAAGGACAACCAGGATTTTAAACTAGCTGTCACCAGTCCATCCAGGCGAGACAGTTGGGTTTTGATGAAATGGTAAATAAGAAAGGGCCATGACAAATGTGATGTTAGATAGTAGTCATAGATCCAAGCCTTACGAGGGCCAGAAATTAGCAATGCATCTATTTTTTCCAGGCAACTACTGAAATGTTCTATAACATGATCGCCAGAGAGGTCCTTTCCCTGGCAGGTGATTTTCCTGCCAAGAAATTTGAAATAGTTATTTGGGTCTATAAGGGAGATAATAAAGCCCTTATAGGCCAATTTTGGGTCATAGGATGTAAATTTTGTGTCTATGCGGGCGAGTCCAAGACAAAAACATTTGGAGGGCTTCACTTTTATACAGCCTGACCAGTCGCAGAACAGCTCCACTTTCTGTAATAGCAGAGAAAGCTGCTTGGGGCTCCTGGTGATAAAAGTTAGGTCGTCGGCAAAAGCGAGGCACGACGAGGTGTATTGGCCGTCTGTTTTAAAACGGTAACCCCACTTCTTGTCGAACTGGGTCAGGCTTTCCAGCAGTATATTGAAAACGATATTTAATATCATCGGAGAGAGGCAACAGCCCTGAAACAGTCCAATTGAATATGATATAGAGCGGGTAGTCCATTCTTGCGTTTCGACATGGAACGTCAGACAGTTGTAGTAGGAGGCTACAATGCCACGCACCACAGGTGGGAAGTTGTACCAGCGGAGCGCAAAGTGGAGGAGACTGTGCCGAACTGACCCAAAGGCATTCTCTAGGTCGAGCCAGCATACATTGATTTGGCGTTCGTGCTATCTCGCATCCTTAATGGCAGCAGCCAAGAGCCAGCAGCCGCTATAATTTCTTCAGTAAAACATTAGCCAATTCATCGAACGACGCCATTGACATCCCGAAGTAGTTAAAAAAACCTTTTACCATCTTCTTTCAGCTAGAGATACAAAGTATGAAATATTTCATAGTGCTCTCTTGACCGCAATATTGGATGCGGCATTTTCTGCGCCTTTGCCTTAGCAATATAAGCAGAAGAATCGGTGTTTCCTCGTCGGAATCCATGTTGCAACTGAATGAACAGCGGACCCTTGTAGCGGTTGCGGTCGCACCCAACTGCTATAGGACTGCTTGGAGCAGTCGCAGGTTGCAGTCGACTACAACTGCAACACAACTGCTCTGGTGTAGATGACCAAGACCGCTCAAAGCCGCCTGTCTATGGAAGCCCTTAAATGTACAGTCACCAAAAAAAGGTTGAAAACGACTGCTCTGGTCATTTATTTCATAGATGGCTTAAGCAAGTTGTATCATTTTGTCATTTGACGGAAGCAAAACAGACATATGCATTTTCAGCGAAATAAAAACACACTACAAAGAGTAAAGTGTATATATTTGTGCATAAACTTGTTAAAATACAATACAGAAATAAATTCTTTAATATTTTTAATAAACTTCAAATTCTAAAAAACTTTTGGTAAATGGCATTAGTTTCATAATTTAATATTCATCATTAACATGATAATACATTATAATTCTACTTATGCAATATTAATTGGTGTTATTTGCATCCTTTTTGAACAGTGTCACGGTTTCAAACCATGAAAACATCGCACTCGTGCGCTTTTATTTCATCTTGCGTTTTCCTCTGACACATGTGTCAAAACTAGTTGAACGACAGCGCATCCCGATCCGGCACACTGTGGATACGTGTGCATCACTCCGTGCATTTTACGAGATAAAATGGCGATTCTTGGTTCCGCTATTTTTAAAAGCTTGTAGAAAGAAGGATGGACAAAAATGTATGGGACGCGTGCCCACCACCAATAATGAGGAGACATTCGCCCTTAGAAAGTGTTCGAATTACAGCGGATTGTTTGTTCTTCGGAGAAACTCGCAGACCGAAGGGGGTGCGACTCGAAAATAATAAATTATCCTTTCTAAAACGAAAAAACGTAAAGGCAGTAAAGAGCACTTAAAGAAACTATAAATTATGCTATAGGGACGCAGTGACTAAACCAAGGGAATATGCCTTCGTGGAAGCCGTTTAAAAACTCATAATGCAGCCACTTTACTCCGCTAATAAAACGATATAGTTTGGAGATAAAGGGTGACATGCAACAAAAGGCAACCTGAAAAATACCCGTACACGGAAACGGCTTTGCGTGCTGTACAGACAATGGCCATCTGCTAAAAATATATGATGCGGCAACGGGTGAGTCCTTCGCATTAAAAAATAAATAAAAAACGAAAGCCCTGTAAATTTGAAAGAGAGTTAAATGCGTAATATCTTTGCTCTATCCAGCCAAAGGTTTAGATACTTGACATACCTTATTTAATTAATTAGTATAAGCTACTAACCACGTTTACGGTATCTAATAAGAGTTTGTTACAAATAATTTGCTAATCTAAGCTAGGTGCATGTCTTATTAATAATAATGATAACCGCTAACCGGAAAATTTATAAATATATAAAATAGGCTAAAATTTACACGTAACATGCTTTTCCTTTTGTTTTTGCTATTAAGTAATTTAAAAATAATTGAAAACTTTTTATCGTAGGAACAGTAATATTTTAAACATGAAAAATAAAGCGAGATGTCTTCGCTTCGGACTCTCGGACCGCCCACCTTTTTTTACGGGGTAGGCAGCGGCATGTTGCAAGCTGCACTTCTATTGGCCGACTAAAATAACATGGCGGCATTATCATCCACTAGACAATAAGGGTGGAGTCCTGTACGGACATTGAGAAATATATATAATCCTTTTATCAACCGATCGTTTAAAAATCTTAGACTTCCGCGGACGTATCCGCGGAGATGTCGGGCGGTATATATAGTGTACGTACCGATTAAAGGGTGCCAATAAAGTGTAACTGAAAAATGTTAGTTAGCATTAATTAGCACCTAAGAAGATATCAATAAAGACCTACGATTTCGCGACAAAAACGCTTTAATTGTATCTTTATTGATCCAAAACGATGAAATATCCCGAGGAAAAGGCAGCTTCACAGATACCGGGCATTATTTACCTACGCACAAGAAGAGGAATCCGATGGCGAAATAATCTCCTATTGGATATTGCGGTGAGTTTCTAACTATCGAATATCTACAGTCCGCTAGACCTCGCCGCTAAAAATAGATGAACGAACAAACTATGTTATAAAACGAACAGAAAGCTCTTTTAATTACTGTCATTTGTTGCTATGGCGGTCAGTGTCAAGCCATCAACATATGTTTAGCCATCAACTTATTTTTTTTTGCAGTTACATGAATAACTGTGTAACTAATTAAAAAAAACAATATCTGCCACAGTTAGTCACGTAACTGCAAAACAATAACGTCAGTTTGGGAAAAATCGAAAAAATATTGAAAATCATAACGCCGATAACATCAAAAAACGCTAAACATACATGGGAGTGTTTCAAAAAAGGCCTCGGCGTGCTCAAAAATGTAAGCACCTATACTGCATTCATGTGTAGTTCAAGGCCCTACATTTTATGCATTTGCTATACAGAATCCTACTAATATTATAAACGCGAAAGTTTGTATGTATGTATGAATGTTTGTTACTCTTTCACGCAAAAACTACTGAATGGATTTTGATGAAACTTTACAATAATATAGCTTACACATCAGAATAACACATAGGCTATCCTACTAATATTATAAACGCGATAGTTTGTATGTATGTATGGATGTTTGTTACTCTTTCACGCAAAAACTACTGAATGGATTTTGATGAAACTTTACGATAATATAGCGTACACATCAGAATAACACATAGGCTATAATTTATAAAGATATATAGTTTTCTATCATCATTATCACAATTTTCCATCACCACGCGGGTGAAACCGCTGGGCGCAGCTAGTATAGAATAAACAAGTAGGTAAATGTAATAGAAATCCTAAAGAAATTTAATTACCGTAGCATTTTAAAGTATATCGCTGCAGTTAATTTATGTACGGTCAACCATTCGAGCCCTCTTTGTGCTAAAAATATAAAAAACGGGTTTTATACCACTAAATTCAAAAACATCGCTGGAATTTTCATGCTGGGTTGCTACTTGAGAAGCCCTGCCGCCTGTCGCCAGAGCTGTCGTCTGACTAGATGCGCCGCGTCGATCGATTGAAATTATTAAAATTTGCTACATTGAAACTCATCGTTTTGATTCTATCAGCCCAAATATATATTTTGAATGCATTATTGGATGCTAATGAATATTTCTTCCCCATGTTTTGTGATCGATTCCAAGTTAGCACCTTTTTGCAAAATAATATCTTGAAATAGATCGCGTTAAATTGTAAAAAAAAAGCGACGCAGCGCCTAAAGCAATATCGGCGAGGTGTGCGGCCCCGCACGGACTGGACTTGCCAAGGGAATGTCGAGCGGGTCGCAATACACGGAAGGACTACTTTTGCTTGTGCAGCATACCATTCTACTAAAATTGCGCTTGACAAAAAAATATTTATTTGGTTTTTTGGAAGATTGTAATGGAAAAAGTAAAATAATTAATAATAAATCAATGTTACATTTTGAACATTTACTTCGTACTCATTACCAACATGGTTTCAAGTTGCTAACCCTTATAGATTCTAAGAAAAATGCTATTTACAAAAAAGCGATGACTTCAGATTTTATTTATTTTTATTTTAAAAAATCTAAACATTGAAATTCGACATAGTAGAACAAAATATTGAAAAAATTCCTACAAGACTCATATTTTTATTATTATTTAAATGTTCGCGGGAGTCACGTAAATTTGTATGCAAAATGTCAGTTTTTCACTGTTTGAGAGAGGTAGTCGCCTTAAACCACGAAATATTGGACTTGTCATTTTTTCAAAAATGATGTAGGATTTTCGTCGGTATTTGTAAATACGTCGGCATCCCTTCGGCTAGGTAACGACAAATTTTGGTTGCACATCAGAACACCGTTGACTACGTAACGACCAATATTGGCGGCTTGATCCCGGAGCGCACAGTAATATTATTTTCTAATTCGAACGTATCCCAAAATCCATACCAAATATCTCATTATTACCATAGATATATAAAAGGCCGCTAGAATAATTTTGCACGTCATTTTTGCGGATATTTCTGGTAAAATTCCATTGTCAAATACATTTTTTTTTTCGAGAAATCATCAAAACTTTTATTGGTAATAATGAGCTAATATCTAAATATTATTTTTATTTCCGAGGTGAACCACCTAGGGTATTTACGTACTTCAGCCGTTTTATTTGGAATGCGCGGAAAACATTCGTCCATCACTGCATAAATTATGTGATAAAATGACTCTACAGCTGAGTTGCAATCTCCACTCTTGTAAACAATACTCCAATCGGCCAAACGCAACTTGCTCGTGAAACATTCTGGGCTACCACGAAGTAAGTCACATCGCCTTTGTAATAAATTAGGTGTTTGGAATTTAGGTCTAATAATAGCTCTACATCTTTCTACCTCTACATTTATGCATAAGCTAGGGTGGTAATTATCTACTTTGGCGAGTAGAGTAGGCACCTCCATTACTACCTCCGAAGCCGGTAAATTACATAATACTAAGTCTAATAATTCTCCTCGATAATTCAAAATATTATTAATCTGTTTTAAATTAAATAACTTTAAAAACAAATTATATTCTACAGTTATATTAGGTGCTGAATTAGAATTAAAATCGCCTAATATTACTCAATTAGGTAGGTAGTAGCCTCTAAAATACACTTCCGCTGTGTTGAAAAATATTATATATTTGTAACGATCACTTCTCAGGCAAAATATACTACACATATAAAAACTACTTGAGATGTATATTATGACAATTTGATCCACACCGCTTCAGGGTGAGATTCAAGTGTAGGTACTCTCTCAGCTAGAGCGCCGACTCCATTCCGAATGGCGAGTAAACTTCCTCCTCCTCTTCTTCCATCACTCCTATTACATTACATTACATTTTCGTCGTGTCCAATTGACGGCTAAAGACCGCTCTTGGACGTGTCAAAATAATTGGGTTAGGTAGTAAGTTTCGTTACTACTCTTATAACCTCAAAATACTAATTTCCGTGTTTGAAAGAAATACGGTAGAAACCACCAAAACCCAAAAGAATGAAAGAAAAAAAAGGACGCCACCTACTTTTAAAGAAAAAGAAGGAAACTAATTATATAAAAAAGATACCCGAAAGAAATTTTAAAAAAGAAAAAAAAGGTAACCTAAAAAAAAACTATCTCAGAGAGTGGGCTAATTATTAAGGAGCATTGGGTTTGGCCCACAGAAAACCCTTTTCCTTAGACACACGAAAAACTACAGCACAAAAAGAAACACAAAGTTATGTAAAGTTCGCGTTTAATCCATTTAATGGGCACAAGGCACCCTCCGGTCGATGTATTTTATTACGGCGTGCAATCAGCCAACATGTCACCGCTCAAGAATTGAGGGTTATTTTATTTCTTTTTCTAAGTGAAGACAAAATTCCCGGTGCAATTTAAAGGTGAGGTGAAATCCGCACATTTGGTGACGATTTTCGTCACATTAGCAGCAATATTGACCAAAAAACAGAGGTGCCCCAAAAACTGCGATTAATAGAAAAATCCGTTAAAATCGCGAGGATCTTATATGAAAAGCTACCCAAAAGGACATTAAATGCTTACCAGATAAGTCACACACACTTCACATAACAAATTTTTACCGCCAGGCGGTCACTCTCCGGCTTCTCCTTACGGCGGTCGCCAATTCTCACAGCCGAACCTATGCGTCTGTGTCCCAGCCATCTTGAAACGAAACAGAATGATTGCAAGGCGGAAGTCGCCCATAAAGGGTAGAGCCAGACCAATGTCGCCACTAGTAATCGCCAGAATCAGTTAGGGCGATAAAAATTATGACTGCACAGCTCTATCTGTCAAAATTTGGTATTTACGAAATTTCGTGAACATGGTTCTTTTAATTGTCATAATATGGAAGAAATTCATGAAAAAAGCGAAAACCAACAGGAAACATATCTAAACACGGGGAAAACATGGAAAAACCGGTGCAGCGAACATAGTCTGCACAAAGGCGCGAAAACAAAACAACAAAATAGGCAGTTTTTGTTACAGCCCCCTCCAAAAAAAAGAAATGGGAAGAGCCAACAACGATTTCAGACGAATCGTCCCGATTCAATTTCTCCTACTATAGGATGACAAAAACGCCAAAGCATCAACTAACAAGCAATAACGAAAACTCCTTGTTTAATCACTTGAAGGAAAAAACTCTCCCTCTCTTAGGGAGGAAATGGCCCAATTGGGACATAAGAAAATACTAAAACAAAAAAACAACTTTTCCTCGTTAACTATGAGTGAAAACCTGGTAGGTAAGTTACTGCGAAGGTCAACTGCCATTTTCAACTCTCTCTACCGAACCGTAGAGGAAAAACAAAATTACTACAGCAAAAAAAAAATACAAAGTCATGGACGCACAAGGCCCATGTTACAAGAACAAAATCAATAACCGGTGTCCTAACCTCCGTAACAAAACCAACTCTACTCACTGAAGGAGCACCGAACAACTTCCAAGCAATCAAGCACAAAACTTGTTGTGGACACAAAAAAATACAATGATTATATGGTTAGACCTCGACATAATTTATACCTACTAGGGAATGTGAATACTGTCCATTACTGCCTTGTATACCATCTCCTTGCATACTTCCCTCTCACGATACCTATTCAAACCACAGTGGTGCTAGTCAAGATTGCTAGCACGACTGATCACAAACACAATGATTTCAGTGATAGTAACCAATCGGTACCACACCTTTGTAAAGGACAAAACATTAGAGTCGAACTAGTCGGACTACTATGAAAGCTTTTCAGATGGATGTTAACGAGAAAAAAGTAATAAAACAAAACTATTTAGAACCTTGAGGATTTAATTTGAAATCCTTAATATGCCAGGAACCTATATTCTTCCCTTTAGCATTTTCTAACTCGTACACCAACGCAGAGAGTTTTTTAATTATTTTACATTTTTCATATTTTGGGGCAAATTTGGAAATGTAATAATTCCCAGCATTACTTAGATAATAAGTCTTTTTATAGATCATATCGCCTACTTGAAATTCCGCAGGACGGTGTTTACGATCATAGTAAACTTTATTATGTGCATGTAATTTTACCAATTTCTGCCGCATTACATGAAAAATGTTAGATAATTCACTCAAATTTTGAGCGTAAGACAACCTACTATCAAAAATAACCTCTGCTTGAGATTCCGGCGCCTGAGCATAAAAAGAACCATTCATAATCGGTTCACGACCATGGACTAGGAAAAATGGACTGAACCCTGTTGATTCCGAGACTGCCGCGTTAATGGCCATCTGAATTTCAGAAAGGTAGAGATCCCAGCTGCGATGATCGTCTTTTACACACAACGATAACGCAGTGACCACACTACGATTCTGACGTTCAGTTGGATTAACTTGAGGGCAATATTTCGGGTTTAAATATACTTTAGGAATGTTATATTTCGCAATCAGTTCAGTGAACTCCCTACCGATAAACTGTTTTCCGTTGTCTGAAATTAAATACTGCGGAACACCATAGCGAAGGAATACATTATGTTCAACGACATAACTTACAAGTTTACTGGTAGCATGTTTTAACGGAAAAAGTAAACAGTATTTGCTAAAACAATCTGTCACCACGAGAATATGCATATTTCTGTTCCTCGTCATCGGATAAGGACCCAACAGATCGACCGAGACCATTTGGAACGGGAAGGCACAGGACTTAGGATTTCCTAGCTGACCCAAAGGGGAAATATTCGAATGTTTGTATTGCTGACATGTTTCACATTTAGAAACAAAGTTAACTACGTCTCCGTGTAAATTAGGCCAAAAGTAACGAAGACAAAGACGACGGTGTGTCTTAAAAATTCCAAAATGCATAGCCAAATCAGACTCATGATTTTCTCGGATAAGCTTTTCTCTAAGCTGCAACGGAACAACTAACTTCCAATCGTAACAACTGGTGAGTTGATACTTGCTTTTAGAGTACCTAAACAATTCATGGTCCTTAATCTGGAAATTTGGATATCCAGCGGGATTTTCAGACACTGCCTTAAACAAATCGTTGTACCATGAGTCGGAAACAACAGACAGAGAGGAAACGGGAAGCAACCGAGATAACGTGTCAGGAACCACATTATCGACACCTTTCTTGTGTACAATCTCAAAATCAAAAGCAGATAGACGAATACCCCATCGAGCCAGACGGCCGGTAGGATTTTTTAAGCGCAAAAACCAACGTAAGCTGGCATGATCTGTAAAGATAGTGAATTTGGGACCGCCCTCCAAGTAACCGCGAAAATGCTCGACAGCATGAATAACACTTAGGGCTTCGCGTTCGGTCACCGAATATCGCGTCTCAGCGGGTAAAAGTGTTCTACTCGTGAAAGCGATAGGATGATCGACGCCATCCACTTCCTGGGTTAAAACTCCGCCTAAACCGTACAACGATGCAACGCAATGAAGAGCGAACGGTTTTGAATAATCCGGACAGGCCAAAATCGGACTAGAAACTAAGGTCGATTTTAGTTTTTGAAGTGCCTCTTCCGCCTCGGGCGTTCACTCATAAGGGGGAGCACCTTTGCGGGTACTTATCAACCGAGATAAGGGAGCAGCAATACTAGAAAAAATTTTAATGAACCGACGATACCAACCGGCCATACCAAGAAAACTCTTTACCATTTTTGGAGAATTTGGAGTAGGAAAATCGAGAATACATTTTACCTTCTCGGGATCGGTATGGAGACCGTGAGAATCAACTACATACCCTAAATACTTCCATTCCTGACGGAAAAACTGACACTTCTTGAGATTTATAGAAAGGTTGGCATACAACAAGCGATCTAATACTTTGTTTAACAAAGTTATATGTTCTTCAAAAGTAGCAGATACAATAATGATGTCATCTAGGTAACAAAAAACTTTGCTTTCGAAAGAGGGATCGAACAATTTGTCAGCCAGCCTTTGCATGCACGCCGGCGAATTTCTTAGGCCGAAGGCGCAAGATCGGAAGCAAAAGAATCCTCGACCAGGAACAGTAAAACTACACTTTTCTCGTGAAGAAGGATCCAAAGGGATTTGCCAAAAGGCAGAGGATAAGTCGATAGAAGATAAATAATTTGCATCTCTCAAACTGTCCAAGATAGTAGTAATTCTCGGCAGGGGATACGCATCCGGTTTCGTAATAGAATTCAGCTTCCTGCTATCGAGACAGAAACGAAGAGTACCATCTGACTTTGGAACAAAAATTGTTGGATTATTCCAACCCCCGGAACTAGGTTCGACAACACCTAACTCTAACATCTTATCAACTTCTTCATTTAACAGCGCCAATCTAGCTGGAGACAAAGGATAGTAACGCTGTTTCACTGGAGGATGATCTCCAGTATCAATAACCTGGGACAACAAATTAGTACGACCGAGACCTTTGACTTCGGAAGAATTTTTTTCAAAATTATTGATCATTCTGTCTGCTAGCGATCGTTGGTCTCCAGTCAATGAAGCAAAAGGCCGCAAGGCCCTCACTTCATTGACTTGATGCCAAACAATTGCATCGCAGGACTCAAACTTGACGAATTTTAATATTTCCGGAGCCAACTCAAATTCTCGGACAAAATCAATTCCCAAAATAAGGGAAGTACCTATATCAGGAGCTACAACAGCTCGAATAACCTGGCAACGATTATTGAATTTAAAAGGAAGAAACATAGACCTAATCGTCTTAACCGAACTTGCGTTAGCAGTGGATAAAGTCACCAACGGAGACTGATTAAGAGTAAAATCGATATCAACTAAATATTTATGTGAATCAGCACCCAAAATTGTTACACTCGATCCAGTGTCGAGTAATCCACAAACAGTTATATCACCAAGTGAAACTTCTAAGAAAGGGCGACGGTTATCCTTCTTATTTGCAAACAATATCGAGGCAGAATGTAGAAAATCCTCTATTCTGCCCCGCTTTTCAAGTTTTTTGGCTCTGAAACCGGGGAATTACTAGGCCCGTTATTCTTAGAACATTCCGGACAAGTGGCTACCGTGTAGTTAAACCTACCACAACGATAGCAATATTTAGAATGGCCATGATGTGTGCCACCGTGTGAACCACGCGAACTATTATTGGCTCCTTGGTTGTAATTACCAGAAGACGAATTACCATAAGAAAAATCATTACGGGAAAATTTCCACGATGAAAACCACCACGATTAAAACCACCACGATGGGATGGACCAGCAGAAGAAACTTTACAGTCTTTTAACTTCTGTACAACTTTCACTTCCTCCGTCGCACATTTGGTAGGAGACTCGTCGACCGCATAAACTGCTTTCGAGCCAGAAGGCTTGACCTTAGCTTGTGCAGGAGTGGCTGCATTAGATGCGTTCATACGCTGTTGTGCATTCTCAACTTTTTTTCCTAAACGCAGGAGTTCGTCGATTGAATTTATATCAACTAGCATGAAATGTCGTTGGTAAAAAATGGAGATATTTGAAAGGATTATTCCTAACTGTTCCTCGCCAGACAATGGCCTTGACAACCTGTTGAAATAGCTCAACATGACCGAAACAAAAATATGCATCCTCTCGTCCGACTTTTGTTTACGTCCCCGTACAAATGACAAAACTTTAGCATCGTAATTTAAACTGCCAAAATCGGAGCGGAGTGCAGCAACTAACTGCTTCCAACTGGAAATGCTCGAAGCTCTAGCACGGTACCAACTAAGCGCCTGTTTCTGGAATAGCTCACAAGCCGATTTCAGCATCCTGGCATCCGAGATATTACGCGAAAACCTAATCTCATCCAATCGTTCTAAGAACTCAACCACACAGGAATCGCCGTCATACGTAAAACCAAGATTTAATGGTTTGAGAATGCGTTCGTCCAAAATGACAAAGTTATTGTCCAAAGGAACTGGTTTCGTATCAACATGCTGTATATACGGAGCTGACGTCACTCCAGAATTTCTGCCCAAAGGAACCACCTCAGGACTAAGCAAATGCATAGCTGGACCTGATTTCTCACCCTCGTGCACTGAAGTAGAAGGTATCGGAAGAACTACAGGATTTGGTAACGGGCTAGGCGAACGAACAATATCTAAATATTTTTCTAACAAAATGACAATTTCCAAAACTTCCTCCTTTAAATTATCTAATAATTTCTTAGAGTCTGAATTAGCAGGATTTATGCGTAAAACTCTATAAAAGATATGTGCAGTTTTAGTGCTAATTCGCTTATATAAAAGTTTCTGTTTGTTATTTATAAATTCCTCTATAAGTTCTTGAAGACATGAAAGTCTAATCGAACATTCCTGAAACTCGGAATCTGGATCTAAATCCGTCGAGGAAATTGATTCAGCTGGAAATTCCTTTAAGAGTGAATTAAACTGTTTCCTCATTGCTTCAACATTGGTTGGAGTGACCTCACGAATCGTGAACTCATAATCGAGTTCTGCCTTTACTAAATGTGACGCAGCATAATACACTATCGCTGGAGACGCCATCATGTATATATATATATATATATATATATATATATATATATATATATATATATATATATATATATATATATATATATATATATATATATATATATATATATATATATATATATATATATATATATATATATATATATATATATATATATATATATATATATATATATATATATATATATAGGTAAAGAAACAAAAAAACTATCAAATATTTTAAAAATATTTACTTTTTACATTTTTACTTTTTATTCACTGTAAATACACCATTTAGGTTAATATAAACTTTCCAAATAATTGGAAAGAGCTGAGTGCTTCCTTTCATATAGATAAGGGCATATCACGCTATTAATTTTAAGGTTTGGCTGACTACTTTTAATCGCAGCTTCTTTATAACCACTTTTTGAAAATAAAAAAGAAACTTCGAAATTTTAAATTTTTCCACCTGTCACCTGTCATCTAGTTTTTAAGAAGACGGCATAAGCCGACAAAAAACAAGTATTTCATTGTTTTTTTGCTCGAACTAAGATCTAATCGAGTGATTTTATTATTTAGGAAGGATGGTTGCTTAGTTTAGAGATTGGTTGTTTGAAGGGTGAGTGTTTCTAGATTAAAAAGGCCTTGTAAACCTACATCTCTGTTCGCAAGTCAAAGACAACCAACCAATCTCGTTTAAATATAAAGCAATCCCTAATTCAAACAAGGGACCCCTTTCTCCACTATGTACTATGTATGTAAGTGGCTTTTATTATTATTTTCTTCATAATCATCCCTCTAATCAATTCTATAAAATATATATATATATATATATATATATATATATATATATATATATATATATATATATATATATATATATATATATATATATATATATATATATATATATATATATATATATATATATATATATATATATATATATATATATATATATATATATATATATATATATATATATATATATATATATATATATATATATATATATATATATATATATATATATATATATATATATATATATATATATTTTAAATCCCACCAAAAAAAATTAAAACCAAAATAAATAAAAAAAAAATCAAAAAAAATGGAAAAAACTGACTTTTTTAACTGTATGCGGCACCTCTATTTTATTTGGCTGCTTACCTCACCAGGATAGTTGCCTTCACATCTGGAAAATAACAAAAAAATAATTAGTATGATACTAACAAACTTAAACGGCAAGCGTAAAACTTTTTCGCGGAAACCGCCTTAAAATAAACAAACTGCTGCTAAGCAACGCCAAGTATTAAAACAATAATTAATATATTGCCTTTAAATCTAAGATTCTGAAAAAAAAATATAGTAACCATAAAAAACGGCAAGTACAAAATACTTCTTCGCGGTAACCGCTTTAAATTACAAAAAAAATGCTGCTAATGTCGACAAAACTGCAAGTACACAATACCGCTTAAATTAATGACAAAAGTTGCTGCTCAATACAAAAAACAAAAAGACGGTGTTTACAAACCTCTTTCACGGTAATCGCTATGAATAAAAATTAAATAAAAACAAAAAAAATGCTTCAAATTTTTTATACAATTTTTAAACAAAGTGCTTAAAAAATCGTGCTTCAATGGCTGAGGAAAAGAATACTCTGACAGCCAAAATCTAATTTATAAGCCTAACGTTGGAGCGCTAATTTTATAACCTCAAAATACTAATTTCCGTGTTTGAAAGAAATACGGTAGAAACCACCAAAACCCAAAAGAATGAAAGAAAAAAAAGGACGCCACCTACTTTTAAAGAAAAAGAAGGAAACTAATTATATAAAAAAGATACCCGAAAGAAATTTTAAAAAAGAAAAAAAAGTTAACCTAAAAAAAGTATCTCAGAGAGTGGGCTAATTATTAAGGAGCATTGGGTTTGCCCCACAGAAAACCCTTTTCCTCAGACACACGAAAAACTACAGCACAAAAAGAACCACAAAGTTATGTAAAGTTCGCGTTTAATCCATTTAATGGGCACAAGGCACCCTCCGGTCGATGTATTTTATTACGGCGTGCAATCAGCCAACATGTCACCGCTCAAGAATTGAGGGTTATTTTATTTCTTTTTTCACGTGAAGACAAAAATCCCGGTGCAATTTAAAGTTGAGGTGAAATCCGCACATTTGGTGACGATTTTCGTCACATTAGCAGCAATATTGACCAAAAAACAGAGGTGCCCCAAAAACTGCGATTAATAGAAAAATCCGTTAAAATTGCGAGGATCTTATATGAAAAGCTACCCAAAAGGACATTAAGGCGGCGCCGTGTGTTTTGACACGCCTTTCTATTTTACTCATGCTGCGAGTCCTAGATCATTAATGATTAAAAAAACACACAAGTGGCTTCTCAAATAACTGCATTACAATCTGTGCAGGTTTGAAATTGTCCATTTTGCTTATTTTTTTTGTAAATACCTTGAGGAAAACCATTAAAACAGCCTTTGGTATTATAACAAATTTGCACAGTAATACACAACAGAATTTTGTGAACATTACTAAATCGCAAGATTATTAAACTAGTTAATAGATGTGCACTTTAGATTTTTGAATAATGACACCAAAAAATTACTAAAATTCATCAAAAATCACGAAAAAATGCGCCATACATTTTTAGTATGGAAAGGCGATGCCAAATATAACTGGAACGGAGAATGAATTTCGCTTCATTCGCCCGCGGGCCTTCGAGGTGGATCCACGTCGCTCTCCGCGTCCAGCCACGCCCTGTTCGCGAACGATGACAGTGACGTGACTTGCGTGCGCCGCACAGTGGATACAGGGAATTTATTCATCATTAGGTGAGAACGTTGAATATTTATTATGATATTTGTCGTTGATTGAACTGGTAAAATGTTTAAGCTCATCGTAATATTGTGATTATTTACAGATAACATGTTTTTAATATGCAATTCTTTATTTCAGTAAAAATGGGGAAAAGAAAATCGACTTATTATAGCCGGCTCTGTATATTCCATAGAGGTGTGTATTTAAATTTTTATTTGGGTTTCGCACCAACAAGATTTTAGACATATTTTACGAACGCATTACGGATATAGGCCACCAGTGGGCAATATATTAAAATTGTTTCTCTAAAGTATAAAAATACTTAGCTGATTTTGATAATTTTGATTTTGTTGCTGCTGCTGGATATAAATATGTTTCTAATAGTCTAGTCAAAATATCGAAAATGAGCTCCCCTTTATACTTTTAGAGGCAACCGGTATTTTCCCTTATTCAAGCCATGCTGAACCCGAAAATGCCGGTTGCCCAAGCGAAGTTATGACCGGAAGTGAGATATCCAATATGGCCGCCAATATGGCGTCGAAACCTGAAATTAGCGCTGCAAAGCCCCCCTTTGACGTAGGAACGGGTCCAAAATATCTAGATGTATATTTTTGAGCACGGGGAATTAAAAAAATCGGTTGTGTCACCCCAAGACTTTCCTGACTAGTATCCGGGGAGGTGCGAAAAAACAGCGACATTTTTTACTCTAGTACCCCAAATTTGTATGGCAGGTACCCCAAACGTTGGTCGTAAGTACCCCAAAAACTAATAGGTTCTTCCGATGGTTAACAGAAGCTTCTATGCCAAATTTTAACTTAGACAGATTAAGCGCCTGGGCGCTATCGCGGAAACAATTTTTTCGCCGGGAACCCCAAATTTGTATGGGAGGTACCACAACCGTAGGGCGTAGGGACTCCAAAAACTAATGGGTTCCTCCGACGGTTAACAGAAGCTTATATACCAAATTTCAGCTCAATCCGATTAAGCGTCTGGGCGCTATCGTGGAAGAATACATACATACAGACATACAGACATACAGACATACAGACAGACAGAGATCGGTCTGGAAATAGTCTCAATCGTCTCAGGGAGTCTCAAAATATATATTCCCATCTTCATCTCAAAATTTTTTTTTAGCGCGATCACAATACTTTTCTTTCCGATAGGTCGTCAGGAAAGTAAAAATACACTGTAAAAAAACATTGGTCTGGTATTTCAAGATGGCAACCAAGATGACGCCAGCCACATATTGCCCTATTTTGTCGTACAAATGTGCGTGACGCGTCTCGATATATGTTTTTAAAATAAGTATTTCAAAAAATAACTTTAGAAAAACGTTGGGCTAAACTTTAATTCAAATATTTTCGAAAATGGAACAAACAAGCGACTTTTTGGCAACAACAACTTACAGAAACTAAAGAAGATTACTGTGTGTCCCCAGAATTAAGAGCCCGCGCAGACAGAAAGAGTTCAGCCGTTCCGAGTTCCGCGTTCTGCGTTCCGCGTTCTTTGTAAATAATGTAGCATCATAGCGCCCGCGCAGACACGACGGCAGTCAGACCGCGCCGGTCAGAGTGAACGCCTGCGTTCTGAGTTCTCTGTCCGAAAATACAAAGAACGCGTCGCCCGACGCTTGCGTTCTGAGTTCGAGATGGCTTCCACTACAGAAAAATTAATTGATTTAGTGAGGGAAAGGCAGTTTCTGTATGACCTCGCTCACAAAGATTACAAAAATCGACAGAAAATAAAAGCAGCATGGCTTGAAATAGCCACGGAAATGGGCACTGAGGATGGTAAGTGAAAATAAAACATCAGTATTACTTTTATTATAAAAAACATTATTATTATTTATTTGAAAGTCACATGCCAGAAAAGAATATTAGTTGTATTGCGTTTAGTTAGTTAAAATACGAAATAAACTCTTCCCGAACTGCATAAGCTGCTAAATTGCTTCTGATATTGGTCGGCTGGAATGCTCTGAAGGCTTGAGCATTTTGATCCAAACTATTATTATATTCTTCAGTAATATGAAGTTCTCCTTTATGTCTTAGATAGTTGTGCAAACAACACGCAGCCTGAACGACATCTACCACAGTGTCTACATCCACTTCAAATGTCTTTAAAATCGACCTCCATTTTTGAACCAAAATGCCGAAGGTACTTTCTACTATGCGCCTTGCACTACTGAGTCTTTGATTATAATTTTGTTTTCTTTCATCATGAATAGCTACATCAGTAGGGAAAGGTCTCATCAAAAATGTTTCTAATTTAAATCCGCCATCACCAATAAAAACGTGAGGCACTGGCTGATGTCTATTTGGTAGTGGCTTTGGTTGGGGAATGTTCAATTGATTATTAACAAGTTTGTGATAGAAAGAAGATCTTTGGAAAATTGTACTATCACTTTCTTTTCCATAGCTACCAACATCAATGAAAATAAATTTATAATTTGGGTCTACTATAGCAAGCAACACTATGGAAAATTTCTGCTTGTAGCAAAAATGTAATGTTCCAATATTGGGTGGACATTTTATATAAACATGCTTCCCATCTATACTGCCAATACAGTTTGGAAATCTCCATCTCTCATTAAATCCAATCTCAGACTGCTTCCATATTTCTTCCGTGGGGAAAGGCATATACATGGGCTGTAATACTTTCCAAATAGCTTGGCTTACTTCCTTAACTATTGCACCTATAGTTGTAAATCCCATGCGGTATGAATGACCAATTGTTTTATAGCTATCTCCTGTCGCAAGGTATCTGAAACAATTTTTTTTACAGGTAATTATTGGAGTTCTAAATGGAAAGTGCTGAAGGACAATTACACAAAACATAAGAAGAGCAATGCAGTTTTCTTAGGTAAAGCTTATAAAAAGTATAAAAATTGGCCCTGGGCTGAATTAATGAGGTTTCTAGACGATTTCAATAAAAGTAGACCAACAGAGTCTAATATCAATAGTAATTCTCAATCACAACTGGGAAGCACACAAGAAAACCTGAATTCAAGCACACAAGAAAACCTGAATTCAGGCACACAAGAGAACATGAATTCAGGCACACAAGAAAACCTGAATTCAGGCACACAAGAAAACCTGAATTCAGGCACACAAGAAAACCTGAATTAAGGCACACAAGAAAACCTGAATTCAAGCACACAAGAAAACATAAATTTTTCTCGGGATGAGTTGCAAGGGTCTTCAGTATCAGAAAATCGTGGATCCGAAATAAGAAAGAGGAAAGCAAAAAATAACACAGAACCGACTAATACAGTACTAGAATACCTTCGTATGAAAAACGAACAAAAGAAATGTGACGAAGTAGACCATTTCTTCTTAAGCTACGCTCAAACTTTCAAAAAACTTCCTAATAGAATGCAAAGTATGATAAAATTAGACATAGCGACTCTGTTTGCCCGGTACGAACTACAATATGAAGCAAGTGGTCGCTCTAGCAATCCTCAAACGGCGCCGCCATCAGTTCCAGGGAGATACGAGTTCCTTAGTGCTTTGCAAAATTCAATACCCAGCCCTTTGCCCGCATCATCCACTGAATTCGAAGGACAACATTCAGCTGTTAGTTCAAATTCATCTACAGCTGTTCCTCAAGTACTAATTCTACCGAATGCCACATTTCAAACGGAAACTACTAATACTCCTCTTACTACTATATCTCAGGATTCAGCCACACAAAATGCATCTAACTATTATGAGACAATGGCATACACACTTAATAACGAATTTATATAAAATTTCCTTGCTTACTTTGTTTTTAAAATAAAAATTACCTTAAAAATACTGCAAGCCTTTCTTTCGTAGATATAGCCTTTCTCCAGTTGGTGTCTTGTTTTTCTATTTCACTTTTTATATAATTATGTAATTCATTGAAGCTGTTTATTGACATCCGAAAGTAAATAAAAAATCTTTCTTCATCTTCAAGCAATTCAGGAAAAAGAACACTGAATTCTCCTTTTCTGCCTCGCTCAGTGTTAATCGGGTGTACCCAGTATTTTCTTTTTTTATTACACTCGTCTAGACTCCACAAAAGCAATGCTTCGTCTTCGGAAGATGAGCTGTCGTACATGTTTCACGTATAACGATTCTTGCGTAAATGGAACGCAGCGTTTTTGACCTACTCCTGTGTGCGTTAGAACTCTAGAGAACTCCGACCGGACGAACGTGGGTTGAACGCTGAACGCCGAACGCTTTTCTGTCTGCGCGGGCTCTTCGACAGGTACGTTTGCAGGGAGTGCAGAGTTCTATAGAAGGAACGTTTTCTTTCCTTCAACTGCAGTTCTGTGAGTTACAAAACTCGTTACAATGGCAAACAACAACTTCTGGGCACGCCTTAAGAATAAGATTTAGCGTCAGGAAACTTGGAACAGCTTTCTGTCCGACAATGGCCCAGTCGCAATCTTCAAGCAATGGAAAATATGGCTTGGGAAGGTGGGTATTCTCTCAAAAACATACCTGTCAATTAAGAAAAAGATTAAAGAACAGCTACAGTAAAGGAAACGTCCCTTGCATAAAACTATGTACTCCCTACAAACCCTATAACCCTAAAACTATGTACTACCTGTCTTAATTCTGTAGACACACAGTAATCTTTTTTAGTTTCTTTAAGTTGTTGTTTTGATACATCGTTTAGCCCAACGTTGTTAAAAGTTATTTTTTTGAATCCTTATGTTTAAAAACATACCTATATCGAGACGCGTCACGCTCGTTTGTACGACAAAATAGGGTAATATATGGCTGGCGCCATCTTGGCCACCATCTTGAAATATCAGACCAATGTTTTCATGTTGTGTTTTTTAATTCCCCATGCTCAAAAACATATATCTAGACATTTTTGACGCGTTCCTATGTCAAACCCCTTTGATTAATTGATGAAACAACACCGATTTCGGGTTTCGACGCCATATTGGCGGCCATCTTGGATATCTTACTTCCAGTCAGGATTTCGCTTGGGCAACTGGCATTTTCGGATTCAGCATGGTTGAAATAGGTAAAAACTACCGGTTGCCCAAAAGTTACATGATTTGCTTCTAAAAGTTCGTTTTTCATAAAATTTGACTACACTATAATGTATTATCATCATCAGCCCAGTGACGTCCACTGCTTGGCATTGGCCTCTATTATATTATAATTTTCAGCCCAGTGGAGTCTACTGCAAAATATAGGACTCCATATTCCATATTATCATCAACAGTCCAATGGTGTCCACTGCTGCATCATTTACTTCGCACCTGCTTTTTATAACCATGCTTTTAATAAATTTATAATATTATTGCAATTTTGGAGCAGCCGCCATTCTGGCAAAAGGGGGTAAAATTATTTACTATGTGTATTGTTCTATGTGCGCCCAAGCACAGTTTAAAAACGAAACACGACATCTAGGGATTCAACTTAGGCGAATTAGAGATCCAACTTACATTGAAGAAGCCATAAAAAAAAGAACAAAAAAGAAAGCAACCAAAGCGATATATTATTCATATAATGTAAAAAAAAAGAAGAATACGACCATTTCTACATGTACACAAAAACTAGACAAGTAGAAAGATGAAGTAAAAAACCATAACAAGGAAGCACACTGAAATGGCCGATAAAAAAGTAAGAAAAATAAAAATATACGAAGAAGAGAAGGAAATCATTTTTAGTTTCGCTACTTATTGCCCAATTGTCTCTATTGAAGAGTTTGGTGACATAAACGACGATGAAGAAGTTTAAACGAAGAAGAACACTACCGAGGAAATTAGTTTTTAAGAAATTTCGAATAATTACTCAATAGACGAATGTATGCTGCTAATAACATAAGTTTCCTTTTTTTAGTATAAAATGACGGGAATACCGAAATGTGACGATTTTTCCACGACTTTCTTCACCGATTTTAGGTTTTTAAGTTAGAAACCCTCGGTTTTTAAGAGCAATCGCTCGGATTTGCCAAAACAAACCGACGCATACTGAAAAAAATAATTTTAATATCGCATTATACTGCGATATGGTAAAACTTTTCCGGAAAGTACGCGGGGATCACGAATGATGGCTTGACCTCGAAAATATTTCTGCGGAAAATCATTTACGACCTAAAGAATGTAAAAATTAATTAGACTTAAGTTTGCGAATTTTATTTCAGATATCTTTTTGTTAAATAATTAATAAAATAATGAGAAATAAATATGTACCTACATAATTTATCATTATTGATATTTCGATTTCATTATTTGACGTAGTTTTTCAAACAATATAAAATATTGTAAAAAAATACTCGCAGGTATTAGTTTTTTTAATGTATAGCATATTATGTAAGTTCCTATTATTTTACAATAATAAAGAAGTTCAAAATGTTTAAAAATTTTCAATGTTGTTTTTTGTCATTTACTGAATTTGGGTACCAATATACCGATATCCATAGCACAGTTCTACCGATTGTCATTTCGACGTCAGAGACCCACTGTGCAGCGGCACGCGCGGATCCCGGGGCTTGTGCGGTGAGAGGTAGAACGCTTCATCTAAAAATGCCTAAACGCCCAAGGTCGTCGGCGCATGTACAAGCCTTAAATGCTTACCAGATAAGTCACACACACTTCACATAACAAATTTTTACCGCCAGGCGGTCACTCTCCGGCTTCTCCTTACGGCGGTCGCCAATTCTCACAGCCGAACCTATGCGTCTGTGTCCCAGCCATCTTGAAACGAAACAGAATGATTGCAAGGCGGAAGTCGCCCATAAAGGGTAGAGCCAGACCAGTGTCGCCACTAGTAATCGCCAGAATCAGTTAGGGCGATAAAAATTATGACTGCACAGCTCTATCTGTCAAAATTTGGTATTTACGAAATTTCGTGAACATGGTTCTTTTAATTGTCATAATATGGAAGAAATTCATGAAAAAAGCGAAAACCAACAGGAAACATAACTAAACACGGGGAAAACATGGAAAAACCGGTGCAGCGAACATAGTCTGCACAAAGGCGCGAAAACAAAACAACAAAATAGGCAGTTTTTGTTACACTCTTTACTGAACATACATAGGTAGTCAAGAATTAACTACTAGATTGTCAAACTATAAATGTAAGTAATCAAAATAGAAGCCTAATATTTAAAGTAGTCAGTAATTCGAAAAGATACGTAGTAAAATTATTCATCGTAATATTTAAATTGTCAGTAAAATTTTAAATAATCAAATTAAATCTACGTTATGCATTTTAATTAAACGAAAAGTACAGATATAAGACCATATAAAATGATCAGACAATAAGTCTCTACTTTTTTAAGTAATTTAAATGGGCGCAATATTTGAAAAATCATGGCCCTCAAATTCGGCCAGATTAAAGAAAGGGTGGCCTATCAGCATCTCCTTGGTGTTTTTTTTTTATTTTATGTCCTCCAGCTGTTTAAATTTTGTAAGGAGTAGATTATAGAATTTAATGCTAAGGTACAAGTAGCTTTTCTGTACTTTTGCCAGTCGTATTCGGGGTACGCATTAAAGGGAGCTACCGCGAGTATGATGCGAGTGAATGTCTGCATTAATTTGGTGTTTCTGCTAGGTGCTCTCTAGCATACATTAAACACTGGTATATGAACGCCGACTACATAGTCCATTAACCTTGCCTTGCTGAAATATTCTTTTCATGAGGTCCTAGTCGTTACCTGATACACATGCTGCTCAGTGCTCTCTTTTGCAAAAGAAAGATTCTTTTACTGGTTGCAGCATTTCCACAAAAAAGTAGTCCATAAGTCATTAATGAGTTAAAATACGCAAAGTATACTGATTTGGCTGTCGCAAAACCACAAAGACTTCTGTTTTTTTTAAATAGAGTATATCGAGCTAAATAGCTTACTAGCTAATTGTTAGATGTGCGCATTCCATTGTAATTTACGTGATATATAGGTATGTAATTACAGCTCTAAATACTGAGCAGCACTCAGAAAATAGTTCTTGACTTTGAACTAATTCTCCCAGGCCAGTTTTGATAGCAGCCATTGCAAAATAATCATTTATCAGGATGTTGTTCCTAAATTCAATAATTTTTGAATTTAAAAGTCTAACTAAATATCCGCCAAAAATATTGTCCCCCTCGCCCTGAAGTCACGCAGTAGAAGGCTAATTTCGAAATAAAATATTTATTTCGCCTAATTTCGAAAAGGTGTCATTTAAGTTATAATCACGCAGGGTTTTTGAATTGTTTGGTAATCGTAGCCTTCCAGGTGTGAATAAATATTTAATAGCAATTACGAAATAATCGACGTAAACTTTCAATTTATGTCAGTATATAAGGGATTGTATGGCCTGCTGAATTGCTTAGCAAATATTCACAATTGTGCTAAGACCTGCGTGGTTCATCGAGTAAGCTTCTCTTTACAATTTAAAAATGTAAGTAAAAGCATTGATTATATAGCGTTTTATTAGATTGCTCAACGCCGTACTACGTTTTGGCTACAAGTATATTACTACGAAAATCAACGTATAGATATCCACTTACAGTTCTAAATGATGAATAATTTTCTCCGATCAAATTCGGTTGCACATCAGAAACACCGTTGACTACGTAACGATCAATATTGGCGGTTTGCTCCTGGAGCGCACGAGTAATATTATTTTATAATTCGAACGCATCCTAAAATCGATACTAAATACCTCATTATTACCATAAAAATTTCAATGCAATCTTTGCACAGTTATTCTTTATATGATTGCTATAATAGTTTCATAGTTATAGTACTTTTTGTCGAGCGCGGGAATATTGCAATAAATTCTAATAAATTGCCGCGGTCTGCCATGAAATTATGCCGCTACTCGAAGGGTCAAAAACATACCGTAATTTTTGTTTAAAATATCGCAAATGATCAACGGACTCTGGAGATTTCAAATAAATAAATAGACTATTTAAGGCGACTTTTTTCAATTTGATGTTTTTCTTTTAGTAGGTACGCATGATTTCTGAGTTAAATTATAAAATAATCATATTTTCGAAATAGTTGTAACTTTCTATCTTTATGGACCACAGGGACACTTACGTCTAATCAATTTATACAAAATCTATTAATAATCAATGTTTTTTTGTCGATAGAAACTTTTTTTTTTTCACAGCTGAATATTTTTCCAGATACAGCTCGCCTGTTCTTACGAATAAAGCGTTTATTATTATTACTATTATTATTATATAAATCTCATAGCAAAGATGAAAGGAAATTTAGGTGTAATCTTTAACGGTGAGGAGACCGAGAGTGGTTCTAAGTTTCTTTTTGCTCATGTCAAGTTAAGGCCTTGGTTTCCTTCTTGCTCATGTCAAGTAAGGAAGTGGTTGCTCCACCATGGCCTTTGCCTGGCGACATCCGTGGCTTTGTTTCCAGGATGCCTGATGTTCCTGCTCCAAGCGGTCCCTGATAGCTCCCTCCAACAACTGGCTCCACCGGGCATTCCAGTGTGCCCAGTTTTGCCAGTCTTTCGGCCTGTTCGTTGCTGGGTATGCCTTTATGGCCCGGTGTCCATATTAGGGTGATTTTGTTGGCTTATCCCAATTTGTTGAGCTCTTCCATACAGTACCAGATTATAGAATATTCTGTGGTGGCTTTAGCCAGAGCGTCCAATGCTGCTCTGCTGCCAGAGCAGATGAGGATTTTTCTATCTTTTGCTTCAAGTCGACTTTGGAACTTTATCCTGAACTTTATCCTTTATCCGACTATGGAACACCTCGGCTTGGAAAACCGTGGCATATTGTTCAGGGGAGATGTTGATTATGTAGTTGTTTTCGAGTCCGTACACGAAGGTTATTATTATAGACGACCAAATACAATGGTTGCCAACAAAAGGGTTGCCAAAACAAACTATGACATTGAGCTGTTTATTATCATATATAATCAATATTTTTATATCGAAATAAACTTTTTTTCTGTTTTTAATACAGATGACTCTCACAGAAAAAATGAAGAGAAGTTTGGGTGTTATTTTTAACGGTTCACTATATATGACGATATGGCATGGTTTGGCATTTCTGGGATACGTGCGATTGAAAGCTAGCCCATATGAGAAAACAGTCGTTTTAAAAATGGCAAGAGTTTGTGTGGTGGTGTTCGCCGTGATACACATGCTTTCAGGAATGTACGCAGTAATCCTCTCTTTCAAAGCTCGCGACCTGGTGGGCATCTCGGAGAGCACCAACGTCAACCTGGCTCTGTTTCATGGGACGGTGAAAGGCGCAGTGCTGTTCACGCACAAGGACGACTTCGCGATAGTCACGGCGTACTTAAAGCGCACTATCCTGACCGACGCGCAATCGAAGCGCTTTAAAAGAATAATCTTCCTGAGATTTGGATTTGCCGTCTGCGTTTACTTGTTCTACGCGATCGACGCGAGCTTCTTCTCGATGACCGGCAACGTCACCACAATATGGGTGCCTTACGACCCAACATCCACTTTAACAACCATGGCATTATCTTGCCTTTGGACAGGCTTAGTCGCACTATTCCCTATTATAGTGTATATTCTAACAGAATGCTACACCACTGGCACCATGTTCTACATTATAATCGAGTACTATATACTGCACGAGCAGATAAAACAAACTAATTTGGAGATCTGGAACAATAACATGTTTGATCAGAAGAAATTACTGGATTGTGTTAAGCGACAACAGATCCTCTACAGGTAAGAATATACGTACAGAGTGGGCGAAATATTTTTGCGCTTTTGAAACATTGTAACAAAAATCCAAATTTGCCTGGCATGTTATGCTTCCGGAACATGTTGCACGCATTGCAACATGCTTCGTTTGCATTTCTCGTATTTTTTATTGGTCTTACTCAGGTTTTGAGTGTTTCCTAAGCATTTTTCCGAGTACGAGGATCTCTCCAAAAAATCGCTAAAAGCTAGGACATTTGACCTGTCAAATTAGAAATTGCCGTATTTCGCGGCCCAATAAAAAATTACCCTCCTGGTGTCCTTGCGTGACAATAAAAAATAAGAGATTTAATTAAAAATCAAGTTCGAAAGAACATTTTAACCCCTCACGTTGCGAGGTAAAAACTCACCTATCACTTTTGCGCGCGACACATTCGCGCAAAAAATCGACGCGAGTCAACGGCCTTGAGAAAAACGATCATAACTTTTAAACCACTAAACGGATTTAAAAAAGATAAAGAGAAAACTGATCGCATTGAAATTTGACATATAAAACATTATAACCTTATCTCGTAAAACAATTAAGATAATAATGAATAAATATTACAAAATTGGAAACTGAAAAAACTCGCCTATAAAATCATTTCGATTTTTTTGTCACAAAATACGTAAAATATGCAAAAATTGTAAATACAGTTATGTTCTTTATTAAATGCTTTACCAAAACGATATTTTTTTTTTACTTATTTGCATACAAAAATATTTATTTATTCAGCCAAGAAAAATTTTATGTATTCTCGTAAAAAAAAATTTTTTAATTTTTAATTTGTGACTACTTATGGTATTTTTTTATATGAAATTCTTTCAAAATAACTTTATTACTACATCACACTTCTTAGAAATCACACCAGAACTTTGAGCTTTGTCTGATATTATAGAAAAATCTAAAGTTTAGAGAGTTTCCGCGTCCGAACTTAATAATAAACTTTGAATGCCCATAATATAAAATTCGTAAGATTTTTTCTATTATATTGTCTTATCATAGACTTATTATATGTCTAATAACTAATTACTATACTCCAAAGAGTCACATTTCATCGAAAAACTATGGAAAATCGCACTTTATTCTCTCATAGTAATTATCAAAAGAAGTTTCTTTGCGCGATTCAATTTACAAAACAAGATATATTTCAAATTACGCCTAATTATGTGATAACTTAGGATGTAAATGAAACAATACTTATTTTGTTAGTAAATTAAAGCGATATTACGTCATATTTCGCAATATATCAGGATATTTCATAAACATTACAAAATAATAACAATCATTTTTTCGCGAGCCGTTTGTTGTTGCCAAAGTGTTTTCTTTGAAAATTCCTGAAAAACAGCAAATGGACTCTTTCAATTGAGTAATAATTATGCCTAAACTACTTAAAAATGGAAATTACTCACTTTTATCCCGTAAACACTGCACTTATATCCACAAAACACTGTACAAAACAAACATTTTGCGGAAGTACGCGGCCGCCGCGCGCTGGCCGATCGAGACTGTCGTCTGACGTTTATGCTGACTTTTTAATTAGCCGATCGATATTATCACCGCTGGCTGCCGGATTAAAGATTATTCGGCCATGTATTTCAGCCGTCAGAAAGCATAAAGTACGACGATTCGAATCGTAAATTGCATTTTTCGCAGCGGCGAGCGCGATGTCCCGTAGCGGACGTTACGCATTGTAGGCGGCCGCCATACATGTCCCCAAATGGATGTTACGTGCTGCGCGGGTAAATGTAATAAATATCACAAAAATATTACTATTTTATTGTAAACATGAGTTGTTATGAAGTTTTATTTTAATCTCCTAAAGTTGGTTTAACGACAGGCATTTCCGGTCTGTCAATTCTGGCCACGGCCATTGGAAGGGAACATTTTGGTTCCAAGAGGGCGCGAGCAGCACTACTGACTCGCGCTGGGCGACAGAAAACTCGCTAAAAGCCAAGTGATCCGCAGTTCAATGTGCACTAGAGGTGCGGCGTTTTGAAGTTATGTGAACAAGGTCTCATTTTTTGGTAAGCGTTTAATTCTTTTTTGGTTTAAATCAGCTAAACGAGTTTGTAAAAGTAATGGTGGTTATTTTTTTCTTTTCGTCACAGCAGGGTTTGCTGTGTCACCTTTTTATTTCCGAATGTAAAATAAACCTCACGAATCGGCCAACCGTGCCCGGATTTTTCTCGCCTGGATATTAAATTGAATCTGTAAACGTACAACATGTCACCGTAGTCGGAAGAGGAGATTTACGGAACTACCTGCTCAATAAAGGACCTTTGTTTTTGTAACTCATCAATTTGTAGTTTTATTTTAAATTTGGGAAGGTTTATTCTCCGTTTTGCCTAATTTAGTGCCAAACCAAATTCTTTCCCCGACCCTGCGGTTGTTTTTTTTAAATTTTCGGTCATCACCTAACCTATGCTATTTTTTTCGCGTTTTGGATAAATGCGATGGCGCTCTTGTTTTTTGTTTTGTATAACGTACAAGTGATTCCAATACCACGTTAGAGACTACCAAAGCAGAATGTTTCTGCTTTGGTAGTCTCTTTCTATCTGCCATTTTTCATACCGTGGGGCAAATTTGGAAGTAAAATAGTTTCCCGCATTGCTCAGGAAATATGTTTTCTTATAAACCGTATCGCCCACTTCAAATTCCGCAGGACGGTGATTACGGTCATAGTAAATCTTGTTGTGAGCATGCGAATTTACTAATTTCTTCCTCACGGTGTGGAAAACGCCGGACAACTCGCTCAAATCCTGAAGTGGAATAAAAGTACAAAAGTTGTTTTGTTGATCATTTTGATCAATTTGATACCCTTCTTAAGGCTCAGAAGCTTTTACTGAGAGTCAGCAATAAAAAACTTTCCCGTTCTAGAGTTCAGAGAAGCTGTTTAACCCCTCCAATCGCGAAGTAAACATTCAGCTGTCACTTACGCCGGCGACATTTTCGCGCGTAAATTCGGCGCAAGTAAATGACCTTGAGTAAAACGACTATAACTTGTAAACCACTATACGGATCATAAAAAGAATAACTGTAAAATGATCGCATTGAAATTTTAAATATAAAACATTGTAAGATTATCTCGTAAAACAATTAAGATAATAATGAATAAATATTACAAAGTTGGCGAACTGAAAAAAAGTCGCCTATTCAATTAATTTCGATGTTTTTATCACAAAATACGTAAAATATGCAAAAATTGTAAATACAGTTATGTTCTTTCTTAAATACTTTACCAAAACTTATATTTTGTTTTACTTATTTGCATACAAAAACATTTAGTTACTCAGCCAAGAAAAAATCGATGTATTCTCGTAAAAAAAAAAAAAACATTTTATTTTTGTGATTACTTGAAGTTGTTTTTTATATGAAATTCTTTCACAATAACTTTTCCACTATATCATTCTTCTTAGAAAACACACCAAAACTTTCAGCTTTGTCTGATATTACAGAAAAATCTAAACTTTTTTGAGTTAGCATTGTAAACTTGGTAACTTTGACGGAAACTTTGATAATACAAAAATGGTTAAGGATTTTCAAATAATATGTCTTATTATGTGCTTATTATATGTCTAGTAACTAAATATTATACTCCAGAGAGTCACATTTCATAGAAAAACAATAAAAAAACCCAATCAAAATGTGGTAACGAGGAGCGGCGGATAAATGTCAAATTAGAAATCAAGTTGAATTGAGCAAAATATAGCCAATTTTGTGATTATATACGATGTAAATCAAATAATAGCTGTTTCATAAGCGAATTAAATGAATATTACATCATAATTCGAGATTTTTCGTCATAATTCGCGAAAAACAAACGAACATTTTTTGCAACGCTAACGCGTTTGTCAAATTATTTTACTCGATAATTCGTGAAAAATAGCAGATGAGCTATCCCAAATCAGAAATTCTCTTTCGGAAACCTTCCTAGAATGCACATTACTTACGGTTTTGCAGGAAATAGCACAAAAATAACACAAAAATCTCAAAATCACAGAACACGGACGATGAACAAACGCTCTGCGGCCACGCGGCAATGGCGCCGACCGCTGCGCCGGCGCGGCTTCGACATACTGATGTTTATAAAATACTTATCGCCAGAGAGTCGTCGATTAGAGTTGGACCGTTTCATGTATTCGATATCGGTTACTTTAAATATGCGGAAAGGATCGCAATTCGAGTAATAAATCGCATTTTACGCAGCGCGGAGCGCCCTAACCAAAATTGATTAGCTCAAGTCTTAGCGTTTGTAAGCGTCTAACCAAAAATGGTTAACTCAAATAGTAAGGGTTAACGAATTGTATGTGCTTGATATAAGGCAAATATTAATTAAACAGCTGCTCATTCATTTTCATAAATTTAGAAAAACACGCACGCAGCCAGCAAATAAAAACTACTAGGGCTGGGGAAGGTTAAATTTTGAGATACCTCGGGTAAAAACGGCGTTCGCACAAAGGCAGGCTTAGTATATTGTAGCCCGATTGTACAACAAATTAGATAAACAAATTAAATTTTTAGATAACATTCAGAGTTTTCAAAATGCAATTATTAAATGGCTATTGGAGTTGGGGCGCTCTGAAGCAGAGAGGGAACTGTCAATCTGTTCAAAATATTTAATCTATGAACTATTTTATCTATTGTTATTATTATTCTTTTGTTATTATTAAAAATATATATATGTTATAAATATATTGTGTAAAACTACTTAAAATTTAATCTCTAATCTCTAGTAAGAAACTTTTAACGTCAGCTCGCAATCTCAAATAAGTCTTAAATCGCACAGGCGTAAGCCTAGTTAGGTGTGTGACGTGCCTCGGCAAAGAATTACTCATATCTTGGAAAAGGATTCAAATGCTGCGAATACTCACAAAGTTTGGTTCTAAGTTGTCGAAGCTACGAACTCCATCCAGTATTATATTATCATTTATCGTTGAAAAAAATGTCCGACGTAGATCACAAAAAATTCACGTACAACCAACATCGATAGCTCACCGCAAAGAAAGAGGTCTACCATGCAGTGGAAGGATTCAGTCAGGACGACCAGCCAAACCAGAAACTGTGAAAATAAAACGTCTTCATAATATTGCATAAAACATTACTAATATGGAGCCTCCTGCCAATTTTTTTTTATTATATGACGCTACGTTATAATTAACTTAGGAACGCTGATTACCTTACATTACCATACTCTTACATATTTAACTGTAGATTTTGTTGTTCTAAAAAAAATAAAAACTGTTTGAGTTTTCTTGCATATTCATCAAATACCTAAAATAAAATGCCCTCAAACAAACATAGATTCCGTGCGTGTCAAGGCAAGTACATACTGCCTCCTATTAAACACGGAAATTAATAAACCTGTGAGGGTGCATGCCTTTTGCAAAACCGTGCGCGATTGGAGGACTCGTGGCTTCATTTAAGCACGACTTTGGAAAGGTAGTTAACATATCAAACCCGTTCGCGTGTCGAGGCAGTACTGCCTCCTATTGCACACGCAAACGGAAATACGCGGCCCGGCCTGGGGCACAAGGTGTGTCTACAGTCTGGCTCTGTCCACACACTGGAATGATGGAGAAGACACACACTTGCACACATGTTACCTGCAAACATACATAGAAACACTTCATAGTAGGGTTGGTTGTAAGAGATTGTCGTATGATAATAAACCTGCCCATTGTGAAACATTACAATAAAGAGCAGAAACAAATTTCCAATCCTTAGGTCCCAGCAAATTTTACCATCTAATTTTGGTACAGTTTCACACATCGAGCTTTCGTTTCCGCGAAAGGGTCTATTGCCACATCAAGTAAAAATTAGAGTGACGTGTTTGAAAGAGTAGTTGTTAACAAAAAGAAACGAGCACACCAATCAGTCACATAAATAACGACCGTCGCGTGATGTTCGGTCGTTCGGATATATTCGGCTCCGCTCGTTTAGCCCCGCCCCCTTCTGTCTGTGAGGAGGAAGTTTTCTGGACGCGACATGAGTTACCCTGGCACAGACATCACTCACACACTGCGCACGCGTTCAAAAATCAACAGAGGATGTGTTCCGTTATTAAATGAACAACTAGAGCTGTCAACTACGACGGCAAACCCGTCACCTCAGAAAGTTTTAATGATATTAAATCGTTTTGTTTCCCGTGAGGTGACCGCAGAAGACTTGAGACGAAAAACGATCCACAGCCTAGTTACGCCACTCGCCCGTCAGAGACAAACGCCTTAGGTACCCATATCTGTCTGGAAACAAACTACAGGATGCCTCCTGCCTCCGGACTGGTTACAGGATCGAGGTCGCTTATTCACCGGGAGCTGGGTGGCCTAAACACTACAGTTACATGTTTGAAAGAGTAGTTGTTAACAAAGCAATCAACGTTAACAAGGCACACCAATCAGTCACATAAATAACGACCGTCATGTGATGTTCGGTCGTTCGGGTTTATTCGGCTCCGCTCTTTCAGCCCCGCCCCCTTCTGTCTGTGGGGAGGTAGTTTTCTTGACGCGACTTGAGTTTCCCTGGCAGAGACATCGTTTTCTACACATAGGTACTGTGTTTCAATATCAAATGAACAATCGCTAGAACGACGCGCCCTGAATGCTAGGCGTGATAGTGAAACAAGGTTTTTTAAACACATGAATTACGCGCCCCTTTGAATTGCTGCCCGGGGCAGGTACCTCAGTCCCCCCCCCCCTTCCCCTTAGATATTGCTATCACAAATATTGTTTATAATCCGTGATTGTTTTATTTCAGACACATCAAGTTAATAAAGCGTCCAATCAGTATAATAGCACTTATACATGTCATATGCGTTACATTTGAATTGTCGCTAACACTACTTGTACTCTCGACTGTAAGTATATAATCATAATATTCATTTTACATTACTAGTAGAATATTAACTCAGTGTTGTCTGGGTTACGTTCATGGTAGGTCCATGGCGATCGGTTGAACGGTATATAAGTTGATGCGCTGCAGCACCATCTAGTGGCGAAAGACAACAAAGTAAATGGCGCGAAAATAATATCCGTACTCAAAATCTAGGTAGGGTAAGTTGAGGAGAGATGGACCACTTTTTTTTGGGGCCCAATTTTTTTTTTGTGAATGAGTACAACACACGCTTATGGTATTATGTGAATAAACTATTAATACTCTACCATTTATTATATATATATATATATATATATATATATATATATATATATATATATATATATATATATATATATATATATATATATATATATATATATATATATATATATATATATATATATATATATATATATATATATATATATATATATATATATATATATATATATATATATATATATATATATATATATATATATATATATATATATATATATATATATATATATATGATTGGTTTTTTGTAAAATCTTTTTTTAAAGAATTCGTTTAAAGGATGACACTTTGATGAAAAAATAAAAATAATAAAAGCCACTTACATAGCTGGAAGGTATGTAAGTGGTACATAATTAAACAATAAGCATTTCCCAGTCCAGTCCGGGAAAACCTTCCAGCTATGTAAGTGGCTTTTATTATTTTTATTTTTTCATCAAAGTGTCATCCTTTAAACGAATTATATATATATATATATATATATATATATATATATATATATATATATATATATATATATATATATATATATATATATATATATATATATATATATATATATATATATATATATATATATATATATATATATATATATATATATATATATATATATATATATATATATATATATATATATATATATAGCAAAACATCAGTTTCTTAAAGGTAAAATTTTAGATTCAAAAGAAAAGGTAGCCTCGGTCCATCTCTCCCACACTTATGGGTGAGTTGGACCACCTACTAAGACGAGATGGATCTAGCAAAAATAAATAATACTTTGGATACATTTTTATTCTTTAAGGTTCGCTTAAACGTGATTTTATGTTCCAAATATTTTTGCGGCTTTATTCATTCCCAGTCCGTCTTTGAGAACCCTTAACAGCATTGGTTAGAACAACCTTATTCCATTTTCCTCTAAAAGCCACTTTTAAACTTACTTATGGTAAACGCATTTCTGACAATTTGAAAATTTAAAATTAAACATCAACAAATACACAAAACTCAAACAACTACCAAAATCCCAAAAAACCACATTTGAAGTGGTCCATCTCACTAGCAATATATCTGGGCTGTGCGATATCCCGCCTACGGGGATATCAAGTGGGTTACTGGTGGATCATTTGGTTGCTTGTGCAAAGTTTTGTTGACAGTGGAAGCGTTTGAAAACTTATGATGTGTATTGAGAGGTGAATTATCGATATGGCGATCGCTAATCAAAACTCACGTACCTTGACGGTCATGTAGCTGCAGCAGTGGGATGCGCGCTGCTGATTCCGCTTCTGCGTAGCGCGCACGGCACGATCGAGGGATTCGTGCGGTGTGTCCGGCACGACGCGTGCGCCGATCCAAGTGTATGTCGCGTGCGACGCGCTGTTTCCTGTGGGGTGCAGTCGTAACACTCCCGTAGGATCGCTTGTGCCTTTACAACGAATCCGAGTCAGCGATTCCGAGACAACAAACGAGGTTTTTGTCTGAGTAGGCGAGGTCGTTACCGCGGTCGAAAATCGTTGCTCCCGTTCGAATTGACAGACTGACCCGCCGCCCGGGCGCCCGTTCGAAAGCGGGCGATGTTGCCAACTGTCAGGTTTTTGTGAGTTGATAGCTCTCACCAATCGATAATTGAATTATGCAAAGTATAATATTTAAATGAATTCGAGTTTATCCATAACAATATCGAACATGGGCCATCTTTTCTATATCGTGAGGACAGACGGTTCAACAACTCACACTAAAGGCATAAATGTTTATCGATTTTTTTGGGCTATATTGCCGCTTTGAGAACACGCAAGTACAGTGATGCTAGTTTTAATAAAAGAAATTCAATATTCGCTACATACCTTCGCTATGACTGCAAACATATAAAACAAACTTACACTGTGAAAACATTTTTCTCAATTTTTCTAAAAAACAAAACAAAATACGGCCGTCTTATTTTATACGATTTGCAGCTGCTTCGATAGGACCATTTCAGTGTTGCCAGTTCTTAAAAAAATAACTTGAGTTTGGGAGAAGTTAGGTGGTCCGTCTCTCCCGCTGGTCCATCTCTCCCGAAATTACCATATACCAAATTTTATGACAATCGGTTATAATGGGAATCTACAAAATATATAACCCTATATTTAGGGTTAACTAAAACACAAGGCACACAAAATAAATAATCTGATAGACGCCACCGTTTTTTGTAGCGAAAAAAGGAAACTTTACTCAAACAAAAAAAAACTAATAACAACTGCACACTTGGCAAGAATATCTCAGGTCGTAGACTTAAATTGTACGTCAGTGGGTTTGGCACACAGGAAAATCTTTTAACAAATACGCAAAGAAAAAAAAACACGTTTCTGGAGAATGTCATATAAGGTGATTCGTCGCGGTCCGAGGAAACTATTCTGATAATAGATGGCGTTGTAAGCAATATTAACAGAAAAATACGATTTTTAGCTCTCTCAGTGCAGTAAAAATTACGAAATAAATTTACCGGGAACTTTACATATACACGGTTCGATGTACTTCGTATCACCGCGATAATCAACCGCATTACGAAATTAATGGGGAAAACAGACAAATTTCGGTTCAGAACCGAAATTGGTCTGTTTTCCCCATTAATTTCGTAATGCGGTTGATTATCGCGGTGATACGAAGTACATCGAACCGTGTATATGTAAAGTTCCCGGTAAATTTATTTCGTAATTTTTACTGCACTGAGAGAGCTAAAAATCGTATTTTTCTGTTAATATTGCTTACAACGCCATCTATTATCAGAATAGTTTCCTCGGACCGCGACGAATCACCATAATTTCGCCCTAAGGCGCAGGCTTCAATCCGTAACGACAGTAACCCGAGCAGCTACTGCTGTCACAAACACGGCAACCAACAAAAATGCGAATTATTCCATTGACCCCTCGAATGTGAGGCTACCAATTCTGGTTGCCTACGGCAAAATGTATTCAAAATGTATATAAATTTATATAAATGTAAATATAAATGTAAATGTGCGCCGCTCTCTAGTAATCCGCTCTATAATAATGCTATAGCATTATAGTAAACTAGCTATAGTAAACTCCGCTCTATGTAAATGTAAATGTAAATGTAAATATAAATATAAATTTATATACATTTTGCCGTAGGCAAACCGAGCTAATCGCTATTCATTTGAGGGGTTAATGGAGGCAGATATTCCCGTGGCATCGAGGTTTAATTTATCCCATTACATAAGGGTCATTAACAGCACCAGCAGCAAATTAGAGCGGACATAGAGATGCTACAAGCTGAAGCAATGAAAGAGAATATCCATAAATATAGTTACGATCTGCGTCGGTATCTAACCCCAAATGGAAGAAAATTGCTTACCAAAATTAGACGAACATTCTCACATTTGCACACGCCGCCAACAAGCCCTTTTAGGAAAGAACTAATTTCAATTCATATTAACAAACCTTCTTCACGTTATTTATTAAATCCGTTCAGTAACGACAGCAAGGCTGACTTATACTGTAGCCTAATTGCAGGATAACTGCAAGGGTTACAAATTTTAAAAAAACAATATAAATTTAGAATTGGGCGCCGGAAAGACTATAAGCTAGCTTGAGCAAAAAGTCAATCAAATACACGGGTCGTGAAAAAGGTAAATTAAAATCAATCAGTGTTTCCATCTGGTTTTATTAAAAAAACTTATTATTTAGGTGAGGCCTAGTGCCATACTAAAAGAACTAAGTTTACATAACCGTTTCAACAAAATTACACAATAAAAAATACAATTAAATTACAAAAAACGGCAACTTCCGGAATACGAAATTTCGCACTACTCAAACATATGGAAAAAAAACCGAATAAACAATTCACAGATTTTCCTGGACTTTTTGATGAACAACTGGAGAACTGGCACTAACTCCACAGTTAAATTTTAAACAAGGTTTAAACACCGATTTTATGCCAAAACTGATTTTTATAACTAGAATGCCGCAGCCCGTACGTACAATTAGATGAAGCGCTCTTGCTCTCTCTCGAAAGTACCCCCCAGCTGTCAGTCGACAATTAAATAGAATGTTTCTCCCACTATGGACCTCTAGCGGAATTAATAGGCATTTGTTTCAGCCAAGAAACAAACCTGTTTTCCATGTTGTTGATTAATGAAATGCGTAAAGTTTTAAACATAATGGTATTATGATAGCTGACATTCTAATTTTCATAATATAATTAAATTCATTTTTTTTTTAAAATACGAAGGCATATTGCTGGATTGGCAATAAAATATATATTTTTTGAGTATTCTACATAGAATTTGCATTTCTATTTTAATATATTATTCTCCCTGACTCATCACATTAGCATATTTTGATTATTTGTATGTAGGTAATATTGAATATAATATTACAGCCATGACAACTATCACGATAGTTATGTTTATAATAATGAAATTTTTAGCATTTAATTTTGTGACGCATCCAAGTGTAGGAATGCCTATCTACTGGAGTAGTTGATTGTATTGTATTGTATTGTAAAATCAACAGTGTGTTAATATTTGATTTAATATTTGATTAATTCTCAGGGAATCGGCAAGGAAGGATACGGAAGCCCTGAAAGTAATGCAAAACTGATGTTTTACACCTTTGTAATTTTGGTTATTGGTTTAACAAACTGCAACCTTGCTGATAGCATCATGACAGATGTAAGTACAAAAACAGAAAATAAATATAAATAGGTATATCGTCGCCTTACTCAATAACTCAATAACTCGAATTCAGTAGTTCTGAGATAAACACGTTTTAATATTTTTTTTAAAGTATCAACTCGTTCACCATTTTTGGCAACTAGTAAGTGGACCTAAATACTAACCTAAAACTAGATACGTGGAGATGTCGAGTTTTTGCGCTATGATAGCAGACAGTGCTGCGAACTTTCAGCTAGATAAGTCGACATATCGATTTTTAGTATTATAGCTGGAGCTGATTTTCAACTTATCAACCACCGTTAACCTCCCAAAGGCGGGGCGATTTCAATTATCTGGTTTTAAGGGAATATGTAGTGGATATTCCCCCCCCCCCCTCCCCCGCCCCAGATACAGGCTGTTCGGTATAGTTGGGCATTCGTCTAGAATGATCGTATGGGTTGTGTTCATTTCCTATTGCTTTTATAAATAGTTACAAATTATATCTGTACGATCACACTGTTAGCTCTCTACCGGGAGTTAATGAGCCCTTGCTGAGTTGGCCACCAAGACCCATTCTGTTCAGGGTTGGTCACACTCACGGGTCAACACCTATCCGGCAGCCTCCACGCATGAAGTGCGAGCCTGGGTAGGACTCTGGCCTTATGGTTAGTTTTCCCTGGGAATCAACCTTCTGGCGCTCCTGGACGGTCTGCGCACCGTGCGGCATAAGCCAATCGGTTGCGTACTCTGACTAACAGTCGGGGGAGTCTGGAAGCAGTACTGTTTCCTATGGAGGGAACCATCGGCTACCCGATCCTGGGTGAACAGCCAGGCAAAGGATGCCTTGGTCCGCGATAGATTCGGTATACACCGTTTTACCGCTTCGTAAGGGAGAGGACCGCGCAAGCGACCTCGAACTCGTAACCAATCGAGAGACTGGAGTAATCTGGTCGCAATTGGAAGTAAGGGCGTGAGTGTAAGCCCGCTGGGTAACACTCCTGGCCAGTCCTGGCTATCTCGCGGTTAAGGCGTTGGCCTCTTAAGGGTTTGTGGCGAAGCTAGACGTTGGACTGTTTTGTCCAAGTCTTCTGCGTTCACTTCAGGGAGATACAACGAATAATCGTTAAAACTTCCTGAGGTGACGGGCTCGCCCGCTGTAGTCGACAACCTAAGTTGTTAACTCTCTACCATGATGTAACAAATAAATAAATATTTTCCTCAAATAAATAAAACCTTCTGGCATACTAATCTCAAAAATGCCAACTTTCGAGTTATCAAGTCATAATTGTAAGGCGACGATATGAAGTCTTGTTTTTGTATGTTGTTATTGTTTGACAGAGCGAAGCACTGGCGAGTACTTACTATGGGATGGATTGGATCGACTGGCCAAAACAAACGAGGAAAGATTTGGTTTTCATAATTCAAAGATCACAAGATCCAACGGTCATTTCAGTATGGGTATTTGCGGTTTATTCGTTGAATTTTTATTTGCAGGTAAGTGCAAAATAAGATGTTCAAAATTAAACGGCTACATATTCATTTGTTGTAATTTTGATATAAACGATTATAAATATGAAATCGAAGACAATCGTCATTGTTTGATATTATAAACAAGTTAAAAAGGATTTATAGTGGGAAGTGTAACTTCACGCTGTAAATCCGTTTATTCGACCCCCCCCCCCCCCTCCCCCACCTGCTCGATGATGTCCATGTATGGGGGCATTTTTAAAGATGTTTTCACAGTGAAAAGGCGCTAGTCTATAATTTAAAGAAATGGAAATGTTATAGATTTCATGTTTTCATTTTTAAAACTAACGACTGACTTATTGATTGACATTTTAATTTTAATGGTTAAAGTACACGGTTGACATTTTAATTTTAACCATTTCCTTTTAAAGACAATTTATTTGCTGATTTTGTCACTGACAGGATAGTGCTATCTCATGCTTATGTGTATATCTCATGCTTTACTGTAAATAAATAAAATAAATAAAAATAGTATTACAAAATGCAATTAAAATAAATTGAAAGTGAACATAAAAAATAAACATACACCACCTAAATTTAAACATGCATTTATTCTCGAGAAAAAATTATTAAAATCATATAATTTAAATATAATTGTGCAAAATATTGTACTTTAAAACGAAAATATTGTAAAATTAAATTAAAAAATCTACTTTTCATTTATTATTTACTCTATTTACTTCACTACTATTTAATTATCTCTTTACTACTATTTATTTACTCTACATATTGTATTTATTTTCTAATCACATTTATTTTTCCCATTTCAGTTTTTGTCTGCGTGCTTTCGATTCTTCTTAGTTCTGCGCAACTTAATATAATGATTTTATTAAATAGATCAAAACATTTTGATTAACCAATGTAATTCTATATTAATAATATTAAAAAACTTTTGAAAGATGCTGTTTTATTTGGACCCAATCAAGCCCCCTAACAAGACCGCATCGAGCTTGCAAGAGTCTCCCACGGATCTCATCTTAGAAGACACAGGGCCGATTTTTGCAACGATTCGAATTTGTTAATTTTTAGATTTTCAGTCAAGTTTCTCATTCATTTCATTGTGTCATAAAATGTATTAGGTCTTTACACGCACACGCACACGCACACGCACACGGTCACGCACACGCACGCGCACGCGCACGTCCAAGTTTTTCAATGTCCAAGATTTGAAGCAGTGCGAAGCGAGATGCCGGCCCTGAGCGTGGAAAACGTCGTCGAAGAGATGTGTCGAGACGAAGGCACATGGAATGCTGTCAGTAGGGTCGTCATGCAAATAATGACCGAACTGCAACAGAAGTGGAGAAATGATCAGCGTGCTAGTAACGTCAACTAGCCCTGAGAGAATTAAAAGTGGATAAGCGCAGCCCCCCCCCCCCCCCCGAAATAGTCGCTTCACCGTGGTCCCGGGGGAATCCAGGCAAGAGTAGAGTAAGGAGTGTTTTTAGTGGTTTTGCACTTCTTAGTAAGTCCAACACTGTGAAAATACACAAATGCACACACATACAGGCCAGGTTTTTGAAGGCAGACAGACACAGAGACAGACACAGAGACAGAGACAGAGATAGAGACAGAGACAGAGACAGAGACAGAGACAGAGAGAGAGAGAGAGGAAGAGAGAGAGAGAGAGAGAGAGAGAGAGAGAGAGGGAGAGAGAGAGAGACGCAGAAGAAGGTTCACAATACTATTGATTTTATAGTGTAATTATCGCCTTCTTTCGAAAAGTGTCCTCTAAGTTATAATCGCGCAGGGTGTTTGAATTATTTGGTATTTAATCGTCGCATTCCAGGTGTGAATAAATATTTAATAGCAGTTACGAAACAATCGACGTAAATTTTCAATTTTTGTGAGTTGTCGCCCATTTTTGTTAATTCTTATTATTTCAGTGCATGAGGTGCTTCCTAAATTAGCTCCATTTAATAGATAGTAATTTACCTGAATTATGTAATGTAATTTGTAATCTAACCTAGCCTTTCTATATTTCTATACAAGTAATATCCAAACTATAACTAAGTACCACTGCCTAAACATGTGTGAACACATAACTATAACATATCTATACATACTCTCATAAAAACCTATCTTTTCTCTAATTAGGTTGTCTAAGTACCCACTTAGGTCCCTTTCATTATTCTCCAAGACGTTCCTAACTATACATAGTCATGTTTACATACTCAAATGACAACGTTACAATGTCGTTACAACGTTAATCAGTCAGGAACACCAACTCGAACAACCTCTAGTTGAAGTTGAACTTTAATATGAACAGCATGGGCATGCCCCTCATTATTCCGCAAATGACGCCAATAGGGAACTAGATGAAAATGTAAATTTTTCATTTAACTATTTTGCACGTCCTGAAAACGATCAGCTGGAGTTTTTTTTCAAATTTCATCCCATACAAGACGTTATTGATCCTGTGTTACAGAAAGCTGTAAATCGTAAAGACGGAACCAATCGCAAGTGGCTGACCTACAGCAGTGAACAGTGCGCTTTATTCTGTTAAGCTTGCCTAGCATTTTCTACAACTTCTGATACCAGCTCAAGCCCTTTTTTACGAGGAATGCAAGATAAGAGACATGTTCACATCAGAGTAGAGGAACACGAAAAAACTGAAACGCATCGTGCTTGTGCGGAAGCTTACATTTTGAGGTCCAGTAAAAAAGATGTTCAAAGTTTAATTTTTGTCAATCAAATGTCCTTACATCGAGCACAAGTGCGGAAAAGAAGAGAAATTTTACAGAGAATAATAGACATTGTGAAGTTTATTGGGAAACGCGGATTAAGTTATAGAGGTGACCAACTGGAAGCAGCATATAGTCTCGAGGACATGACTGTAGACCACGGCAACTTTTTTGAACTCGTGGTTCTCCTCAGCAAATATGATATCCATCTGAAAGATCACTTGAAAGAGTGCATTGACAAAAGTAAAACACTTCATGGTTTGCCAAAGGGGGGTAAAGAAGAGGATCATTATTAACGTTTTTGTCAAAAACAACTATTAATAAAATTATCCTAACAGTCGGTGAACTTATATGTAAGAATATTTGTCTGGAGGTACGAGCAGCTGGTATGTTTTCTTTGCAAGTAGATACCACTCAGGATATTACGTGCAAAGACCAATGCTCAATAATTATAATACGCTACGTGACAGATGCTCGTGTACATGAAAGAATTCTTATTGCTGTCGTAGAAAGTGAATCGTCAACTGGAAAGAATATGTTTTCCTTGATTGATGCAGTTTTAAAGTCTGGAAATGTAGATATAAAAAGATGCATCGGTAATTCAACGGATGGGGCAGCAAATATGCAAGGCCAATACAACGGATTTTCTTCATGGCTATCAAAAGAGTCTCCAGGTCAAATTCACGTTTGGTGCTACGCACATGTACTGAATTTAGTATTAAGAGATACTACTAAGTCGGTTATTGAAAGTGCATTATTGTTTAGTTTGTTGAATGACGTTGCAGTATTCCTTCGCGAATCGTATCAACGCATGGATGTTTGGGAAAAACTAAAGAGGACGGCAATACGAAAAGACTTTCAACTATTGGCGAAACACGTTGGTGGTCAAAAGATACGGCCCTCAAAAAATTTTTTGGGTCATTTTCAAAACCAGAATCGTCTTTGTATGTAACATTGATCATGACATTGGCAACAATACAACAAAATGTGCACTTTAAGCCAGAAGTGCATGTGAAAGCGAAAGCATACCTACTTAGAATCGATGCTCAAATACGAAACGATAATTACAGCCAAAACGTTTTTAAGAATATTTGACGTAACTACACCTCTCTCGAAATACCTTCTTCTTCTTCTTCTTCTTAATTGTGGCAATTCCACACAGCTTGGTTGCTGGCGATTGTGCCAATATGGGAAATTCTTCTTCGTTTCCTGTGTTGTCTTGACAACGGGGTGGGAACTATGGTTAGTAGCCAACCTACGGACAAAGAGAAGGGACAACACTGTTTTAAGTACGTAACATAGGAACCACAATATGGACATTACAGGGATAAACGTAAGAAGGGATATGCCTGTTAGGGAATGATTTAGTTAATAATTTAGACGATGAGACATAAGTATTGCAGGAAAGGATAGTGGGAGTAGATCTTGGAAAGTATCTTTTAGGTTAGGGAGAGTTAGTCTTACTATGTGGTCTGAGGTGCTGGAAGTAAGAGAAGGGAGGGGGATTCAGGATTAGGATTGGGGGCGGCACCCCCCACGCCCGCCGAGACCGAAGCCACCCCCTTGCACCCGGCCATTGTGACAATGTGCCAACCATCAGCTCCTGCTTGCAGCCAAAATCCACTGTATTCAGTAGCTTTTTCCACTGACCCGAGGCGCCAACGAGAGTCACATTCCCCCCGGTCCGACACTGAAAGCGACCGAGTCCCAGTCAGCCCTAGGAGAGAGCCGACCCCGTGGAGACTTTTTTGGGGGGCTCTAAATGGCCAAATGGTTGAGGGAGATGAATTTGGCTATAATTCTATAAATTTTTATAGAGTTAGATGCTAAAAGGATGTCAACTTTGGTAGGAAGTTGAATTTTCATTTGGATAAGGTTTGGGATAAAAGAAGGGAAATTATTAAGGAGGGGACAGTTGAAAAAGAGGTGATCAACTGTGCAGGAGGAGAAACCACAGTCGCACTGGGGAGAAGAAATAATGTTTAGACGATAAAGATGAGCAGGCGTCGAGCAGTGGCCCAGGCGCATTCTGCTTATAATGGAAATTTCCTTCCGTTTAAACGGCTTTTTGTAAAACCACGGCTTATTGGTGATCAGAGGATTAATTTGGGAGTAATGAATACCCTTAGTCTTATGCGAGGAGCGCCAGACCTTCTCCCACTGATTTCTCATCCCCTCTTCAATCAGGGGGAGAAGATCAGACGCCGGGATCTTAACCTGGAGGAGAACTCCCTTAGAGCGGGCTTCATTAGCCAGACTGTCTGCCGTTTCATTGCCTGCTATTCCAGCATGGCCGGGGATCCATGTGAGGATTACTTCACCCCCTCCTTCCCTAACAGTACAAAACAGAGACCTGATAGAGTTCTCAATATGGGTTGGTCGATGAGAAATTGCAGGGTTGTTCATTTTTTCAACCAGGCTTAGGGAGTCCGAGAAGATGACGCATGGAGATATATGGTTGACCGAAACATATTCTAAAGCTTTCAAGAGGGCGACGCTCTCAGCGGTGTAGATTGAGGCCCGGTTGTGGAGTTTGAACATAAGGGGGAGCTTGCGATTTAGGTGGAAAACGCCTACACCTACATATGTACCAGCCTCAGCCTTAGACCCATCTGTAAAGATGAGATCCCACCCTGGGAAAGAGGAATACACAAAATTAGAAAATATTTCATTGTTCAGGGGGGATGGTCGTTCTCCCGTTGGGGGTTTCCTCAATACCGTTTGGGGGATAATGTTGAGGGTGGTGAACCTCTCAAAAAAGGGAAGACTGAAGTCAGGGAGAAGAGAGTTTCTGAATATGGAGTCCTTGTATCGGGAGAGCTTTCTATGGCTGACGCAAAGAGTGGGGGCTTTGCTGTTAGGGATGTTTAATGATAATTCAGAAAGTATGGTAAGTTTTGGAATTAGGGGGTGGTTGTTTAATTGAAGACGTTTAAGATAGAACCTATCTGCCAGAAGTTGACAGCGAAGGTTGACCGGGGGTTCACAGGATTCGACGAGGAGGGCATTAGTAGGGGAACTTCTCATAGCGCCGATGGTGCATCTGAGTCCCTTAAATTGCAGGCAGTTTAGTTTGTGTTGCAGGTGCTTGCTTAGCGGGAAGCAAATGAAGGCAGCATAATCAATATGCGACCGAATTAGGCAGTTATAAAGGAGTTTAACCGTAAAGGGGTGGGAACCCCACCACACTCCGCTGATGGCCCGAAGGATGTTCAGACACTTCTCACCTCTGGCCACAACCTGGTCGATATAGCTCCTCCACAGGAGTTTTGAGTCCAGGGTAACGCCGAGAAATTTGGCTTGAGATCTGAGTGGGATGGATGAATCCTTATAGGCTATGCTCACTAGCGGGGGGATTTTTCTCCGAGAAAAGATTACGGCACTGCTCTTGGGGGGAGAGATAGCTAAGCCCGCGTTATTTAAGTGCTCTTCCAGTGCTTCGAGCGCTTCGGAGATCCTCTGGATAGTGGCCGAGAGGTTAGGTGAGGAATCGTAAATCACCACGTCATCTGCATATTGAAGGATCCTGCAATGGCCAAGAACGACGTCCTCCACTCCCCTTGTATAGAGGTTGTAGAGGATGGGAGAGAGAACGCTACCCTGAGGCAGCCCCTTGAAGACCGATCTGGAAATAGGCTCCGTGGAGGAGGGGATGTTAATTTTGCGGTCCTTCAGGATGTTGCAGATGAAGAGACACAATTTACCCGGGACTCCTAGGTTGAGAAGTCTATTTCCTAGTAGGGGGATTAGAACATTATCATATGCCGCCTGGACATCCAGAAAAACAGCAACAAGGAACTCGCTGCGAAGGAAGGACATCCGAATATCAGTGGAAAGAACAGAGATATTGTCAAGGGTGCCCATGCCTCGTCTGAAGCCAAATTGGGACCTAGATAGGTGGAAATTCGCTTCAAGGAACCATTCAAGCCTATTTTTGATAAGGTGCTCAACGATTTTGCATAAGGATGAGGAAAGGGCAATAGGGCGGAAGTTTTTAGGATTTTCGGGATCACGGCCAGATTTAGGGATCGGAATAACGATTTGTGATCTCCACGCGATCGGGGAGGTCCCTGACTCAAAGAATCCGTTTATAAGATTAAGGAAGTAAGAGGAGATAGGGAGTGGGGACAGGCGGAGAAAGGAGTAAGGAATAAGGTCTTCCCCTGGTGACGAGTCTTTCACATGGAGGAGCACGGCCGCCAGTTCGGCCGAGCTAAAGGGGGAGGAAAGCCATGGGAAGGGAGAATTCAGGAGTGGAAGACCTACGGGAGCTTTTACGACTACCTCGTCGATGTTCGGGCAAGACGGGGGAGCCAAGTTGTCTGAGAATTGTTCTAGTACCGCCTCCTTAAGTGTGGTAGAAATAGGCGGATTCAATCCGCGACGGAACCTTTTCACCATGGTCCAAACTGTGGAACTGGGTGTATCCGGGGAGAGGTTAGCGCAGAACTGTTTCCAGCCATTTCTTTTTTTAGACTTGAGGAGCTTCTTGCAGTCTTTTGCGACTTTGTGGTAAATATCCCAGTTCTTGGTGGACATTTCCTTGAGGTAGGACGAGAGGGCTGATTTACGCTTTGAAACGAGCAGGGTACAGTCATCGTCCCACCATGGAGGCGAGGAGCGCACCAAGGAGTTTTCTGCCTGTCTTCTGAAACACTTATCGGCGGCGGTAGTCAGACAAGATACTAAGGCGGAGCCGCGGAGTAGCACTCTTCCAAAGAGGAGGGGGTTATTGGGGCAAGTTCTGATGCCGCAGTGTCTAAGGCCGAAGTATATTTGACCCGACTGCCCGGAGAACGATCAGGCTTGAACAGGGGACGACGCTTGTCAGTGGCCCTATCCAGCTGGGTGCCACAAACCTCGATCAGGATGGGAAGGTGGTCGCTGCCCATTGAGTCCTCGAGGACACACCAGGTGCTGTCAAGTAGAAGAGAAGGAGAGCATAGGGATACATCCGGGGCTGATGGGCGATCTGAAGGGAGGGAGACTAGAGTGGGGGAGCCATTGTTCATGATGCCAAGAGACATTCTGTCCGCGCAGTTAAGAAGTGCTTCTCCCTGGCGATCAGAGTAGGCACAGCCCCATACGGGCGAATGCGCATTAAAATCACCTAGGAGAAAGACTTTTCCTGACAGTCTACCAAGAGAATGTGACCATTGGATATCTGAGATGACGGTTCTAGGAGGGATATAGGTGGAGATGAAAACGAGATCTTTAATCTGGCCACCCACGATCTGAGAGTTGTCGGAAGGGGGAAGGAGGGGGAGGGGAGAAATACTCAGCGACCTGCTGACTAGGAGGAGAGCTCCTCCTTTGCCGTCTGCGCGATCGTCGCGAAGACATGAGTACCCTGGAATACGGAATGAACTATGTGGGGAGAGCCAGGATTCTGAGATCGCTGCAACGTCAATACTGTGATGTTGCAGCAGATGGATCAGTTCCGCTTTTTTAGGAATGATACTCCTACAGTTCCACTGTAATATATTGAGCATGTTGTTGTTTAGGTTTTTTTAAATTAATGTGTATATGTATATATATATATATATATATATATATATATATATATATATATATATATATATATATATATATATATATATATATATATATATATATATATATATATATATATATATATATATATATATATATATATATATATATATATATATATATATATATATATATATATATATATATATGTATGTATAACAAAGGAAGGCAAATGAGAAAAGAGGGGAAGAATGGCTTGAAAAGAAGTGACTGTTACGTTTAATGAGGAAAAGCGCCGGATGAATTTCCGCCAAGGAGGGAGTTCACCGACTGCAAATCTGTCACCGTCTTCAATGACGTTGTGTCACTGCAGGATGAGGCTGCAGAATTGGTATTGACCTTCTGTTTTCCAAAGAGTTGACGTAAGAGCCTAACGATTTCCTCGAGGGTAGAGTCGTTCGGTTGCCTATTGGCATTGAGGCTGGTACCATTTACCTTCGTATGGGGAAAATAATCCCATCTGAGATCCCGCGTTGGATCATGATCGGGCTGCGAAAAGAGGGCAGAAAGAGAAGAAATTTTCCTTTTTTTGGTAATACCCTTTGATTTTCCCGAGCGAGGTGGGTCGTTGACCACTACCACTCTGGGGCGGCGGGTTGGCGTATCCAAGACTGGATAGAGTGACTTCGGGGGGGTCGGTTGCCGTGACGGTCGCGTAGGAGCTACGTTTGATGATGGGGAATTTGGAGGATGCATCGTGAAAGGAGATTCCGTCCTTGGCCATTATCTGTTTAATGGCCTTCTGTCTCATGTACTCGGGACAGGAGAAATCACTGGCCCTATGGTCGCCTCGGCAGTTAATGCAAGAAATAATTTGGCTTTTGCAGCTAATTTCCGTGTGGTCTTCACCGCAACGGAAACATCGTGGGGATTTAGCTCTGCAGGTTTTGCTCGAGTGTCCAAATCGACAACACGTGCGGCACTGCATGACCGGAAGCGAGTATACCTCGACTGGTAAGGAATTATAAAAGATAATCACTCGTTCAGGAAGTTTCTGGCCCTCGAAGGTTATTACAACGGTTCTGGATGGCTTCCATACTACCGTGCCATTGGGATCCGTCGAGCGGAAATTCAATCTTCTAATATTTTTGGCCACACAAGAATTTGGGGCGTTGATGACCTGCAATATTTCATCGTCCGATAAGTCGTTGTCTAGCCCTCTAACGAGGCCAAGACGCACTGTAGCAAAGGAGGGGATGAACGCATGGTAAGATTTCTCTTTCAGGAACTCAGCGTTCACCAAAAAGTTGGCTGAACTGCCTGACTTCAGTGAAACTTCTATACGGTTTCGACCGGTTTTTTTGATGGATGTTACATTTGGCACTTTGTTTTTTGAGATAAGTTTTCCTACCGAGAGGGGGAAAATATTAAGGTTAGGAGAAATGTCTCCCTCAACCATTTGGATTGGCTTATATTGGATGTATACAAGGAAGGGCCCCAGCGAACCCTCCCCGTATAGGTTAGAGACCTTATTGATGTTATGTTGAATTGGTTTAGGATCGAGGGCGCCTGAAGAGCGAACCTCCACGTTTGCCGCCACAGTTGATTCTAGCTGGTACTTAAAAGGGTTGGAGCCAGCGGCTGTACTGCCGCTGACTCCCCCCCGCCTAACTCCATTCCGGTTCAACTACGGCAATAACATTTGGAATGAAATAACAAACACACAAACACACACAAAAAAAAAATAGAAAAAAGAAAATAAAACGAACTAACTACCCTATCGAGTTCCGGCCTCGGTAAAAATGGCGAAAAACTTACGATATGTGTAGAAAGTTGTTTCGGCAGAACCCAGAGGTTGCGGCCACACGTAATCACAGACAAAACAAAGAACGTTTATCACTTAAGACAATTCACAGAGCAGGAAACACACGGAGACACGAGGACACCCGTAATAACGGAAACACAACCGCCCCCGTTAGTGAATCCTAATAGCATCCGAAATACCTCCAAACTGCCGGTTTAGATATATTGAAAGCTCAAAATATGGTTTCACAATCGAGTTCACAACTGAAAAAAATAGTCAGAGACTTCGACACAGTTGAAACAACAACAAATAATTTTGTGGCATGGGCTAATGAAAAGTTGGATAAAGTTGAAGACTATGGATTCAGTCAATCAAATTCAATCAAGTTCAATCAAATTTCCCTGAGATAAGACATAGAAAAAAGAAATCTATGCCAGGCGAGTTGGTACAGGATAAAAGAGTCCGCGATGCACGCACTTCATATAAAGTAGGAGTTCATAATATTATTTTTGATACAGTTACTGCGAGCATGGATCGCCGATTTCTTGCAAATAAACAATTACATGCTGATTTTTCTTACCTCGATCCAAAGCGTTTCCCCGAAATAAGAAAAAATGGCCTTAAATCTGGTGAACTCGAAGAGTTAAGCAATACGAAAAGACTTTTGAACTATTGGCAAAACACGTTTGTGGTCAAAAGATACGGCCCTCAAAAAAAAATTTGGGTTATTTTCAAAACCAGAATCGTCTTTGTATGTAATGACACTTTCAAAGCATGTGAGATACGTAGTGCATGTAAAAATTGTTCGATTTGCTGTTTCAAAATTTTACATAGATTTAATCTATTGAGCTGTGCCTATAAGTCTATTGCACTAGGCTATAAATTTCTCCTTACATTATCATTAGGCCAGGTGGCATGTGAAAGGAGTTTTTCTATCTTAAAAATTATAAAAAATCCTATGAGGAGCAGTTTGTCTCCTCAAAATTTAAATTCGTTCATGTTGATGGCGGTAGAAAAAGATCTCTTAATGACTCTTAGACTCTCACGAAATAATAGACAAAGTAGCCGAAAGCAGTGAGCTTCTCCGGAAGTCACTAACTTAACTTACATACTTAGATAGATTAGAAACATTTGTCTTTAATAATAATATCAAAATATATATGTACTTCGTTTTTTTTTTCTGAGGGCCGACCGGCTTCAAAACGCCCGGGCCGATTTTAAGTTCCAGTCCGGCCCTGCTTGTAGGCATAGAATATACCAGGTTTCAACAGCTTCCTTTCAGTTCATCATCGTGAAATCGGACTTGAATTGCTGCACTGATCATCTTGGTTTTCATTGTACAATCCATCTTGGAGAGCCGTCTTTTGCAATGAATGGCCCAGAGGTTTCGACCGGGGTGAGATCTGGGAGTGTCTGGGCCATTCAACTACAGTAATTTGGCTCTGTGTGAAAAACTGTTTCACTTTAAGTTATTTTGATGTTTTTTTATTGTCAAATTTATCAATCTTATCTATTGAAGAAAAGTTTGAGAAGCATCAAGCGCGCAGCGCCATCTAGCGGTAGGTAAAGTATCGCAATTAAACAATATTAGCGATTTTTACCTACAGCTAGATAGCTTCTTATCAAAAGTTGCTTAAATTGTCGTACTATTTCCCCCTTTACAAGGATGTTACTAATTAAAAACTCATCCTATAGGTTAATTTCTTTTAAAAAAATGATTTATGTGTCATTTTCTGTGGATTTTATTATTAGATACATTTGATTCGAGTTGCCTTTATAAGTAATTTGATTAACAGTTTTATCTTATCTTTACCACAAAACGTGTTGTCTTATTGGTCAAGATTAGCTGTAAAATATTGCTTCAACGCAATAACCTCACCGTTTGGTTTGATCAAATAAAGTGTTTTATAATTTGGTATTTTTATTATTTGCATTACTTAGAATTGCGGTTACTTAGAATTGAATAATTCTATATGATTTTCCTAAAAGGTTTTCAATATACCTAACGTATCACCTAACTTTAATTCTATGGATTATTTTCTTTAAATAAATCTAACTAGGTATGGGTACAGGTATATAAACAGAAAACAACTGGTACGCCTGCCTTAGTACAGGCCTAGACCTAGTTAGGCGGCAATGACATAATGATTAAAATGCTGCAGTGCGATTTGTTTCTTAGTACTTGTCCATGAACTAATAATTTGTTATTCCGCAGTAATGTGTATATCTCGTGCTTTACTTTTAAATAAAAAAATTAAAAAAACTAATAATTACAAAATTCAATTAATATAAATTAAAAGTAAATATAAAAAATAAACAAACATCACTTTAATTTAAACATATATATATCCTGAAGAAAATATATTAAAATCATGTCATTTTAAAATAATTGTGAAAAATATTGTATTCTAAAACGAAAACATTTCAAAATTGAATAGAAAAGAAAAATCTGCTTTTTATTTATTATTTGTTTATTTGCTTAACCCCTAGAGCCCCGATTGGCCGATATCGGCCAAAACACGATTCAGCATCACGGCCCCGTTTTAATTTTATTTTAATTTAATTTGTTTTATTTTATTATGTTTTATTATGTTAATATATTTTATTTTAATTATGGGTACAGTGGTTTGGCAGTAATTAATGTTTTGGTGAGACAGTATCATAATTCAATTTTTTTACTAATTTTTACTAAAAAATTTTGAGACATCATTTTGTCAATCGGCTGAGGGGCCGAGGCCTGAAGGGTTAACTGCTTACTATTATTTATTGACTCTAGATATTTTATTTTTTCTAATCACATTTATTTTTCCCATTTCAGTTTTTGTCAGCGTGCTTTCGATTCTTCTTAGTTCTGCGCAACTTAATATAATGATTTTAAAAACATGTTGATTAACCGATGTAATGCTATATTAATAATATAAACAACTATTGAAAGATGCTGTTTTATTTTGACCCGTGGGTTCCGGAGCCGAAAGCATGAGCAGAAAAAATATCAGCAAGGGAAGTGAATATAAGAGACAAAGAACGGTCCATTAATTGTCCTAACACTGAAACTTACACCGTAAATCTGCAGGCAGTGCTATTGTCTCCAAGACTAAATGCGAGTGCGAATTACTACAAGACTAAGTTCACAATGAGACCTTCCTTAACTTAAGTACTAAAGATGCCGTATGCTAAGTTTGGCACGAAGCTGTGGCAGGGATTGAAAGTAATGTATATGCATCAATCTTTACAGATTTTCTAAAAAAGGCAATCGAAGAAAGACACCCTGAAAAAAATACTCTTTGGAGTGATGGATGTGGATACCAGAAACGAAACGTCAAGCTTTCTAATGCTTTTCTTGAACTGAGCATTAAAACAAAAGTACTTGGAAGTTAGACACACATTCATGGAAGTAGACTCCATTCATTCTACTATTGAGAAAAAGTTGTGCAATCGAAGAGAAGTCTATGTAGGTACACCCGCAGACTATATTCCAATAATTCAGTCTGCAAGAAATGGTCGGGTCCCTATGAAACAATTTACTGTACGACGTGACGACTTTTATGCGTTTGAGCGAGTATACAAAGTTGGCGACAAAGTTGTAACAAAGTTGGCCTGGTAACAAAGTTGGCGATCTCTGTGTCAACGATGTGGTTGCTTTTCAGTATATCCCTAATGGCATAATTCGTTACAAACTGTGCTTCCAGGACGAATGGGCTGATTTACTTCTACGACAAAAGCATCTAGAATCACTGCCAGACCATCCCAAACTATTATAGGTACATGGGGCCAATTCCAATTGAAGTTTCGAAATATAGGCACTCGCAAGAACTGAAAGAATTGATTCCACAAGACTATCTTATATACCTACCATATATATTTTTAAATTCCTATTCCATTCCTAAATGATTATTTAGGAATGGAATAGAAAGCGGTTTGTCTGATTAGACAAACCGCTTTAACCCCTAGAGCCCCAATTGGCCCATATCGGCCACAACACGATTCAGCGTGTTTATTTTAATTATGGGTACAGTGGTTTGGCAGTAATTAATGTTTTGGTGCTAATTTGTAATCAACTTGTCAATCGGCCGTGGGGCCGAGGCCTGAAGGGTTAAGCAGTTGCTTCCGACTGCAACTCATAATGGAGTCTGTCCGCTATAATTTCTTCCGTTAAACATTAGCCAATTCATCGAACGACGCCATTGACATCCTGAAGTAGTTAAAAAAACCTTTTACCATCTTCTCTCAGCTAGAGATACAAAGTATGAAATATTTCATAGCGCTCTCTTGACCGCAATATTGGATGCGGAGTTTTCTGCTCCTTCACTTGCGCAATATAAGCGGTGTTTCCTCGTCGGAATCCATGTTGCAACTGATTGAACAGCGGCCTCTTGTAGCAGTTGCGGTCGTACCCAACTGCAATAAGACTGCTTGGAGTTGTAGTCGCAGTCGACTACAACTGCAACACAACTGCTCTGGTGTAGATGACCACGACCGCTCAAAGCCGCCTGTCTATGGAAGCCCTTTAATGGACAGTCACCAAAAAAAGGTTGAAAACGGCTGCTCTAGTCATTTGTCTCATAGATAGCTTATGCAAGTTGTATCATTTTGTCATTTGACGGAAGCAAAACAGACATATGCATTTTCAGCGAAATAAAAACACACTACAAAGAGTAAAGTGTATATATTTGTGCATAAACTTGTTAAAATACAATACAGTAATAAATTCTTTTATATTTTCAATAAACTTCAAATTCTAAAAATTAGTTTATTTCCCTTGTCGATAATAGATTAATAAGAACGTTTTGGTAAATGGCATTAGTTTTATAATTTAATATTCATCATTAACATGATAATATATTATAATTCTACTTATACAATATTAATTGGTGTTCTTTGTATCCTTTTAGAACAGTGCCACGGTTTCAAACCATGAAAACATCGTTAAGGTATGTCCACACTCGTGCGCTTTTATTTATTTTCATCTTGCGTTTACCTCTAACGCATGCGTGTAATACCAACCTAACCACCATAGTAACAAATGTCATGAAGAGGTTTTCAACAATGTAAGTCCGGTCGTTATTGGTGGTGGGATCTTTCAATATTAAAAAATACGGTTCGTCAACTAATCTTTCGTCCAGACTGAAAGCTTGTTTCTTGCACTTTTTAACACTGAATATGCCGCACTGATCGCTACAAGTTCACACTCGTCCATCGTAATCTCCACGAGTACTGTACTGTCAGTGATCGCAATTGAATAGTCGAAAGGGCATAAGTGTAGACGAATAGCTGCATGCGTCTTAATGCACACTAGACGCAAGATGAAATTGAAAGTGACAACGAAAGATAAATCGGCGATCTGCGAACATATATTGGATAGCGGAAGTAACCACTGGAAGCAGTTTTATAGAGACGACGGCTACAAACTCTCTTCTACGTGGAACCCTCTTCTTAAAATGTTCCCGCCGCCGAAGGCCGAACGCAGACGTAAAACAGGATACAGTGAGTGTTGTGTGCAAGACGGATTTTCAAAATTCCCGCGCTCCGAGCCCGGCCCCGTTATAACCTACGCAGTGGCGGCAGCGGTTTGCGGTCTACCCGCAAAACAACGGACTGACAGCTCTTCAGTCTACCCTAGACAACGGCGGCAGCAACGTCACCGAAACGTCGGGTCCTACAAATTTCACGCGGTAAATTCGTTTTCCATCCTATTTATAATGTCAAACAACCGCGATAGTCTTCGATTTTATATAAACGAAAGATAAATTCAAAAGCACACAAGTGGGGATATACCTTTAGTTAGATCGACTCATCAATTTTGATGCGCCCATCTTAATTCTTTAACAAAACGATAAAAATTAGTATTGTTACTAATTTGTTAATGAAAATTGATTCGACGGTCGTTTATCTTCGCGTACTTCGGTTCGATTCAGGCCAGCGTCTTCTTTAGCACTCGCCTGAAAAGTCAAAAAAAAATAAAAAAAACGCAAAATAAATCAAAAGTAGAATATATTTTTAATCTCGTAAAAAAACATATTTGGTTTTAGTTATTAAAAATCTTCTCTAAATATAATAAGTAGTCTTAATTGCGACATATTTTCTTTGAAAAAATTAGGCACTTTAAGTATAAGCATTAAAATTAAGTGTTTCGTTTATTAAAAAGTGTCTTATTTCTAATATTAATCAATAAAATTAAACAAAAAAAAAAGCTGAGATGACACCATTTGATACATTTGATCTTTCGTTAAAAAAAGCTATACAGGCACTTTATTGGCTTATAAAGTTTTTATATGAAACATATGCTTATAGAATAATAAAATTATTAATGGCACTATAGTTATACGTACTCTAAACAGGCATGTCAATTTGTAAAAAGAAATAAAAACAGAAATATAAATCTCGATTCGTAAATTTTGGGTCAAAATAAGCGGTTGGTTTAATGACACTTTTTGTAATATTGTGTGTCCAAAGCCGTATCACGTACATCCAAAATAATGTTGTGTTCCTACATTTCTTAATTATTGCCAGCTACGATTAATATTATCATAACTGTTTGTAGGCTGGGAACTTGTTCAGTTGGTTTTTAAAAACGTTCACTGTTCCTGCATTCACCACAGTCAGGCGTTGAGACCTGCTCGTTGTTTCTGCTCGGCTCAACTCACGGTTCCTCCTATCCAAGCTCCTATCCAGTAGCCTCTCCGAAGGCATTTACCCTGGTAAGGACTCTGTTTCCCATGCTACATGCTAGATCAGTTTCCCTTGGAAACTGGCCTTCGGGCGCTGCTGGGCGGTTTGCACACCGTGCAGCGTCAACCTATCGATTGAACGCTCCAGTGAATAACTCGAGGTGCCTGGAAACGATGTACTAGTTCTTGGAGGCCCTTAAATGCAGTCACTAAGAAAAGTCATAAGTAGCTTATGCAGGTCGTATCGTTTTACCACTTGAGGGAAGAAAACAGACATGCGCTTTCTCTGCTCTGGTGCAGATGACCATGACTGCTCCAAGCTGCCCCATCTATGGAGGTCCTTAAATGTGCAGCCATCAAGAAAATTATGAAAACCACTGCTATTTAGTCATTTTAGTCAGCAGCGGCAGCAGCTTAGTCAGCATCTTGGGGTGTCAACTACAACGGGCGAGCCCGTCACCACAGGACGTTTTAACGATTAGTCGTTCTATCGCCCTGCAGTGAACGTAGAAGACTTTGGACAGTACACTCTACGTCCAGCTACATCACAACCCGTGAGAGTCCAACGCCTTACCGCGAGTGAGCCAGGAATAAACCCGGCGGGCTCGAGATACTCGCGCCCTCACTTCCAATTGTGACCAGATTTCTCCGGTCTCTCGATTGGTTCCGAGTTCGAGGTCGCTTGCGCGGTCCTCTCCCTTACGAAGCGGTGAAACGGAGTGCACCGAATCTGTCGCGGACCAAGGCGTCCTTTGCCCGACTCTGAACCGGGATCGGATGGCCAATACAGTTTCCAGACTCCCCCGATTGTTAGTCGGAGAGCACAATCGATTGGCTTGCGCCGCTCGGTGCGCAGACCGTCCAGGAGCGCCAGTGGATTGTTCCCAGGGGAGACTGGTTGACCCAGTGTCCTACCCAGGCTCGCACCCCATGCGTGGAGGCCATCGGATGGGTGTTGACCCGTGAGTGTGACCGACCCTGAAACAAAATGGGTCTTCGTGGCCAACTCAGCAAGGGCCCATTAGCTTAGTCAGCAGCAGGGGTGGATGTTGACCTGTTGTCAGTCTCTCTTGAAACAACCAGTTGTCCACCCGAAATGAGTGGTAGACAAGCAAAAGATGCCATGGTCTACGATAAATTTAAACTGAATTATCGCAGAACTAACAACAGTTAAGAGGCCGCGCAAGCGACTTTGTACCCGTAACCAGATGGGAGGATGGAGAAACCCAGCCAAATCCGGTAGTGAGGGCGCGAGGTTATCCGCCCGGTCAACTTCCCAGTGCTATACAGTAAAACGTTTGTCTTTAGCGGGCGAGTTGGCGTAACTAGAAGGTGGACTGTATTTGTCCTAAGCCTCTATGTTCATCCAAGGTTGAAATAACAAACAATATCATTATACTTTTAAGGGGTGATAAGTTCGGCCTCTGTAGGTGACAACACCCCACTGTTAGGCGGCTTATTCCAGAGTCGACCATTCTGTTGCTCAAGGAAAATTTCTTGGTGTTCGAGGCTAATCTCTCTTTGTCGAGTTTGAAGCAATGTCCAGGCAGATTACGGTATTGGTTGAGGGGAGACAGTAAAGAAGAAGATGTAATGGTCTGTTAGTATTTCAAAAGTATCAATGAGATATCGTCGATTCCAGCCATTCATAACTGAAGCGGCATTTTCGTACTATTTTAGCGGCTCTGGAGGACCTTTCAAATGAGATTGGCTCTTTTCACAATAGCTGTCATGTGCTCATTCTACAGTCCGCGCGCAAGCTCCGAGGAATCGGGCCTGGGAAAGCAAGCGGATGATGTCGCCCCCGACTATCGCTTCATACCGCACACCCTCTCAGTACTAGTACTGGTAGAGAACTATTAGTAGGTGTGCTTTCCCAGCCCCCAATTCCCCGGAGCTTGAGCACGGACAGTACTTGAGGTCTTTGGCTACTTTGACTCCTAGGCCCTTCTGCAAAGCACATTTTCTAGTTCTGTTTCTCAGAGATGCATGAACAGTAATTGATGGTTTAATCTGCACTCCAATTTTCATCAAAATAAACTGGAAACTGAAATAAACCATACAATATTTAGAAATCTTATTAAAACGACCCGCACAAATCAACTAACTCCATAAAGTATGTTCAATAAGAGGGTGAATGTGACAAATTGACAAATCCATTCGTCAGAACAATTTTGCATCGGAATCTTCAGCAGAATACCTTGTGACACCTCCCCCCCCCCCCCCTTCCCCAGCAGGTATGGTTTATTGCAAGAAAAACATATTTTGAACACTGTGATTTTCTGCAATGTTTAGTAAGTTTGTGTAAGTTTTAAATATTTTGTATATTTAATCCTTAAATTTTGCATGAATGGAGTTAGCACTTCTTCAGGGCGAGACTTTATAATTAAATAACTGGAGTTAGTGTATTTAATGAAAATTATTATTCAGAAAATTATTAACTCCAGAGAAAATATGAATTAGCCAACTTGCATAATAAGACTATTGAAAATCAGTCATAACATTCCATTCGCCAACTTAAAGCCGCTAAATGGACTTCTGGATTTATTAAGTTCCAATGCTCTCCTGTAAAGTTGCATCCAATGAAGTTGGCTGGCTTGTAGATAGGCCATCAGAGTATTTGTATCGTAACATAATGACGTTTTCGCCACTGGCTCGCTGATTATAAAAAAGCATGACAAAAAGCTTAAAAAATATATGCTTTGTAAGGCACGTAAAAACCACACGAAGCCGTTAAGTTGCGTATTAACATTGATTATATATGGTATTAGATTGCTTAACTCTATAGTACGATTTGGCAACCCTACTGAATTGTCGGAATACAGGTGGCGCTGATAGCATTGACAATAAAACTAGTCGTAATTTATTTGATCATCTATAATAACGTTGATAATGTGTTTTTTTATTATAAAGGACTGATTGATTATACGCGGTAAGGCGTTGGTCTCTTACGGGCGAGTGGTTTAACTAGACAATGGACTGTTTCGTCGTTTTGACGACAGTACGACAGAATGATAAAATATTGTTAAAAGTTCCTGAGGTGACGGGTTCGCACGTTGTAGTTGACACCTCCAAGTTATTGATTATAAAAACCCAATAATTTAACCCCTCGCGGCCCGCGGTTTGAATTTTAATGTGTGCCTTACGGCCCGTAAGAAATTCGCGAGTCTCAAAAAAAAGATGGCGTTTCAGAAAAAAAACGATTACTCCGAAACTGTCACACCGATCGTCTAAAAAAGACCTGTTTTTTGTTCCTATTGAAATTTGCTATTAGATATTTGTAACGTCGTTATGTAAAGCAATAAAGATTATTCATAATTATTAGTCAAAGTTGTACTAACATAATTAGCGGTCGGCCTCGCCTGGCCATTTCGGGCCGTCTGGGGTTCGACGGTAAATATCAATTCTGGACGTTTCGGGCCGTCTGGTACGCGAGGGGTTAACCAATGATAACAATAATAACATTCAATTATTAGTGCCATCTATCACATTTTTTATATATGCTAATTACATCACAGAAATAATGCAGAGATAGAATGCCATCTAACAGTATCTGGACAATAAATTGCGTAACAAATAAAATAAAATACAAACGGAGCTGCCATGGAATTAACCGACCGAAGTCGGACCCATCATATAGTGTTATTACACTTCTGGGGGATGAGCAGTGGATTCCGGACTAACGACCGGCTGTGGTAGGTTTAGGACAGCTGTCTTGCCACATGTGAGCGTTCACCTTACAACCTATTCACTCCCCCTTCGAAGCCATAGAACTTCAGATGCGGAAATTGCGGTTTTAGATAATTTTTCTAAGAGGGAGTTGATTATTTTCCAGGAGCGACCAAGATCATGGTATTTGCGAGATCATGGTATTTATTATGTATGGAAATAATTACGTATACCAAATTAACCCCTTGGCCTACCATTAAAGATGCAACAGCATTGTCACAAAAGGTAAACAAAACTGTATTTTGGCACGGTTGATTTACCACATGCCAGGCCCGTAATACAGTTTAGGCTCGACTGTTGTACCACGTGCCAAGCCTGTAATACAGTTTAGGCTCGACTGTTGTATCACGTGCCAGACCAGTAATACAGTTAAAGCTCGACTGTTGTAGCACATGCCAGGCCCGTAATACAGTTTAGGCTCGACTGTTGTACCACGAGCCAGACCCGTAATACAGTTTAGACTCGACTGTTGTACCACGTGCCAGACCCGTAATACAGTTTAGGCTCGACTGTTGTACCACGGGCAGACCCGAATACAGTTTAGGCTCGACTGTTGTACCAGGGGCCAGACCCGTATACAGTTAAGGCTCGACTGTTGTACCACATGCCAGGCCCGTAATACAGTTTAGGCTCGACTGTTGGACCACGTGCCAGGCCCGTAATACAGTTTAGGCTCGACTGTTGTACTAGGCATGTGATAAACAGTTTTGGTTCGAAAACCTGACCACGAGCCTCACTTGTAGTTTAAGGCAAAAGGGTTAAAAATTGACATCTACATAAAGATGTGATTTAAAAACTCGTTTGGTATTATATTATTTTTTTATACCGTGTAAAAGTGTTTAGACCGCCATCTATAGTGCGCCGCCGTACTGTTATACAACGAAAGTCACCATTGAATTGAATTGAATATAATGATAGAAGATTAATACCTTTTTGGAACTATGAGTGCCATCTATTTGTTGCCTTTTATAGTAAAAACCTGGTTGCCAAATTGTAGTACGACGTTTATCAATCTAATATGCTAAATAATCAATGGTATTTTAATAAGGGCTCAGACCGAATTTTTGAGTAGTCGTGCGGCTGACTTCCGATTTGCTCGAAGTGGTCATGACAGTTTTCTTCTCGAGGACTTCAGATGAGACAGTTTGCTTGGCGAGTCGGCTCTCCATCGCGTCCAGCTCCTTTGTCAGATCCGAGGAAGTTTTCCCCGAGATCGTCTGTCTGAAGTCGGACGGCTGGAGAAACGAGGGTTTTAAGTCGTCGGCGGGGTCTTGAAATTTCGTGCTCGTGATCTGCATCGGCGACGACGAGTAGATCTTCGTCGTGGTGATTTTTTGAGTCCCATTCGGGACGTCGCGGACCTCCGTGGAGGACTCCTCGGAGTAATTGGGTACGGAGTGAGGCGGGGCGATGCGCGCGACGATCTCGCGCGTCGGCGTCGGGATTTTACTCGGTCTGGGCGCGGACGTCGAGCCCGTACTCTCGACGCGGTGCTCGCTCGAGAAGAACGGCTGCGACTGGTAAGACTCGCTCTTCACCGTCAGCTCGGACGTTCGCACGCCGCCCGGTATGTTCTCCTTCGATTTCTGCGTCTGCGAGAACGTCTGCCCCGTGCCCGGTCCGAAGCTCGTTTTATACGGCGTGGAAGTATTGAGGTCGAACCGCGCGTTGAATCTCGGACTCATCGGCGCGGTCGGACCGTCAGCGCTCGAGATTCGCTCCTCTTTGAAAGTATTGTACTGATTGACGTTTTCGCTTCTGTAATTCTCTAGGCCTAACGGTCGGGGCGTGTCGTAGGATCGAGTCTCATAGCTGAAAGAGATTATGCATTTGGTTAGAATTAAAACTTTTAGTCTCTTGCGGTGCGGATAAAGTGCATACAACATATTTGGTCATTTCGTTACTGATTTTCGAATTGATAATATTTCAACGTCAAATTCGTAATTAAAACTCGATTGAACTACATTATATATATATATATATATATATATATATATATATATATATATATATATATATATATATATATATATATATATATATATATATATATATATATATATATATATATATATATATATATATATATATATATATATTATTTTCATTGGAGATATTTAACTAAGCTTTATTAGAATATGAATTATAAGGACCTACTATGTCCGTCATCCGAAAAATAATTACAATGCAAGCGTCCGGCTGGCTTTAATCCATTAAGAAATAAATGCTAAACGGAGTGACTATTAAGTAAATAAAATATAAACAGAGCTCCCGTGGCATCCTAATACTATCGTTACACTTCTGGGAAGTGAGCAGTGGACTCCGGACTGACTACCGGTTGTGGAAGGTTTAGGAAAGTAGTCTTGCCAGATGTGAGCGTTCATTCCATTCAGACCCACTTCGGAGCAATGGGATTTCAGATGAGGATATTGCAGTTCTAGGTATTTTTTCCTAGAAAGGAGTGAATTATTATCGTGGAGAGACCAAGATCTTTCAAGAGGTGAAACAGTGATTTGGCTGGTAGGCCACGAGCGCCAACTTCCATCGTGTGAAGGCGAACAGTGAAGCCGTTCCAGGTGACGGCATTCGCGAGATCATTGTATTTATTTAATTTGGGAAGTAAAGACTTATATCTTATATGCCTTAGATGGAAGGCTGTGCATCTGACACATTCAGGGAATTTATACTGCTTAGAGACCGAATCGACCTCTAGTATCCAATCTGAAGCTTTCTCGATAATTGAGAAAGTTTTTGTAGTGGAACGTTTTTGCCTTTAGAGCCATCCCGCACAAACTATATTGGGGCTTTGGTGGGTAGGTACTGTCAGACCCTTGTTGGCCCAAACCACTGAGAGGCTAATTACCTCGCGAATAACAGCGAGGACTTTGCCATGGCGGTAAGTGTAACGTTTATGATCTAAGGCTGCTTTGCAGCCAGCTAGAATATGTCTAGCCTTGCAAGGGCTATTGCTACAAAGGGGACATGGACTATCCTCAGAATAGCTTTAATGAGCGAGGTTGCTGGGGTCTGGAAGTGTATGTCGAAACTTGTTAACACTTTCACTTATTTCCTCATAATTAGGCTGCCAAAACTGATAAAAAAACAGCTTATAAATAGAAAGCGGCGACCGATTAATATTCAACTACACCAAGAAATATTAAAAAGTTCAAGCAACTGTAAGAAGATACAAAGAGGGACCGCACACCATCTATTTTGCATTGTAATGTATACATGTTGCCAACCGAATAAAACCAGTCTCTAATAAATATTTAATGAATTATTAATCATATAATTAATAATAATATTTAATTTCCTAATATGTATTCTTAATATTCAATAAAACTTATTACTGAATACCTACTAATAATTATCTCCCAAATAATATTAAAATTAACCAGTGAAATATTTCTTTTTTATTGCCATTTTGGTAATTAAACTCTGTGGAATAAGCAGCTCCGATCGGCGCACTTTTTTCGCGAACTGTCAACACGACTGACCAAACATGTTGCATACAAGTGAATTAAAAATTAAAACGATAAGTATCTCTCACCGAGTAATTCAAATATATACAATCTAGCGAATATAACAGTAATTACAGAAAGAAAGGGTTAAAAAGTTTTATAGAAGATAATTTGACATGCGCTACAGAAAAATTAAATGCAAAAAAGCATGCACATCGAAAAGCAAACGACTATTAAAGAGGAATATGTCACAGTCTTGAGTGAGAAAATAAGTTTAATTACAGATATTTTATATTTTCACAAGCAGCCCTCTCTGGCCTCGCACTTTGCCTTTTTTTTTTTTCGAACAATTCAATCCGTCAAGTAAGTTTTTTAATCACCGGTGCGAAACTAAAAAACATTGTTTTGAGAAAAAAGCATTTAAAGTTTTTTTTTTAAAAAAGCAGTATTTTTTTAAGATTATATAGAGTAATACAACAAAGTGGATAGCGCAACAATATTATCCATCCTAGATATTGTTATGACAAATATTGTTTGTAATCGATGATCGATTTTAAGTATATAATCGTAATATTCATTAATATTATATAGACTACTAGTGGGATATTACCCCGGAGTTGTCTGGGTAACATTCATGGTAGGAACATGGCGGTCGGGTCAACAGTATAAAGGTTAATGCGCTGCAGCGCCATCTAGTGGCGAGAGACAACAAAGTGGTAAGAGCGAAAATATTATTCGTACTCAAATACCAATGTATACCAATTTTTATGGCGATCGGTTCAACCGTATCGAAGTTGATGTGCTGCAGCACCATCTAGTGGGAAGTTACTTTTATTTCAGTTAACTTTATGTCCTGTTTTGTACTATCAACGTCAACATAAGACAATAAAGATTGAATTGAATTACTACGCAGATATGTAATATTGCAAATAGTTTTCTTTTACACTTAGTAGATCGCGCGGAGAGATTTTAAGAATATCCCGATTTAAGTGAGAACGTCCTTACTGTCGTTTATGCCCTAGGCGGCGGCGGCGGCGGGGCTTTCTTCCGGCCGCTTATCCTGCCCTGTAGCTCCGTGATGTGCGACGCGTTCGTTTTTAAAATAGCCGTTCGTATCTGCGGCGCGTGTTTCATCGTCACAACGGTGTGCGTCGTGCTGGACTCGACAGTCGTCGTGACGCTCGTCGTTTCGTCGTTGTCGGGAAAGACGAAAGTGTTTCCTTCGCTGTATGTATCGGTTATGGGACAGGAATCGGGTGGGTTATTAGAAAAAAAAAACACAAATGCTACTTTAGTAAAGGTGGTTATTAACATGCCAAACGCTGTGGAATCCAAATATTGCAATAACAGATGTGACTTTTAGAAATACTTTCTCATATACGAGCCTTTTTCAAGATTGTGAATTCGCTCGATAAATGCAAGAAGGGGAGGGGGCATTTGCCCCCTGGCTTTTTCTCCATGTGATATCAAACAAAAGACAGTCTTGTTTCATAGATTATTTTTATTTTGATTCTATGGCATAGAGTAATTTATTAGTAATTTATTTATTTAATTGTTATTTAATGTAGAGTATATAGTATAGTAGAGCAAATTATTTATTTGTTATTTATTAAATAACTAGCTGACCCGGCAAACTTCGTACCGCCTAACGGTCAATGAATTTCGTGTTACAAATTAGCTGAACTTAATTTATGATTTTATGGAAGTAATACAATGAATACAAAATAAATATTAAGTTTATTAAGATAATAACACAAAAAGAAATATAAAAGTAAAAAAAAAATAACTATATCAATCGCGTGTCAGCAAGACATGATTGAATTAAACTATTTACATATTGTGCAGCATGGGATGCACTCGGTTTAATTCTCTTCATTGAAGCACCTTGTGATAGTCATTTTTTGTTTTTTTATCAGGCGCAAGAACAAATAAATCGGATGATTTGCCGACACGTGAACATGCCACGACAACTGACCATGAGAAAAACACGGATTTACATTTTGTATGGGATTATTTTATTTTTTTAATTTTATTTTTTCGCCAATTTTCCAAGTTTTGTTTTTAATAGTTATTCTGCTATTAGGGACGAGACAAATACAACAAATCAAAAACCATGAAAATCGGTCTAGCTGTTCTCGAGTTATAAGTGTTTGAACAAACCCGACTTTGTTTTATATATATGGATTTACTCTATGTCATAAAATCAAAATACATGAATATATTTTATGAATTATTCTATTAATTATGTCATTTTATTTCAATGTTATTTTTACTTTTGAATTTTATAATGTAACATTGCAACACTGACATACTCATTATAAGTTTGTTGAAAATTCAATAACAGTGAACTGTAAAGGCCTGGGCACATAGCCGACGGGGCGGGACGGCGACGCGACGCCAGCGTGACGTGATAGTTGTAATGTATTGAACTATAGAAAAGATGACACACAGCGCAGTCCCGCTCGGCGCGACGTTTGACGTCGCGTCACGTCGCCGCCGCGCCGGGCGCGATTACAAACGGAGCGCGGCGGGACGGTGATCGACGGGGCGCTGGCGGGGCGCTAGCACAGAGCTAAGCTTTGTATTGTATGGGATACGTATTTAGTAGTCACACAGAGAACGCGACGTCAGTGCGTCGCGCTCGGCGGGACGGTGCGTTTGTGTTTTTTTACAACTTTGACTGACGAAATCTTATTATTAAAAATGGATAACGACATTATCGAACGTCTTATAGAATGCGTTAGAAGAAACGTATTTCTATATTATTTATTTTTTCCTTTATTAAATTGTGTAATTCTTCAAAACATTCTTGCGACATTTTAAAGTAGGTATAGAACCTATCTTCATGGGATTCAAGTTCCCGGCAGAGTCTATGATATTCACCATATTGATGTCGCTTTTGGTTCACATCATGCACCCATATCCGTTTACGGTGTTTTTTTTTAGCTAACGCAAACAAAAGCAAGGCCGTTTCGACTCTGAATCGCTTGACATTTTGTTTCAAAATGCTCGAGAAATCACGCCGGCGCGACGCCAAACTTGAGCGTCGCGCCCGCAGTGTGACATGTACGGCGCGCTGCTGCCCCGTCGGCGTCGCGTCGCCGTCACGCCCCGTCGGCTATGTGCCCAGGCCTTAACATATATGCTTAGGTTATGAATGATTGTTTTAACCCTTCAGGCCTCGGCCCCTCAGCCGATTGACAAGTTGCTGTCCCAAAAAAATTTTGTAAAAATTAGTAATAAAATTGAATTATGACACTGTCTCACCAAAACAATAATTACTGCCAAACCACTGTACCCATAATTAAAATGAAACATATTAACATAATGAAACATAATAAAATCAAACAAATTTAATTAAAATAAAATTCGTCACGCTGAATCGTGTTGTGGCCGATATCGGCCAATCGGGGCCTGAGGGTTTAAAGAAAAACATTTTGAGAAAGAATTTCCAAGTTATTTCACTTTATCATAGACCTCTTTGCTTATTTTTAGATTTCAATTGCTTTACTATTGAATTGAAAACTTCTATTTGGACATTTTAACGCCCCTGCCTAATCAACGAAGATTTGAACAAGTTTTTTGATCGGTCTGTTTGTGCGTTTATCAAATATACAAATAATACAAATATTCACAGAAATCAAGCAAACCAAGGGAGTATGGCAGCCAACGCGAACACGATCATAACAACCAATATGTCCGCCAGTATTTTTCTGACACTGACAATGACATGAATATTACAAAAAAATTAACAAAACCTACATTAATGAGTAAAAATATATTAAAAAGAATAAAAAACATGACTGCCGCTACAGAAAATGACTATTATATTTATAATTATTTTTACTACAGTTTATTAATGAAATATTTGTGGTTTATGTATTTATCCATATAGATAGAAGTATATTTCTGAAATGTACTCAATCAGACCTTTCATTTGGCACTAAACTTGATATATTTATGTTAATTTATTGACATTTGGAACATTAAGACAACTACTTATTTGATATTTGGACAGTTAAGGTATCCTATGGCACTCGGGATGACATAACGATTCTAACAATGCCACACAATTCAAAATCGGTTCAAGCGTTTAGAAGTTTTGGTGGAATAAAGAAACGGATGACATACATGGTTGAACCTTGAACACATTACATTCTTTTTTTGTTGGGCAGTCGCGTAAAAATCAAGAAGCATAAATGAGCTATGGCAAACGTTACTCTTCATAAGGAATAGAACTGTGATACTTTACTTTCAAGCGGTTTGTGAAATAAAACTATTACACATTTAATGACAGTATTGCCGCCCGATATGAACAGTTTCCCGAATACTTGAGTTATACTTATTAGCGAAGTTGGCTGGCATTTCTCGTTTATCGAACACATTCAATACTTAAGTATCGCATTTGGCTGAGCGTTACTCAAGTACTGAATCGATACTTGGCTATAAATTCGGGTGTTTGAACTATGACAAGATATAGATAAAGATGCACTTTCAAGATGGGGCTCTGTCAATGACATGGAATTCAACACTAACAAGTGCTCTGTTTTAACCATCACTAAGAAGAAAACACCTTGCTTTTTCCCATACACAATAAACGGGTCAATTTTAAAAAGGGTGATCGAGGTGAGGTACCTGGGAATTACATTTGATACGCAGTTGAATTTCCGTGCACACATTACAAATATTTGCAATCGTGCTAGCAAAATGGTCCGTTTTGTTATTCGCATATGCAAACAGTTTAATAATATTCATGTAATGTTTCTACTATATAATTGTTTAGTCCGTAGCATACTTGAATATAACTCGGTCATCTGGTGTACAAGTGAAAACAAATACATTCAGATGGTAGAGAATATTCAAAGAAAAGTTTCAAGATATATTTATTACAGAAAATACAATATTTATCCATACTTATTTCCGTCCGATTTTGTGCTAGGAATGATAGGATACAACAGTCTTGAAACGCGTCGATATATTTCACTAATTATATTTGCATATAAATTAATTCAAGAAACTATTTATTTGCCAGAGATACTATGTAAGCTTGAATTGTAAGTACCGGTAAATTACACAGCAAGGAGATCGCATATATTGTTTAACCCCTAGAGCCCCGATTGGCCGATATCGGCCAAAACACGATTCAGCGTGACGGCCCCGTTTTAATTTTATTTTAATTTTATTTGTTTTATTTTATTATGTTAATGTTTTATTTTAATTATGGGTACAGTGGTTTGGCAGTAATTAATGTTTTGGTGCGACAGTGTCATTATTCATTTTTTTTACTAATTTTTACTAAATTTTTATGGGACATCGACTTGTCAATCGGCTGAGGGGCCGAGGCCTGAAGGGTTAATGTGCCGTACCATCGTACAAATATTTTTGTAGACAGGCAGTGGGGAGGGTTATAGCTCTTCTTAATTCCTTACCCACAGAAATAGATATCTTTTGTATATCCCTTTGGCAGCTAAAAAGGCAACTCCCTGCTATCTCGTGTATCATAATCTGTCTTTTATTTAGTTTTATATTTTTATGTTTTTTTCTTGTTCAATGTTAGCATTAATTTAGTTATGTAAGTCATTTATTTTTAGACTTACACTCTAGTTTTAATATTCAAGGGCCAATTGGATTCGTCTGTAATGCTCTTGAATAATATTTGAAACTAATAAATAATAATGATAATAATGACAAATTTCCAACCAAATGAAAGAAAAAATAAAAGAAACATTGGATTCCACAGACGTCTTAAAAATACTTACATAATTATTATTTAAAGCGGTGAAAAAAATTTAAAAAGAATTAGAAAGAAAGAATTAAAAGAATAGAGAATAAGAATATCATGCTCTGCAGGCACACCAACTGCAAACGCTCTAGAAATCACTAAAAATAGCGAGAAATTAACATAATAAAAAATAAAAACAAATATGTAGCTATCCGAGCAGTAGACTTACTCATGCTTAGGCCTACTAGAAGTTTCTATTCTGTAATGGAGAAAGTATAGAAAAAAAAATCAAAACGTAATAACAAACGTAACAAACATACAAAGCACAATCTTTCTGACTACATACATAAATATAACTTAAAATCTAAAAGCTTATAATAACATGATAATATGGAGTTTAATATGGTGATGTTTCAATTGATCGATAGCGAGTTTTGAAATTTTAAATAAATATTGCAGGATTGTAATAAATAAAATACAAACGGAGCTGTCTTGCCACATGTGAGCGTTCACCTTACCACCCATTCACTCCCTCTTCGAAGCCATAGAATTTGAGATGCAGAAATCGCGGTTTTAGATAATTTTTCTAGAAAGGAGTTGATTATTTTCCTGGAGAGACCAAGATCTTTAAAAAGGTGAAACAAAGATTTAGCTGGCAGGCCACGAGCGCCTACTTCCACCGCGTGAAGTTGAACAGTGATGCCGTTCCGGGTGACGGCATTTGCGAGGTCATGGTATTTATTTAATTTGTACTCGTGGTCTTTTGGGATATTTGATTCCCATGGAACAGTTAATTCTACGATAAGGACCATCTTCCGAGATAGAGAGTAAAGAGTTATATCTGGACGCAGGGCTGTGCATCCGAGACTTTCAGGGAATTTATACTGCTTAGAGACCGAATCGACCTCCATAATCCAATCTGAAGCTTTCTCGATTATTAAGAAAGGTTTTGCAGTGAGATGTTTTTTGCCTTTAGAGCCAACCCGCACAAACTGTATTGGGGTTTTGGAGCATTCTGTGGAACCCTTGTTGGCCCGAGCCACTGAGAGGCTAAGTACCTCCCGAATACCAGCAAAGACTATGTCGTGGCGATAAGTGTACCGTCCTTGATCCAAGGCCACCTTGCATCCAGCTAGAATATGTCTAGCTGTGCAAGGGATGTTGCTACAAAAGGGACATGAACTATCCTCGGCATAGCTCCAACGAGCGAGGTTACTGGGGTCTGGAAGTGTATGCTGAAAGGCATTTAAATAAAATTTCAGCATCTCTGGCGTCCAGTCATACAACATTACTTTCCAGTGCGTTGGAGGAGGAATGCAAAAGTCTCCAATTGTTGTCCAATCATTCTATACCCGCAGCTAAACATCGTAATATTAATGCTAATTTATCTTCAGTAGATATAACTTTCGGAATTTCGTGTATTTTCTTTGTATTGCTGGTCCAAACAAATTATACAAACATTCAAAATTAGATGAAGACAATCGCATGAAATTTTTGTAATGTCCACTTATTTCTTCAGATTTGAGATCCAATATAAATGTATTCGTACGTCTTTTCTTATAAATATCAGATTCCCAAAACCCAGGTGGTTTTTTATAGTCTGGAAGGATATAATTTGTGACAGCATGTTCACTCAACGTTCGAATGAAAACTGCGGAGCACTCAATGTTCTGAGTTGATGCACGCACCGTCTCCATTTGAGCAGTTGCAGATGCGCGGAATAGAGTTGATGCGCGAACCTAATGGATACCCACCTTTAGGATAGTGGGGTTATCAGCAGGAATTGTTTTATGTTACTCTTGCCTATCATATGGATTATTGCTATGGGCAAACGCCACTGACGCAACTAATGCGACTTTCCATCTCTCAATAGAAACATTACCACAATACAATAAATCACATATACTAAACAGTCAAAATGAGCATAGACAAACCTTGGAAGTGTCCAAAGTAGAATGCGTCCGCCATATTAGTACCCTTTTACAAAATCTTACGTCGGAGCTGTCATTTGAGCTTTTTATGGCGTAATCGAGATTATAATATCTATTTACATGAGGTTTTGGTTAATTTTGATTTGGCTTTGGATTGTTGGGTTGGCAATTATGGCTCCTTCATCTTCATGTAGGTGTAAAGCGGCATGGAATGAAAAGTTATAAAGCGTCGGTTAAGATTATCGATGAGTATTAATGTAGGTTAGAATATGCTGTGTTTGTAGTTTTTGAGTTCTATAATCCGTATCAGATATGTTGATCGAAATATAATTCAGCCAGTCACTAGCGAGTTTGGACAGTTATTAGCGAGTGAGGAGGATTATACAATTATACATTAAACGATTAAGGGCCGTCCACATATTACATTATTAGTGGACGTCCACATATTCAAAAATCTCAAAAACGTAATCACGTTTTTGGGATTTTCGACTTCTATCCTTCCCCAGGTCAACACAGCGGCCTGACCCCCCCGCCCCCTAGCCCCCTCAATGAGCCTTGTAACACTGCGGCCATTGCTGATCTATCGTGTTCGCCACCTACTATAGTTCTGCGCTAAGCCTTGTGGTCATTTAAGAACCGTAGCAGGCTTTTGGCGCCAGATTGTTTTACCTCCTCAGGTTGGAGGTAATGACTACCCAAGTGGGTGTATCTCTTACGCATCAGCGGGCCACACTCGCACATGAGGTGCTGGGGAGTTTCCTCTGCTCCTTGGCAGAACCTGCACATTTTCGTGTCTCGGAGCTTAAGGTTGTACATTGCCCCGTGAGCGCCCTCACCAGTATGCGTAGATTGTTCCTATTTAGCGACAAGGCCTCACGGGCCCGTCTTACAGTCGTAAGCCTTAATTAGCGCTTTGGAATGATTCAACCCTGGCTTGTTCCAGTGGTTGACGGATTGTTCTAAACATATTTGTTTGAGCATTAGGAGTATTCAACCGAATTTGCGGAAAATGCGAAGAATTGTGAACCCAGCGTTTGTATAGTGTTTGAAGATGGTAAGTGGAAAAAACATTTTAGAATGCTTTTAAAAATGTACTTTATTAATTCAAAATAATTACAAAATCTCAAACTCTTTGATTTATTTTACAGATCCTAATCTTCAGATCGCAGTGACTGTAAAGTGGTATTGAAGAGAAAAAAAAATTAAGAATGCATTTAAAAATGCACATTCAATGTGCAGGTTTAGACCAAAAATTGCAATGCGTTGACTAAAGTTGATTACTTAATCAGGCCGGGCACCCCCCCCCCCCCCCACACGTAGTAAACCTCAGCTCCAACCCCCTCCTCCCCCTCGGTGATTACATAATATGTCGACGGCCCCTTATACGATTAAACATTCATAAGATTATAGGAATGCAGACAATTTTTTTTATTTATTTCCAAATATCCCAGCCCATCAACAAACAAGCAGGGAAAGTATTGTGAATGCGCATTTTTTTCTAGATGAAGTCGGAAATATCAATTTTGAGACCCCCTGAAGCGATCAAGACCATTGGAAGTATGTGTGTCTGTGTGTATTTCTCCACGATAGCGCCCAAACGCTTAATCCGATTGAGCTGAAATTTAGCATGCAGGCATAATTTGGTCATGGCAAGAATTTAAAAAGGTTTTGGTTAAAATCAGTCTACCAGATTTTACAGCCACATTTCAATCTCGAATATTGCACTTGTAAGGTATCTAGTCCTTGGCTCACGATCCACAGTCGTTATTTTATGTTGTCTTTGAACCTTGGGATGTATACAGAGGAGAAAAACACAATGGGCTCGATTGCGTTTCTTCGTGAACTAAAATCGGAAATTAGTCCGTGTGAACGGGACAGAGCAATATGCTAGAGCGGAGTGTGAGATGACCGATTGTCACTTTTTAGCATTAACTGCCCGCCAAGGTCAAAACTTACACTGCACGAAATATGCTCGAATTTATTCGGACGAGCATAAGTTCGGCAGGTAGTATTTATCGGCGATCGTTCGTTTCATATTCCGCTCTAACGTATTGCTCTGTCTCGTTCGCTTGGACTAATTTTAGTTTTAGTTCACAAAGAAACGCAATCGGGCCCAATGTGAATATTTGAACTGTTTTAATAATGTAGAAAGTAGAGAGCGACTTACCAATTTAGTGTTTGACAGAAGTTACTGAAGTGAATTAATTAAATAAATTGCTCTCTTTTTAATACGCTTTTATTAGGTTGACCTGTATGTAACTATGTAATGGAATCTAAGGTAACTAATTTAACTATCTTCCAAGGATCGTAGCGTCATGAAAATTGGCAGCTGTATGTAGATCTGATGATGGAGTCGGAAGATATGAACTGGAACTTCATGATGGAACATCGTATCATAGCTGTGTTTGGACTTGTTAGAAAAGTCTCGGAATGAACTTTGACCACGATTAGATTTCAAGGTCTGATGATGAAGCCGGAAGATAGGCACTGGCATTCCATGATGGAATATCGTATCATAGCCGTGTTTGGACTTGTTAGAAAGGTCTGGTAATGAACTTTGACCACGATTAAGTTTCAAGGTCTGATGATGAAGCCGGAAGACAGGAACTGGCATTCCATGAAAAGCATTTATAAAAGCGTGTTTTTAGTGTTTTTTTTAAACTATTAATTTATTATATCCGTATAACTATGAGAATATTTCAATGTCAAATACGAATACTTATAAATAAATACCGTGTGAAATAATTCAATTTGCGTCAATAAAATACTGGGAATTATAATTTCGTTTCCCGTGTTAAAATACATTTGTTATTCATACTAATAATTATACATTGTCATTTTATATTATTTGAAGCGTTGCTAAGTGATATTTACCTACAGACCTACAGACTTGAAATTTGATTCATAAATGCCTTGTTGGGCCGAAATCACATTGAATTTCGCCAGTTAATACATTTGCAATTGAATGGAACGTGTTTAATGAGTTGCATCCTCGCTATCCACGCGCGTCACCGAATACCCTTTACAATCAAGTCAAACTCATTCCCAAAGTGACATCACACTCAAAATCCTTAAGTAAGTCCTAGCTACTTGCCGGGAAAGTGTTGGGGTAACATAACCGATTTTTTTAAGGGGTGATTCTGTACATCAAACTGAACAAGTGATATATTTTTACTTTAATATATATATTTGTATTAATATGTTTACTATTTTATGCCATTTTATTTCTTAATTTTCTTTTTTTCAGTTATTTTCGTATATTTTATTTCTTTATTCATTATCTTAGTGTTAGTATTGAAAGTAGTCTATTAGTCAGTACTACTCAAACGTCACTACTACTCCAAAAACAAAGGCTATATATTTCGTATGCCCAGATACAGGCTGTTCGGTCTAGTTGGGCATTCGTCTAGAATGATCGTATGGGATGTATTCATTTTCTTATTACTTATATAAATAATTATAAATCATATCTGTACGATCTCCCTGTTAACTCTATACCAAGTTGTAACAAATAAAATAATAAAATAATAAATAATAATTTATTTATGCTTTACATTAGGAGTGTAATATTTATTATTCAAAACTAAAAATGCCTTTTTCTCGGCTACCACCCTCTCAATAAATAAAAGTTGGTTGTGTCACCCAAAGACTTTCCCAGCAAGCAGCAACCCCTCCTCGCGCGATAAACCCCCAAAACACCCCCCAAGTCCCACCCCCACTCCCCCCTCAAACCCCTTCACCCTCCCCCCTACACCCCTCCATCCTCACCCTACACCCCCGTTCACCCCGCCCCCCTACCCCCTATCTCATCAACCCAAACCTTCCCTCTCACTCTCTTCCCCCCCATCCGCTTACCCTACCCCTCCCCCTCTCTTCACCCTTCTTCTTAAGGTGCCATCTTCTATCGGAGGTCATTATGGCCATTTGGGCCCGTGATGTTGCGGCGCGGAACAACTCGGTGGTGCTTGAGTTGAATCATACATGCTTTGAGCATTCCACGTCGCAATCCTAATGGCTGACCCCCGGGGGATTCTCCGCACCCTTTGACCATCTAAGGTCTGCCCGGGATTGAGAGCCATGGTTTTACTGTAATCAGCCATAATGATTTTCCTGGGAAGGGGTTACGTGGTGGTTTTCCCTTGCCTTTGCCTTTCTCTTCTTCCTACTCCCCCTTAATTCCCCCTCTCCCCCCCTTTCCCCCCTCCCAATCTACTATTCGAGCGTAACATGTTTGTGTAGTATTTCCGTGGTATAAAATGGTATTTTTCCAAAACTGATATACAGTAGAGTGTCGATTATCCGAACTAATTGGGGGACAAGGGTGTTCGGAAAACCGATTTATTTGGATAATCGAACTGTATAAAAAACTGTATTAATAAAACCGTATATGGACATAATAATATGTATTATCTATGTAATCTGTTTTAACTTTTTTTATTTATTACAATAGTGAGTAGTAATCCAGTGAACAAAATAGATATGTGTGTATGTAATACATACCTACGTACATGAAGAGGAACGAATTAACGCTTAAAAAGTCCTTAATTTTGGTCTGTCTGCACTTTTTTCAGTACAGATATCTGATACTGGTCGCTTTCAGTTTGAGCTTCAAACCATCGCAAGATAGTATCTAGATATGTAAATGCTTCAGAAGGTGTAGGTATTTTTTCATCCTCATTTTCTGATTTGCTAGTCGATGAGGTGCTGGCGGCGTCAGCATTATCAGTCATGTGGTCTACAATAACGCTGTCCTGCATGATTTGGTACCCTGGATCTGCATCATCAACACTCATCCATTCTTGAACGTCTTCTTCATCACATTCATGGCAATCGAGTTCTGTTTTTAACCGAGAGTCTGCGGCCGCAGCAGTTCGGTTAAGCGGTCGTTCGGTTGACAGACGTTCGGATAATCGACGCTCTACTGTAGTATATTCTTAAATACGGCATTACTTATATTTTTTTGGCAATGCTCATATACGAGTTATTCCAAGCAAAATTTTGCAATGTGATTTCGGTCCGACGAGGCATCTGTGTATCGAATTTTAAGTCTCTAATTCCAATATTTCGATATTGAAGTATGACAGGCGCGCCCCATGGGGAACCAATTTGAACCACAATCTCTTCAACTCTTGCCATGACCAAATGATGCCTGCATGCCAAATTTCAGCTCAATCGGACAAAGCGTTTGGAGGAATACAGACAGATAGACACACAGACACACAGGAGTGCGTCCACAATACTTTACTTGCTAGGAAAGTAAGACGGTGTGGATAATGTTTGACTCACTTTTTCTAGTAGATTAATCTCTTAATGTAAAAAGAAAACATAAAAAACCAAGGTTTTCCAACTGGGTAGACAGTACTTTTGTCTTTATGCCGTCCACTGGATGCAGGGCAGTCGAGAAGTTTACGAAAATCAGATGTTAGAACTCAAAAACGTACATAATAATATAAGTTAGGTTGTTATTTTCTAAGATTATTTCTATAATATTTATTTTATATGAGGTGTGACAATAAACTACCGAGGATTTGGACACAAACACAAATTAATAATATTATCATCCTTAATCATTGTAAGGGTTTAAAGTCCATCGTTAAGAGTTCCTTACTCTGAGGAATTCCTCACTTAGAGGACAAGACAGCAGCATGGACACCACTGTCATAAGTCTTACCAAGGAATATTCACTCGTTCTTATAACATCCCACAGTATCTTTTTTTTAATATCGTAATCTTCATTGATTTCTTGGTGAAATAAAGCCGGCTACTTGTAAAATTCGAAAATGACACTCATCATAATTCATATTATAATGTATGTTAATTATGGCTCCCTTTTTCTTAGTATTTTGGTTAACCCGGTAACTCCCTAACATCCCTTGCGGGACCAAAGGCCGACTCCCCCAATTTCCATGTTATATTTTTTTATATGTCAAATTGCAATGCGATCATTTTACAGTAATTTTTTTTATGATCCGTTTAGTGGTTTACAAGTTATGGTTGTTTGTATCAAGGTCGTCGACTCGCGTCGATTTTAAGCGCGAAAATGTCGCGGGCAAAAGTGATAGCTGAATTTTTACTTCGCGAGAGGAGGGGTTAATGATATTTTAAAATATTTTGACTGTTTATATGACCCGATTTATGATTATTTCAAATTATTTTATACTGAACTAATTAGATTTTCTATTTGTTTTTATAACAGCTAAGATACTGAAACTAGTATCGAGCAAAAAGCCTGTGATAACTACCTGTTACAAGCTTGTATAATACTAACCTGTCCTGTGATACGTCCAAAAGCGATAAATTCGCCAATTGGATAAATTCGCCAATTGGATATGAATTTTAAAAGTAATGTAAAGTAAATTCATCGGCAGACTTCCTTCTCAAGGTTGAATCTGCCTGGTTGGATCGTCTGACCCAAACGAGCATACCAGTCGACGGCTTCAATAATGTCGTTCCCAACATGTACCGGTACGGGTGCAAGATGGGCCCAACCGGCGGGGCGGGGGCTGGGAGGTTAAACCTTCGTCATTTCATTGCCACACCTCATTTTATAAAAAAATTGTATGGATCAACCCACGGGGTGAAGCGACAGAACACCAAAGCAAACATACACAAATATCACATAGGCAAAGAGGGTGGAAGCTTACCGTGTGGTGAAACCTTCGTAGTTGAGGGGTTTGGCGGGCGAGGCGATGGCGGAGGCGGAGGCGGAGGCGGGGCGGCCAAAGCTGCTGAAGCTGGAGAGGATGGGCGGCGGCGGCGGCGGCAGCGGCGGAGAAAGCGGAGACTTTGCCTGCTGGATATACATCTGAGGAAGATCCAAACGTGTGCTATGTAGGTGTGAAATTTATGTCTTGGACACCACATGCAAAGGGAGTTTTAAAAAAGTGGAAGTCTGTCGGGCCTGGTGGGTGAGGTATGGTGTATCCTATTGTATGAATTATTATCTATCCTATGTAAGAATAGGAATTATAGGATAACGCCTATCTATACTAATATTATAAAGAGGTAAAGTTTGTGACGTTGTAGGAAGTAATCTCTGGATCTACTGAACCGATTTCGAAAATTCTTTTACGAATAGTAAGCCACATTATTTGTGAGTGTCATAGGCTATATATTAATCCAAAAAATGAAAAGACTTTTTCGTGGTAGTCGGATTTCCAAAGTCGGAAAAACGGTCGAACGAAAACGTTTCTAACTAACGCTGCCTTAACGATGAGAGATATATGATTAAGTTCTAGAGAAAAGTTGTAGAGCTTCATAATGCCTACAAAAAAGTCGGCCACAGCATATGTCTAACTTTTATATTTAAGTCACAAAAAGTAGTTTTTCAAATTAAAAAAATAATTTAAATCGTTAGGTCATGTTTATTGGTCATATTATCAACAATTATGAATTATCAAAATAAGTAAATTTATTGTCTAAAGTGTTTAAAACACAAGACTTTTCCATTTTACTGCATATAATTTCACTTTTACTGCATAAATGGTTAAAGACATAAGACACTCACAAGAAAATACTCACAAATAACGGTAATATAGTCAAATTGGCATGCAAATACATACATACATATGCAGTAAAAATATAACCCTTCTTTTGGCAGTCAGGAAATAAATCATAGCACTCAGTACTAACCAAACCACACTCATAATTTCATCACAAGTAAAAAGTTTTACCGCCCAACGAAGTGGGCATGGGTCAGCTAGTAATTCATAATTGAAAATCATAATAATTTATAAATAAAGATCACTTGTAATTACTTGGACTTAATTACGACTCTCAAACAAAGAAGACAAAGAGGGAACCTGATTGAGAAATATAGAATTCTCACAAATTATTACAATATACCTAGGCTAGAGAATATTTACAAATTAAATATCAACACAAATCTTCGAGGTCACAGCAAAAACCTGAACCATGCAAAATTTAAATCTAATCCTTTTAGGAACGTTTCACGAAATAGAGTTTGTTTGTTTTGTTTGTTTATACTCTTTATTGTAAAAAGTCACAATAAACCCGCCTGTTTTATTGTCCGCCTGGTAAAGTTCCTTACTGGAATCAGCCAGAATGGCACTGGTCGGGGTATGGCAGTACGACCACGGACGACGTGGACTTGAAGAAGTCTCTTTTGCGGGGAGATTACGACAGCAACAGTATGGCTCATGCTATTGGCCTTCAATGCCAGAATGATTGGACAACTATTGGGGACTTTTGCATTCCGCCTCCAATGCACTGGAAGGTAATGCTCTATGACTGGACGCCAGAGATGCTGAAATTTTATTTGAATGACTTTCAGCATACACTTCCAGACCCCAGTAACCTCGCTCATTGGAGCTTTGCCGAGGATAGTTCTTGTCCCCTCTGTAGCAATACACCCTTGCACAGCTAGACACATTCTAGCTGGCTGCAAGGTGGCCTTAGATCAAGGACGGTACACTTACCGCCGTGACAAAGTTCTCGCTGTTATTCGCGAGGTAATTAGTCTCTCAGTGGCTCGTGCCAACGAGGGTTTGACAGTATCCTCCAAACCCCCAATACAGTTTGTGCGGGATGGCTCTAAAGGCAAAAAACATTTAACTACAAAACCTTTCTCGATAATCGAGAAAGCTACAGATTGGATTCTGGAGGTTGATTCGGTCTCTAAGCAGTATAAATTCCCTGAAAGTCTCGGATGCACAGCCCTCCGTCCAGATATAACTCTTTACTCTCTATCTCGGAAGGTGGCTCTTATTGTAGAATTAACTGTTCCATGGGAATCAAATATCCCAAAAGACCACGAGTACAAATTAAATAAATACCATGATCTTGCAAATACCGTAACCCGGAACGGCTTCACTGTTCACCTTCACGCGGTGGAAGTTGGCGCTCGTGGCCTGCCAGCTAAATCTCCATTTCACCTCTTTAAAGATCTTGGCCTTTCCAGAAAAATAATCAACTCCTTCTTAGAAAAATTATCTAAAACTGCAATTTGCGCATCTCAAATTCTATGGCTTCGAAGGGGGAGTGAATGGGTGGTAAGGTGAACGCTCACATGTGGCAAGACAGCTGTCCTAAACCTACCACAGCCGGTTCGTAAGTCCGGAATCCACTGCTCACCCCCCAGAAGTGTAAAAAAAAATAGTATTATGATGGGCCCGATTCCGGTCGGTGAATTCCATGGCAGCTCCGTTTGTATTTATTACTTACAACCAACCCTACTATGATGTGTTATATGTATGTGTGCAAGTAACATGTCTGTAAGTGTGTGTCTTGTTATTGCATTCCATCGACATAATTGAAAATGCAATTCCGTTAATTAGATCCCAACGGAAAATGGTGACCCAGCCGGGAATCGAACCCGGGACCTTACAATGTAAGATCACGACCTAACCACTATGCCACCGGGCCGTATGGCGAGAGGTGGACATGTGAAATAAACTACCATTTGAAGTGATTAGTGCAAGCTTTGTCAATTAATTTAAAAACAGACCAGTTTTGTACCTCAAACTTTGTTTATATTATTTATGGCTAGCTTTACAAGATCTGATCTGGACGTATTAGCAAAGCTGCTCGCACTCCTTCTCCGTACTTGGAGCCACACGTATAAGGATAGCACCGAGTTTGTTTTGCTTCAAACGCAGGCCCAAAGAACACTTGAACCCACGCTCATAAACATTTCTCTATTTATTCCTCCCTATTGCGTCCCCTGCGTCATTAAAGGTTTATTGTTCGTTTCTTCTTAAATTTATCGTTTTTTTCCTGCTGAATTTAATGTTTATGAATTTAATTTATTACTTTATTTATAACCGCATAACATGTTGTGCCACTAGGTTAAGGTTAGCTGTAAGTTATTGCTTTTAGGCAATAAGCTCACCTTTTTGATTAAGCAAATAAAGCACTTAATTATTATTATTATTATTATTTAAGGTAGTTACCGTTTGTCCGTAATCGCTGTGGACGCCATTGCTCTGCGTGTGTTGGGATTGGTTACTGAAAGAGCTGGTGGTTTGTCGTAGGCTGGACTGTCCGAAGTTAGGGTCAGTCTGTGAACTGGTGAAGGTGCTGGGCATTTGTCTCAGGCTTGAACTCTGATTATAGGACTCGCTGGACTGATTGAAGCGTGTCGACTGTTTGAGCGGTGAGTCAGCGGATTGATTGAGCGTAGAGCTTGGAAGGTATCCTGCTAAATAAACAAACAAAAAACCTTTTATTATGGACAATCCATATACAAGATGGATTGCGAAACGTAAAAAGTGGATTGTCAAACAGACGTACACAATGGGGATTGCGATTGGGGTTACGAGGCTTACAAAGACCTTAGAAAAGCCCCACACAGCAAATCAAAAATAAAAAAAATGGGGATTGCGAAAGATTTTAACCCGTTGAGTATGAGTCAACCAAATCTGGTCGCGAAACAATTATCCGTTGAGTACGAGTCAACCAAATCTGGTCGCGCGTTTTTTTCACTTCTTTGACGTTCTCATATTTATTCATAATTATCTAATTGTTTTACAAAATGATATTTCAATATTCTATATTCGAAATTTCAATGCAATCATTGTGCAGTTGTTCTTTTTATGATTGGTGTAGAAGTTTCGTAGTTATAGTACTTTAAGGTCGATGTCGCCGAAAATCCTGCAAAAGAGACAGATGCATCCATGAAAATACCCATTTACTCCAAGGGTTAACTAACCATACACATTTCTTTTTTGTTTTAAAAATAATAACAAGAAACTCTTTATTTGCACCTAAAAAAATTAAATACAAAAATGCAAGCTTATTGCCACACGGAAATATCTTACAACTAACAATATCGAACAACTAAAAAGTTTGCCTGCATAAACTGCAAAGTACTATATTTAAAACTAAGAATGTTTCCTTTCTCATAACATTCTTTTAGTTTATTGTCTTTTATACGAAGGTAATCCAGAAAGTAAGGTTACCTGAGGTTCCTGAGGCTGATGGTTTTTTTTATTATGAAGTTGGTGCACCTGGCGTATAGTGGGAGTCCTAAAGACAAGTTTGTTAGTTCCTGTGTATATGTCGGCTCATTTCGTTCAATCACAGTAAATTGTTTCGATGGGGAGGTAGTCGCGCGCTCCCGCTATCGCCCGCCTGTGGGAGATCCGAGCAGTCATCCATTTTTTGATTATGCAGAACTATACCGCAGAGAATATCCATCGGATAACTGAGGATGAGACGTGGGTATGTGACTGCACGCAACAATCCGAAATACAATCACTTCAGTGGCGTTATTCATATTCCTAGCAACCAAAACATTCAACTCGACCCATTTACCCAGAAAAGTGATAGCATCTGTTTTATGGCTCCGTAAGAGGATGCTGCAGGTAGATTATATGACTAAAGGAACTACCATTAATGCAGAGCCTTACTGTAATACCCTGAAAAGAGCAATTCAGAGCCGCAGAAGGGGAATGCAGACCCATGGAGTCATCCTTTTGCATGACAAAGGCCCCACACCGCGCGAGTTTCAAAGGAGCTGCTGACATCGTTTGGATGGGATTTTGTCACCCATTCCCCCTATTCATCCAAGTTTCGCCTTCGGACTAAAACCTGTTCACCAAACTAAAGGAGTTTTTGGGTCGGAAACGTTTTTACAATGATCAGGAAGACGAGGAAGCTGGGAAGAAGTGACGGAAAGAGCTGGCGGCAGAGGTCAACGACACTCTCATACAAAACTGTTGCCCCAACAACAAAAATGTTTCAATCACGACGGTGATTACATTGAAAATAGTTTATTATATTTCTGAAGTCTCCTATGAATTTCAATTAAATTATAGCATGTTTCGATGCTATATAAATGTTGTAACTTTACTTTCTGGATGACCCTTGTATGTGTAGTCTATTGTCTATCATGGTAATATAAAGTATGTTGGCATCCTTGAATGTGGTAAATCAGTATATACAAGCAAATAAGGAAATAAGCAACAAAAAATTATTTTTTTTGTCAAGTTTTTAATTGTATCTATTGTAAAAAAAACTTTGAGAAGCATTGAGCGCAATGCACCATCTAGCCATAGGTAAAATATCGCTAGTAAACAATATCAGCGATATTTTACCTACCGCTCATTACTTTTTGATCGATGGAAAATGAGTTTCTGTTTGCACATTCCGTTGTCTTTCGAGTTAGCAACTATAGAATTAATTTTGATAATATTCCTGGAAAAACCTGCATACTACAATTAAGGAAACATGAATAAATGTATTAGTTAATAAGGCGCATTGCTCCATAGGCTTTCAATGCCAATAACTTCTCAACCAATAATGATGACTACGTACCGTAAAGGCCATGTTCTATCTAATTAAATGCCTAAACTAGCAAAAATAATAATAATAATAAAACACTTTATTCTTAAGAAAAGGCGAGCTTATTGCCTGCAGGCAATATTTTAGAGCTAACCTATACTATTGTATGCACATTATTTGCGAGTAGACCACATAACTTAACCTATATAAAGAGTATGACAAATCTATATCTATACTAATATTATAAAGAAGTAAAGTTTGTGATGTTGTAGGAAGTAATCTCTGGATCTACTGAACCGAAACATAGGCTATATATTAATCCGAAAAATGAAAAGAATTTTTTATGATAGTCGGATTCGCAAATTAAGTCGGAGAATAAGCGGACGAACGAAAACGTTTCTAACTAACGCTGCCTTAACGATGAGAGATATATGATTAAGTTCTAGAGAAAAGTTGTAGAGCTTGATAATGCCTACAAAAAAGTCGGCAACAGCATATGTCTAACTTTTATAATATTTAAGTCACAAAAAGTAGTATTTTATATTAAAAAAATAATTTAAATCGTTAGGTCATGTTTATTGGTAATACTATCAACAATTATGAATTCTTATTAAAATAAGTAAATTTATCGTCTTAAGCGTTTAAAACAAAAGACTTTTCCCTTTTACTGCATATAATTGCCCTTTTACTGCATAAATAGTTTAAGAGATAATTTGCTGACAAATAAGACACTCACAAATAACGGTATTATAGTCAAATTGGCATGCAAATACATATATAACATAATATGCAGTAAAAATATAACCCTTCTTTTGGCAGTCAGGTAATAAATCATAGCACTCAGTACTAACCGAACTACACTCATAATTTCATCACAGGTAAAAAGTTTTACCGCGTAACGAAGTGGGCATGGGTCAGTTAGTAAAATAAAAGAGGATAAAAAGAAATATATACTTAACTAGAAATATATACTCACACCAAAATAATCTAACACCTATAAGGATGCTATAGTTTAAAAGGGAGGGGAACAGGGAATTTATCTGGAAGATTTCAAATGCTCTCTGAGTCTGTTTTTACAACTTGTTTTGAGAACTTGGCGCAGTTCTCACATTTTTCGGTAAAGCATTCCAAAGACGGGCTTCATGCACGGTGAAAGAGAATAAGAAGAAGTCAGTGCTGTGACCAAAATAGGATGTTTTGTAGGTATTGTAAGTTGCTATAAAAAATAGCCTTGATTTTAAAAGTTCTCTTGAAAAAGTTGTAGTTTTTGCTCAAATCTCTTTTACCTGCGAACCGCGTAGGTGATTCTGAAGAGTATCCTCCATCCTGTCTGGTGCTATTGATGCTAAACGGACTCGGCGATGCGTTGTATGAGTGACCGGTAGAGTGCAGCGTGATCTCGTTGTCAGTCTCGTCTCCAGACGTGTCCCCTGTCTTAAGTTTGTATTTGGCTTGACGAATCGCCGTCAGACGACCGCGGGCCTCTTCCAGCTGTCTCTCAATGCGTAGAACTTCAGATCTTAAAAAAAAAAAAAAAAAACAAGTTGACGTAGGTCTCTATAGACAGCACATCTACAACCTAGTTGCTAATTCTTACAAAGTGTTTGGTTTTGTATTAACCCTTCGGCTACGTAACGACCAAATTTGGTTGCACATCAGAACACCGTTGACTATGTAACAACCAATATTGGCGGCTTGCTCCCGAAGCGCACAGTAATATTATTTTCTAATTTGAACGCATCTTAAAATCCATACCAAATATCTTATTATTCCCATAGATACATAGACGGCCGCTAGAATAATTTCGCGTGTCATTTTGCGGATATTTCTGGTAAAATTCCATTGTCAAACATCACCATTTTTTTTTTTCTTTAGAGAAATCATCAAAAATTTTATTGGTTTTTATATGGTTTTTATCTAAATATTTTTGTATGTAAATAAGCAAAACGAAATATTACCTTTGATAGAGAATCTAATAAAGATCACGATAGTATTTACAATGTCTAAATAGGGTTCCGTATTTTTCCGTAAGACAAGTACAAGTTAGAAATGCCGAGTTGTTTTCACTTTTTCGACTTTCTCATATTTATTCATAATTATCTAATTGTTTTACAAAATGAGATTTCAATATTCTATATACGAAATTTCAATGAGATCATTGTACAGTTATTCGTTTTATGATTGATATAGTAGTTTCATAGTTATAGTACTTTTTGTCGAGCGCGGCAATATTGCAAGAAATTCCAATAAATTGCCGCGGTCTGCCATGAAATTATGCCACTACTTGAAGGGTTAAGGAACATGAGATAGTTCAATGTCACATTTCTCATGGGTCTCCTATTTAAATTCGTAACTAGGGGCAAACTAGAAAACAGTGCGACAATAAAGAGTCCTTATATAAATAGTATCATATCCATGCTAGAGAGTGTACAGAAATGATTTTTGAGATTCCTGTACTTTAAACATATAGAACTGTCAATTACAACGGGCGAACCCGTCACCACAGGAAGTTTTAACGATTGGTCGTTCTATCTCCCGTGAAGTGAACGCAGAAGACTTAGGATAAAACAGTCTAAACGGTCCGGATTATCAAGAGTCTACTGTATGTAGTACGTAGTATGAAAGTTCTTAAAAAAAAGGTATTTTGTAATAACAAGAAGGTAAATAAAATAACAAAATAATAATTGGATGTTTACGTAATATAGTCCAGAATAATAAATACCATGACCTCGCAAATGCCGTCCACGCGGTGGAAGTAGGCGCTCGTGGCCTGCCAGCTAAATCTTTGTTTCACCTTTTTAAAGATCTTGGTCTCTCCAGGAAAATAATCAACTCCTTTCTAGAAAAATTATCTAAAACTGCGATTTCTGCATCTCAAATTCTATGGCTTCGAAGGGGGAGTGAATGGGTGGTAAGGTGAACGCTCACATGTGGCAAGACAGCTGTCCAAAACCTACCACCGCCGGTCGTTAGTCCGGAATCCACCCTTCACCTCCCAGAAGTGTAATAATTATATATGATGGGCCCGATTTTTGGTTGGTGAATTCCATGGCAGTTCCGTTTGTATTTTATTTTATTTTATTTATAACGATTTGGAAATTGTCTCTAATGTTAATTATATTTTGGTAAATTATTAAATACGTGAAACGATTAGAAAAAAAAAAAAAATTAAAAAAACAACTACAATTACGATGTTTAGGCACTTGTACTATGTAGATGTGTTGAGAAAAAATTGTGAATATCCAAAATTTAAATACAAAAAACTGTTTTTCCTCGGTAACCAGGCCCTAAATAAAAAAAAATTACTCCGTGAAAGGAATGTCACGCTTTCTCCAGCACCATGAATAAGATAAGACGATCTAATAAAATAAGAAGATCGTTACCTGGCATCGATTTCCTGCGCGATTCCGCCGACCATTCTCCGGTTGAGGACCAAGCAGCGTTCTTCCTCCAAGGAAATGGCCTGTCGGGCCGCGGAGACCAGGTTGTCTGTGGAGCGGATCACCGCTGCTCCCGCAGCCTGAAGCCGCCGAGTGGTCTCCGAATTCGGATCGGCTTTCACCTGACAACGAAACAAACTTTGTAAGACATTTAAATTGCACCACCTTGGATCAAAGAACTTTGATCAAATTTGGTTTTGAAAAGGAGGCATTACAAACAATTCAATTCAATAAATATATATTTTTTTAAATCTTTACAGATTGTAGAAACTTAAAACTAGCTATTAGGTATATTCAATATTAATTACAATTTTATTGATAGATAGATAGATAAATAGATTTTTTATTCGAAGTAGACTTATAGTACTTTCCGAACGTCTTATGTTTCTAGACATTTATGCCTTGCTTGTAGGCTTTACCATTGATTACTACACTATATAATCAATGGCTTTACGTAATAGTAATAATGATAATAATGATAATTGCTCTGACAGATACTGTGGCCAAAATCTTTTTTGGCATAGTCCACATGAGGATGAGCGAATTCATGCACCGGAACGAGTACCTTGGAGTGTCAGTACAAAAAGGCTTCATACGTGGCGTCTCAGGCTGCCTCGAGGACAATTCTCTCTTGGCTGCTGCCATTAAGGATACGAGACAGCACGAACGCCAAATCAATGTATGCTGGCTCGACCGAGAGAATGCCTTTGGGTCAGTCCGACACAGTCTCCTCCACTTTGCACTCCGCTGGTACAACTTCCCACCTGTGGTGCGTGACTTTGTAGCCTCCTACTACAACTGTCTGACGTTCCATGTCAAAACGCAAGAATGGACTACCCGCTCTATATCATATTCAATTGGACTGTTTCAGGGCTGTTGCCTTTCTCCAACGATATTCAATATCGTTTTCAATATACTACTGGAAAGCCTGACCCAGTTCGATAAGAAGTGGGGTTACCGTTTTAAAACAGACGGCCAATACACATCGTCGTGCCTCGCTTTTGCCGACGACCTAACTTTTATCACCAAGCAGCTTTCCCTGCTATTACAAAAAGTGGAGCTGTTCTGCGACTGGTCAGGCTGTATAAAAGTGAAGCCCTCCAAATGTTTTTGCCTTGGACTCGCCCGCATACACAAAATTTACGTCCTATGACCCAAAATTGGTCTATAAGGGCTCTATTATCTCCGTTATAGACCCAAATAACCACTTCAAATTTCTTGGCAGAAAAATCACCTGCCAGGGAAAAGACCTCTCTGGCGATCACGTTATAGAACATTTCAGTAGTTGCCTGGAAAAGATAGATGCATTGCTAATTTCTGGCCCTCGTAAGGCTTGGATCTATGACAACTATCTAACTTCACATTTGTCATGGCCCTTTCTTATTTACGATTTCACCAAAACCCAACTGTCTCGTCTGGATGCCCTGGTGACAGCTAGTCTAAAATCCTGGTTGTCCTTAGCCAAACCAGCTGACCCCTCGACTCTCTTCAGGTCCAAACACAATTTTGGGCTAGCTCTAAAACTGCCCTCTCTGCTCTACGCCAACTCCAGAATAACCAAAAATTCGATTCTAAGTAATTCCAAGGATCCGGCAATATCGAAGCACGTAGTAAGTGGCCGTAGTGAGTCAAATGATCTAAAGGCCGCGTTGACTTCCACAAAAAGTTCCTTACTGGAATCAGCCAGAATGGCACTGGTCTGGGGTATGGCAGTACAACCATGAGCGATGTGGACTTGAAGAAGTCTCTCTTGCGGGGAGATTACGACAGCAAAAGTATGGCTCACGCTATTGGCCTTCAATGCCAGAATGATTGGACAACAATTGGAGACTTTTGCATTCCTCCTCCAATACACTGGAAAGTAATGTTGTATGACTGGACGCCAGAAATGCTGAAATTTTATTTAAATGCCTTTCAGCATACACTTCCAGACCCCAGTAACCTCGCTCGTTGGAGCTATGCCGAGGATAGTTCATGTCCCCTTTGTAGCAACACCCCTTGCACAGCTAGACATATTCTAACTGGCTGCAAGGTGGCCTTGGATCAAGGACGGTACACTTACCGCCACGACAAAGTCCTTGCTGTTATTCGCGAGGTACTTAGCCTCTCAGTGGCTCGTGCCAACAAGGGTTCCACAGTATCCTCCAAACCCCCAATACAGTTTGTGCGGGTTGGCTCTAAAGGCAAAAAACATCTCACTGCAAAGCCTTTCTCAATAATCGAGAAAGCTTCAGATTGGATTATGGAGGTCGATTCGGTCTCTAAGCAGTATAAATTCCCTGAAAGTCTCGGATGCACAGCCCTACGTCCAGATATAACTCTTTACTCTCTATCTCGGAAGATGGTCCTTATCGTACAATTAACTGTTCCATGGGAATCAAATATCCCAAAAGACCACGAGTACAAATTAAATAAATACCATGACCTCGCAAATGCCGTCACCCGGAACGGCTTCACCGTTCACCTTCACGCGGTGGAAGTTGGCGTTCGTGGCCTGCCAGTTAAATCTCTGTTTCACCTTTTTAAAGATCTTGGTCTCTCAAGGAAAATAATCAACTCCTTTCTAGAAAAATTATCTAAAACCGCGATTTCTGCATCTCAAATTCTATGGCTTCGAAGGTGGAGTGAATGGGTGGTAAGGTGAACGCTCACATGTGGCAAGACAGCTGTCCTAAACCTACCACAGCCGGTTCGTAAGTCCGGAATCCACTGCTCACCCCCCAGAAGTGTAAAAAAAAATAGTATTATGATGGGCCCGACTCCGGTCGGTGAATTCCATGGCAGCTCCGTTTGTATTTTATTTTTAATAACACTTTACAAATGGTTTTCATAGCTATGTTACACAACAACGACTTGACCAGACCAACGTATCGCTTAAAAAATCTTCAATTTTATAATAGCTATTAGAGCACAAAGTATCTTTAACAATTTTTCTAAATTTAGTGTCTGGTAAAAGGGTTAGTTCCTCAGGCAAATTGTTCATGATTATGTATATTATACAGTATTCATTATTATCTAAATTCGGCACTGGGTATATCTCCGATGTCTACTTTCAGTTTCCAACTAACACTAAATGTATCTGATAAGGGGCCGTCCACATATAACATAATCACGGATGGGGAGGAGGGGGTTAGAGCTGAGGCTTACGCTTGACTACGTGGGGGGAGGGGGGGGGGGTGCCCTGATTACGTAATCAACTTTGGTCACGGCATCGCAATTCCTTTGGTCTAAACCTAAGAATTAGAATTTCTTCTAATTGTTTTAGATTAAAATGCTCATTAAATATGCATTTTAAAATGCATTCCTAAATATTTGTTTCTCTTTAAAACCGTCTTTACAGCCACTTTGAAGTTTACACCACTTTACAACCGTTTTGAAGATTGGGATCTGTAAAATAAACCAAAGAGTTTGAGATTTTGTAATTACTTTGAATTAATAAAATACATTTTTAAAAGCATTCTAAAATGTTTTTTTTTCCACTTAGGATTCTTCACATTTTCGATTGATTACGTAATCTTGGGGGGGAGAGGGGAGGGGTTAGGCCACTGATTACGTCTGTTGACATGGGGGAGGGGGAAGATCCCAAAAACGTGATTTCGTATTATGTGGATGGACTTAGTGATATTATTATTATTATTATTACTTTTACAAACAGGCAGCATAATTGCAAATATGTCTGAATATAAAACTGAGTACAATTACAGTTTCTGTTTAAGGTGGGAGATAAGGGGCCCTTGCTGAGTTGGCCACGAAGACCCCTTCTGTTCAGGGTTGGTCACACTCACGGGTCAACTTTCATCCGGCGGCCTCCACGCATGAAGTGCGAGCCTGGCCTTATGGTCAGTTTCCCCTAGGAATCAACCTTGTGGCGCTCCTGGACGGTCTGCGCACCGTGCGGCGTAAGCTGTGCCAATCGACTGTGCACTCTGACTAACAGTCAGGGGAGTCTGGAAGCAGTACTGTTTCCTATAGAGCGGGGGGTGGTTGCGGACCTTACGGCCGGCGACTGCTCTTGAAACGATCATCGGCAAGCGGTGAACGGTATACACCGTTTCACCGCTTCGTAAGGGAGAGGACCGCGCAAGCGACCTCGAACTCGTAACCAATCGAGAGACCGGAGTAATCTGGTCACAATTGGAAGTAAGGGCGTGAGTGTCGGCCCGCCAGGCAACATTCCTGGCTATCTCGCGGTTAAGGCGTTGGCCTCTTACGGGCTTGTGACGTAGCTAGATGGTGGACTGTTTCGTCCCCAAGTCTTCTACGCTCACTCCAGGGAGATAACGACTAATCGTTAAAACTTCCTGAGGTGACGGGCTCGCCCGCTGTAGTCGACAACCCAAGTTGAACAAACATTTAGATAACAAACATTTTATCATTCGTTTTCTAAACTCAACGTAATTATTAATATCTGCTGCCACAAAACTTGTTGTGCGTTGAAACTCTGAAGTGGCAACCTGCGATGAATGGATATAAAGTATATGCGATTGCGTTAAACATGTTTGCGTTTTCTTATAGAATTCCCATATACAGCCATGAACAAAAATATCATATATCGTGGAAATACGTAGTTCTATAAATAAAGTTTTGTTCGATACTCGCTGATTTAACCCGCTCGCTACGTAACATCCCCTACAGGACATAAATGTCGGCCGCCTAAACTCCGTAATGTCCGCTACCGGACCAAGCGCTCGCCGCTGCGAAAAATGCAATTTACGATTCGAAACGTCGTACTATATGCTTTCTGAGGGCGCAACGATATGGCCAAAATATCTTTAATTCAAGATTTCCGTGTGGCAATATCGAACAACGATTTAAAAAGTGAGCATAGACGTCAAACGCCCAGTCACCCGTCGGCAAATCGCACGGCCGCGTACGGCACCGCGAAATTGGTGATAAAAAGTGTGTGTGTGCAGTGTTTGAGTGTTTGTTACTGGATAACAGTGAGTAATTTGCATTTTAAGTAGTTTCTGAATGAGTATTAGTCATTTGAGATAGTCCATTTGCTGTTTTCAACGAATTTTTAAAGAAAACACTTCGGCGACAACAAACGGCTCGCAAAAAAATGCTTGTTATTATTTTGTAATGTTTATGAAATATCCCGATATATTGCGAAATATGACGTAATGTCGCTTTAATTTACTAACAAAATAAGTATTGCTTCATTTACATCCTAAGTTATCACATAATTAGGCGTATTTTGAACATTATATCTTGTTTTGTAATATAAGAAACTTGTTTTGATAATTACTATGAGAGAATAAAGTGCGATTTTCCATAGTTTTTCGATGAAATGTGACTCTTTGGAGTATAGTAATTAGTTATTTGACATATAATAAGTCTATGATAAGACAATATAATTGAAAAAATCTGACGAATTTTATATTATGAGCATTCAAAGTTTATTATTAAGTTCGGACGCAAACTCTCAAAACTTTTTCGATTTTTCTATAATATCAGACAAAGCTCAAAGTTCTGGTGTGATTTCTAAGAAGTGTGATGTACTAATAAAGTTATTTTGAAAGAATTTCATATAAAAAAATTACCATAAGTAGTCACAAATTAAAAATGAAAATTTTTTTTTTTTACGAGAATACATAAAAATTTTCTTGGCTGAATAAATAAATATTTTTGTATGCAATTAAGTAAAAAAAAAATATCGTTTTGGTAAAGCATTTAATAAAGAACATAACTGTATTTACAATTTTTGCATATTTTACGTATTTTGTGACAAAAAAATCGAAATGATTTTATAGGCGAGTTTTTTCAGTTTGCCAATTTTGTAATATTTATTCATTATTATCTTAATTGTTTTACGAGATAAAGTTATAATGTTTTATATGTCAAATTGCAATGCGATCATTTTTCTCTTTATCTTTTTTTAATCCGTTTAGTGGTTTATAAGTTATGATCGTTTTTCTCAAGGCCGTTAACTCGCGTCGATTTTTCACCCGAATATGTCGCGCAAAAGTGATAGGTGAGTTTTTACTTCGCGAGAGGAGGGGTTAAACCCCTAATGGCTCTCACTGCAAATTTTTGCAAAATGAATATATCCTTTACATTGACGGCATTGGCCCATAGAAGTATGGGCAATGATTTCCGCTCTACGACTAGGGAACCCCTAAGTAAGTAAGGAGCGAGCCATTTACTTCTTTTATTTTTTCCGCATCCTCTCAAGCATATCGTCTAAATTTATGAAAGCTTAGTAGCTACAAATGTAAAAGTATACCTTGCAAGCGACGAGGAGTTGCGCCGTCGTGCCGGCGACTTGTTTGGCGCATCCGACCAGCCGCTCCTCGCTTCCGCAGCCTTGGACGAGGGCATTGGCAGCTTCCACCAGCGAATGGGCGGCTGCCGCCACGAGCCTCGCGGCCGATATGAGTCCCTCGGACCACTGGCCGTCATCTGACGATGTCAGGGGACGGCGCGCCACGATGCCCTGTTATAAATACAGTATTATTAAGCACACTGGTAGTCAGGGGGTAAGGCTGCCTACTGGGTATCCTTCCCGGTGCCTCGCCGTAAGGCGTTGGCCTCTGTCAGGCAGGTGGCGTAACTAGACAGTGAATTGTTTTTCGTCCCAAGTATTCTGCGGTCACCTCACGGGAGACAGAACGATCCAATATCGTTAAAAATTCCTGAGACGACGGGTTTGCCCGTTGTAGTTGACAGCTCTAGCTGTTAAAAATACAGTAAATAAACTTTTCTGAAATGAAATTCTGCCCTTTATTTCCTCTCATCACTGCGATAATACTTCGGAAGCTAACAGTTCCGTGCAGTTTGGGCGACTATAACCTGCTTATTATCTTGAGTCGGCTCAACTCACAGGTTCAAAGGTCTCTGTTCGTGTCCCTGTCACGGTAGGTGGATCGGTTCCTCGGGAGGATGACTTTCGGGCGCTGCTGGGTGGTTTCTGCATTATGCGGCGTCAGCCAATCGACTGTGCACTCCGGTTAATAAGGGGGGGGGGGGGGGGTATGGAAATGATCCTATACGTTTCCTAAGAAGCGGGAATGGCTGTTGACATGATGTCAGCTACTCTTGAAACGATCTGTTGGCCACCCGATACCGTGTGAATAGATAGGGCAAAGGGTGCAACCGTTCACGATAAATTTGAACTAAATTACCCCTAACACACAGTATACCCCAGACAGTAGCTTCTCTTAGAATAAAATTGAAATCAAAATGAATATGACACGAGCCGTAAAGGCTCGAAATTACTCGAGCAATGTTCCTCTACTAAGCCTACGCAGATGTCCGAATGCTCGAATCCTTTACCTGATTCTAATGCTAAATGTTCGCATTCGTCAAGACGGACCCCTCCGCCCATATTCCTCGCACCATCTCCCTGCATTGCTTTGTAGTTTGAGAGTAAAGCTACTGGTAGGTATATTGTGCCTATCATCAGGTAGAGGCCGCGCAAACGACTTCAAATCCACGACCAAACTGGAGGACAGAGAAATCCGGTCAAATCTGATAATGCAAGGCGAGGCTGCCCGTTAGGTTCACTTTCCAGTGCCACCTGGTAAGGCGTCAGACTGTCACAGGAATGTTGGCGAAACTAGATGGTGGACTGTCTTGTCCCCTAAGTCTCTGCGTTTCCCATGACCATGAGAGCATGGTTTCCCCCACGGTTGAAAGAATGATCATATATCGTTATACCTTTCTGGGGTGACAGCTTCGCCAACAAAGTGCGAGGATACTGAATTCACCCAGCCTAAACTGAAACCCTTATGAATAGCGAGATTCTGCTTTTAATAAAATCGTCGATTATGGTGACTCCTTATAGGGACCCAGCTTATGAAAAATAGCCAAAATAAAACTTAAAGGCTACCAAACACCTTTGCCAGGTTTCATTTCCTTATTAAACCTCATGTTAAAGATGGCCTCTCTGTTAAGGAATGGCGATGCATGATAACACAACCGACCGACTACAACCTGTGATGGGTATTTTGTATTCTCTGGTGTCTGCTCGGTTTTCCTATACACATTGGCTATAATCAACAAAGTCAAGGTGTTTACCAATAGGGTTTTGACTGACACCACGATATACCGAGTTAGAACAGTAGGCGCACTCTCGAGTGGCAAGGCGTTGCGGGGATAGGGTGCCAGGGAAGTGAGCAGAGGGATACGTTACGGCAAACGCCTGTAGTTGGCGTTATGCGTCGGTGGGGGTTGTCAAATATCTTGAACGTTTGAATATCTGCATAGTCGGCGAAGATGCCACTTGTGGTAAAACGTCTAGTAATCGTATTACGATTTGTAGTAGCCCTTAGGACTCATGACGTCACTCGCTTCGATTTAAATTTTGTTCTAAAGCCTCGTATCAACTAGCAAGCGTGGAGCGCTGTGAGCGACTCGCAATGAGCGGCTCGATGGAAGTACATCAGTGAGCGGATCACAGTGAGGGTACAAGCCGTTGCGAGCCGGCCCCGCGAGTCAATAGACTTTGTCGCAATTACACGCCAAGCGTCCTTTCTTTTAAAATTGTTGTAATGAGTGGGGTATGTCGGGTCCCAAGGCATGTGATACTCTATATACAAAGATATATGAACAAATGTTTGTTTGCAGTTGTCCATTTTCTCTCACAAACTACGCTCACGACGTCTCCACAATCCGAGCGGCTCAGACTGAGCACCCTTTGAGCACCGCTAAAAAACCAACAGTACGCAACTTAAGGTTGAGCGGCGCGGAACGAGCCGCTCCATCCGAGCAAACCGGTGTCGTAATGCGAGCTGAGCTGCTCACAGTGCGCTGCGCTTGTATGTCGATACGTGGCCTACGAGAAGTTACCGTCTGTATACTGTGCTGACGCTGAGGTAAACCCAGCCTTTCTGCCAACATGCTCCTCAAATCGTAAATTTAAATCAAAGAAAATAGTCAGGGTACGAGCCATAGGTACTAATGGGACGAGTGCCATCGTTATTTGGGAATACACCATTGTTGTGATACAAATACACCTTCTTAACACCATATAAAGAAAAAAATACCTGGTCAATTAATTCGCGCTGCGCTGCGCTGGCCGCTCGCACAAGCGCCGATGTCGCGGCAATAATGGATTTAGCGGCTTCCAGAATCATTTCATCAAAGTTTAAGTTTTCATCTGCTTCCTATAAAGCAAAAATATTCAATAGGATAAAAAAACAATTTACATACTCTGATTTGTCAACCCTAATGAGATTAAAAATTAACTAATAATAATCAATTAGGTAAGTACAAATTTATCTATAATTTAAAAACAAAGTCTATCTATAATTTAAAAACAAATATAGTGTGCGAATAATATTTGAAATATCCATCGTAAAAAAAAATATAAAATAAAAAGTAATTTTTTTTTATTAAGACTTTAAGATTGAAAAAGAAGAAGAAAGAAATATTAAAGATTTTCAATTTCCTACTTCCCGCCAGACTGTATTGCAGGAAAGTAAATTTTCTTATTGTAACTAAAATGAAGACTCAATATCAATGTAATGTCAGTATCAGATATATGGTGTAAAAATAAAAAGTATAAAAAAATATCCAATTAATAGCCAAGAAGTAATAAAATAATCAAAATCACAACTTTAAAACAATTTTAAAAATAGAAATAATCAAAAAAGTCATTGGAATAAGAAAATTACTAAAGATAATAAATAGTATTCGATAGGCAGAAGTAATAAATAGTCAAAAATATTAAAAACACATCAAAAAGAGTAATTTAACTAAAAAGTACTAAAATGATCCTTGCAATAATTGTAATAATACAAGCTTGCGGGAAGTAGCAGCATGAAAGTTAAATTCAGTCTCATTACTTTATTATTTAATTTGTTATATATTTAATTGTCTATTATTATAGTCTACATATCTACAACAGGATGAGTTTTTATAAGTGACACCTTTAAGTGGGTAAATCATTACGAGCAAATCAGCAACTTTTAATATTTTTTTTGGAAAACATTTTTTTTCTATAGTAAAAATGAAAAACTTGACCGATAAATAAAAGTTTGACAAACGTTGAGTGCGCTGCGCCATCTAGTAATAGCTAAAAATAATATTTAAAAAACAATATTAGCGATATTTTACCTAACGCTAGATGGCGCAATGCGCTCAACTCTTTTTATACTGTATTTTTACATATTACATATTTATTTTTTTTTATGTATATTTTTTAGTTGCTGTTTTGCTGATATTGATTAACCCACTTTAATCCTTCAGGCCTCGGCCCCTCAGCCGATTAAATAGTTGATGTCTTAAAAAAATTTTGGAAAAATTAGTAAAAAAATTGAATTATAACACTCTCTCACCAAAACATTAATTACTGCCAAACCACTGTACCCATAATTAAAATGAAATATATGAACATCATAAAACATAATAAAATAAAACAAATTAAATCAAAATAAAATTAAACGTCACGCTGAACCGTGTTGTGGCCGATATCGGCCAATCGTCTGAGGGGTTAAGAATGTCACTAATTAAAAACTCACCTGTATAATCGTCTATTTAGTAGTCCCATCCTAAAAATATACATATGACATCAAATGTAATACAATTTTTGGTTGTCCGCAGTTCCACACTTTGTTGTCCGCAGTTGTCCATGGTGCAGTGTTGATATGTCAATCGCCACCGTAGTAATATGTTTGATTCCTGGGTGATTATAAATTTAAAACAACCAAGAATATCAAACATATCTTACGGTAACGAGACTCCGGTTGCGGTTTCCAATATGATGACGATGATGATGCAGTCTACAGTCTTCTAAATGCTTCGGAAAAGTGTACACTGTATTGCTTAAATGGTTACTTGGCTATGGATTTATGGTATTAAAATAATCTGAGACAATGTTAGAAATATGTACTAGACATAGACTAGAGAACATATAGAGGTAGAAAAGTTCTCAGCCTAACAAAGAAATGGCACACCAATTAGAAAATGGATATATTTTTTTAAATTTCGGACTCTTCCGGATGAAATTAAAAATCTTAACTAACCCCACTTCTTGTTGAACTGGGTCAGGTTATTAAATTACTCAATGCCATACTACGTGTTGGCAATCATACTTCCAAACATTGATTAATCATCCATTATATTCAGTAGCCCAATGGATAGCGTTCTAAACATGCCTATATAAAATAATACTAAAATAACACGAATTTTGAAATCATATTTCATATCTATATATTATTTTGAAACATGTTTTTCCTGAAACAGCTATATTGAGAAAACAGGTAAGTGTAAAAATTTGGTTGAGGTGTCTAAAAAAAGCTCTCGGTCTGCAGATATGTCATCAAAAGAGAAAAATAAAAAAAAGCATCAAAAGATACAACTAAAAAAACATTAATTTGAGACAAGTTTCTCCTGTAACCGCCAAATTGAGAGAACGGCTAGGTGTGAAAATTTGGTTGAGGTGTTTCAAAAAAGCTCTCGGTCTGCAGATGTGTCATCAAATGAGAAAAATAAAAGTCATCAAAAGAGATAAATAAAAATTGATAGCGCCATCTGCTAGATTACAATGCGACCTTTTTGTACTGTTAACAGGTGGCCCTTTACCGGGCAATAGCTATACTACATAATAAATACAAACGGAGCTGCCATGGAATTCACCGACCGGAGTCGGGCCCATCATAATACCATTTTTTACACTTCTGGGGGGTGAGCAGTGGATTCCGGACTTACGAACCGGCTGTGGTAGGTTTAGGACAGCTGTCTTGCCACATGTGAGCGTTCACCTTGCCACCCATTCACTCCCCCTTCGAAGCCATAGAATTTGAGATGCGCAAATCGCAGTTTTAGATAATTTTTCTAAGAAAGAGTTGATTATTTTTCTGGAAAGGCCAAGATCTTTAAAGAGGTGAAATAGAGATTTAGCTGGCAGGCCACGAGCGCCAACTTCCACCGCGTGAAGGTGAACAGTGAAGCCGTTCCGGGTTACGGCATTTGCAAGATCATGGTATTTATTTAATTTGTACTCGTGGTCTTTTGGGATATTTGATTCCCATGGAACAGTTAATTCTACAATAAGAGCCACCTTCCGAGATAGAGAGTAAAGAGTTATATCTGGACGGAGGGCTGTGCATCCGAGACTTTCAGGGAATTTATACTGCTTAGAGACCGAATCAACCTCCAGAATCCGATCTGTAGCTTTCTCGATTATTGAGAAAGGTTTTGTAGTTAAATGTTTTTTGCCTTTAGAGCCTTCCCGCACAAACTGTATTGGGGGTTTGGAGGACACTGTCAAACCCTTGTTGGCACGAGCCACTGAGAGACTAATTACCTCGCGAATAACAGCAAGAACTTTGTCATGGCGGTAAGTGTACCGTCCTTGATCTAAGGCCACCTTGCAGCCAGCTAGAATGTGTCTAGCTGTGCAAGGGGTATTGCTACAGAGGGGACAAGAACTATCCTCGGCAAAGCTCCAACGAGCGAGGTTACTGGGGTCTGGAAGTGTATGCTGAAAGGCATTCAAATAAAATTTCAGCATCTCTGGCGTCCAGTCATAGAGCATTACCTTCCAGTGCATTGGAGGCGGAATGCAAAAGTCCCCAATTGTTGTCCAATCATTCTGGCATTGAAGGCCAATAGCATGAGCCATACTCTTGCTGTCGTAATCTCCCCGCAAAAGAGACTTCTTCAAGTCCACGTCGCTCGTGGTTGTACTGCCATACCCCAGACCAGTGCCATTCTGGCTGATTCCAGTAAGGAACTTTTTGTGGAAGTCTACGCGGGCTTGTAGGTCATTTGAATCACTACGGCCACTTATTACGTGCTTCGATATTGCCGGATCTTTGGAATTGCACAGAATCGAATTTTTGGTTATTCTGGAGTTGGCGTAGAGCAGAGAGGGCAGTTTAAGCGCTAGCCCAAAATTTTGTTTGGACCTGAAGAGAGTCGAGGGGTCAGCTGGTTTGGCTAAGGACAGCCAGGATTTTAAACTAGCTGTCACCAGTGCATCTAGACGGGACAGTTGGGTTTTGGTAAAATCGTAAGGGCCATGACAAATGTGACGTTAGATAATTAATTGTCATAGATCCAGGCCTTACGAGGGCCAGGCCTTACATAGTCCATACCCAGAATTGTATTATAGTAGAACACTCATTACCCGATTTATTCAATAAAGTGATCGTTGAATTCGACTGGTTTCAGCTAGTTTTAATATTATTTATATAAAGATGTTAATTTTAATTTGGTCCGCTTCAAATAGCCTTATCAGATGGCATTATAATCTCTTCTTATTAATTCTGTGATATAATCAGCATATATGAAAATGCGATAGATGGAATTGATAATTTAATGTTATTATTGTTTTCATTGTTTAAATAATAGGTTTTTATAATCAATCAGTCTTTTATAAAAAAAACTAGCTGACCCATGCCCACTTCGTTGGGCGGTAAAACTTTTTACCTGTGAGGAAATTATGAGTGTGGTTCGGTTAGTACTGAGTGCTATGATTTATTTCCTGACTGCCAAAAGAAGGGTTATATTTTTACTGCATATGTATGTACGTGTTTGCATGCCAATTTGACTATAATACCGTTATTTGTAAGTGTCTTCTTGTGAGTGTCTTATTTGTGAGCGTATTATCTCTTTAACTATTTATGCAGTAAAAGGGAAATTATATGCAGTAAAAGGGAAAAGCCTTTTGTTTTAAACGCTTAAGACGATAAATTTACTTATTTTGATAAGAATTCATAATTGTTGATAATATGACCAATAACATGACCTAACGATTTAAATTATTTTTTTAATATAAAATACTACTTTTTGTGACTTTAATATAAAAGTTAAACATATGCTGTCGCTGACTTTTTGTAGGCATTATCAAGCTCTACAACTTTTCTCCAGAACTTAATCATATATCTCTCATCGTTAAGGCAGCGTTAGTTAGAAACGTTTTCGTTCGACCGCTTATTATCCGACTTACTTTGCAAATCCAACTACCACGAAAAAGTCTTCATTTTTTGGATTAATATATGGCCTATGACACTCACAAGTAACCAAGCTTTCTAATGGTAAAAGAATTTTCAAAATAGGTTCAGGTGATCCAGAGATTACTTCCTACTACGTCACAAACTTTACCTCTTTATAATATTAGTATAGATAACTTTCATTATCAATGTTATTATAGAAGAAAAAATTTAGTTTAAAAAATAATTTAAATAAAATAAAAACCTAAGAGCGGATATATCATGCCCTTTCGGCAGGCAATATACAATTTCTGTTGGTACCACCTCGATACAGGTTGTGAGGTGGTAAACCACAAACTATCATTTCTGAATCTCTTTCTGAGTTAGGAAGTAAATTGGAAAACTGTTTAATTAATTATGAAATATTAGGCTAAGAATGTTTTTGTAATTAAATGTATTTTTATGGGCTTAAATAAATGAAATGTAAATGAATCAAATGGCCAAATAAATTGGTATAAGTTTCGCTGGACAATGCTATCAGCACCACCTGCGTGTCGCTGGTGCAGAAGAGTAGCCATAACGTACTATGGCACTGAGCAAACAAATATACTCAGCATAATCAATGATACCGCCGTTTCTGAGGGCAAAGATCCAACCTGGTATTTCCATGGGATTGAATTGTTGAAAAGTGTTTTGACATTCGAAAGGATTAAGTTGAAAAATAAAACATTCAGATTCAAAAAAGATTCAAAAAAGCATCGTCGTTCACTGCTAGGTTGAGAACATTTCTACCTGCCTGACATAAAGAGATTATAATTAAAGGGTTATTGGAGAAGAACGACCAATGACAACTTTAAAAAATTTTGGGTAATTCCATTTGAAAAATTTATTAGCTTAACCCTTTGAGTAGCGGCATGTCATGGCAGACCGCGGCAATTTATTAAAATTTCTTGCAATATCGCCGCGCTTGACAAAAAGTATAATAACCATGGAACTACATTATAAATCATAAAAAGAATAACTGTGCAATGATTGCATTGAAATTTTGTATCTAGAATATTAAAATCTCATTTTGTAAAACAATTAGATAATGATGAATAAATATGAGAAAGTCAAAAAATTGAAAAAAACTCGGCATTTCTAACTTGTACTTGTCTCTCACGGAAAAATACGGAACCCTATTTAGAAATTGTAAATACTATCGTGATCTTTATTAGATTCTCTATTAAAGGTAATATTTCGTTTTTCTTATTTACATACAAAAATATTTAGATATTAGCTCATAAAAAGCAATAAAAATTATGATGATTTCTCAACAAAAAAAATATGTTTGACGATAGAATTTTACAAGAAATATCCGCGAAATGACGCGCGAAATTATTTTAGCGGCTGTCTATGTATTGGTAATGTCTGGTCTATGGCCGGTAATAATGAAATATTTGGTATGGATTTTAGGACGTGTTTGAATTAGAAAATAATATTACTGTGCGCTCCGGGAGCAAGCCGCCAATATTGGTCGTTACGTAGTCAACGGTGTTCTGATGTACAACCAAATTTGGTCGTTAAGTAGCCGAAGGATTAAAACATGACCTTTTAACCAGGGCTTGTTTGAGTGACAAAAGAAATATATTTTGTCTGTAGTCCAAATATAGTGGTCCCAAAAAGAAAAATACATTTTACTTAAATTTATTTACGTCAAAAAAGTATCATATTTTAAGAAAAAAAAATAACATTGATCTTTCTTCTCCGTAACCATTCAATTCATAAGGAGTGTTTCTCGATTATTTCTATTATACAGAAGAGAAGAACGTCTAAAAGTCCGCAGCTGAAAATTCAATCCTTTCGTGAATTTATACAGAGGAATTATGGAGTTACGACTCACCTTAACGCTCTTCCTTGGTCTTAAGGCGGCTAGTTTGTTGGCTGCGGCGTCAATGGATGCAGCAGCTCCCAGTAGTTCATTTTCGGCTATCACAGTTGGGTCATCCGGATCCACCCAGTCAGAACCTATTTAAAATACATGTAATATTAACCCGTCTGATTTGGCTCGACCTCTCAGGTCGCACGCTTACCAACTGCCAATCACGCAAGGACCTGAACGGGTCGAGGCGCTCAGCGCTGAAAAAAATGCCATTTACAAATCGAAATACGGATCTATGCGCTTCCGAGAGCGCTACATAACGGCCTAATGCCCATCACTATTCGAATTTTTCGTCTGCAGAACGCTCGCGCCAGTAATTTATTTACTAAACATCAGTCTCGGCCCGCTACCGCTGTCATGCGGGCGGCGTTTCGCGCGCGATCGTTTTTGGGCTGCTCCGTAGTAGAAAAAATGTGATTTTCAAGTGTTATAGTGCAATTTACTGCAGAAACGAGAGTAATTTGCATTTTAAAAGAGTTTATGAATGAGCATTAGGGATTTGAGATAGTCGATCTGCTTTTTTTCCACGTATTTTTAAGCAAAATGCTTCACCAAAACATACGCGAGGCCAAAAAATTTCCGTATTTTTTTCGTAATTTTTATGAAATATCCCGAATAATCGCGAAATATGACGTAATATTGGTTTGATTCGCTAATAAAATAGTTACTATTTCATTTACATTGTAAATAATCACAGAATTAGCCATATTTTGAACATTTCAAGTTGTTTCGTAATATCGGGTCGCGCATAGAAATTTGTTTTGATAATTAGTATGGGAGTATTACCATATTTTGAGTTTGGACTTTTTGACAACTACTTACTTGGTTTTCTGACAGTTAACATTCCTTTACCCTATGACATTCGGAATGACATAACAATTCTAACATTTCTTCGAAATGTGTAGTATCCTTTCAAAATCGGTTCAAGCGTTTAGAAGTTATGGTGGAATAAAAAAACGGAAAACATACATAGATGAACCCTGAATACATTTCACTCCTTATTTGTTGGGCAGTTGAGTAAAAAAATATTAGATTTACCTCTGAGCGTTTCTGCAACGGCTACGATCTCTGCAGCGCATTGCGCTACCCTTCTGCTAAGCTCCGGATACTGTGCTTTGGCCGCTTGTCCACCACCACTTACACCCTGTTAAAAAATATACAAAGTCAGTCAAAAAATTCTGAAAGCTGCCACTAGATGGCAGTGTGCCGCATATTTTTTCTTTTAAAAAGTTGGTAGTACTGTCACAAGAGCATATAAAAAATACCATGTCATTCTGTCACATTCATTTGTGTATTTACAGCTGTTCAAAGAATACAACCGCTCCAAGGCAAGCAATCATCGAACCGCATCACTCAATGGTGGACTTAACTTGGCGATGACGTAAAGCAGTGATTCCCAAAGTGGTCTATATAGACCCCCAGGGGTTGATTTCGATTCGCAGGGGGTCCATGTCAGCGAGAAACAAAAATCGGGGTGCACAAGATGTAAATGGGGGTCGACATGAGTGGACTCCATTTAGGCAGGTCACCATTCAGGCGATCCGTTAATGTCGTATCACTTCTTAAACAGATTTTGTATGCAGCATAGTATTTTAAAATTATAATAATAGCAATAAGCAAACGCGCGCGTCACAAGTATCACGGAATGAAATCAAAACTCAACTTAAATTGCATCACTAGTCGATTGAAGAGGCCAGCGCACATGACTAACGAGGAAAGGTGCGAATGAGATATGTGAAAAAATTGCGCTTCAATGGTATCCGTGCGAACGAGTAGGATAAACGCGCCACATGAATGAGCAAGCGAGATAGTGCTACATGTGCACTTATTTGCGGCTTTCCCAAATGCTTCGTACTTCAAGGTCGTGGACGCTTAGAAATGAACAAATAAAAATTGTACATACTTTTCATTTTTTACAACTGTCCACATTACCAAAAACCCATGTAGGCAATCAGTACTGTTCCAGGTGTTAAAAAACTTTTAATGTTAGTAAGTTAAGGAAAATTCAGGTAGGGGGTCTATGGAAAACATCAAGGGGTCTATGGGTCAAAAAAGAATGGGTACCTCTGACGTAAAGGAACAGATAGCACCAGGGTCCCGTCTCCCTTACACCACCTGGCACAGTCGCAACAGACTGAGGGTGGGTGTGACAAGATGCCGAACTAATCTCGTTTGCTGGGGCTACACAGAGAACCCGATTTGCATATATCAAAGCTAGTGCAAAACTGCATATCACTACTGAATTCCCTGGGCGAAAAGAACATGGTAATTCTAAGTTCCCGGCCATGCAGGAATCGAGGGAAATGAAAAAGCCGACGAACTTGCTAAGACGGGAGCAAAGGGAACGTTATACGGCCCTGAACCTTGTTGTGGCGTACCAAAAAGCCTTGCAAACCTAATTATCAAACAAATGTGTTTGGAATAATCCATCAACCACTGGAACAACACGCCAGGGTTGAATCATTCCAAAGCGCTGATTAAGGCTTACGACCGTAAGACGGCCTGTGAGGCCTTATCGCTAAATAGGAACAATCTACGCATACTGGTGAGGGCGCTCACGGGGCATTGTGGCCTGAACAAACACATGTTCAACCTCAAGCTCAGAGACACAAAAATGTGCAGGTTCTGCCAAGGAGCAAAGGAAACTCCCCAGCACCTTATGTGCGAGTGTGGCCCGCTGATGCGTAAAGGATACACCCACTTGGGTGGTCATTACCTCCAACCTGAGGAGGTAAAACAATCTGGCGCCAAAAGCCTGCTGCGGTTCTTAAATGACACGAGGCTTAGCGGAAAACTATAGTAGGTGGCGAAGACAATAGATGAGCAATGGTTGCAGTGTTACAAGGCCAGTAAAGACCTTAGAAAAGCGCCACTCAACAAATAAAATTTAAAAAAAATGCATATGTGAAACGCTGTAGGATGAAGACCAAAAGACCTCGGATCCTGCTCACAACTGTCAACCTCCATCACACACCACGACCCACAAGAGGCAAACGATAAAGCCATTCAGGCTGCATATTCTTGGAGAGATGTGTCCTAACCTGGCCTAGACTCGTTAACGAACGAACAAACGTGTGAATGGAAGAATTAAAGAAGAAATACCTGATGTATCGCTTGTAGAAGATCCCTGTAAGCATGGGCGGTATCTGCTCCGGCGCGAAGAGCTCTCTCGCGGAGTTCATGCGTTTCGGCACAAGAGTGCGCTGCGCCCTGAAAGTAAAAAAAAAAAAAAAAAAAAACAATAAACTCTGACTAAAATGGAATAGCAGATTTAATTTCGTCAGTAATATATAATTCCAGTGAAATATAATTCCTAGAATGGAAATATTAGGATAGCGGAAAGGCCTTTAATTAATGGCTCTTAAAATAGCTTTTTTAAAAGCTAGTTATTTTAAGAGCTATTCAAGCATACTGTTTGCTAGTTTATTGGCTCTTAAAATAGCCTTGATTAGGGTTGAGCATGAGAAAAAAAGCTTCACCCAACGCTATAATTCCATAGATCAACTGGTTTTAGGCTAGTGCACAGTAAACTGTTTCCATCAATTCTCTAGATAGAACATTTCTAAGAATTTTTTGTAGTGGTACTGTTTATATATCGAAAAATATCAACTGAATAAATGTTTTATAAATAAATGCTGCTTACCTTACAGATGGCAAGCATATCTCCGATAGCTTTTCTTCCGATGTTGGCGACAGCTATAATGTCATCCTGTTTGCTGGAGTTGCCAGCGGCGACCGCTTTTGCCGTCGCAACCGTAATAGCTTTCGTGCATCGAACCAGCTCTTCCGGTGTCGCTGTCAGTTTTGGAGCACTATGGGACATCAGTAACTAAGGAAAAACCAACAAGTGGGATATTATACAGGGCATTATTCATAAACTATTGTTGTGTCAAGATTACAGTGATGATGAACATGGTTCCTAATGGAAGATGGTTCCGCGCAGCTTGAGGGATGTTGGCCAATTTTGTGTCACCTTGGCCTGCCTAACTCAGGTTTAACCCCCATTCAGCAGCCTCCTCGTAGAGGGACTTAACCTGTCATGGCTGCTGCAAGTTCCGCCTGCGGCTGCTACCTGCTGCCTCTCAGAGGAACACCTCGGGCGGAACAGGGCGGTTGGTGCACTGTCTGGTATGCTAGACATGCTGCTGTCGATCCGGCGAATAATCAACTAGAGCTATAAACTACAACGGGCGAACCTGTCACCTTAGGCAGTTTTAACGATATTAGATCGCTCTATCTCCTGTGAGGTGGGCGTAGAAGACTTGGGAAGGAAACAGTCCACTACTGTCTAGTTATGCCACTTGCCCGTAAGAAGCCAACGCCTTAGTGCGAGATAACCAGGTTAGTCACCCAGCGGGCCGACACTCGCGCCCTTACTTCCGGTTGCAACCAGGTTACTCCGATCTTGCGACTGGTTACGAGTTCGAGGTCACTTGCGCGGTCCTCTCCCTTACGTAGCGGAGAAACGGTGTCTACCAAATCTATAGGTGGACCACGGCATTTTTTGCCCGACTGTTCACCCGGAATCGGGCAGCCTATGGTCGTTTCAAGAGCAGTTGCGGTAAGGTTAACAACTAGCCTCGCTCTATAGGAGACAGTACTGTTTCCAGACTCCTTCGGCTGTCGGTCGCACAGTCAATTGGCGAACGCCGCACGGAGCGCAAACCGTCGAGGAGCGCCCGAAGGTTGACTTCTACGAGAAACTGGCCCGCAGGCCCAAGTCCCACCCGGGCTCGAACTTCTGCGTGGAGGCAACCGGATGGGTGTTGACCTGTGAGTTTGACCGACCATAAACATATGGGTCTTAGTGGCCTAACTGCAACAGGGCCCATCAGTTGTCTGCCGAATAAACAGTGGTGTTTGAAAACGTATGTTTCCTAAGCAGCAGAAGTACTTGTCGACCTGTTGTCATCTATTTTTTTTTTTAAACCGTTGGCCACAAGATGCCGAGTGAACCTACAGGCAAAGGGCGACTCGGTCTGCGATGAATTTAAACTGAATTACCACTCACATCAGGTAGAGGCTGCGCAAGCGACCTCAATTCAGTGATCAGACTGGAGGACAGAGAAATTTGTCCAAATCTGGTAATAGTGAGGGTGTGAGGTTGGCATGCAGGTTTTACTCCTCAGTGCCTTACTTTAAGGCAATATAATCTCATGTGCCTATTGGCATATTAGACGGTGGACTATGTTGTCCCTAACTCTCAGCGTTCACCACATAGGAGAAAGAATGATCTTGTGAGGGACCACCCCTCACTAGACACCAAGTTATTCGGTGTGAGGTGGTGCTGTCCACTTGCGGGTTATCTCCGTATTAAAAGGCGGTTTTGAGTGAATCAGAAGGTATTTATTGAATTGATTGAGAGTTCGATATTGCCAGCTGTAACGCTTCCCGAATAGGTAATATTGACGCGGATGAAGTGACTCGCGGGATGGAAGAGTTTACGAGGATGTGTGGATAATGATTTTACTTGTGCTCCTAGTATCTCGTACTGGGCACTGCTCGAGTCTGTGGGAATGCAGACTGATGCTTCTCGACAGGAAAAGGTCGGAAAAGGAAACCAAGGAGCCGGACTCGTTGAGCGACCTCGTGAGAGGGGTACCGAGTATACCGTTGCAACCTTTGGGGAGGTGATCACTCGAGGAATGATACTTTGGTTGCGTTTACGCCGATTTATATAGGCCGATATATGATGCAATCCAAAATACTCCGAGTAAAAGTATTGTTTCATCGTGCTGATTCATTGCTGCACGAGGTAGCAAAATAGCTGAATTTGTGTCAGTGTATTTCACTGGAAATCAATGCATTTGTTGATTGCATGTGACGGTACTTAAGGGCCGTTACAATCTAATATCGTTACAACTTCCTGGGGTGGCGGGTTCGCCCGTAGTAGTTAGCAACTCTCAAGTGATATGAAGATGTATTTAATTACAATGTTGCTTTGTATACGAAAATAGGGCAAATGTTTCCAGTATTTCGATAGGATCAAAACATTGAAGAAATCTATACTAATATTATAAAGAGGTAAAGTTTGTGAGGTTGTAGGAAGTAATCTCTGGATCTACTGAACCGATTTTGAAAATTATTTTACCAATAGAAAGCCACGTTATTTGTGAGTATCATATATATTAATCCGAAAAATTAAAAGACTTTTTCTTGGTAGTCAAATTTGCAAAGTAAGTCGGAGAAAAAACGGTCGAACGAAAACGTTTCTAACTAACGCTGCCTTAACGATGAGAGCTATATGATTAAGTTGTAGAGAAAAATTTTAGATAATGCCCACAAAAAAGTCAGCGACAGAATATATCTAACTTTTATATTTAAGTCACAAAAAATAGTATTTTATATTTAAAAAATAATTTAAATCGTTAGGTCATGTTTATTGGTCATATTATCAACAATTATGAATTCTAATCAAAATAAGTAAATTTATCGTCTCAAGTGTTTAAAACAAAAGATATTCCCTTTTACTGCATAAATGGTTAAAGAGATAAGACACACAAAAATAAGACACTCACAAGAAAGAAGACACTCACAGTCAGGAAATAGATCATAGCGCTCAGTACTAACCGAACCACACTCATAATTTCATCACAAGTAAAAGGTTTTACCGCCCAACGAAGTGGGCACGGGTCAGCTAGTGATATATAAAATCTAGGGGATAGTGTTCAAAAGTAAAAATAAAAGTTTCAATAAAAACATTGTCCGTCACCGTTGGCCCAAGAACTTTTCGAAATCACCACGTACCTTGACTTCTTGGGCGATGGCTTCGATGGTCGCTTCCAGGGCTCTCGTTCCTCGGGTATGCTCATCTTCCACAGCCTTCACCGTCTTCAGCAAGGACGTGACATTTGTCACCATAACCTGTAGAAAATAATACACTTTCGTTAATATTAGCAGTCATATGATTTTACGCATCTGTTCTCGGATGAATTTTGACAAGGAGGGATAAATATTTCATATTAGTAGGAGGTCTTCAGAAAGAGTTTTGATCATGTAAGATTATGGATGTGATTCAGATGTTTAGCGTTGATGAGTTAGTTAGTTAGTTAGTTAGTTGTACTGGGCGTTCCTCCGCAAGTCGACATCCAGTGTGCCTATTTTGCGTGTAACGGGGGTAGCGCTATTCCACCCAGCGTTGATGAAAAAGCACTGAAAATGAACGCCGAAGGAGACAATGCTCTGACCATCCAAGTTGAAATCAAGTTTTCTCTCAAAAATGTATGAAATGTATGATATTATGTAAAATAGTGTATAACTGATGTAATGTAGCTTGTTTATATAATAGGGCAGTCAAATGAAAACGAGACAGACGATATAACGAGCATGGCGCGGAAGTTGGTAACGCAAGTAGGTGAGTGTATAGTAGTGCCCACTATTGAGAATCAGGAAGGAATAGCGCGAATGTTTACTGTTGTGCCATTTGCTTATTTAGGGGCTGTCTAGACGATCAAGCATGCTTGACAAGCTTCGCGTTGCGGGCAGGGAGGGGATCGTAAACCGCAGGAAATATGCAAACATTTCTTTGGAATATTTACCAAAAATGCCTAATTTTGTAGTTTATACCAGGGAGTCACGTTAATTAGACATAATTGATTGATGAATGATTGACTCCTTGGTATAAAACTACACAATTAGGCATTTTTTGTAAATATTAAAAAAAATTATTTGCATATTTCCTGGGGTTTACGATCCCCTCCCAGCCCAGGACGCTATGCTTGACAAGCATGCTTGATCGTCTAGAGAGCCGTTTAGACGCGTTCGAAGTGAGGTTAGCGAGTCGAGTGTACGTTCGACACATCACTATGGAGGCTGGAACGGTATCACATTGAAGAATATAGCTTCGTTCCATCGTTTCATTGTTGGCTCTGGCACTTGCTCTCCAGCTTAAAATGAAGATACCGCGTTTTATCACCCGCGATAATACAGAACATAAAACGTTATATTTTCATGTTCCGTATTATCGCGAGAGATGATTCGCTAACCTCACTTTGAACACGTCTAACAAGCAAATAGAAAAGTAGTGAAAGTTCGATTTTCCTTCCTGATTCCCAATAGAGGGATCTACTATACATACACCTACCTCCGTTACCAACTTCTGCGCCATGCTCTTTATATCGTCTGTCTTGTTTTCATTTCACTGTTCAAAAATCAATTGAAAATAATATTCTTTCTGACTAAAAAATAACAATCTATGACAAAATATCATCGAGCTGCTAAAATTAATAAGATTCACAAACAATTTTTTGCAAGAGTATATTTAAGGTTTTGGATATACGTCAGATATTTATTAAGCAGTGCCTTGTAAGCTTTTATAAAACTAAAGAGTACAGAGCAAGAAGTCAACAAATGTACTCAACGAGACATGCTGAAAAGGAAATTTTCACCATTCCGAAGGTAAAAAGCATATTTGCCCAAAGACAATATTTTTTTAACGCCCCGAAAGTTTACAACTCATTATATGAAACCACGAAACAAGTAAAAAAATAATGTAAGTTTCAAAAGTAAAGTAAAACCCGGGCTCCTAGACATTGGGCGCTCAAAACCTGAAGATCTAATTACTGCTATGGAGTGAATATTAAAAATACATTATATTATAATATTTTTTTTGCAATATTACACATTATTTTCTCATACATATTATATATTACAATGTAATGTTAATACTCTGCTTATATAATTGTATATATTATTACCTATTTTTCTACTTAACCCTTGGAGTAAATGGGTATTTTCATGGATGCATCTGTCTCTTTTGCAGGATTTTCGGCGACATCGACCTTAAAGTACTATAACTACGAAACTACTACACCAATAATAAAAAGAACAACTGCACAATGATTGCATTGAAATTTCGAATATAGAATATTGAAATATCATTTTTTAAAACAATTAGATAATTATGAATAAATATGAGAACGTCAAAGAAGTGAAAAAAACGCGCGACCAGATTTGGTCGACTCAAACTCAACAGATAATTGTTTCGCGACCAGATTTGGCATACTCAACGGGTTAAATTTATTAAATATAATGCAAAGTTCAAAAAAAAATATTTTTTGTTAAATTTTAATTGCATATTTTTTTTTCTACTGTTTATTTTTAGTTTTAATTTGTGTAAAACACATTGTTAGACTAAATCCTTTGTTAGATTTTAAAAAAAAACCTCTGAAAATTGGAATCAAATGCGTCAGTTCGCGCGGAAACAAACAAATGTTAACCCGCTCTATCCGTAACATCCATTTGGGGACATGTATGGCGGCCGTTTAAAGCACGTAACATCCGCTACTGGATATCGCGCTCGCCGCTGCGAAAAATGCAATTTACGATTCGAAACGTCGTACTTAATGCTTTCTGACGGCGGAACGATATGGCCAAATAATCTTTAATTCGGCGGCGAACGGCGAAAAAATCGAACGGCGATTTAAAAAGTCAGCATAGACGTCAAAACGGCAGTCTCCATCGGCCAGCGCCGCGCCCGCGTATAGTTCCGCGAAATGGTGGTTTTGTGCAGTGTTTTGTGGATAACAGTGCAGTGTTTACTGGATAACAGTGAGTAATTTGCATTTTTAAGTAGTTTAGGCATGAGGATTAGTCAATTGAGATAGTCCATTTGCTGTTTTTCACCAATTTTTAAAGAAAACACTTCGGCGACAACAAACGGCTCGCGAAAAAATGGTTGTTATTATTTTGTAATGTTTATGAAATATCCCGATATATTGCGAAATATGACATAATGTCGCTTTAATTTACTAACAAAATAAGTATTGCTTCATTTACATCCTAAGTTATCACATAATTAGGCGTATTTTGAAAATTAAATCTTGTTTTGTAAAATGAATCGCGCAAAGAAACTTGTTTTGATAATTACTATGAGAGAATAAAGTGCGATTTTCCATAGTTTTTCGATGAAATGTGACTCTTTGGAGTATAGTAATTAGTTATTAGACATATAATAAGTCTATGATAAGACAATATAATTGAAAAAATCTAACGAATTTTATATTATGAGCATTCAAAGTTTATTATTAAGTTCGGACGCGGAAACTCTCAAAACTTTAGATTTTTCTATAATATCAGACAAAGCTCAAAGTTCTGGTGTGATTTCTAAGAAGTGTGATGTAGTAATAAAGTTATTTTGAAAGAATTTCATATAAAAAAATACCATAAGTAGTCACAAATTAAAAATTAAAAAATTTTTTTTTTACGAGAATACATAAAATTTTTCTTGGCTGAATAAATAAATATTTTTGTATGCAAATAAGTAAAAAAAAAATATCGTTTTGGTAAAGCATTTAATAAAGAACATAACTGTATTTACAATTTTTGCATATTTTACGTATTTTGTGACAAAAAAATCGAAATGATTTTATAGGCGAGTTTTTTCAGTTTGCCAATTTTGTAATATTTATTCATTATTATCTTAATTGTTTTACGAGATAAGGTTATAATGTTTTATATGTCAAATTTCAATGCGATCATTTTTCTCTTTATCTTTTTTTAATCCATTTAGTGGTTTATAAGTTATGATCGTTTTCCTCAAGGCCGTTGACTCGCGTCGATTTTTTGCCCGAATATGTCGCGCGCAAAAGTGATAGGTGAGTTTTTACCTCGCAACAGGAGGGGTTAACTCAGCACAGCCAGATACCAGCTCAGCACAACTAGACCTTCTAGGTCTAGTTGTGCTGAGCTATATAATAGTATGTATGTCCATTTCTTTTATTTGTACTTTACTTTATAAAAAAAAAAATAAAAAAAACATATACTTATAATTGACAGAGGACTTCCTTTGTGCTTTTTCTCTAATAGTGGACCTGGATTTACATGTCTTGAACTTTCTCAATCTTATTCAAAACATATTAAGGTAAAATTATATTAGATTTTAATAATATAAAGTTTACTAAAATCAATATTAAGGGATGATTGATTGTTTCTATTGTCCATATTTTGGGATTTTGGAATAAATACTCAAATAATGTTTAAACCTTTAGAGGTCTGAAACTTAAATTGAAACTGAAACTTTTGTATTAATTATTTAATTTCTTTAAATTTGTTTTCTCATCTGGTAATCCATAAATAATTGCTGTAATTAGTGATAGCAATTATGAAAAAAATACACTGAAACTACTCTCGATTTGAAATAGAACATTAGATTTGTAATTGTTTGTAAACTCTTTCAATTGTCAAACTGTTTCAAGCTGTTTCAAGAGCCAAAACATCAGCCTTAGCTTTAAGTAAGGATGTAATCATTAATGGAACATTTTCTATTACCTCCTTGTCAAAATTCAAAAATATAAGAACTGCAAAAAATAGAGATTTTATTACAGGTTGCAAGGGACCAAGTGTTACAAAGGAAATGTTACATCTTTCGAAAAGTGAAGTGACGCTCCACGTCGACATTATCAGATCTTTCTAATTTTCTTGCGCTCGCTCGGCTGAGAATTTTGGAAAATTCGGCCCTTTACTTTCCGAACCATTTCCCGTGAAGTTGATGTTCATTTAGGGGCGCCATTGTCGCGTTTTCCAATGTTACAATTGTAGATTTTACAATACTCAGTAGCGATTGATGTTACGATACGCAAATGGGTAGGCTTGCATCCAACGATGGACGGGTCACATCAGTCGGATTAACATTGAAATGCTGTAGTTGGCGAACAGTAGCAGAACTGAATAACCTCTTAAATAATATTAAGGGTAACGGAAAAGAATGCCGTTTTTCATTGACCGGTTTCGTGTATTGATTCCGTTTTGACTAATGCCATTTGAAAATATGTTTTCTGTTATTTTGGTGACTTTATTTGTCACCAAAATTATATTGTGATTTGTAAAATTAGAACTTTGCGCCCTGATTTACAATGGAATAATTTTTACCAAGTGAAGAATTTATTCGATTGCCTGCTTCTTGCGTAGTTCGTGCGGTATCCATTTGCCCTATCTAAACACATTCCCGATTTTATTAGTCTCTCTTGAACACTCAATCATGAGTATCCGAGGGTGTTTGTAATATTTTCAATCGATAAAGTTGGATTACTGTCAGTATAGCATTGTCTACTTTTCTAGGTGTTCCTTTTCCAGGGCCTATTTTTCAAATCATAATTTCCCAATCGATTTTTTTTTGTACAGCACAAAGGTTCACAAATAAGTACATTACAACTGTTTCTATTGACATTGTTGCAGTTTCTTTTTTTCAAAAAAATGATAAAGAATCAAATTTCGAATAAATTCTTCACTTGGCAAAAATTGATCCATTATAAATCGGGGCAAAAAAAACTAATTTTACGAATCACAATACATTTCTGATAAATTAGGTTATCGAAATAATATAAAAGACGTCTTCCAAGGGCAGTAGTCAAAAGGCAACCAATCCCCGAAACCGGTCAAAAAAAAAAACGTAATTCTTTTCGGGTACCCCTAATATAAGGAAATCACACTGTTACGTTTAAACTCCACAGTCAATCTCTTTTATTTTTTCATATAAGAGCAAATTACATCCAGAAGCATAAAAACAAATGATGAACTGACGTTTAAGCTCAAATTAGCCCGTTGTCATAGCGCATTCCATATTTGAACACAGAATGAAGTTAGTAACACTTGGTCCCTTGCACCATAGATAATAAGACAGTATTATTGTATCATTTCCTAAAAACCATAGACACAACATCAAAAAGAATGTGGTGCATGCAATGTTGTCAACTTCAAAAGAATGATATAAAATGGGATGGAGAATGCGTTTAGTCCGCTCCGTCGAAGAAAGAAACGCTGCAGAAAAGAGAAATAAAAAAAAGCTAGAAGCGCTGAAATATGAAATGATTTGAAAAGAATCAATATGTAGATGTGTTCAGGTATTTAATTTCTGTGTCAGGGCAAAGAAAAGCAAAATCAATATTAACAGATTCAATAAAATCAGTCGATAGTGAAAAGAAAACAATTTTAGCAAAACTAGATATCAAAACTCTTATCTGAGAAAGTGATTTATACTAATTATGTTGAATCTATGGCATCAAAATAAAATATTTGTCTGTGTAAATTAGTATAAACAAAGTCGATTTGGCTTATTACTAAATATCGCTCGAGTATTCCCATCTATTATAAGCTAAACGGTTTAAGAGTTATTAGGTGAAAACCATTCTTTTTGTAGTAAAAGCCACAGGCCCGACGACGATGTGAAAAGACTAGGATAAGCTGCGGTCGCAAAAACTACGAGCCAACGCACAAAAACTAGGCAACTGAACACACAACAATCAAGCGCGCGGTAAAAATCTAATCACGACACAGAGAGAGAAAATCTCGTTCCAAAACGATCTTCGGGCGTTCTGAGAGTCACGATCAAAAATGAAAGCGGTTCAGCGATACGTCATAGCAAAATTCCGTTCCAAAAATGAGCATTCCGAATGCAACACCATACACCACACCATTGACTACAGCCGGGAAACTCTCTGCTGGTATAGGAGATTGAGTGCGCTGGAAAAAGTGACCAAATCCAATTAGTGGCAAGAGTATATAATTTCCGAACTTGGCATCAGCGACAATCCAATTTTGCTCAAGGAAAATGACTAATTCCAAGAAAATATTACTAAATCTATACATAGTTAGGCCAAACATGATCAAGTTCGCACTTGATCATTTTTGCCATAAGTGTGTAGGACATAGGCAACATGATAATTTTTGCTCAAGTAGATTTGAGATGATTTTCAGGACTTAATCATTTTCTCTTGTCCAGAATAGGATTTTTAAAGATGTTTGGTCACATTTGGTCTATTAACTAAAATTTTTGACTTGAGACACGTTTTCCAGCATACCAAAAATTTACTCTATGTTTGTATAAGGATAGCGATGGTGTTCACGGGTAGAATCCATACACTCAATGAGAATTACAATAGCTGATAGGACCCTATGCATTTTAAACCGTTGGAAGTGAAAATATTAGACCTTGTATTTCTTTGGGCTATTCATGAGAGCACTCCTTGATCCTGATTTGCACTTATTCTTGCCAACATATAGACAATGAATCTTTAATTCTTGGTGGATTACATAATAAAAAATCGAAATAACAATGGCACAGCAACTTTACTTTTGCCAATTGTTTAACATGGGCTTCATTATTAGACAATACAAAGTAATTAACTGCAAGCAAGAGCAGAAAAAAATAAAATCACTACTTAATGTGTGCATTTCAATTAGAAACACGATTGCCAACCTTATACAAAACCGCAGAGAACTCTTAGACTGACATACTGAAGCTGGGGCCAGACTGCGCGTGCAAACCGCAATAAAAAACGTACATAAACGAACGCAGGCAAATTCCAACGAACGAAGTGCGATGATTTCGGAGTTAGGTGATCCCAGCCCGCTCGCGGATTTAATCGAAGAAACATTTACAGCATTCTATTGAAAATAGGAAGAATAAGGAAGATCTTTAAAGATATGTATCAGGCCGCTTCGCTAACTTTACAGTGAAGAGGTGAAGAGGGAAGGATTTTTGGGTGACGGTATTTATTTCATTGCAGCCTTTAAAAATCTTACATAGTAGATAACAAAGTATTATGCAGGGTTTCTACACAAAAAACTTACTTGAAAATCATTTGAAACATTTTTTGGTTTAGGCCTCTGTTACCTTGTTAGGTTCAACTTTCGGATCATTATTACAATTTTTATTTATTCTGGACAGGCAGCTTTGCTAATACGTCCAGATCAGATCTTGTAAAGCTAGTCATAATTAATATTAACAAGTTTTTTTGGTACAAAACAAGTCTGTTTTTAAATAGATTGACAGGACCTGCACTAATCACTTGAAATGGTAGTTTATTCCACATGTCCACGATTCGATTTTGCAGGACTTCCTTAAGATTATTGGAATTAAATTTTAAGCAGTTAACTTTTTCGCTGTGACCTCAAAGATTTGTGTTGATGTTGAATATGTAAATATCTATATCTCTATCCCAGAAACATAATAATTTGCGAGAATTTTCAGATTCCCTCTTTGTCTTATTTCCTTGGGAGTAGTCAGTCCAAGTAAATCCAAGCGATCTTTGTAATTTCAATTATTCAAACCCACTAGCATTTAAATTGCCCTTCACTGCACCTTTTCCAGGACATTTACATTGTAACGGACCTTAAGTCCATTATATGCGATCAACAAATGCATCGATTTCCAGTGAAACCCACTGACACAATTCAGCTATTATTTTGACTCGAGCAGCTATGAATCAGCACGATGAAACAATACTTTTACTCGGAATATTTGGATTGCATCATTTCACAGCCTATATAAACCGGCGAAAAAGCAACCAGGGTATCATTCCTCGAGTGGTCATGTCTCCAGATAGCGACGGCACACTTCGGTGTCCCGGCTTCTCGGTCACATGCCATTCCTCGAGTGACCACCTTCCACCAAGGTTGCAACGGCATTCGGCACTCTCTCTCACGAGTTAGGTCAACGAATCCGGCTCTTTGGTTTCCTTTCCTCATTCTCCTTGAGTCTCGAAGCATCAGTCTGTAATCCCACAGACTCGAGCCGTGCCCAGTACAAAATACTAGGAGCACACGCACAATCCTCATCCACAATTCCCACATAACCTCCGTCGCGCAACCCTCGCGTCTCGATAAAGTAATCCGGGCACTCGTTACTTCGGCAAGCGTTATAACTGGCAATATCAAACCTTCGATCAATAAATTCCTTCTACTTCATTCAAAACCGCCTTTCAATACGGATATAACTCGTTAGTTGATACCACCACCTCACATCGAACAATTTGGGAGTCTTGTGAGGGGTGGTCCCTCACAACATCTTCAGAGCTATTGTCATACTCCGAGTAGGTTTCAGATATGCCTTGTAGATCTTTATTGGCAGATGTTGGAAAGCCTGATAAGGATATCAGATAGAAAGGAGAGTTGGCTCTTTTAGCGATTGCAACTATATGTTTTTCTTATTTAAGATCATGACTAATTGTTATTCCAACATCTTTTAGTTGCTTAACTGCTTCTAATTGGGCCTGTGCCAGAAAATATTGTATTGAGGTTGCTTTCCCGATATGAAGCACTACACATTTCTCGGTTTTCAAGGTAAGCAACCAATCTTCTGTCCACGCTTGGATTTTGTCAAGATTGCAACGGTATACCACGATTTTGCTCTGGGGCTGCGCAGCCGATATGCAAACGATATTTACTTTCCAGAAAAGAGCCATACGATCCATTTATTGTTTAAACTCCCGAGCATCGCTAAAAGAGAAATTTAAAGAGATCAATATTCTGACGGTTTATAGTCAGTACACATTCGATAACATAATGTATGTTCGTAAAAACTTCCACAGGTTCCGTAGGTTGGGTGACATTCACAATAGGAACACCAGCTTCAAAAATAAACTAGCCATTACGAGCTCTAGAGACGGAGACGGTGTTCGCTTTTATAAAACTTTGCCCGAGGAATTAACCCTTTTACCAGATACTACATTTAGAAAAATTGTTAAAGATACTTTGTGCTCTAAAGGCTATTATAAAATTGAAGATTTTTTAAGCGATACATTGGTCTGGTCAAGTCGTTTTTGTGTAACATAGCTATGAAAACCATTTGTAAAGTGTTATTATTATCATTATAATTACTATTACGTAAAGCCATTGATTATATAGTGTAGCAATCAATGGTAAAGCCTACAAGCAAGGCATACATGTCTAGAAACATAAGACGTTCGGAAAGTACTGTAAGTCTACTTTGAATAAAAATCTATCTATCTATGGAACAAGTAACAAAGGCCGAAAACAAAAGTATTCTTTAATGTTTAATTTTCTTTTTAGTTCATGTAAAGAGCTACCCCATGAAATTAAAGTACTCAATGGGCCCGATTGTTTTTCTTTGTGAGCTAAATTCAGAATGTCTTCATGCGAGCGAAACAGGAATACAATGCGTCAGAGCAGGATATGAAATGAAAGATTATCACTTTCCCAGCCTAAAACTAATAATCGAACATAAAGCGGCATAATCCAAGATCAGATGAAATGTTTTCAACCTTTTCAGATAATTTTATGTCCGGCAGGTAGTTTTTGTATGTAAAAAGATACAATCGTTTATTTTACATTCCACTCTAACGCGCTGCTTTGTCTCGTTTTCTTGAACTATTTTTCGATATTAGTTCATGAAGGAACGCAATTTAGCCCATTAATGATACGTGCTGTATATTTGTGGATCTACTTTCAGGGAAATAACACTGCTTGGAGGGGATACTGTAAATATTTCCGAATGAAAAACGCATTAGATCCGGCCCTAATGATGAAATGTATCAAAATTGTCATATCGAACCGAATTTTGGTTCTCCTTGTTTTCTCCACTTATTGTATCTTCATAGAACTTCCACCAATTGTCGACAGAGCCGAACTGGGTAGCCCTCGTTTTGAGTACATCCTCGTAAATCTGCCACCAGTTGTTTGCGTAGTATTCTAGCGGGTAAGTCGTGTTTAGATCGTACGATGGTCTCTTCGTTCGTTTATCGTGTGTGATTTTATTATTTTTCATTCGTTCGTAAACGCGGATGATCTCCTCGTACCGCTTCTCCACGCGGCACAGTTCTTCGTACGATAGATGCGAGTGCGAGGTTTCGTTTGCGGCGCTTGCAAGTTGCTTCAACCGCGCGATGAGCGGATCGAAACCGCGATAGACGAAATCTCGCTTCGCGAACGCTATCAACTTCAAAATCACCCCTTCGAACTCGGTCATGTCGAACGATTTGCGCGTTTCGACTGTTCGTATGAATTTCTTCAGCGCTTTATTCTCCGATTTGAAGTCGACGTTTCCGATTTCGAGCTCTGAACCGAAACGGTCCAAATCGCGTTTAGTTTCAATGTTTTTCTGAACGTTGCGAATTGCGAGGGCCTTCCACATCTCTGCCTCGTCGTTTATCATGATTTTCATTTGTTTGCTGCGATCGTGGCTCGCATCGAGGACGTTCAAGCGGATCGGTCGCACTTTTCGAACGTGGAAATTGAGTTTCGGAAGCGGTTTATGCGGTTTAGGCGGGTCCTCATGTAAAAACTCTTCCACTGAACGCATCTCGACGTTTAAATCGAGCTTCGCCTTCTGTCGGAGTAAAGCTTCGCGCTTCCGTTTATTATCGCATTGACCGTGCAGATTTTCAACGACGTCGACCAGTCGGTTTATTTCGGTGACGACGATCCGCTGACCGTACAACATCACCTTGAACTCCATATCGCCGACGTAATTCAAGCTCGTCGTCGACGCCGTAAACTCGTCCTCTTGACTGGAGTACTCCAGCAGTCGGATTAGTTCGTCTTCTTGGTCGGATATGAACCAATCGGTTTCGGAGTCGTAACCGCGGTTGTCGAAGGCCGTGGAGGACGGTCTGCGGGGCTTTGGGATGGGTTTCCGCGACGGTAGGCTCCAGCGCTTCTTTGCATCGTCGGTGACCTCGCGCGATGCGATGCCGCGCAAGGCCTGCGATGCGAAAACGGAATTAGGACACTGTTATGGCATTGCATAGATATTTTTACACTTTTGGAAGGACGTATTGCTATGGTTTTTTAAATGACACATTTTGAAACGTATAATATACAACCACAAAAAAAGAGGATACCTCGCCCACAAACCACAAAAAAATTTAAACAAAATATTAGCTGAAATAAAAATATATATATAATTTTGAGATATGGCAAACACGACAAACTGTGAGAATGGATTGAAAATGACAGAAATTTTGCACTTTTGACTAGTTTGTTACAGAGTTGATATGGAATTTCCTTCCATTTTACTAACCTATCCAGTCCTTTCGATGCATCAGTGCGTCAATGACTTTGCTTCCCTGCTCATTCTAAATTTGCAATAAAAACAATTTTGAAAAAAGAAATTGGGTACTTTATTTTCCCTTAGAAAAAGTGAATAGTAGTCGATATGATGAAAAGCAGAAAAAAATAAAGATGTTAAATTATTGAGTGAAAAGATAATTCAAAATTTAGCCCAAGTATAGAAGTTTTGCAAATACTAATAGATAGATGCCCTGGATTTCTGATACCGCAACTTGCAAGACACTAAATCATTAATTATAATTCAGTCTCCAAAAAATCAAGACTTTAATACATAGACAAAATAATTAACAGCTTTGTTTGGACATGAAATAAATGCAACTAAATTAAATTCCAATTTTTTTTAAATTTCATCAATTGATCAGTGTCGATGTTGTTGAGTTGTCAAGTCGCGATTGAGAGGAACCAATCGTCGCCCATCCTTACATTTTCCTTTATCATCATCATCCAATTCTACCTTAGACACAATCGAGGAAGTAGCTCGAGGATATCGTCTGCTTCTTGATCTACTCGCCAGGTTCGCTATTGGTTAATTGCCGAACCAGTCAAACCTGCCGGTACTGCCATTTTGTGTAACAATAGTCTCCCGTCTCCACAAGCCCTGAAGAGTCAGTTGCATAACCATGTAACATTTAGATCAAAATATCTTGGTTTTTTGTTTGACGTACAGTATTCAATCCATTCTCATATTATTTACAAGGGAAAAGCAGTCGGTCGATTTAGAAACGGCGCCAAACCTTGGCTGAATCCTTGAGTCTCGTCATCGCGGGGTCGCCGATATGTTTTCCACTTGCGTCTTTGGTGGCTTGTATCAGATCGCGAAGAGCGGCCGCGACATCTCGAACCGCGTGTATCAACATAACCTGTGAAAAGATGAAACATAAGTTGTTGTAAGTTGAAATACACAAACAATTTCCAAAGCGCAATATACAAGAACATTCAAAGTACTACAAAAAGATATCAAATGGGAAAAACACATAGTTGCAATCGTTAAATGACCCAACTCTACTAACCGATAAGAAAGGCCTTCCAACATCTATTAATACAGGTGTCTATAAAGATCTAAAACGCATTTGTGAGACCTAATCTTGAGTACGGCTATCAGCTCTGGAGCCCCTACTTATGTAAAGATGTAGATATCCTGGAAAAGGTGCAGTGAAGGGCAACCAATGAAGATTGCTTGGAATTACTTGGACTGACTACTCTCAAACAAAGAAGATAAAGAGGGAACCTGATTAAGACATATTAAATTCTCACAAAATATTACGATGTACCTGGGCCTAAAGAATATTTACAAATCAACTTCCAACACAAATCTTCGAGGTCACAATAAGGCTAAATTTAAATCTAATACTCTCAAGTACGTTCTGCAAAATAGAGTGGTTGACATGTACAATAAACAACTGTTTGAAGTGATTAGTGCAAGCTCTGTCAATCAATTTAAAAACAGACTCAATTTGTACCTAAAAACTTGATAATATTGTTTATGACTAGCTTTACAAGTGGACGTATCAGCAAAGCTGCCTGTCCAGAATAAATAATAATAATAATATGATAATAACTTAGACCACTAATAATATGACATAATTTGGTAATTAAAAACACTATTTAATTATTACAACTTTTATGTGGAGAACCACTAACTTTTATGCCACAACTTTTATGTGGAGAGCCGCTAAGCATTTCTCACATTCCCATTGTGATTCACTTTTCTTTTTCAGTAATGAACACCTTTTACAAAGCCTGGACGGGTTTTGTTTGACAGGATTTGGAGGAATTTGTCTACGGAAATGTGCCCATTGTACAGCCTGTAATCGTAAAGGGCATGCTTTTCCAGATGCCCTTCCTCTTCCTCATGCTTTCCGCAATACCTATCCTATAGTCGCTATATCTTATGTCATGGCTAAACAAAATTTGTACATCACCTCGTTTAAATTTCTTTTTTTTTTGCGTTTATTCTGTACGTTGGAGGCATATTTTTCCTCATCCAACGAACTGTTCTTACTGCATTTACTTTCTTATTTTTTAAATTATGAAATAAAACTGGAGATGAATACCATAATATAGTTGACCGGCAATTCGCCGGCTTCGTGTGTAAGACTTCGGCGTAAGAAGACGGCTTCGGGGGTTAAAGAAAGAACTGACAATCTTGCAAAGACGGGAGTCAATATAGTCCTTACACGAATTGAACCATTCTGTGGTATATAGAAGATAGAAGACTAAAAGATAGAAGATCGAAGTCAAGCGAAAGTAAAAAAACAGAGACGAAAGAAATAAATAAATAAATACAAACGGAGCTGCCATGGAATTCACCGACCGGAGTCGGGCCCATCATAATACTATTTTTTACACTTCTGGGGGGTGAGCAGTGGATTCCGGACTTACGAACCGGCTGTGGTAGGTTTAGGACAGCTGTCTTGCCACATGTGAGCGTTCACCTTGCCACCCATTCACTCCCCCCTTCGAAGCCATAGAATTTGAGATGCGCAAATCGCAGTTTTAGATAATTTTTCTAAGAAAGAGTTGATTATTTTTCTGGAAAGGCCAAGATCTTTAAAGAGGTGAAATAGAGATTTAGCTGGCAGGCCACGAGCGCCAACTTCCACCGCGTGAAGGTGAACAGTGAAGCCGTTCCGGGTTACGGCATTTGCAAGATCATGGTATTTATTTAATTTGTACTCGTGGTCTTTTGGGATATTTGATTCCCATGGAACAGTTAATTCTACAATAAGAGCCACCTTCCGAGATAGAGAGTAAAGAAGTATATCTGGACGGAGGGCTGTGCATCCGAGACTTTCAGGGAATTTATACTGCTTAGAGACCGAATCAACCTCCAGAATCCAATCTGTAGCTTTCTCGATTATTGAATTATTGAAACATTTCTTGGAAAACGACAACGAAACTACTTTCTCTCAGCATTTCTACTTCTCTACTACTTTCTATCAGCAAAAATCATCGCCTGGTGCTTCATCCCCGCCTCCTCGTCTCGGGACATGTGGTAATGCCAAACAAAAAGGGGTGATGGATGGGTGGAATGGATTTGAGAGTTTTTTATGTCTTGCATTTCTCGATACGATATTGATCTAGTTTTGGGGGCTTTTTCCGGTATATAATTCTTGAGGTTTAAAAAAAAAGTTTTGGAATCTATACGTTACCGTTATCGTTTGTTACGTAGATTTTTTTTTTTTTTTTATTTATTAATTTACAATAACTTCATATAATATGTCATATAAACACCATTTACATAATATGGTTGAGTTGGGAGAGATTGAGCACATCCTATGGTGAAAATGTTTATCCGCATTCCTAACTAGGTCAGAGACCCGTATCTAGGGATGCTGATTTTTGTTTAATTGTATCGACGAGCTGACTCTTTTGATATTCTGAACTTAAGTTGTATTGCATGATACATAAGAATATATACATATATACATACGCATACATACACACATACATAAATATATATATATACATACCTACACATATATATACATAGCAAATAATACACGAGATTTGATATTAGTTAGTAATATATAATTTAATAAAACAACTTAAATTATTAGCGAGAGCAATTGAGACTCCGCATACATTGGACCCCTTTCAAGCAGGTACTTCTTTATAAGTATTTTGAATGAATTTAAGTTGTTTGCATTCTTATAACTCTCATTTAAATTATTATAAAATCTCGGCGCAAGGAAGTAAAAATGCCTTTGGGCAAATGAGGACTTTACAATCGGAATATTATAATTCGACCCAGTAGCTTGCCTTGTGTTTTTAGTTTGTTGGCTTCTTGTCTGCTGATCCTTGATTCTGTGAAACTCAATTATATGATCATTATAGCGTTCTATTATTTTTCAGATTGCACCAATTCTATAGTGAGATGTTGCGATTTATCAAGGAAAATATCACTGAAGATCAGTGTGGCATGGAATAATTATGAATTTTCAAAATAGTCACTTAGACCAGTCTGGCTCCAAGGTCGTCAAATATGCTATCACAACAAACTGAGAAGCAATACATAGATAAATGTTGATAATACGAATTAACGAATTGCAGCGACTCTCGATTCCACAGACAGAGCTTCGTAACACGGAATAGAGAAATCGGGAGAGCGGTTGGATCGCAAGAGTGTTCGTAAAAGGTCTGAAGGAGAGGGAGGTTAAAGGCTGAAAAGAGTCGTATAATAATTACCTGTGAATCTGGATTTCCGCTTCCGAGAGACATAGCTCCTAGTTTTACAACCTCCGACAATTGTACTATAAAAATAAAAAAAAACACATTAATTAATTGATTTTGCAAGTTACTCATGATTATTACTTTTCAGTTTTTCATGATTATTACGTTGTTTTTTACCTTAATAAAAATGTTTTCTTTCAAAGAATAATTCCTAACCTTGTAACCTATCTAATACATTTGACAGTTCACTGTTATAGTTTTTCAACACACATATATGAGTATGTGAGTGTTGCAATGTTATAATATGATTAAATAAAACTCTAAATAATGGGTTCTATTAATCAATCAGTCCTTTATAAAAAAAAATATTCGTTACCAATCGATAGCCAAATAAATTGCTATTAGTTTTGCCAGACAATGCTACCAGCGCCACCAAAAAACTTGCCAAAATTTACTATGGCATTGAGCAATCTATTACCGTATAATCTATTACAGGTATATCATCGAGACCAGTTGATTTTTTGTTCTTTGAAGAGTCGATGCATTTTTCTATTTCTTGATTGTTAATTGATAGTTTGATCCTTATTAACCCTTCAGGCCTCGGCCCCTCAGCCGATTAAAAAGTTGATGTCCCAAAAATTTTTAGTAAAAATTAGTAAAAAAAATTAATTATAACACTGCCTCACCAAAACATTAATTACTGCCAAACCACTGTATCCATAATTAAAATAAAACATATTAACATAATAAAACATAATAAAATAAAACAAATTAAATTAAAATAAAATTAAAACGGGGCCGTCACGCTGAATCGTGTTGTGGCCGATATCGGCCAATCGAGGCCTGAGGGGTTAAATGTAGTCTATGTAGAACTCTTTGGATGCTTTCTATTTGTCTAGTTTTCATATATTTTCGTTATTGAATTGCTGATTTTCTATGTTTTTCATTATTTCTGTTTATTTTTATTTTTCTAGTTTTTATGTCTTTGTTATTTTTTAATTTCTATGTTTTTTTTTTAAATATTAGTTTTTTATACACTTTTTTTATAATTTGAAATGTAATTTCATTTGTAGAAATACTATTTTTTGTTATATGTAATTTCTATACCCAGATCGGGTTTTTGAAAATAAATTTTTCTTATTTCTTATTTCTATTTCTTACCCTATATAACGATGGTATTATTTAATCTAATTTAAATTTGTTTATAATGTGTTGGAACTACCTGGCAACTATCTCGATAGCGCTATAGTCGGCTGTACGAGATTGAGTTATCGTGTAAATCCCACCATTGTTTAAGATACTTGTTCGATAAAGTTATTGATACCAAAGTTACCTATTGGTCGTTCCACAAAGGCCTTATAAAATCAGGAAGGAAGTTTTGCGCCTTCCTGTAGTAAATACTTACCAATAGTCTTGACTGCGTCTCGCGCGGCTTCCGCCAGCTGTTCCTGGCTTCCTGCAGCTCCACCGACCAGAGTCTTCGTATCCTCAACCAAGGACTTTGCAGTCTTGAGGATTGCTTCTCGGTGATCAGAGAATGAATCCGAGTCCTTCTCCGCATGCAGAGTTCCTGTAGAATTATAATTATGACTAAGAGATTCTGTTCCTTGTAGCGTACTACTTTAGCGCTATGCAAAAAAATATATAAATAAATTAATATAATAGTTTTAAAAAAAACACTAAAAACACGCTTTTATAAATGCATGTAAAAACCACATCATCAGACCTTGAAACCTAATCGTGGTCAAAGTTCATTCCAAGACTTTTCTAACAAGTCCAAACACAGCTATGATACGATGTTTAATCATGAAGTTCCAGTTCATATCTTCCGACTCCATCATCAGATCAGTTCGACAGTATCATATTATTGTATTGTCATCAGAACTACATACAGCTGCCAATTTTCATGACGCTACGATCCTTGGAAGATGGTTAAATTAGTTACCTTAGATTCCATTACATAGTTAGCTACATACAGGTCGACCTGATGAAAGCGTGTTAAAATCGAAGTATTGATTCAAATTTAGCACCATCAAAATAAACTACCAAACAGTGACAATAGCGTACGGTGGCTGGTATATGACAGAGTAGGTCGGTGTCAACGACAACGGGTGAACCTATCACCCCAGGCTGGTATAACGATATATGATCGTTCTTTCAGCCGTGGGATGAGTGTAGATACTTAGAGACATAGTTAGTGTAATATATAGCTCCATCAGGAAGCCTGTCAGAGTCCAACACCGCATGCGAGACAGTCCTCAGATGTCTCATCATGAGTCTCATCTCATGAGTCATCATCATGAGTCATCACCAGTCTCAGATGTCTGTGTCTCACATGCGAGACATTGAGAAGCACTCAGCGGGCCGCCTCGCCATTGACTACCAGTTATGGTTGAATTTCTCCGTCCTCATAACTAGTTACGGGTTCGAGATCGCTTGTGCGTTCTTCTGCCTAATGCAAGCGGCGATTTAGTTTAAATCTTTAAATTCAATTTCTTTCGCAAAAGAGAGCACTGCGTAGCATGTATCAGGTAACGACTAGGACCTCATGCAAAGAATATTTCAGCAAGGCAAGAGTAATGACTATGTATTTGACGTTCATATACTAGTGTTTAATGTATGCTAGACAGCACCTCGCAGAAACTGCAATTAATGCAGACATTCACTCGCATCATACCCGCGGTAGCTCCCTTTTATGCATACCCCGAATACGACTGGCAAAAGTACATAAAAGCTACTTGTACCTTAGCATTAAATTCTATAATCTACTCCCAACAAAATTTAAACAGCTGGAGGACATACAATTCAAAAAAAACATCAAGGAGATCCTGATAGGCCACCCTTTCTATAATCTGGCTGAATTTGAGGGCCATGATTTTTCAAATATTGTACCCATTTAAATTACTTAAAAAGTAGAGCCTTATTGTCTGATTATTTTATACGGTCTTATATCTGTACTTTTAGTTTAAAATGCATAACGTAGATTTAATTTGATTATTTAGCATTTTACTGACAATTTGAATATTGCGATGAATAATTTTACTACGTATCTTTTCGAATTACTAACTACTTCAAATATTAGGCTTCTATTTTGATTACTTATATTTATAGTTTGACAATCTAGTAGTTAATTCTTGACTACCTATGTATGTTCAGTAGAGTAGTAACGAGACTTACTACCTAACCCAATTATCTCTATAATAAGTCTTTAGCCGTCAATTGGACACAACGAAAATGTAAATGTAAATGTAAATCATCGCGGACCGAAGCATTTTTTGCCCCACTGTTCACGCGAGATCGGGTAGCGGATCGGTCGTTTCAAGAGCGGCTGTTATTAGGCCAACAGCCACTCCCGCTCTACAGGAAACAATGTCATTTCTAGACTCCCCCGGTCATCAGTCGGAATGCACAGTCGATTGGCTGATGCGGCACGGTGCACAAACCGTCCAGGCGCTCCCGAAGAACGACTCCCAGGGGAAACTGACCCTCAGGGCACAGAGTCCTACCTAGACTCGAACTTTTACTTGGACGCTACCGGATGGGTGTTGACTTGTCAGTTGGGAGACCCAAGAGCACATCCGGTCACAATGGTCCAACTTCACAGGGTCCGCTAACGGTATATGACAGACAATACTCATCTAGGCACTATTGTATGAGGAATAAACATCGTTATTGTATGAAGAATCACCGAGATCTGGAAGACCATCTGAGTTAGACATGGAGAATAACAGCTATATCCATACAGATCTAAAGTCCCAAATAAACATGCCCAAATAAAAACATGGCTACGCAAGAACACCGACGAAACCCACTTTAAAGAATGGATAAAAAACGCAGGATGCAGGCAAACAAAGAACGCGGTTCCGGAATTGTCTAAAAATACTTGCCCGCAACCTCACCAGATTAAAAAGGGACAAAATCCATAGTCATAGGTACTAGGACAGGCCACTGTCCCCTAAACAAACACCTGTTTACCATAGGTGTGACAGACAGCCCTCTATGCAGAGGATGCATGGAGGAAGAAGAAACGCCACAGCATGTGCTCATGGAATGCAGGAGCGTGGCAGAGCAACGGCAAGAATACTACAATCTCCAGCATCCGTCCCGGAGGCCTGTAACAACCCAAACAGGCTGCTAACCTTCTGGGACAGCCTGGGTTGGCTGGAGTAACATAAACATAAATAGAAACATGAGCCACGCACAACGGCCCAATCAAGAGGCCAAGTGTGGGAAATAGCCCAGGAAAACTAACTAACTAACTAACTAACAGGTCTAAAGTAAACTGTTCAAAAATTCACCTGCGCTTGCAAACAGGATAGTGGTATCCAGGTCGCTGATGATGGCAGAAACGGTCGACACGGCATCTATGCAGGCTTGAGTACCCTTAGATCCTGCTTGTAGTGCTGCCAGCACGCCTCCCACCTGCGATTATCAAGAGATTTATTAACCCCTCATGCACGTAACATCCATTTGGGGATCCAATATGGCGGCCGCCTACAATCCGTAACATCCATTTGGGGACATCGCGCTCGCCGCTGCGAAAAATGCAATTTACGATTCGAATCGTCGTAGTTAATGCTTTCTGACCGCGGAACAACATGGCCAAATAATCTTTCATTCGCCGGCCAACGACGATACAATCGATCGCCCATTTAAAAAGTCAGCATTAGACGTCAAAACACCAGTCTCGATCGGCCACCCCGCGGCGGCGTATAGTTCCGCGAAATGTTTGTTTTGTGGAGTGTTTTGTGGATATAAGTGAAGTGTTTACCGGATAAAAGTGAGTAATTTCCATTTTTAAGTAGTTTAGGCATTAGGATTAGTCAATTTAGACAGTCCATTTGCTGTTTTTCACGAATTTTCGAAGAAAACACTTTGGCAACAACAAACGGCTCGCGAAAAAATGGCCGTTTTTATTTTGTAATGTTTGTGAAACATCCCGATATATCGCGAAACATGACGTAATGTCGCTTTAATTTACTAATAAAATAGGTATTGCTTCATTTACATCCTAAGTTATCACATAATTAGGCGTATTTTGAACATTATATGTTGTTTTCTAATATGGCTCGCGAAAATGAAACTTGTTTTGATAATTACTATGAGAGAAAAAAGTGCGATTTTCCATAGTTTTTCGATGAAATGTGACTCTTTGGAGTATAGTAATTAGTTATTAGACATATAATAAGTCTATGATAAGACAATATAATTGAAAAAATCTAACGAATTTTATATTATGGGCATTCAAAGTTTATTATTAGGTTCGGATGCGGGAACTCTCAAAACTTTAGATTTTTCTATAATATCAGACAAAGCTCAAAGTTCTGGTGTGATTTCTAAGAAGTGTGATGTAGTAATAAAGTTATTTTGAAAGAATTTCATATAAAAAAATACCATAAGTAGTCACAAATTAAAAATTAAAAAAATTTTTTTTTACGAGAATACATAAAAATTTTCTTGGCTGAATAAATAAATATTTTTTCCGTATTTTTGTATGCAAATAAGTAAAAAAAAATATCGTTTTGGTAAAGCATTTAATAAAGAACATAACTGTATTTACAATTTTTGATATTTACAAAAACTGTATTTACAAAAAAATCAAAATGATTTTATAGGCGAGTTTTTTCAGTTTGCCAATTTTGTAATATTTATTCATTATTATCTTAATTGTTTTACGATATAAGGTTATAATGTTTTATATGTCAAATTTCAATGTGATCATTTTTATCTTTATCTTTTTTAAATACGTTTAGTGGTTTATAAGTTATGATCGTTTTTCTCAAGGCCGTTGACTCGCGTCGACTTTTTTGCACGAATATGTCGCGCGCAAAAGTGATTGAGTTTTTACCTCGCAACAGGAGGGGTTAAATCTACTGAACTATTGCAGTTATTCACTCAATTTCATAGTTGCACGATCTGTACCTTTTCAGTGACATGTCGTGCGGTCTCGATGACGTCGTTCCGCGCTCTCTCGTCTCGTCCCAGCTGACACATTCCTCCCGCGCGAACCAACTCTACTAAAGCAGCTCCGAGCTCTACAACAGCTGATCGAATCCTATAACAAAACATACAAATGAGCAATATTAAAACTTAAATATTCTATTTATGAAACAAACACTTCAACTACTACGGGTAAACCCGCCACCCCAGGAAGGTATAACGAATTTATCGCAGAGCGTGGGGGCGCCTTTGCCTGTCTTTTACTCGGGATCGGGTGGCCAACCAGTCGTTTCAAGAGTAGCTGACATTAGGTCGACAACCATTCCCGCTGCTTAGGCAATTTGTATAAGATCGTTTCCAGACCCCTCCGGTTATCAGCTCGAGTGCACAGTCGATTGGCTGACGCCGCAAGATTCGCAAACCGAAGGTATCAGCAACCGAAGGTATCACCCATAGGATCTCATCCACCTGCCGCGACAGGGGAAACAGAGTCCTTTTCAGGTTCAATTATGGAAAGGACTCTGTTTCCCCTTTGAGTTAAACCAAGAGTTGAGCCGACCCAAGATAACTGGCAGGTCATATGGCCCAAGCTACACGTGAAGCCTTAACTGCCTATGAAGCAAACAGATACAATATGTGCTTATACTAACATTTCTTACATTACAGTTGTCAATAACCATACCTTTGAGCGATGTCAGCATTGGCGGTGGTAGCTGCCGCTCCGACTGCATCCTGAGCGAGCTGAGCGTATCGATGTCCTGCATCACCTCCGAGCTGTGTAAGACGAGACGGATCCGAAGAAGACTTCGCCGTCTAAAAGAAAAAAACATTTTTTAGAGCGTCCATCTCACTCATAATCGCTTTCGTTTACAATTTTTCAAGCAAAAGCCTCGGGTATAATTATGGCTGCGGGTGAGATGAGAGGCCGGCCAGTCTTTCCCCATAGGGTACGCGGCGCGGGGATTACTAATAGTTCGCCGTAATTTTTAGGGTAAACGGCGTATAAAGGTGCTCCCTCACCGGAAGCATTCGCCTGTAATGTAACGTTACAGATTCGAGCATTAACCCCTCGCGTACCAGACGGCCCGAAACGTCCAGAATTGATATTTACCGTCGAACCCCAGACGGCCCGAAATGGCCAGGCGAGGCCGACCGCTAATTATGGATTATTTAATCGACTAATAATTATGAATAATCTTTATTGCTTTACATAACGACGTTACAAATATCTAATAGCAAATTTCAATAGGAACATAAAACAGGTCTTTTTTAAACGATCGGTGTGACAGTTTCGGAGTAATCGTTTTTTTTCTGAAACGCCATCTTTTTTTTGAGACTCGCGAATTTCTTACGGGCCGTAAGGCACACATTAAAATTCAAACCGCGGGCCGCGAGGGGTTAAATCAGTGAGGGAGGAGATCCGAGCATTACAGTGCGCAACCTGTAATGATACAATCTGTAATATTTTGATACAACTTGGAACATAAATGCGCAGCACTTGTAACTAGATAGATAGATAGATAGATTTTTTATTCAAAGTAGACTTACAGTACTTTCCGAGCGTCTTATGTTTCTAGACATTTATGCCTTGCTTGTAGGCTTTACCATTGATTACTACACTATATAATCAATGGCTTTACGTAATAGTAATAATAATAATAATAACACTTTACAAATGGTTTTCATAGCTATGTTACACAAAAACGACTTGACCAGACCAATGTATCGCTTAAAAAATCTTCAATTTTATAATAGCCTTTAGAGCCAAAGTATCTTTAACAATTTTTCTAAATTTAGTGTCTGGTAAAAGGGTTAGTTCCTCAGGCAAAGTGTTATAAAAGCGAACACCGTCTCCAATGAAAGATTTACTCACTTTTGCTAACCTAGAGCCCGTAATGGCTAGTTTATTTTTGAACCAGGTGTTCCTATTGTGAATGTCACCCAACCTACGGAACCTGTGCAAGTTTTTACGAACATACATTATGTTATCGAATATATACTGACTATAAACCGTCAGAATATTGATCTCTTTAAATTTCTCTTTCAGCGATGCTCGGGAGTTTAAACAATAAATTGATCGTATGGCTCTTTTCTGCAAAGTAAATATCGTTTGCATATCGGCTGCGCGCCCCCAGAGCAAAATCCCATACGACATTATACTATGGAAGTAGCTGAAATAGACAGTTCTGGCAGTAGCTTCATCAGTTAGTTGCCTTATTTGACGTACCGCAAATGCTGCCGAGCTAAGTCTTCCAGCTAATAATTCAATATGAGGACCCCATTGAAGTTTATTGTCTATTGTAATTCACCGCCCATAACAATATAGGTGAGATAAGTTGAGAAACGTGAGAAGAGACAAGAGTTGAGAAACGCCCATCTTTCGATCGAATCTATGTTACATTACAGGCGAATGCTCGTCAGTCAGGGAGGCAGTATTGTAACATAATGCTCAAAATCGAATCTAAAATAATAAATACAAACGGAGCTGCCATGGAATTCACCGACCGGAGTCGGGCCCATCATAATACAAATTTTTTTTTTTTCACACTTCTGGGGGGTAAGCAATGGATTCCGGACTTACGAACCGGCTGTGGTAGGTTTAGGACAGCTGTCTTGCCACATGTGAGCGATCACCTTACCACCCATTCACTCCCCCTTTGAAGCCATAGAATTTGAGATGCGCAAATCGCAGTTTTAGATAATTTTTCTAAGAAAGAGTTGATTATTTTTCTGGAAAGGCGAAGATCTTTAAAGAGGTGAAATAGAGATTTAGCTGGCAGGCCACGAGCGCCAACTTCCACCGCGTGAAGGTGAACAGTGAAGCCGTTCCGGGTTACGGCATTTGCAAGATCATGGTATTTATTTAATTTGTACTCGTGGTCTTTTGGGATATTTGATTCCCATGGAACAGTTAATTCTACAATAAGAGCCACCTTCCGAGATAGAGAGTAAAGAGTTATATCTGGACGGAGGGCTGTGCATCCGAGACTTTCAGGGAATTTATACTGCTTAGAGACCGAATCAACCTCCAGAATCCAATCTGTAGCTTTCTCGATTATTGAGAAAGGTTTTGTAGTTAAATGTTTTTTGCCTTCAGAGCCATCCCGCACAAACTGTATTGGGGGTTTGGAGGATACTGTCAAACCCTTGTTAGCACGAGCCACTGAGAGACTAATTACCTCGCGAATAACAGCGAGAATTTTGTCATGGCGGTAAGTGTACCGTCCTTGATCTAAGGCCACCTTGCAGCCAGCTAGAATGTGTCTAGCTGTGCAAGGGGTATTGCTACAGAGGGGACAAGAACTATCCTCGGCAAAGCTCCAACGAGCGAGGTTACTGGGGTCTGGAAGTGTATGCTGAAAGGCATTCAAATAAAATTTCAGCATCTCTGGCGTCGAGTCATAGAGCATTACCTTCCAGTGCATTGGAGGCGGAATGCAAAAGTCCCCAATTGTTGTCCAATCATTCTGGCATTGATACATTAAGCTTGGATCACACGAAGCGTATTTGCTCGCTGCGAGTATTCGAGCGAGTACTCGCTGCCTGCCCGTCACATATAGCAAATTCGATTCACTCGTTTTGCGCGAATTTCTACACTCGGTTGGTTCTCCAAGCACTGAAATGTCGTCTGTCGGACCTCATCGCGCGCGTCTAAAACAACAGTTGATTCGGTTGGCATGTGTTGACTTACAAGAACAAATGCTGACTAAGATTATAACTCACAAGAAAAAATTATTTTATTAAGTTCTGATCTACATGAGTCTTTTGTATTTTAAATTTTTATCTTTCAGTGATCTTCGGTTGTTATTAAGAATCCTAAATGAATAAGTTCGTTATCCAACTTTAACAAATCATCTTCTCGCGCGTTTTTACGCATATAATTACTGTTACTGGTATCCCACAATTCTTCGTACTTTTTTTACACATCCTTAATCTCTGTTTCACCTCTTTAAAGATATTGGTCTTTCCAGAAAAATAATCCACTCTTTCCTAGAAAAAATATCTAAACCCGCGATTTGCGCATCTCAAATTCTATGGCTTCAAAGGGGGAGTAAATGGATGGTAAGGTCACATGTGGCAAGACAGCTGTCCTAATCCTACAACAGCCGGTCGTTAGTCCGGAATCCACTGCTCACCCCCCAGAAGTGTAAAAAATAGTATTATGATGGGTCGGTGAATTCCATGGCAGCTCCGTTTGTATTTTTTTATTTTTAACACGCTTTTGTTAGGTCGACCTATATGTAACTATATGGAATCTAAGGTAACTAATTTAACCATCTTCCAAGGATCGTAGCGTCATGAAAATTGGCAGCTGTATGTAGTTCTGATGACAATACAATAATATGGTACTGTCGAACTGATCTGATGATGGAGTCGGAAGATATGAACTGGAACTTCATAATGGAACATCGTATCATAGCTGTGTTTGGACTTGTTAGAAAAGTCTTAGAATGAACTTTGACCACGATTAGGTTTCAGAAGCCGGAAGATGGACATTCCATGATGGAATGTCCATCTTCTGGACTGGCATTCCATGATGGAATATCGTACCATAGCCATGTGTATGTGAATATCGTATCATAGCCCAAAAGCGTGTTTTTAGTGTTTTTTTAAAAACTATTAATTTGTTTATTTAATGAATTATGTCAATATTCCTCCATTTTAGAGCATCTTTTTGTGATTGAGTTATGATGCATCCACATTAAAACTAGTTTGTGAGCCGAGCGGCGCGCAAACTAAATTCGTAGCGAGTAGCACGCTCGCAGCGATAACAATTGAAGATCTTCAATTCTACTCGCGGCGATTTTGATCGCCGCGAATTAATCAAATCGCACACCTATCGAGTTTGCTTGCTGCGATTGCATTTGCAACGAGTATTTGCTCCGTGTGACCAAAGCTTTACAGGCGAGTTCTCTCGGTGAGGGAGCACCTTAAGAGGTTACGAGGAGAGGAATGATACAATTGTGCTTACCATATCAGTAGCAATACGAGCGATCTCTTTAGCAGCTCCGACCATTCTAGTTTGGTAGTCGACAAAGGAGTCCGATTCGTTGTATGAGCCGATGAGGGACATTCTGCAAAAGAATCATAGTTAGTAACCTCTTTTTAAAAATCTTATAGAATTTTAAAACATACAATCTTTTTAAGTAGTGTAGGCCAACTAGAGTTATCAACTACAACGGGCGAACCCGTCACCTCAGGAAGTTTAAACGATTAGTCGTTCTATCTCCCTGGAGTGAGCGCAGAAGACTTGGACAAAATAGTCCACCGTCAAGCTCCGCCACATGCCTGTAAGAGGCCAACGCCTTAACCGCGAGATAGCCAGGAGTGTTACCCAGCGGGCTTACACTCACTCCCTTACTTCCAATTGTGACCAGATTACTCCAGTCTCTCGATTGGTTACAAGTTCGAGGTTGCTTGCGCGATCCTCTCCCTTACGAAGCGGTGAAACGGTGTATACAGAATCTATCGCGGACCACGGCAACCCAGGATCGAGTAGCAGATGGTCGTTTCAAGAGCAGTCGCCATAAGGTCCGCAACCACCCCTGCTCTATAGGAAACAGTGCTGGTTCCAGAATACAACTGTTAGTTAGAGTGCACAGTCGATTGGCTTACGCCGCACGGTGTGAAGACCGTCCAGGAGCGCCAGAAGGTTGATTCCTAGGGGAAACTAGCCCTAAGGCCAGAGTCCTGCCCAGGCTCGCACTTCATGCATTCAGGCCGCTGGATGGGTGTTGACCCGTGAGTGTGACCAACCCTGAACAGAATGGGTCTTCGTGGCCAACCCAACAAGGTCCCATTAGCTCCCGAAGTAGTGTAGGCCAAGTAGTTATGATCCCGCCTATGTATTAATTGAAGAGTTTAGTTTACCTATGATCGGTGACCCTCTCCATGGCGCGGGTGACATTGTCCACCAATCCGGAGACCAGACCTCGCTGCGCCGAAACCTCCTCGCAGTTGTTCAGGAGCTCGGTGAGAGCACTGCGCACTCCGATGCACTCGTTATCCACATCCGAATGGGAAGCAGTCGCCTAAATCAAATAAAACCGATAGAGCATGTCAGAATTTGCTGAAATATGATTATGATTATGATTTAAATTAACAATGGAGTTTATAAAGATCTCAAATGTGAAACTTATGATGCATCCCACATACAGTGTTTCAATTTATTATTATTATTATTATACAAAACCTTTCTCAATAATCGAGAAAGCTTCATTGGATTCTTAAGATCTGAAAATCTCGGATGCACAGCCATTTCGGACGCCGGAAATGTCAAATATAGCTATCCTTAGCATTTTCAATGTTTTTGATTGTATTGTGAAATTGAATTTTCATTGATTTTGATTTATTTTCCATTTGATTTAATTATTTCGTATGACATTGGGTAGGGATTACTCTGTGTCGTTTAACACAGCATTTATTTCTTGATTTATTGTAGTTTTTTTTCTGGCTTCCAAAAACTTAAGTCATTTTTTTATTTTTATTTTTTATTTAGGTAAAAAACAGTCATAAACAATTGTTTTAACAAATACACTTAAATAAATAGACCTACATTACCATCAATTTTAACAAAACTTGTAAATGTAGCCACAACAATGTAAATTTCTAGTCGGATCGAACTATTTTCATTTAGTACCTAAATTATTAGCTGTAAACTAAAACTAATGCAACAACAAATCACTCAATTGTTTCTTAAAAGTAATTAATGACACTGAGAATATATCTATGTCGTTCAAAACTTCATTATAACACATGCAAGAGCGTCTGAAGAAGGTATTATTTGCGTAGTTTGAATGAAAAGAGGGAATATAGAAAGTATCTTTTGAACGTGAGGAGGAAGACCGCGGGATTTTAAAAAGATTTTTTTCAAAGTAATACGAAAATAATTATACTAACGTTGGGATTTCCACCCGCGTTCTTGGCAGCGGCGACGAGTTGTACGGAACCCTCTAATACCGTTTTGGTGCAATCGAGCAACGATGACTGAGCCCTGGATTCCATCACCAGAGAAGCGGCACCCTCAGACGCGGAAACCAGAGAATTCGCATAAGTAGCCTGTAAAAAATAACCCATCAATTATCTATACTAATATTATAAAGTAATGTTTGTAATAATAAATACAAACGGAGCTGCCATGGAATTCACCGACCGGAGTCGGGCCCATCATAATACTATTTTTTTTTTTTTACACTTCTGGGGGGTGAGCAGTGGATTCCGGACTTACGAACCGGCTGTGGTAGGTTTAGGACAGCTGTCTTGCCACATGTGAGCGTTCACCTTACCACCCATTCACTCCCCCTTCGAAGCCATAGAATTTGAGATGCGCAAATCGCAGTTTTAGATAATTTTTCTAAGAAAGAGTTGATTATTTTTCTGGAAAGGCCAAGATCTTTAAAGAGGTGAAATAGAGATTTAGCTGGCAGGCCACGAGCGCCAACTTCCACCGCGTGAAGGTGAACAGTGAAGCCGTTCCGGGTTACGGCATTTGCAAGATCATGGTATTTATTTAATTTGTACTCGTGGTCTTTTGGGATATTTGATTCCCATGGAACAGTTAATTCTACAATAAGAGCCACCTTCCGAGATAGAGAGTAAAGAGTTATATCTGGACGGAGTGCTGTGCATCCGAGACTTTCAGGGAATTTATACTGCTTAGAGACCGAATCAACCTCCAGAATCCAATCTGTAGCTTTCTCGATTATTGAGAAAGGTTTTGTAGTTAAATGTTTTTTGCCTTTAGAGCCATCCCGCACAAACTGTATTGGGGGTTTGGAGGATACTGTCAAACCCTTGTTGGCACGAGCCACTGAGAGACTAATTACCTCGCGAATAACAGCGAGAACTTTGTCATGGCGGTAAGTGTACCGTCCTTGATCTAAGGCCACCTTGCAGCCAGCTAGAATGTGTCTAGCTGTGCAAGGGGTATTGCTACAGAGGGGACAAGAACTATCCTCGTCAAAGCTCCAACGAGCGAGGTTACTGGGGTCTGGAAGTGTATGCTGAAAGGCATTCAAATAAAATTTCAGCATCTCTGGCGTCCAGTCATAGAGCATTACCTTCCAGTGCATTGGAGGCGGAATGCAAAAGTCCCCAATTGTTGTCCAATCATTCTGGCATTGAAGGCCAATAGCATGAGCCATACTCTTGCTGTCGTAATCTCCCCGCAAAAGAGACTTCTTCAAGTCCACGTCGCTCGTGGTTGTACTGCCATACCCCAGACCAGTGCCATTCTGGCTGATTCCAGTAAGGAACTTTTTGTGGAAGTCTACGCGGGCTTGTAGTTCATTTGAATCACTACGGCCACTTATTACGTGCTTCGATATTGCCGGATCTTTGGAATTGCACAGAATCGAATTTTTGGTTATTCTGGAGTTGGCGTAGAGCAGAGAGGGCAGTTTAAGCGCTAGCCCAAAATTTTGTTTGGACCTGAAGAGAGTCGAGGGGTCAGCTGGTTTGGCTAAGGACAGCCAGGATTTTAAACTAGCTGTCACCAGCGCATCTAGACGGGACAGTTGGGTTTTGGTAAAATCGTAAATAAGAAAGGGCCATGACAAATGTGACGTTAGATAATTGTCATAGATCCAGGCCTTACGAGGGCCAGAAATTAGCAAGGCATCTATTTTCGCCAGGCAACTTTTGAAATGCTCTATAACATGATCGCCCGAGACGTCTTTTCCCTGATGGGTGATTTTTCTGCCGAGGAATTTGAAATGATTGTTTGGGTCTATAAGGGAGATATTAGAGCCCTTATAGACCAATTTGGGGTCATAGGATGTAAATTTTGTGCCCATGCGGGCGAGTCCAAGGCAAAAACATTTGGAGGGCTTCACTTTTATACAGCCTGACCAGTCGCAGAAAAGCTCCACTTTCTGTAATAGCAGGGAAAGCTGCTTGGGGCTTCTGGTGATGAAAGTTAGGTCGTCGGCAAAAGCGAGGCACGACGAGGTGTATTGGCCGTCTGTTTTAAAACGGTAGCCCCACTTCCTGTCAAACTGGGTCAGGCTTTCCAGAAGTATATTAAAAACTATATTAAAAATCGTCGGGGAGAGGCAACAGCCCTGAAATAGTCCAATTGAATATGGTATAGAGCGGGTAGTCCATTCTTGCGTTTTAACATGGAAAGTCAGACAGTTGTAGTAGGAGGCTACAATGTCACGCACGACTGGTGGGAAGTTGTACCAGCGGAGTGCAAAGTGGAGGAGACTGTGTCGGACTGACCCAAAGGCATTCTCTAGGTCGAGCCAGCATACATTGATTTGGCGTTCGTGCTGTCTCGCATCCTTGATGGCAGCAGCCAGGAGAGAGTTGTGCTCGAGGCAGCCCGAGACGCCGCGCGTTTGTATGTAGGGGATTATCTCCGAAACTGCTTATCCGATTTTGAAAATTCTTTCACTAATTGAAAGCTCCATTATCGACGAGTGCTATAGGCTATATTTTATTGTGATAAATATTGGTTTTCAATACGAAATCACAATATTTGTAAACCGAGTCGGAGAAAAATGAGCTAGTGAGTTGTTTTATCGGCATGCGCTGAAGAAACGATTTGATATAAATAATATCTATCAAAAACATCGGCCTCAAAGAGATCTATAAAAAAGTCGACGACAGCATATATCCAACTTTTATATTTAAGATACGATAACTGCTTTTATGTATCAAAAAAGTAAGAAAAAAAGTAGACAGTGTTTGTCGAAGACATTATCAATAAAATAACAATTCTTAACCGAAGTTAAGCAGCGGCGGGCGCAGTCAATACTGGGTTGGGTGACCACCTGTGTTTGACTGAGTGATGCTACAAATGCCCGCCTAGAACATGGTGCCAATAGGCAAGAAGGCGGGTTCCACGAAAAGGCAAAAAAAAAAATGTGACAGGTTTTACGGAGGCAACCCTATTCCTCCGCGTTGAGGAAGACAGTAGCTTCAATTTGGTGTAAAAATCAATGTAAATCTTGGCAGTCGCCTGTCATTTCTGAGAGTTGAAGGTCAAAAATATAGCACTTTAGAAAAATGATCATAAGAAAGAAACTACTTAATAGATCACGAAAAAAAGAATTGTAGAATGATCGCATTGAAATTTGAAATATAAAACATTAAAAAACCTCCATTTTGTAAAACAATTAGATAATTATCAATAATTATTAGAAAGTCGGAGAACTGATAGAAGCTAAATTATTCAGCGATATAGACGTTTTATCTCAAAATACGAAACCCTATCTAGAAATTGTAAACACATTTGTGTACGTTATTACATGCTTTACCAAATCTATTAGTTCGTTTAATTTATTTTCATACATATATCCGATGAGAAGCTACATAGTATCCGAAGAGAAGCACAGATAGAGCAATAGCAGTACTCAACTAAGTGCCCCCAGAATACAAACAATTATATTAGGGATTCTAGACTGCGAGAAGCACGACTGAATAATCTACAATACAGAATTTATCCGTCATTCTCACACATATCTAACAGGGAGTGGTTGCACTGTGATTTTGGTGTAAATTCAGTTCGTTGAGAGCGCCGTTTGTCGCGCCGTGCTCGTACCCGTTTTGGGACATTACTGAGCATTGACTACAATACATCGTACCCGATTCGGGACGTTACTGTCTTGACGGTTATGCAATATGAGCCACTCCATTGTGCATTGCATTTACTACATTCTCGAATACGTACCAATTGCGTGACGGTATGGCCGAGGTTTTCGGCTTCGTTCTTTGCGGCCGCTCGCAGCGGCTCCAAGCGTTCCAGCATCTCTGTGGCAGCCGACTCCAGATGCTCAGTATATCCTACGAACAGAAATACAGAATATATAGACATCTGATCTCAAACTCAATCATAGTAATGCTTGGATGGAGGAGTTCGATAATCACCGCCTAGCGGAAGTCATTGTTAAGAGGAGAGGCTACGAACCCTAGGACTCGAAACATTGGAGGGACGCAGAAAGTGAGGGGACTCAATCGAGACCTACAAGATACTTTCGGGATGCTACAGTTGTGTTGATGTACGAATGTATACAATCAATAAGAACTCACATCTTCAAGGGAAAGTTAGCAGCAATTTGTATATCAAATTTGTAGATGATCCGTGGAGCGCTTTGCCCATCAAGCTCACACGGAATCAGGTGGCCAATGGACCGTTTCTAATATAAATGACGCCAGATCAACAGCTACCCCGCTTCTTAGGAAACGTATGCCACCAGACCCCCCCCGGCTATTCCCCGGATTGCACAAGCGATTAGCTGACACAGCCCGGTAAGAAAACCGCCCAGTTCCGCCTAAAGTATTCCCTTGAATCGGAACCACAGATCCAAACTGTCAACGACTGTAGGTTACAGCCAAAGGCAGAGTTCACGGTGGCCCTTTCCAGGTTAGTCCCTCTTTCGAAGAGGCTGGATGAGAGCTGAGCCGTAAGTTGGGCCGACATTAGATATAAGCAGACCATCGGGCCCAAGCTGCATGATCCCAAAAGTTATTTTTAAAAAGAGATGGCAGTTTCATCAAGTATGATAATGGAAAGTGACATAAATCAAGAAATGTACATCAGATATATTAATATAAATTAATGCTACTTGGCTGTTATTTTCATATATAAAAATTCAGCCTGCATACGTTTGGGCTTGTAAAACTCTAAAAGCAGTTGGTCGATTGATTTAAAATTTTGACACAGTTGCATTGGAATAAGTGCATGTTTTTATACTAAAATGAAATGTTAAAAACAATGCCGCATTTGAATACACAAGACTTGTAACAAAAACTGCTTATTTTGTTGTCTTGTTTTTCGCACCTTTGTGCAGATTATGTTCGCTGCACCCGTTTTTCCATGTTTTCCCCGTGTTTAGTCATGTTTCCTGTTGGTTTTCGCTGTTTTCATGACTTTCTCCCATATTATGACAATTAAATGAACCTTTTACGAAATTTCGTAAACATCAAATTTTTGACAGATAGAGCTGTGCAGTCGTAATTTTTATCGCTCTAGGCGATTCTGGCGATTAATCGCGGTTGTGCTGGTCTAGCCCTACCTGTTATGGCTGACTTCCGCCGTCCTGCAATCATTCTATTTCGCTTCAACATGGCTAAGAGACAGACAGAGAGATTGGGCTGTGAGAATTGGCGACCGCCGTAAGGAGTAAATCGGAGAGTGACCGCCTGGCGGTAAAAAAATTTGTTATGTGAAGTGTGTGGATTTATCTGGTAAGCATTTAATCTCTTTTTGGGTAGCTTTTCAAGTAGGATCCTCGCGATTTTAACGGATTTTTTTTATTGATCGCAGCTTGCGGCATCTATGACCTTCTGACACATGCGTATTTTAATTGCTGCTAATTAAGTAACGAAATCGTCACTAAATGTGACGAGACTTGCCTCCACGTCAGGAAATTTGCCTTCATATCCGGAATTAACCTCTATTTGACTGAACACATGTGACGTGCCGATAAGCGGAATTTGAAGAAAAGGGTGCCTGTGGGCGAATAAACACGGATACTTTGCATAACCTTGTGTTTCTTTTTGTGCTGTAGTCTTTTGTGTCTGAGGAAAGGGGTTTTCTGTTGGCCAAATTCAGTGCCGATCAATATAACCCACTCTCTGAGATCGATATTTTTTTAGGTTAACTTTCTTTCGGGTATCTTTCAAAATTTCTTTCGGGTATCTTTTTTTAATATAATTAGTTTCCTTCTTTTTCTTTAAAAGGAGGTGGCGTCCTTTCTTTTACTTTGATTCTTTTGGGTTTTGGTAGTTTCTACCGTGTTTCTTCCAAACACGGAAATTAGTATTTTGCGGTTATAAAATTGGCGCCCAACGTGGGGCCTGTAAATTGGATTTTGGCTTCCAGAGTATTCTTTTCCTCAGCCATTGAAGCACGATTTTTTAAGCACTTTGTTTTAAAATTGTATAAAAAAAATTAGAAGCATTTTTTTTTGTTTTTATATAATTTTCATTCATAGCGATTACCGTGAAAGAGGTTTATAAGCACCGTCTTTTTGTTTTTTGTATTGAACATCATCTTTTGTCATTATATAGCAGCATTCTTTTTGTAATTTAAAGCGGTTACCGCAAAGAAGTATTTTGTACTTGCCGTTTTTTTTATGGTTACTATATTTTTTTTGTCTGAATCTTAGATTTAAAGGCAATTGTTTAGCAGCAGATTTTGTTATTTTAAGGCGGTTTCCGCGAAAAAGTTTTACGCTTGCCGTTTAAGTTTGTTAATATCATACTAATTATTTTTTGTTAATTTTCAGATGTGAAGGCAACATATCTTGGTGGAGGTAAGCAGCAAATTGTGATCAGAAGTGCCGCAAGCAGTAAAAAAAAGTCAGTTTATTCCATTTTATTTTTTTATTATTTTTTATTTATTTTGGTTTTAATTTTTTTGGTGGGATTTAAATTATATATATAGACATGATGGCGTCTCCAGCGATAGTGTATTATGCTGCGTCACATTTAGTAAAGGCAGAACTCGATTATGAGTTCACGATTCGTGAGGTCACTCCAACCAATGTTGAAGCGATGAGAAAACAATTTAATTCACTCTTAAGGGAATTTCCCGCAGAATCAATTACCTCAACGGATTTAGATCCGGATTCAGAATTTCAAGAATGTTCGATTAGACTTTCATGTCTCCAAGAACTTATAGAGGAATTTATGAATAGCAAACAGAAACTTTTATATAAACGAATTAGCACTAAAACTGCACATATCTTTCATAGAATTTCACGCATAAATCCTGCTAATTCAGACTCCAAGAAATTATTAGATAATTTAAAGGAGGAAGTTTTGGAAATTGTCGTTTTGTTAGAAAAATATTTAGATATTGTTCGTTCGCCTAGCCCGTTACCAAATCCTGTAGTTCTTCCGATACCTTCTACTTCATTGCACGAGGGTGAGAAGCTTAGTCCTGAGGTGGTTCCTTTGGGCAGGAATTCTGAAGTGACGTCAGCTCCGTATATACAGCATGTTGATACGAAACCAGTTCCTTTGGACAATAACTTTGTCATTTCTGATGAACGCATTCTTAAACCTTTAAATCTTGGTTTCACATTTGACGGCGATTCCTGTGTGGTCGAGTTCTTAGAACGATTGGATGAGATTAGGTTTTCGCGTAATATCTCGGATGCCAGGATGCTGAAATCGGCTTGTGAACTATTCCAGAAACAAGCGCTTAGTTGGTACCGTGCTAGAGCTTCGAGCATTTCCAGTTGGAAGCAGTTAGTTGCTGCACTCCGCTCCGATTTTGGCAGTTTAAATTACGATGCTGAAGTTTTGTCGTTTGTACGGGGACGCAAGCAAAAGTCGGACGAGAGGATGCATATTTTTGTTTCCGTCATGTTGGGCTATTTCAACAGGTTGTCAAGGCCATTGTCTGGTGAGGAACAATTAGGAATTATCCTTTCAAATATCTCAATTTCTTACCAACGACATTTCATGCTAGTTGATATAAATTCAATCGACGAACTTCTGCGTTTAGGAAAAAAAGTTGAAAATGCACAACAGCGTTTCAACGCATCTAATGCAGCCACTCCTGCCCAAGCGAAGGTCAAGCCTTCTGGCTCGAAAGCAGTTTATGCGGTCGACGAGTCTCCTACCAAATGTGCGACGGAGGAAGTGAAAGTTGAACAGAAGTTAAAAGAGTGTAACGTTTCTTCTGCTGGTCCATCCAATCGTGGTGGTTTTAATCGTGGTGGTTCTCATCGCGGTGGTTTTCATCGTGGCGGTTTTAATCGTGGAAATTTTTCCCGTAATGATTTTTCTTATGCTAATTCGTCTTCTGGTAATTACAACCAAGGAGCCAATAATAGTTCGCGTGGTTCACGCGGTGGCACTCATCATGGCTATTCTAAATATTGCTATCGTTGTGGTAGGTTTAACTACACGGTAGCCACTTGTCCGGAATGTTCTAAGAATAACCGGCCTGGTAATTCCCCGGTTTCAGAGCCAAAAAACTCGAAAGGCGGGGCAGAATAGAGGATTTTCTACATTCTGCCTCGATATTGTTTGCAAATGAGAAGGATAACCGTCGCCCTTTCTTAGAAGTTTCACTTGGTGATATAACTGTTTGTGGATTACTCGACACTGGATCGAGTGTAACGATTTTGGGTGCTGATTCACATAAATATTTAGTTGATATCGGTTTTACTCTTAATAAGTCTCCGTTGGTGACTTTATCCACTGCTAATGCAAGTTCGGTTAAGACGATTGGGTCTATGTTTCTTCCTTTTAAATTCAATAATCGATGCCAGGTTATTCGAGCTGTTGTAGCTCCTGATATAGGTACTTCCCTTATTTTGGGAATTGATTTTGTCCGAGAATTTGAGTTGGCTCCGGAAATATTAAAATTCGTCAAGTTTGAGTCCTGCGATGCGATTGTTTGGCATCGAGTCAATGAAGTGAGGGCCTTGCGGCCTTTTGCTTCATTGACTGGAGACCAGCGATCGCTAGCAGACAGGATGATCAATAATTTTAAAAAAATTTCTTCCGAAGTCAAAGGTCTCGGTCGTACTAATTTGTTGTCCCAGGTTATTGATACTGGAGATCATCCTCCAGTGAAACAGCGTTACTATCCTTTGTCTCCAGCTAGATTGGCGCTGTTGAATGAAGAAGTTGATAAGATGTTAGAGTTAGGTGTTGTCGAACCTAGTTCCGGGGGTTGGAATAATCCAACAATTTTTGTTCCAAAGTCAGATGGTACTCTTCGTTTCTGTCTCGATAGCAGGAAGCTGAACTCTATCACGAAACCGGATGCGTATCCCCTGCCGAGAATTACTACTATCTTGGACAGTTTGAGAGATGCGAATTATTTATCTTCTATCGACTTATCCTCTGCCTTTTGGCAAATCCCTTTGGATCCTTCTTCACGAGAGAAGTGTAGCTTCACTGTTCCTGGTCGAGGATTCTTCTGCTTCAGATCTTGCGCCTTCGGCCTAAGAAACTCGCCGGCGTGCATGCAAAGACTGGCTGACAAATTGTTCGATCCCTCTTTCGAAAACAAAGTTTTCTGTTACCTAGATGACATAATTATTGTATCTGCTACTTTTGAAGAACATATAACTTTGTTAAACAAAGTATTAGATCGCTTGTTGTATGCCAACCTTTCTATAAATTTCAAGAAGTGTCAGTTTTTCCGTCAGGAATTGAAGTATTTAGGGTATGTAGTTGATTCTCACGGTCTACATACCGATCCCGAGAAGGTAAAATGTATTCTCGATTTTCCTACTCCAAATTCTCCAAAAATGGTAAAGAGTTTTCTTGGTATGGCCGGTTGGTATCGTCGGTTCATTAAAAATTTTTCTAGTATTGCTGCTCCCTTATCTCGGTTGACAAGTACCCGCAAAGGTGCTCCCCCTTATGAGTGGACGCCCGAGGCGGAAGAGGCATTTCAAAAACTGAAATCGGCCTTAGTTTCTAGTCCGATTTTGGCCTGTCCGGATTATTCAAAACCGTTCGCTCTTCATTGCGATGCATCGTTGTACGGTTTAGGCGGAGTTTTAACCCAGGAAGTGGATGGCGTCGATCATCCTATCGCTTTCACGAGTAGAACACTTTTACCCGCTGAGACGCGATATTCGGCTACCGAACGCGAAGCCCTAAGTGTTATTCATGCTGTCGAGCATTTTCGCGGTTACTTGGAGGGCGGTCCCAAATTCACTATCTTTACAGATCATGCCAGCTTACGTTGGTTTTTGCGCTTAAAAAATCCTACCGGCCGTCTGGCTCGATGGGGTATTCGTCTATCTGCTTTTGATTTCGAGATCGTCCACAAGAAAGGTGTCGATAATGTGGTTCCCGACACGTTATCTCGGTTGCTTCCCGTTTCCTCTCTGTCTGTTGTTTCCGACTCATGGTACAACGATTTGTTTAAGGCAGTGTCTGAAAATCCCGCTGGATATCCAAATTTCCAGATTAAGGACCATGAATTGTTTAGGTACTCTAAAAGCAAGTATCAACTCACCAGTTGTTACGATTGGAAGTTAGTTGTTCCGTTGCAGCTTAGAGAAAAGCTTATTCGAGAAAATCATGAGTCTGATTTGGCTATGCATTTTGGAATTTTTAAGACACACCGTCGTCTTTGTCTTCGTTACTTTTGGCCTAATTTACACGGAGACGTAGTTAACTTTGTTTCTAAATGTGAAACTTGTCAGCAATACAAACATTCAAATATTTCCCCTTTGGGTCAGTTAGGAAATCCTAAGTCCTGTGCCTTCCCGTTCCAAATGGTCTCGGTCGATCTGTTGGGTCCTTATCCGATGACGAGGAACAGAAATATGCATATTCTCGTGGTGACAGATTGTTTTAGCAAATACTGTTTACTTTTTCCGTTAAAACGTGCTACCAGTAAACTTGTAAGTTACGTCGTTGAACATAATGTATTCCTTCGCTATGGTGTTCCGCAGTATTTAATTTCAGACAATGGAAAACAGTTTATCGGAAGGGAGTTCACTGAACTGATTGCGAAATATAAAATTCCAAAAGTATATTTAAACCCGAAATATTGCCCTCAAGTTAATCCAACTGAGCGTCAGAATCGTAGTGTGGTCACTGCGTTATCGTTGTGTGTAAAAGACGATCATCGCAGCTGGGATCTCTACCTTTCTGAGATTCAGATGGCCATTAACGCGGCAGTCTCGGAATCAACAGGGTTCAGTCCATTTTTCCTAGTCCATGGTCGTGAACCAATAATGAATGGTTCTTTTTATGCTCAGGCGCCGGAATCTCAAGCAGAGGTTATTTTTGGTAGTAGGTTGTCTTACGCTCAAAATTTGAGTGAATTATCTAACATTTTTCATGTAGTGCGGCAGAAATTGTTAAAATTACATGCACATAATAAAGTTTACTATGATCGAAAACACCGTCCTGCGGAATTTCAAGTAGGCGATACGATCTATAAAAAGACTTATTATCTAAGTAATGCTGGGAATTATTACATTTCCAAATTTGCCCCAAAATATGAAAAATGTAAAATAATTAAAAAACTCTCTGCGTTAGTGTACGAGTTAGAAAATGCTACAGGGAAGAATATAGGTTCCTGGCATATTAAAGATTTTAAGCTAAATCCGAATAGTTCAGAATAGTAGTATCGGAGTTCTTCGCGTTAACATTCTATTACAAAAATTGTCTATCTTGGGTGAAACTAAAATGAGCCCTTTAAATTGTCTTTACAAAGGCATTGTACCAAGTGGTATCAATAGCTGAAATCATTTTGTTTTGTCAGTCATGCTAGCATTTCTATCTAGCATTATTGTTGTAAGAATGTCTCATGTCCGGGATGAATGAATGGGGATTGGTATGAAAGGTAGTAAATGACAACTACTATAGTCTCTTAGTAAGTAAACGTTTAGTCGAGGTCTAACGCTAGAGTTATTGTTGTTTTCGGTAGGAGTCGGGTATCCGCAATGAGTTGATCCTTCCTTAGTTGTTGGAAGTTGTCGGAGTTCCATAAGTTTTTTTTTGGTTATGTTGGTGTTGGGTTTAATTTCTTGATTTTCTTTTCTTACTCTAGTGATAAGAGTAATGGGTGTAAGTTTTAGTTGGTAAAAGTTTGCCTCTGCTATTGTTACTGAACGGATTAATTGATTATAGTTAACGTGAAGAAGGTTTGTTAAGTTAGGAGTTGTTAGTTGATGCTTTGACGTTTTTGTTATCCTATAGTAGGATAAATTGAATCGGGACGATTCGTCTGAAATCGTCGTTAACTCTTCCGATTTCTTTTTTTGGAGGGGGCTGTAACAAAAACTGCTTATTTTGTTGTCTTGTTTTTCGCACCTTTGTGCAGATTATGTTCGCTGCACCCGTTTTTCCATGTTTTCCCCGTGTTTAGTCATGTTTCCTGTTGGTTTTCGCTGTTTTCATGACTTTCTCCCATATTATGACAATTAAATGAACCTTTTACGAAATTTCGTAAACATCAAATTTTTGACAGATAGAGCTGTGCAGTCGTAATTTTTATCGCTCTAGGCGATTCTGGCGATTAATCGCGGTTGTGCTGGTCTAGCCCTACCTGTTATGGCTGACTTCCGCCGTCCTGCAATCATTCTATTTCGCTTCAACATGGCTAAGAGACAGACAGAGAGATTGGGCTGTGAGAATTGGCGACCGCCGTAAGGAGTAAATCGGAGAGTGACCGCCTGGCGGTAAAAAAATTTGTTATGTGAAGTGTGTGGATTTATCTGGTAAGCATTTAATCTCTTTTTGGGTAGCTTTTCAAGTAGGATCCTCGCGATTTTAACGGATTTTTTTTATTGATCGCAGCTTGCGGCATCTATGACCTTCTGACACATGCGTATTTTAATTGCTGCTAATTAAGTAACGAAATCGTCACTAAATGTGACGAGACTTGCCTCCACGTCAGGAAATTTGCCTTCATATCCGGAATTAACCTCTATTTGACTGAACACATGTGACGTGCCGATAAGCGGAATTTGAAGAAAAGGGTGCCTGTGGGCGAATAAACACGGATACTTTGCATAACCTTGTGTTTCTTTTTGTGCTGTAGTCTTTTGTGTCTGAGGAAAGGGGTTTTCTGTTGGCCAAATTCAGTGCCGATCAATATAACCCACTCTCTGAGATCGATATTTTTTTAGGTTAACTTTCTTTCGGGTATCTTTCAAAATTTCTTTCGGGTATCTTTTTTTAATATAATTAGTTTCCTTCTTTTTCTTTAAAAGGAGGTGGCGTCCTTTCTTTTACTTTGATTCTTTTGGGTTTTGGTAGTTTCTACCGTGTTTCTTCCAAACACGGAAATTAGTATTTTGCGGTTATAGACTAAAGTCTTCCCGCACCGGTAAAATCTTCGGTGCACTTCGACCTCATTCCCCGCTCTCATTTCCTGCATTCCCCAACATGCATTTCCCACTCATTTCATATTAGACTGAGCCACAGCGTAGCGTGGCCCGGTTTAGCTAGTTAATATTATTATTATTATTATTATTAATAATAATAATATTAGGACATTGCATTAAAAACTTTGCTTTCTTAAGAAATACTATAACTTATTTTTCTAGTCATTTACTGAATTGCAAAAGACTTCATGTCAAAGCGTCATCATTAGGCTTCAATTATCAGTCTGTGTCATTTCGTTGAAGTGTTAACAAGGGTAATTTTGTTAGCTTCGAAGATGTCGAAATTTGAGCAGACAAAACGTCATTGGCGGGAAGTAATGCTTTTCTGCTTTCATCTTAAGGAAACTGCCGCAGAGCGTCATAGATTGCTGCTGGAGGCTTACGGGGAATTTACTCCGACAGAAAGGACTGTTGAGACTTGATTTCTCCGATTCAAAAGTGGTGATTTCGACGTGCAAGTCAAAGAGCGCCCAGGCCAGGAACAAAAATTTAAAGAAGCTGAATTGGAGTCCATACTCCATGAAGATTCGAGTCTGACGATGGCAAAGATAAGAGAAGTGCTTAATGTTCATTCCTAAACCGTTTCGAGACGTTTAAAATCTATGTGAGTAATTCAAAAGGAAGGGCATTGGGTTCCTCACGAGTCGAAGCCGAGAGACATCGAAAGACGTTTCATGACATGTGAAATGCTCCTTCGCCGTCAAAAAAGAAAAGGTTTACTCCACCGAATAATCATCGGTGACGAAAAGTGGATCTTTTACGAGAACCCCAAACGCAAAAAATATCGCTCGAACCCCGGCTTCCATCGACCTCAACAGCCACGCCGAGGAGAGACATCCACAGATCCAAGGTAATGCTTTGCATTAGGTGGGACCAAAAGGGTGTCATCTATTACGAGCTGTTGAAACCGGGAGAAATCATCACGGGCCATCGCTATCGAGCTCAGCTCAAGAATTTGAGCGAGGCTGTGAAGATAAAACAGCCGGAATACGCTAAAAGGCACCACACGGTAATTTTCCAGCATGACCATGCTCGAGCACATGTCGCGATGCAGGTCAAGAACTTCCTGGAAACGCTTCGCTGGGACATCTTGCCTCACCCACCGTACTCCGCAGATATTGCGCCATCCGACTACTATTTGTCCCGGTCAATGGCTCATGGACATTCCGAGCAGCGCTTCCAGTCTTTCGAGGATATTGAAAAATGGCTGGATTCGTGGATAGCCTCCAAGGACGAAGACTTCTTCCGCCGGGGAATCTGTCTCTTGCCAGAAAGATGGGAGAACGTCATAGCTAGCAATGGACAATACATTGAAGGAAATGCACTTTCCAATTTGCTTCAAAATAAATGTTCAAATATCACAAAAAAATCGAAGTTTTCAATTCAAAGACCTAATAATAATATTAATAATAATAAACATAATCAATCGTCAATAGTTTACATTAAAGGAATACTTTACCTTCCAAAGTGTTATCCCCGCGAGGTTGAAGACTTTGCGAAACGGCTAGAAGCGATGTTTGATCGACTTGCCTTAAGAGAGAGTTGAGTATTTCGATGGTATGTATGCACTCTTGTTGACCAGGCGCTTTGTCGCTGCAAGAAAAGAAAATTATTAGTATTACTAAAATATGGAACCTTGTGACTGCGATTATAGTAAAAAATTTTTTTGACGAATAATAATTTTGCAGTATTGTCAACATTTCATCTGGAAGATTTGAAATTTAAAATCATCCATATTCTAATCAGAGAGAGGTTAGATCAGGACCTTTTCTACCTACCCTTATTGAGGGTTGTCAACTATTATGGGCAAACCCCCCACCCCAAGGAGTTATAACGACATTAGGCCATTTTCTCTCCCATGGAGTGAATACAGAGACCTACCTAAGGACTAACATAGTTCACAGCATAACCCAGCGGGCCGACCTTAGGTCCCTACTATTAGATTTGGACGAATTTCTCCATCCTCCAATCTGGTCACAGATCTGAGGTCGCTTGCGCGGCCTCTAACTGCCAAATCCCTTACACATGCAATTTAGATACGTACCGGATATTATTGACGAGGGACTTGATGGAGTCCGAAAGAGTCCTGGAATGCTGTGCCAGGTTCTGCCACTGAGTTCTGTCTCCAGGCTGGACAGCGAGGCATTTTGCTGACTCAATCATGCTGCATGAGCCGCTGATGATATTCCTGTATAACAGAACATTAAACTTAATAGATGCATCAATCAATGAAATATGTAAATATGTTGCTGAATCCTCTAATAAGGTTGGAGCATTTCAAAATTCATTGGTTTTCAGGGGTTGATTTCTTACAAGGTCTGAATAAAGCACAGACATATTAGAATAGACCGCAATTGGTATCAACTGAAGTATAGGTCAGTGAGAAGTTTTATTCTGGACAGATCTTGTAAAGCTAAACAATATTAACAATATAATATAAACAATATTAACCCCTCAAGCCCCGATTGGCCGATATCGGCCAAAACACGATGCAGCGTGACGACCCCGTTTTAGTTTTATTTTAATTTAATTTATTTTATTATGTCTTATTATGTTAATATGTTTTATTTTAATTATGGATACAGTGGTTTGTCATTAATTAATGTTTTGGTGAGACAGTGTCATAATTCAATTTTTTTACTAATTTTTACTAAAATTTTTTGGGACATCAACTTGTCAATCGGTTGAGGGGCCGAGGCCTGAAGGGTTAAGAAGTTTTAGGTAAAATTCGAGTCTGTTTTTAAATTGATTGACAGAGCTTGCACTAATCACTTCAAATGGTAGTTTATTCCACATGTCCACCACTATATTTTGCAGAACCTTCCTAACCCCTCCTCTCGCGAAGTAAAAATTCAGCTATCACTTTTGCCCGCGACATTTTCGCGCGTAAAATCGACGCGAGTCGACGACCTTGATACAAACGACCATAACTTGTAAACCACTATACGGATCATAAAAAAATTACTGTAAAATGATCGCATTGAAATTTGACATATAAAAAATTATAACCTGGAAATTGGGGGAGTCGGCCGTTGGTCCCGCAAGGGATGTTAGGAAGTTACCGGGTTAAGAGGATTAGATTTAAATTTTGTACGGTTGAGTTTTTTGTTGTGACCTCCAAGATTTGAGTTGACGTTGAATTTGTAAATATTCTTCAGTCCAGGTACATCGTATTATTGTGTTAGGATTTTATATATCTCAATCAGGTCCCCTCTTTGTCTTCTTTGTTTGAGAGTAGTCATTTCAAGTACTTCCAAGCGATCTACATAATTTATATTCTTCAGGCGTACTGCCATTTTGGTTGTCCTTCGCTGCACCTTTTCCAGGATATCTACGTCTTTGCATAAATAGAGGTTCCAGAGGTGGAGCCATACTCAAGAATAGGTCTCACATATGCCTGGTAGATCTTGATAAAAACCTCTATTGACACAATAATCATAATCATAAGTTTTTTATTCAAAATAGTACGAAATCGTAACTTTTTGACGTCAATAATGCATAGGTACAAACATACATAAATGATAAAAAATTAAGATATTGTGACATTATAACAAATTATTGTGATATATAACGTGATATTAATAATCGAGGTAACCATTTTATTTCCAAGGGTATTTGTCGTCTAGATAATCATTTATTTTATAGTAGCCCTTTGAGTACAGCTTCTTCTTAATAAATGACTTAAATTGTATCACAGATAAATTTTGCATTTTTACTGGGACTTTATTGTAGAAGCGTATACATTGCCCTTTGAATGATTTTGTGGTTTTGGAGAGTCGACTTTTATGGTCAGCAAGTTTATTTTTATTTCTAGTATTGACACCATGCCTATCAGAGTTTTTTAAAAACAGTTCTTTATTTGTATGCACATTACATTAAGTTTTCATAGATGTAATGAGATGCAAGTGTCAAAATATTGATTTCTTTAAATTTTCCGCGTAACGACTGTCTAGCACCCAATTTATAAATAGCGCGGATGGCTCTATCAGATGTTGGAAAGCCTTTCTTATTAGATAGAGAGTAGAGTTGGCTCTTTTAGCAATTGCAATTGTGTGTTCCTCCCATTTGAGAGCATCAGTAATTGTTATTTTTCTTGCTTGACTTTTTCTTGAAAGATCTTTTCCTTGCTTGACTGCTTCTAATTGGGCGTTTGCCAGAAAATAGTACCAGAGGAAGAAGTAGAAGTGTTAAAAATACACACCTCCCGCTCTCGAGTATGGGCATTTGACTGCGTCTGCCTTGCGCTGATATTTTAGCTGGAATTGCGGCAAACTCTGGGCTGTTGGCAAACTGGCAGAGACCCTGAACGGCTTCCAGTAGAGGAACGGTGGCATTGGCGCAACGAGATCTATTCGCCTGCGGACAGAAAAAAATACAATTAGTTATGAAAAGTAGAACCACTATTGATCTCCTCACCGGGCACACGACCCATACAGCCTTACCAATAAACGAGTTGTAAAATTTATACCTCTGTTATTACTAGGTATAAGAAAATCTGTGACCAATAAACGCGGTATAGCTTACACCACTGATCATCTCAGGTATAAGCATGGAATAGTGGTACTGGATTTCCATCCGCACTTTAACTCCGCTATACCACCCCTAGGCCAGGTATAACAGCGGTTTAACGGAGTATTAACTTAAAAATGGCCGACCGGCGTAACAGCTGTTTCAAACTGACAGCCACCTGACAGCCGCGGACGTGAAGCTTCTCGTTCGCGAATCGTGCGCTTTCGTTGTAATAACCGTGTTACGACGAGGATACGCCTTTTATACTGTGCGCCTTTTATAATTGCGCCAGAGATGCTGAAATTTTATTTGAATGCCTTTCAGCATACACTTCCAGACCCCAGTAACCTCGCTCGTTGGAGCTTTGCCGAGGATAGTTCTTGTCCCCTCTGTAGCAATACCCCTTGCACAGCTAGACACATTCTAGCTGGCTGCAAGGTGGCCTTAGATCAAGGACGGTACACTTACCGCCATGACAAAGTTCTCGCTGTTATTCGCGAGGTAATTAGTCTCTCAGTGGCTCGTGCCAACAAGGGTTTGACAGTATCCTCCAAACCCCCAATACAGTTTGTGCGGGATGGCTCTAAAGGCAAAAAACATTTAACTACAAAACCTTTCTCAATAATCGAGAAAGCTACAGATTGGATTCTGGAGGTTGATTCGGTCTCTAAGCAGTATAAATTCCCTGAAAGTCTCGGATGCACAGCCCTCCGTCCAGATATAACTCTTTACTCTCTATCTCGGAAGGTGGCTCTTATCGTAGAATTAACTGTTCCATGGGAATCAAATATCCCAAAAGACCACGAGTACAAATTAAATAAATACCATGATCTTGCAAATGCCGTAACCCGGAACGGCTTCACTGTTCACCTTCACGCGGTGGAAGTTGGCGCTCGTGGCCTGCCAGCTAAATCTCTATTTCACTTCTTTAAAGATCTTGGCCTTTCCAGAAAAATAATCAACTCTTTCTTAGAAAAATTATCTAAAACTGCGATTTGCGCATCTCAAATTCTATGGCTTCGAAGGGGGAGTGAATGGGTGGCAAGGTGAACGCTCACATGTGGCAAGACAGCTGTCCTAAACCTACCACAGCCGGTTCGTAAGTCCGGAATCCACTGCTCACCCCCCAGAAGTGTAAAAAAATAGTATTATGATGGGCCCGACTCCGGTCGGTGAATTCCATGGCAGCTCCGTTTGTATTTATTATACTGTGAAATCCTGCGTTTTAGCCTAATAATGGATTTTGACGACGTGGATGATATGATCGATCTGGATTTATTGGAAGACCAAAAATTTACAAATTGCGATACAACCCGTTCGATTTGGATGATTACAATATTAAAACTAAATATCTTTTCACTAAGCCATACGCCGCAAGAATCATCGATATCCTGAGAGCTGACCTGCAAAATGTCGACGGCAACTGTTCACGATTGAGATGGAAATACCACTATTATTTCGATCAGCATTCGCGTAACAAAACAATGGGCACGGGCTTTCTGACAACAAAAAGTGACATTTCATGTGCATTTCATGCCGCTTCAATTGGCCACACTGCTTCCAAGTGGGGTTGCCATGCTAGAAATATGACTTGTCTTTGGTTTCAGGGAGTAGTTATAACCGCGTTACAACTGTTTTATTGGTCACGATTTTACAACTTCGTTATAACTCGGCTATACCGGGTATAACAATAACAAGGGTTTAACGCGGTTATAAGATCATTTTATTGGTAAGAGTGTTAGAGCACATCTATTCAACCTTGGCTTGACTGAGAGCAAGGACTGTCGAATATGTGGCGAATACCTGAAGACAGCATACACATCGTTGGTCGCTGCCCAGGCCTCGCCGCAAAAAGACACATTTTACTGCGTCGAGCCTTTCACGAATCCAGAGATCTGCCCAACTTGAAGGCCAGTGTTCTGCATGGACTGGTAAGCAGTACCGGGCTACTAGCAGACCACTGACCCAACCACAAAGTGGGTAGTTACAAAAGATTTTATAGATCCAGGTGAAATCAAGGGCTGGAAACAATCCCCCCACTCCGTTTACTACTACTACTACTATAAAAAGTAAAAATGCATTACAAAACTTGGAGTTGATGGCGCCCAAAGTTGGCTAAGATGTTTATTCAGCAGAGTATATCTATTTGTAGATATTTTGCTGGTCGTCATGTTTTAAACCAGGAATCAATTTTGTCTTCAAAATAAGACTTAGGCACATACAATTTCTAAATCTTCGCCTAGCACATTGAATATCCTGGGGGCTAAGTACACAAAAAGCCTCTGCCCAAAAGTGGTCTGCATTCAAAGGACGTCGAAATGTATAGCTCGAGATTTCCGCGTGCAGATTCTTTGCTGAGTTCTTAGTTCTTTGTCTACATATTTTGTCGGTGTTTTTGAAAATTATCAAATAAAAAAAAAATTGAAAGCCCATTAATACCGATTTGCCACACAATTTTATGGTTTTATTTAGAGACTAGCTGACCCGTGCCCACTTCGTTGGGCGGTAAAACTTTTTACTTGTGATGAAATTATGAGTGTGGTTCGGTTAGTACTGAGTGCTATGATTTATTTCCTGACTGCCAAATTTTTACTGCATATGTATGTATGTATTTGCATGCCAATTTGACTATATTACCGTTATTTGTGAGTGTCTTATATCTTTAACCATTTATGCAGTTAAAAGGGAAAAGTTTTCTGTTTTAAAAAATTGAGACGATAAATTTACTTATTTTGATATGAATTCATAATTGTTGATAATATGACCAATAAACATGATCTAACGATTTATATAATTTTTTTAATATAAAAAACTACTTTTTGTGACTTAAATATAAAAGTTAGCATATGCTATCGCTGACTTTTTTGTAGGCATTACCAAGCTCTACAACTTTTCTCTAGAACTCAATCATATATCTCTCATCGTTAAAGCAGCGTTTGTAAGAAACGTTTTCATTCGACCGTTTTTTCTCCGACTTACTTTGCAAATCCAACTACCACGAAAGTCTTTTCATTTCTCGGATTAATATATAGCCTATGACACTCATGAATAACATGGCTTTCTATTGGTAAAAGAATTATCAAAATCAGTTTAGTAGATCCAGAGATTACTTCCTACAACCTCACAAACTTTACCTCTTTATAATATTAGTATAGATAGTATAGATAACGTTATGCATAAGAATTAGGGTACCAAACTATGAAATTATGAGTTATGAGGACATAACACATATTGCATGGCAAATTATGGAATTTATCGTTACGTTGGTCACATAACATAATTTACCGGTACGTACGATTCAAAATTACATAGTATCTCTGGCAAATAAATAGTTCTTTGAATTAATTTATATGCAAATATAATTAGGGGAATACATCGACGCGTTTCACGAGTGTTGTATCCTGCCATTCCTAGCACAAAATCGGACGGAAATAAGTATGGATAAATACTGTATTTTCTGTAATAGATATATCTTGAAAATTTTCTTTGAATACGCTCAATCATCTCTTTGTTTCACCTTTTTAAAGATCTTGGTCTCTCCAGAAAAATAATCAACTCCTTTCTAGAAAAATTATCTAAAACTGCAATTTCTGCATCGAAATTCTATGGCTTCGAAGGGGGAGTGAATGGGTGGTAAGGTGTACGCTCACATGTGGCAAGACAGCTGTCCTAAACCTACCACAGCCGGTCGTTGGTCAGGAATCCACCGTTCACCTCCCGGAAGTGTAATAATTATATATGATGGGCCCGATTTTTGGTCGGTGAATTCCATGGCAGCTCCGTTTGTATTTTATTTATATGTTCAATGTTAATAATACCTGTGAGTAGTCAGCGTCGAGAGCTTTGATCTCCTTTACAAGAGTAGCAGTAGAGTTGGCGACATCTTTAGCGGCCTGCACAAAGTGTCTCTTTGCTGACGCAGCAGGTGCAGCGGCGCTGGCTGAACGACACGCGTTGCAAAGAGCAGAAGTATGGCGGGCGATCACCGTCGCCGCTGACAGTACCTAGAACAATTTTAAACACAAATTAAAAAATCGGTCTGAAATCATTTGAATATTAATATCATAAATAAAATCGATGAGCGCCCTCTCTCAGCCAGCGGACGAAGCTGTTTGGGTTGCATTACACGGGTTTGCTTCTCGGCTAGCCTCGGGCGGTTCAACGTTAATATTTGATTAATATACATGGCGGAATTTAAATATTATTATTGTAGCTTGTACAGTACCGTGCAAATTAATGGGAAAAAGAGTATCTCTCTCCGAAAAGTGCTTTATTGGACATAAACATACAAAAACAGTACTGGTAGTCATAGATTGTCAGTTTTAATAAATAATGTGTCCTTCTTTTGCGTTGATAATACCTTTCACTCTTGTAGGCATACAATTTAGTACAGGCGAGGCCTAGTTAGGATGGCTTTGAATTTTAAAAATACATGTAATATTATACATAGTTAGTTAGTTAGTTAGTTAGTTTTTCTGGGCTATTTCCCGCACTTGGCCTCTTGATTGGGCCGTTGTGCGTGGCTCATGTTTCTATTTATGTTACTCTAGCCAACCCAGGCTGTCCTAGAAGGTTAGCAGCCTATTTGGGTTTGGCCATCCGATCCTGGGTGAAAGCCGGGCAAAGGACGCCGTGGTCCGCGATAGATTCGGTATACACCGTTTCACCGCTTCGTAAGGGAGAGGACCGAGCAAGCGACCTCGAACTCGGAACCAATTGAGAGACCGGAGAAATCTGGTCACAATTGGTAGTTAGGGCGCGAGTGTCGCCCGCCAGGTAACATTACTGGCTATCTCGCGGTAAGGCGTTGGTCTCTAACGGGTTGTGGCGTAGCTAGATGGTGGACTGTTTTGTCCCAAGTCTTCTACGCTCACTCCAGGGAGATAGAACGACTAATCGTTAAAACTTCCTGTGGTGACGGGCTCGCCTGCTGTAGTCGACAACCCAAGTTGTTTGGGTTGCTACAGGCCTCCGGGACAGATGCTGGAGATTGTAGTACTCTTGCCCGTTGCTCTGCCACGCTCCTGCATTCCATGAGCACTTAATATTATACATAAATAAAGAATTTTGAATTTAGAATTTGAATTTACTAGGTGTTGACAACTTCCTTTCAGTTCATCATCATCTGCACTGATCGTCTTGGTTTTCATTGTACAATTCATCTTGGAGAGCCGTTTTTGCAATGGCCCAGAGGTTTCGATCGGGTTGAGATTGGGGAGTTCCCAGGCCGTTCAAGTACAGTAATTTGGTTCTGGGTGAAAAACTGTTCCACTTTATTCAAAGAATGGCATGTGGCGAGATCCTGTTGAAAATTTCCCTCGTTGGAAAAATAGACCTTGTGGGAGCTCCCGTATCATATGGCTTGATAAGATGTCAATATATTGGTCCGAATTCATAATCCCAGTGACTGGCACGAATGATCCAGTGCCATGATAGGAGAAGCAACCTCATAAGTCTATCTTTCTACAAGGTCTAACTTTCCCTCCTTGTCGGTTGGTGGGCCGGGAAAGTTAAAATGAGGAATAGAATGATTAAAACTACTCTTTCAAACGGAGGCTGGATTTCTCTATTGGGAATTTTAACAGGCAGAAACTTCCCATACCTGATGCTGATTTGTGTTGGGATCGGCCAGGCCGCTGCAGGCTTGCTGTATAGCTTGAGACGCTCTCGCGAATTGCGCTGCATCCACGGTACCAGCTCTGCCAACCACACTGTGCTCATCAGATACACCAACCTGGCAACAACAACAAAAAACCAATCAAACCTAATTTTGGAGTATTTTGGGTATTTTATTTCTTCAGTGATTAATGTATTTTTGAGTACTCATATTCATAATAAATACAAACGGAGCTGCCATGGAATTCACCGACCGGAGTCGGGCCCATCATAATACTATTTTTTTTTACACTTCTGGGGGGTGAGCAGTGGATTCCGGACTTACGAACCGGCTGTGGTAGGTTTAGGACAGCTGTCTTGCCACATGTGAGCGTTCACCTTGCCACCCATTCACTCCCCCTTCGAAGCCATAGACTTTGAGATGCGCAAATCGCAGTTTTAGATAATTTTTCTAAGAAAGAGTTGATTATTTTTCTGGAAAGGCCAAGATCTTTAAAGAGGTGAAATAGAGATTTAACTGGCAGGCCACGAGCGCCAACTTCCACCGCGTGAAGGTGAACAGTGAAGCCGTTCCGGGTTACGGCATTTGCAAGATCATGGTATTTATTTAATTTGTACTCGTGGTCTTTTGGGATATTTGATTCCCATGGAACAGTTAATTCTACAATAAGAGCCACCTTCCGAGATAGAGAGTAAAGAGTTATATCTGGACGGAGGGCTGTGCATCGGAGACTATCAGGGCATTTATACTGCTTAGAGACCGAATCAACCTCCAGAATCCAATCTGTAGCTTTCTCGATTATTGAGAAAGGTTTTGTAGTTAAATGTTTTTTGCCTTTAGAGCCATCCCGCACAAACTGTATTGGGGGTTTGGAGGATACTGTCAAACCCTTGTTGGCACGAGCCACTGAGAGACTAATTACCTCGCGAATAACAGCGAGAACTTTGTCATGGCGGTAAGTGTACCGTCCTTGATCTAAGGCCACCTTGCAGCCAGCTAGAATGTGTCTAGCTGTGCAAGGGGTATTGCTACAGAGGGGACAAGAACTATCCTCGGCAAAGCTCCAACGAGCGAGGTTACTGGGGTCTGGAAGTGTATGCTGAAAGGCATTCAAATAAAATTTCAGCATCTCTGGCATCCAGTCATAGAGCATTACCTTCCAGTGCATTGGAGGCGGAATGCAAAAGTCACCAATTGTTGTCCAATCATTCTGGCATTGAAGGCCAATAGCATGAGCCATACTCTTGCTGTCGTAATCTCCCCGCAAAAGAGACTTCTTCAAGTCCACGTCGCTCGTGGTTGTACTGCCATACCCCAGACCAGTGCCATTCTGGCTGATTCCAGTAAGGAACCTTTTGTGGAAGTCTACGCGGGCTTGTAGTTCATTTGAATCACTACAGCCACTTATTACGTGCTTCGATATTGCCGGATCTTTGGAATTGCACAGAATCGAATTTTTGGTTATTCTGGAGTTGGCGTAGAGCAGAGAGGGCAGTTTAAGCGCTAGCCCAAAATATTATAGTAAAAATATTATACGGACGTATAATCAAAGGAAATTGTGAATGTAAATGAATACATATCAATTCATCTTGTAAAAAAAATATTAATGCAAATATTTTTCGATGTTAAAACAAAAAATCCATATACCGAGTAATAAATTAAGAATCTAAACAACATTTAGTAAATAAAATACAAACGGAGCTGCCATGGAATTCACCGACCAGAATCGGGTCCATCATATTCCGGACTAACGCCCGGCTGTGGTAGGTTTAGGACAACTGCCTTGCCACATGTGAGCGTACACCTTACCGCCCATTCACTCCCCCTTCGAAGCCATAGAATTTGAGACGCGGAAATCGCAGTTTTAGATATTTTTTCTAGAAAGGAGTGGATTATTTTCCTGGAGAGACCAAGATCTTTAAAAAGGTGAAGTAGAGATTTAGCTGGCAGTCCACGAGCGCCAACACCTACCGCGTGAAGGTGAACAGTGAAGCCGTTCCGGGTGAAGGCATTTGCGAGATCATGGTATTTATTTAATTGGTACTCCGGTGTTACAAACTTCAAACGGTAAATTTGTTTTATCTGTGGAATTCCAAAGATTCGGCAATATCAAAGCACGTAATAAGTGGCCGTAGTGAGTAAAATGATCTACAAGCCCGCGTAGACTTCCACAAAAAGTTCCTTGTTGGAATCAGTTCCTTGTTGGAATCTCAAATTCTATGGCTTCGAAGAGGGAGAGAATGGGTGGTAAGGTGAACGCTCACATGTGGCAAGACATATTTCCATATTTTCTTAAGTACAAAATACTGACTTTTACGTCTGAATATATTTTACAATGTCTACTATATGCTAAATCAAATATTAACGAACAAGAGGTAAACGGGAATATGCTATCCTGCCTAAAGTACGCCTTACGCAGACACAAAAGTCCTTTGGATATTTGAGCTATAAGTCTTTAACCAGCTACCACTCTCCACAAGAAAGATGGAAACAGAGGCGTTTAAAAGATTTATGAAACAAAAGCTGCAATCCACACATGCTTTCTATAAGCTGGGTGATTTTTTTGAGCATGCCAATTCTTTCAAATGGGAATAACATTAATATGTAACTTTCAGGTACCTCATTTTAGTTTTTATTATTTAATTATAATATTATGAATTTAATATTTCATATGTAGATTACAATGTGTAATGTAACATACCTGGTCATATACATACGTTGTTTTTTTTCAATTTTGTTTTGATACTTCCTATTGTGTGATTATTTTTTGTATAAAGTGCTAGATGACTATTAATTTTCTTATAATAATTATCTATTTTATATGTATACTCATGTACATGGATTCAGCTCTATTTTTTTATTTTTTATTTTATTTGTCTGCCGTGTAAAGCCGACTTTAGTCAACGCTATTGTCGAATTAATATTTATGCTTTAATAGTTTTATATCTACATATACACTGACGAATTCTAACATGCGATAATTAGCTTTAATTCATAATTCATGCTTTTATTGTATATTCTGAATAAATAAATTGAATACTGAATACTGAATACAGCTGTCCTAAACCTACCACAGCCGGTCGTTAGTCCGGAATCCACTGCTCAACCCCCAAAGTGTAAAAAAAATAGTATTATGATGGGCCCGACTCATGTCGGTGAATTCCATGGCAGCTCCGTTTGTATTTTATTGTTATTTTATTTATATAATTAATTATTGACTTACCAGATAAGCGGCTTGAGCCGTGCATTCGACGAGACCACAAACAGAATCGGCCACAATTCTGACTGACTGTCCAAACTGTTCGTGTTCGGAGTTCTTGGCATGGCTAGCCATGCCGGACATACCATCTCCTGAAACAAAAAGAAAAGAGTATTTCTTTATAAGTTGAAAGAAGCAGTTGCATTGTCAGTAGTTCAAACCCAAACTAATCCGAATCCGAACGCCTCTATAATCTGAATGCCCTGCCTTATTGAGAAACAAAATACTTTATATGTTGCAAAATACCTCGCAGCAAACTATTATTTTAGTTTTTTTTTTAATTGTAATATCAATTTCTGATTTAATGCTGTTATGTTAATTTTGAAATACATCTCTAATTTTGTAAAATATTTGTTTTATATTTTTAAAAAGTGCCTTTTTAAAGATCCCCATACTTTAATCTGAACGCTTCTTGAATACAAATAGGGTGAAAAAATTTGGTGTTCGGATTATCAGGGCTCTATTGTATTTACAGAAAGGTGACAATTTTAATTTGCTTTACAGGTTTCAATACATAATACTGTTAGTCCATACATGACTTATGGACTACTATTTTGGGGAAATGCCGCAACCAGTAAAAGAATCTTTCTTTTGCAAAAGAGAGCACTGCGCAGCATGTATCAGGTAACGACTAGGACCTCATGCAAAGAATATTTCAGCAAGGCAAGGGTAATGACTATGTAATCGGCGTTCATATACCAGTGTCTAATGTATGCTAGACAGCACCTCGCAGAAACTGCAATTAATGCAGACATTCACTCGCATCATACCCGCGGTAGCTCCCTTTTATGCGTACCTCGAATACGACTGGCAAAAGTACAGAAAAGCTACTTGTACCTTAGCATTAAATTCTATAATCTACTCCCTACAAATTTTAAACAGCTGGAGGACATAAAATTAAAAAAATTATCAAGGAGATGCTGATAGGCCACCCTTTCTATAATCTGGCAGAATTTAAGGGCCATGATTTTTCAAATATTGTGCCCATTTAAATTACTTAAAAAAGTAGAGCCTTATTGTCTGATTATTTTATATGGTCCTATATCTATACTTTTAGTTTAAAATGCATAACGTAGCTTTAATTTTATTATTTAACATTTTACTGACAATTTGAATATTATGATGAATAATTTTACTACGTATCTTTTCAAATTACTAACTACTTCAATTATTAGGCTTCTATTTTGATTATTTATATTTATAGTTTGACAATCTAGTAGTTAATTCTTGACTACCTATGTATGTTCAGTAAAGAGTAGTAACGACTTACTAACTAACCCAATTATTTTGACACGTACAAGAGCGGTCTTTAGCCGTCAATTGGACACGACGGAAATGTAATGTAATGTACTATTATTAATATAATTAGGCGCTATAAGTTCAAATAGACTAACAGATGGCATTCTAATATCTTCTTATTATTATTGCAATGTAATCAGCCTATATAAAAATGTGATTAATAACACTAATATTTAAATGTTATAATTGTTATAATGACTATCTCAAAACTATGATTTCGTTAAAATATTAGTGATGCTTAAAGGTTGCGATAAGTTTAAGCGTGAACATAATATTTTTTCACGACTGCCCAAAAAAAGGAGTGTTTTGTTTTTAGGATGCATATATGTATGTTTTCAGTTTCTTTATTCCACCATAACTTCTATACACTCGAACTGATTTAGAAGTGTGTGGTATTGTTAGGATCGTTATGTCATCCCGAGTGTCATAGGGTACCTTAAATGTCCAAATATCAAGTAAATAGTTGTAGATAGATAGATAAATAGAGATTATTTGTTGCACATTAAACAAAAACATACAAAAGGCGGACTTATTGCCTAAAATACAATCTCTTACAGCCAACCTTCGTGGAAGTGTAAAAATTTAGATGCCAAGAGATAAATTAAAAATTAACAAAAAATTCAAAAAAAAGAAGAAAAACTTATTACATAACAAAAATTAATCAAGTAACAAAAATGCCATATTTTAAAATTAAATTAGGATTTGGAATAGGAGCGAAGGATAGGAGAGGATGGGATGAGTCTAAGATAACGAGGAATTTAGGGACATGAAATGCTTTTTCAGAGACACTTGAAAGGAAGAAACCGTTGGTGCGTTTCTGATGTCTGACGGGAGCTGGTTCTATAGTCTAGCTGCATGAATGGTGAAGGAATAAGTAAAAAAAGAAGAATTATGAGTTGGAATCGCAATTTTACTATCCTAGGTAGGATTGTTGAGGATGTTATAAAGAAGGGAAAGAATAGGCATGTTTCTATGTTCACGTATTCGAAGCCAATGAAGTCCAAATGTAATGTCCAAATGTAATTGACATATACATAAACAACAAATATTTCATTAAAAAACCGTAATAAATATAATTATAAATACAATAGTTCACTTCCTGTAACGGCAGTCGTGTTTTTTATTCTTTTTAATATATTAACTTGTGGTATATTTAGCACGAGTACATCGTCATGATTTCCAACGAGGGTGAAAAATGGCCGGCACGAAGTTCTCGTAGCTCTGCATAAATAAAATACCAAAGAATTGCAATCTCACCTAACGTCTTTGAATGTTCAATGATGGCGTCCACGCAGCTGAAGTAACTCAAGTTGTTGATTGGCTCCGATGGATTTTGGAGCAGCGGCTTCGCGCTCTGAATGCTGCGAATGGCGTTGTCGCATTCCTTCTGGCCTGGAGCAGCCGACGTGCACACATCCACCTAAAAATAAAACCATTATTGTGACTTTGCTGGATATATAGTAGAAACTGGTCTAATTGGGACCAGGGGGTAGTACGGATAATTAATATCTGCGTATATTCTAGAAATGTATTTTTAAAAAAAGGCACAGCATTTCATTTTATCTGCTTAATATTACAGTGCATATCTACAAATGTAATTGCAAATTAATTGTAACAAAGAGCATTTTTATTCAAAAAGTGCTATATTGCACATAAATATACAAAAACAGTACTGGTATTTTTAGATTGTCAGTTTTAATATAGAATGTGTCGGCATCCAGAGCAGCACAGGCAGTTGCAGTCAAAGATATCGGAGACCTAAGTTTGAAATTTGTCTCCGACAGTGCCTCCGTGCTTCAAGCGCTAGCAAAAAATACTATGACCTCTGTCCTTGTACTGGAATGCCACAATGCGCTTCAATCCATTGCAAGGTCAAATAGAGTGACCCTGCAAAGAATTAACGGGCACAGCGGCTCACTGGGCAACGACGCGGCAGACGAACTGGCCAGAAGGGGATCAAAGAAAATAGTATATGGACCGGAACCCTTGATGCCCATACCCCAGGCCCAAATAAAAACATGGCTACGCAGGAACACCGATGAAACCCACCTTACAGAATGGAAAAAAACGCAGGATGCAGGCAAACAAAGAACGCGGTTCCGGAAGCGTCTAAAAAACTTGCCCGCAACCTCACCAGATTAAAAAGGGACAAAATCCGTAGTCATAGGTACTATGACAGGCCACTGTCCCCTAAACAAACACCTGTTTACCATAGGTGAGACAGACAGCCGTCTATGCAGAGGATGCATGGAGGAAGAAGAAACGCCACAGCATGTGCTCATGGAATGCAGGAGCGTGGCAGAGCAACGGGCAAGAATACTACAATCTCCAGCATCTGTCCCGGAGGCCTGTAGCAACCCAAACAGCCTGCTAACCTTCTGGGACAGCCTGGGTTAGCTGGAGTAACATAAATAGAAACATGAGCCACGCACAACGGCCCAATCAAGAGGCCAAGTGCGGGAAAAAGCCCAGACTAACTAACTAACTAACTAATGGCTACGCAGGAACACCGATGAAACCCACCTTACAGAATGGAAAAAAAACGCAGGATGCAGGCAAACAAAGAAAGCGGTTCCGGAAGCGTCTAAGAAACTTGCCCGCAACCTCACCAGATTAAAAAGGGACAAAATCCGTAAAGTCATAGGTACTATGACAGGCCACTGCCCCTAAACAAACACCTGTTTACCATAGGTGAGACAGACAGCCGTCTATGCAGAGGATGCATGGAGGAAGAAGAAACGCCACAGCATGTGCTCATGGAATGCAGGAGCGTGGCAGAGCAACGGGCAAGAATACTACAATCTCCAGCATCTGTCCCGGAGGCCTGTAGCAACCCAAACAGCCTGCTAACCTTCTGGGACAGCCTGGGTTGGCTGGAGTAACATAAATAGAAACATGAGCCACGCACAACGGCCCAATCAAGAGGCCAAGTGCGGGAAATAGCCCAGGAAAACTAACTAACTATAGAATGTGTCCTCCTTTTGCGTTGATAACACCTTTCACTCTTGTAGGCATAGAATTTACCAGGTTCTCAAACTACAAAGTTACAAATTTCACGCGGTAAATTTGTTTCTATCCTATTTATAAAGTCAAACAACTGCGATAGTCTTCGATTTTATATGTCTGCTGGATGTTACTATGCTATAAGAGTTTTATCTTATTTTTACTGCAGAACATGTTTTTCCATTAGTTTAAGGTTAGCTAAGAGATATTGCTTCAACTTAATAAGCTCGCCGTTCAACAAATAAAGCATTTCATTATTATTATTATTAAAAATAATATATCAACTATATATCAACATATATGACAATATATGACATAAATATGACAATAAAACTATATATCAACTATATATGACAACAATAAATCAACTAATATTCAATTACAAGATTTTAAATTAATCCATAGCGACGCTAGATACTTTTAACTTGAAAATACATCCCTAGTTTCAGATACTTACCAGGTAGTTAATGCTGTCGGTAACAGCTCTAGCAGCCGAGGATAGTTTGTTCTTGGCATCAGGTTGCCCAGGATCGTGGTTGACAGATCGAGCCGTAGACAATAGTTTCGACGAGACCAGAGACACGCCACGCATCGATTCCACCATTTGTGTACGGTTTTCATCATCCTAAAAGAAAAAGAAAAATAATTAAGAATCATCATCAGCAATCGCGATGCTCAGCCTCCAAATAGTCGGATATTATATATGGGTATGGCGGCAAAAAATTGTACAAATATTATTTTTGTTTGTCATGATTTTATTTTTGTTATAATTTGAAAGGTTTTTGATAAATGTGACTTGTTGTACTTTGTTCTGAAAGACGAACTTCTGCTTAGAATCTAACCTAGTTATCCATTAAAAAAAGTTTAAAAAAAAGTATTATTGAAATAGTACTGCTTTAAAATTCTAAATTTAAATTCTAAGTGTCAACATATATTTTGAAATTTTCCTAACAATAAATAATAAATTTAGTGAATATAGTGTAATTCGGTGGTTAAGTAACCCGACCAGGTTGCCACAAGCCTAGGAAATGGAAATAATTTCCTGAAAGTGTGGAGCTCGCCGAGACGTGTGGCCGACGTGGCGGGTATCGGGCTAAATACCTCCAATCATGATGATGAACAGTACAACCTTACCACGGCCCCCAGTCCCCAGCAGCCCCACTAGCCCGAGCCACGGCAGCGGTTACGGTAACGGCGGGGCAGGGGGTGCTAAGAATCTCTGGGTACGATCAGGCTGCCAAACCAAACTGAAGTATCTGGATGAGGGAAACGGACAACCGATCCGGATGGATAGTGATTGAAGAGGCGTATGCCCAACGGTGGGCGAATGCGCGCTGATGAAGAAGAAGAAGAAGTACTGCTTTTACTCCCATACAAAAACTTTTTGTCCAACTACAGTCTTTGTATCGAAAACTGCCGACACTTCCTAAACAGAATTGTTTCTTCGTATTTTTAAATTATACTTAAGCTTTAAGATACTTCCTTGATGTGTTTCTAAACGTGCTAATTTAAAAAATCGTTTTAGTTACCATTTACATTGTTTTTAAAAAAGTGTCCAATTTTATGATGAGAGTGGAACGTCATGAATATAACGTTTGTTTCTATCATTTTCCTTTGAGTAATTTGGTTATTTTTGCTAATTTCATAACTGGCAACACTATTGAGCAAGACGCCAACATTCAGAATAAAAGTTGGCCATATTTATTCGAATGAAAATCATGATTTGTGTTGACATCAGATTTGTCATCAAAAAATATTGTTTTTTGGTTGTTTTATTGCAAGGTAAGTACTGCTTATTATGTTTACTGTTAACATGTCTAAAAAGGTTTATTATCACAGTCAGTAAAACTACGTCACAATCCATAGTCGTTTGCTTTGAAATGATATTTGAATTTTAGTTTTTGTTGTACGGTTTTTTATGTCATGAATGTAACGAAAAGTGAAACGTAAATGTGTAACATTCAGTTATGTACGTAACGTGTGTTACGAATGTTATTTGTAGTTTTTTTGCGCCCATATGCACAGTGTAACTTTTGAATAATAATATTTTTATTAACTTCATTGAATGCTTTGGTACTGTCAAAATATACTGAATAATTATAAATCTAACCTTTGTCTGTCCAGCCATCTCCATGGTGATAGTGAGCAGGTCTTCGTAGGCTCTTCCGAAATTTTTAGCTGTGTCTCCTAAGGGTTTCCTCGACCAAACTCCAGTGACGACATCTGTGGAAGCCGTGTTGAGGTTCGCAGCAGCAGTGTTGAGGTCTAGTTGTAGTTCACTGAGGATAGATATTACACAAAAGTCAGGAATTAAAACATCTTACGTTGTTTTGGGTAAACAGACAAAAACTGCTTGAAATGGATTATCAAATTTTAATTAGTATAGGTAGGAAAATTTACTAATGCGGAATATTATTATTTTTTTGACTATTTAAATATTATTCATGGCTGTTTTTATTAAAATTATTTTTTTTTTTTGCAAATTGAAAAATATATTGTTATAAACGACTCTTGTAATCTCCGACTCCGACTCCCAATCAACACCATCCTATCTCCACGAGCTTTTTGAACCACTAAGTTCCCACAGTCTCGTACTTCGGTCAGCCTCTGACAGTTTATTAAAAATCCCGAGTCATAATAGTGATTTCTATTTCTATTCTTTCTGTGTCCATGGTGCAAGACTCTAGAATAATCACCCAGCAAATATACGAAACTCGCCTTCTTTACCATCGTTTAAGACTCACCTTAAGGATTACTACCTTTCTAAGAAGTAACCAGGTCTTCCCTTTCTCTCCTGTTGCTCTCCCAATTTCCTCTCCTCGGGCATTATTAGTTTTAAATTCTTCCACTTGTCTGTATGTTATGTAATATTCTTTATTTTCACAATGCGCGCATGTACCACTGTGTTTAGGTTAGTTGTAAGACATTGCCATGTGGCAATAAGTTCGCCTTTTTGTATACGAATTAAGTGCAAATAAAGAGTTTATTTTTATTATTCTTATTATTATAATCGCATTTAAAACAACAGTTTAAATGTGAAGCCAGGGAAGACGACGTGTTAATAATAAAAACAAATGATTACCTGTAGCTTTTGTTTGTCGGTGGGAACTCGCCCATAGACAGTATTTGAAGAGTTTCGTTTATGTTCTCTATGGTGGTGTCGACGTCTCTATGGCTGGGCAAAGTGTTCACAGTGTTGTTCAGCGACTGTCAAAAAAAAAATGCATAAAGCACCTCAAACCATAACATGGACATATACGTGGGACATATCTATGGTATGAATCATGTATTTAACATGTGACCAAAGAATTACCTGTGTTACGTTCTTGGCTATCGACTGCACTTCCGAGAATTCTGATGTTTCCGAGTTGATGAAATAGCGATGAGTGACCTCTATAAGAGCGACGGAATACGTCAGAAGACCCTGGGCGGAGTCGATGACCCTGTAACAAAATATCAATTTAGTTGTGTGTTTTATTATCGGAAAATGAATCGTTGCCACAGGCATTGATTATATAGGTATTAAATTGGTCAATGTTGTGAAAAACGCAACTAGTAGATGGTACTAATAGTTCCAAATATTGATTAACCTTCTCTTATGTTCAATAGCCCAATAGAAGGTGTTCTAAGCATGCATGTATAGTAAATACGCCTCCATATTCCAAGCGGAGGTTTACACCATTATTGAATGTGCAGATATCAACCTCCAAAAGGACTACGCCAACCACCGTATCTATATCCACTCGGATAGCAAAGCAGCTCTTATGGCACTGGCCTCGAATACCATTAATTCAAAGCTAGTGCAAAACTGCATATCACTACTGAATTCCCTGGGCGAAAAGAACAGGGTAATTCTAAGATGGGTTCCCGGCCATGCAGGAATCGTCGGAAATGAAAAAGCCGACGAACTTGCTAGGACGGGAGCAAAGGGAACGTTATACGGCCCTGAACCTTGCTGTGGCGTACCAAAAAGCCTTGCAAACCTAATGCTCAAACAAATGTGTTTAGAACAATCCGTCAACCACTGGAACAACAGTCAGGGTTGAATCATTCCAAAGGGCTTATTAAGGCTTACGACCGTAAGACGACCCGTGAGGCCCTATCGCTAAATAGGAACAATCTACGCATACTGGTGAGGGCGCTCACGGGCATTGTGGCCTGAACAAACACATGTTCAACCTTAAACTCAGAGACACAAAAATGTGCAGGTTCTGCCAAGGGGCAGAGGAAACTCCCCAGCACCTCATGTGCGAGTGTGGCCCGCTGATGTAAAAGATACACCCACTTGGGTGGTCACTACTTCCAACCTGACGAGGTAAAACAATCTGGCGCCAATAGCCTGCTGCGGTTCTTAAATGATACGAGGCTTAGCTCAGAACTATAGTAGGTGGCGAACACAATAGATCAGCAATGGTCGCAGTGTTACAAGGCTCATAAAGACCTTAGAAAAGCCCCACTCAACAAATAAAAAATAAAAAATATATGCTTGTATAGTATCCTATGTCAAAATAAAACATTTTATAAATTGATTGACAGATCTTGCACTAATCTCTTCATAAGATTTAAATTTTGCACAGTTGAGTTTTTTGCTGTGAGCTCAAAGATTTGTGTTGATGTTGAATTTGCCTCAGGCGTAACATTTGTGAGAATTTCATATGTCCCAATCGGGTCCCCTCTTTGTCTTCTTTGTTTGAATGTAGTCAGTCTAAGTAATTACAAACAATCTTCATAATTCCCATTCTTCAGGCTGACTGACATTCTGGTTTACCCTTCGCTGGACCTTTTCCAAGACATCTACATATTTGTATAAGTATGGGTTCCAGAGTCGAAAGCCATACTCAAGAATAGGTCTCACATAAGCCTTGTAGATCTTTATAAACACCTGTATTGATAGATGTTGGAAAGCCTTCCTTATCAGAGAGATTAGAATCGCACTTTATTCTCTCATAGTAATAGTATTCCTTGACATAACAAAAGCATTTGACACGGTTAGTCACGACAAACTTTTGGAGAAGCTAAACGACATAGGTGTTACCTCGATCACACTAAAATGGTTTGAGAGTTACTTGTCAGGTCGAAAGCAAATAACAAAACTTGGTAGTATCCATAGTGATCCCGCGCCTCTCAAATATGGTGTTCCGCAAGGTAGTGTCCTTGGTCCGATATTGTTTTTAATATATATTAATGAGCTTTGTAATCAAACTATTGGTGGACAAGTTGTTACTTTTGCCGATGACACCGCTCTACTTTTCAAGGCAAAAACTTGGAAAGAGACCTTTGAAAAGGCTTCTATGGGACTTCGGAAAGTAGTATTGTGGTTAGATGGTGCACTACTATCACTCAATGCGCAAAAAACCATGTACATAACATTTAGTGCCACCAGTGTAGCTCAACCAAAACAAGAGCATATTCTGAAACTCCACAGAGATTGTCTTAACCCCGAAAACTGTAAATGTATTAATCTCAATAAAGTTGACAACATTAAATATCTTGGTATATTAATTGATTACCGGCTACAATGGAGCACCCACATAATGGAGCTGTCGGCAAAAGTTAGGAAACTCACGTATATTTTCAAAGACCTTAGAGGCATTCTGGACCAAAGGACACTTAAGATAGTATACCATGCCCTGTGCCAATCTATCCTAACCTATGGGATCATAGGGTGGGGAGGTGCAGCGAAAATTCATATGGAGCCCTTGATTAGAGCTCAAAAGCTAATACTTAAAATTATAAAGAGAAAGCCTTGGAGATACTCTTCAGATGATCTCTACAAAGAATATAACGTGCTAGATGTACCTCAACTATACGTGAAAACGGCGCTCTGTGACTATCATACTAATTTAGAGACCGCAATAAGAACCCAGCAAACAATCTGCACGCGGCAATCCCGAACTATACATTTTGACGTCCCTCGAATGCAGACCACTTTTGGGCAGAGGCAGTTTGTGTACATAGCCCCCAGGATCTTTAATATCCTAGATGAAGATTTAAAAATGTATGTGCCGAAGTCTTCTTCTTCTTTTAAAGCCAAAATTGATTCCTGGCTAAAATATGACGCCCGGCAAAATATCCACAAATTAATATACCGAGACAATTATCCCTGACATTTCTTATTATTATTATTGTTTTCTTTGACTTTTTTTATTTTATTTATTACTATTACTTATTCATAAATTTTGGTGACTATTGTTTGATATCATTTGACATTTTATTTTATTTTTATTTTATTAACACGATTATTTATTTTTGTGTTTTATTTTCTATTGTGATCATTAGTTAGTGATTATTAGTTATAATTTGTAATGGTGACGGGAATATATATATTTCTTTTCCTTTTTATTTATTTTTTTTTATTTCATTGCCGAATATATGTGATACCTATAAAAACTAGAGAGCTAGCTGCCCTGGAACAAGTCCTGGCACTTAGTTGGGCAGCAGCAGTACTTAAATGCTAATGCTCATATCGGCCGTGTTTAATTTTAATTTTAATTTTAATTATATATATTTTTTTATTGATATGATTATTAGTGATACTTGTGCACTTGTAAATGAATTGTTAAATTAAATAAATAAATAAATAAATAAATAAAATTATCAAAACAAGTTTCTTTGCGCTATTCATTTTACAAAACAAGATATAATTTTCAAAATACGCCTAATTATGTGATAACTTAGGATGTAAATGAAACAATACTTATTTTGTTAGTAAATTAAAGCGACATTACGTCATATTTCGCAATATATCGGGATATTTCATAAACATTACAAAATAATAACAACCATTTTTTCGCGACCCGTTTGTTGTCGCAGAAGTGTTTTCTTTAAAAATTCGTGAAAAACAGCATATGGACTATCTCAATTGACTAATCCTTATGCCTAAACTAATTAAAAATGCAAATTACTCACTTTTAACCAGTACACACTGCACTTTTATCCACAAAACACTGCACAAAACCAACATTTCGCGGAACTACGCGGCCGAGGCGCTGGCCGATCGAGACTGCCGTTTTGACGTCTATGCTGACTTTTTAAATCGCAGTTCGATTTTATCGCCGGTGGCCGCCGAATTAAAGATTATTTGGCCATATCGTTCCGTCGTCAGAAAGCATTAAGTACGACGTTTCGAATCGTAAATTGCATTTTTCGCAGCGGCGAGCGCGATATCCAGTAGTGGATGTTTCGGATTTTAGGCGGCCGCCATACATGTCCCCAAAGGGATGTTACGTGCTGAGCGGGTTAACAGTGAATTTGTAAATATTCTTTAGCTCAGGTACATCGTAATCATTTGTGAGAATTTTACATGTCTCAATCAGGTCTTCTTATTGTCTTCTTTGTTTGAAAGTAGTCGGTCCAAGTAATTCCAAGCGATCTTAATAATTCCTATTCTTCAGACCCATTGGCATTTTGGTTTCCCTTTGCTGCACCTTTTCCAGGACATCTACATATTTGCATAAGTAAGGGTTCCAGAGCTGAAAGCCATACTCTCTCACATAAGCCTTGTAGATCTTTATAAACACCTGTATTGATAGATGTTGGAAAGCCTTCCTTATCAGAGAGAGTAGATTTGAGCGAATAGTTGCAATCGGGGAGGCTGCGGAAAGACTATACATCAACCAAAAATCTATTTTAAAAACTACTTTACTAATGCCCTTTAGATATCCTTCGAAGCTGCTCTTTCGAGAGTTGCAGGAGTAGCTTGTGTTTGTGTTTTTCCCATTTGTGATCATCAGAAATTATTATTTCAAGACCTTTTTGTCGCTTAACTGCTTCTAATCGGGCGTTATCCAGAGAATATTGTGTGTTAAGAGTTGCTTTTCCCGATATGAAGCAATGCACATTTATCGTCGTTCAAAGTAAGCAAGCAATCTTCCATCTGCGCTTTGATTTTGTCAAAATCCAGCTAAACCTGTCATTTACTGCTTAGAATAGGACAATAACAGGACAAATCTTTTTTGCAAAATTAATGTTGATAACGGTAAATTAACACAGATTACAAATATTTACTCAAATATAACAATAACATATGTTATTTGTTTTAAAGTAGACGTTTTATAGAGAATAATATGGCTTAGCGAAAGCTTACCTTTCCCCGTCGTCGTGAGATTCGGCGGTGGCGGCGACTCCTCGAACGGAGTCCACGAGGTGCCGGGTGTGGCGGGCCACGTCCCGGGCCGCGCTGCCGGCGTAGGCGGCGTCCCCGCGGCGGGCCCCCTCCAGGAGGCGCGAGATTCCGGCGCCGGTGGACCGGGCGCTCATCGAAAGACTCGTCGAAGAAGTCTCCGCCTGAAATACACACATATCAGCCTCAAGACGAATGTTTGAAAATCAAGTAGATGAATATCGTTCTCAAGAACAAATTTTTAGTTAATCGACTTAATGTGGCGAAACATCTTAAAAGTTCTTACTTTCTAGGAGAGAAAATGATCAATTACTGAAAATCATCCTATTTAATTAAACTAAAATTCTCATTTTGCAAACGTCCATTCGGGCAAACGCGACCGAGTTCAGCCTTGATCGCGTTTGCTCAAACTATGCATCGACATAGTCGTATTTTCTTGGATTTATTATTAAATTAGTGTCGTTGATTAGTTTCCTTGGAGACTTTGAATTTTCTTATTTTTATTAACAATTCATCCATTAACCCTTGGAGTAAATGGGTATTTTCATGGATGCATCTGTCTCTTTTGCAGGATTTTCGGCGACATCGACCTTAAAGTACTATAACTACGAAACTACTACACCAATCATAAAAAGAACAACTGCACAATGATTGCATTGAAATTTCGAATATAGAATATTGAAATATCATTTTGTAAAACAATTAGATAATTATGAATAAATATGAGAACGTCAAAGAAGTGAAAAAAACGCGGAACCAGATCTGGTCGTATCATACTCAACGGATAATTGTTTCAGAACCAGATTTGGTCGTATCATACTCAAGGGGTTAAGTATTTGTTAAGTAGATATTAAGGTGGATATAGATAACGGAAAAAATAAAATGAAACGTAGACCTATCATAGTTTTAGAGAAGCGCGAGTCGAAACTCTTACCGTCTCTCCCGGCAATGGAACCAGGGTGCCCTGAGAGTGGTCTTTCGCGGTGTCATCTAACTGCCTTTGAAGACTGCGAAGAGTTGTGGCAGCCGCTTCCAGAGACCGATCTTCGTAAGCAGCCCGCGCTTGCGAAACGGCAGATCTAAAAAAAAGAAGACATAGCGATCGATACATTGTGACTCCATACGAGAAAGAGAGAATACATGCGAGACTCTTTTGGAGTAGCCAAAATAGAAATACAAAGATTATTATTATTTATTCTGGACATGCAGCTTTGCCGATACGTCCAGATCAGATCTTGCAAAGCTAGTCATAAAATTATAAAACGAGTCTGTTTTTAAACGGTTGACAGAACTTGCACTAATTATTTCAAATGCTAGTTCACATGACCACCACTCTATTTTGCAGAACTCCTTAAGAGATTATTCTTACAATAGCTCTAACATTAAATTTCAATTTTGCAGTTGACTCTATTGCTGTGACCTCAAAGATTTGTGTTAACCCCTCCTTTTGCGAGGTAAAAACTCACCTATCACTTTTGCGCGCGACATATTCGGGCAAAAAATCGACGCGAGTCAACGGCCTTGAGAAAAACGATCATGACTTATAAACCACTAAACGGATTAAAAAAAGATAAAGAGAAAAATGATCGCATTGAAATTGGACATATAAAACATTATAACCTTATCTCGTAAAACAATTAAGATAATAATGAATAAATATTACAAAATTGGCAAACTGAAAAAACTCACCTATAAAATCATTTCGATTTTTTTGTCACAAAATACGTAAAATATGCAAAAATTGTAAATACAGTTATGTTCTTTATTAAATGCTTTACCAAAACGATATTTTTTTTTTTACTTATTTGCATACAAAAATATTTATTTATTCAGCCAAGAAAAATTTTATGTATTCTCGTAAAAAAAAAATTTTTTAATTTTTAATTTGTGACTACTTATGGTATTTTTTTATATGAAATTCTTTCAAAATAACTTTATTACTACATCACACTTCTTAGAAATCACACCAGAACTTTGAGCTTTGTCTGATAATATAGAAAAATCTAAAGTTTTGAGAGTTTCCGCGTCCGAACTTAATAATAAACTTTGAATGCTCATAATATTAAATTCGTTAGATTTTTTCAATTATATTGTCTTATCATAGACTTATTATATGTCTAATAACTAATTACTATACTCCAAAGAGTCACATTTCATCGAAAAACTATGGAAAATCGCACTTTATTCTCTCATAGTAATTATCAAAACAAGTTTCTTTGCGCTATTCATTTTACAAAACAAGATATAATTTTCAAAATACGCCTAATTATGTGATAACTTAGGATGTAAATGAAACAATACTTATTTTGTTAGTAAATTAAAGCGACATTACGTCATATTTCGCAATATATCGGGATATTTCATAAACATTACAAAATAATAACAACCATTTTTTCGCGACCCGTTTGTTGTCGCAGAAGTGTTTTCTTTAAAAATTCGTGAAAAACAGCATATGGATTATCTCAATTGACTAATCCTTATGCCTAAACTAATTAAAAATGCAAATTACTCACTTTTAACCAGTACACACTGCACTTTTATCCACAAAACACTGCACAAAACCAACATTTCGCGGAACTACGCGGCCGAGGCGCTGGCCGATCGAGACTGCCGTTTTGACGTCTATGCTGACTTTTTAAATCGCAGTTCGATTTTATCGCCGGTGGCCGCCGAATTAAAGATTATTTGGCCATATCGTTCCGTCGTCAGAAAGCATTAAGTACGACGTTTCGAATCGTAAATTGCATTTTTCGCAGCGGCGAGCGCGATATCCAGTAGTGAATGTTTCGGATTTTAGGCGGCCGCCATACATGTCCCCAAAGGGATGTTACGTGCTGAGCGGGTTAACAGTGAATTTGTAAATATTCTTTAGCTCAGGTACATCGTAATCATTTGTGAGAATTTTACATGTCTCAATCAGGTCTTCTTATTGTCTTCTTTGTTTGAAAGTAGTCGGTCCAAGTAATTCCAAGCGATCTTAATAATTCCTATTCTTCAGACCCATTGGCATTTTGGTTTCCCTTTGCTGCACCTTTTCCAGGACATCTACATATTTGCATAAGTAAGGGTTCCAGAGCTGAAAGCCATACTCTCTCACATAGGCCTTGTAGATCTTTATAAACATCTCTAGTGACAGATGTTGGAAAGCCTTCCTCATCAGATAGAGAGTAAAGTTGGCTCTTTTAGCGATTGAAATCATGTGTTTTTAATATTTGAGATCATGACTAATTTTTATTCCAAGTTTTTTTTGTTGCTTAACTGCTTCTAAAGTGTCTTACTTCAAAGTTTATTTTTGTACAATGAAAGTTCCTCATAATTCCAGCATACTGCAGGTCTCGTGTCGTGGCGATAAGTGTACCGTCCTTGATCCAAGGCCACCTTGCAGCCAGCTAGAATATGTCTAGCTGTGCAAGGGGTGTTGCTACAAAGAGGACATGAACTATCTTCAGCATAGCTTTGACGAGCGAGGTTACTGGGGTCTGGAAGTGTATGCTGAAAGGCATTTAAATAAAAATTTAAGGCATTTAATAATATTGTCAAGCTAATGCGCCGAGATAATTGCTAACTTCTAGCATATGACATTAATGATTTTAAAGAACTCACAAAACAAATAAATATAGTAAAAGTAAAAGGTATTTATTTCCAATACAACCATACAATTGTGTAGGAATGACAGTAATTAATCTTAAATTAGTTACTCAATTTAGACAAGAGATGATATACAATATATAGTTTTAAACTTACCAATTTACGAAAACATAGACTATATGATAACAGTTTACAACAAAACAATTAACGGTAAATAATATGTATTAGATTAAATGGGTAGATACGATGCTATGTATTTTCAAAATATTTTAAGAAGTCGTTATGGGCATACATGTTGATTTTAAGCAGATAGACTCGGATGGATCTCTTGAAAATATCGATGTTTTTAATTTCTTTTAATCTTTCGGGCAATTTATTGAAAAGTTTGAGGCCTAAGTATCGACTAGTCGCCTGGAACTTGGCAGTACGTGCTACGAACGGTTGGAGATACAGGGTTTTATACTGCGTGGGTTTTTTTGTGACCGGTGAATAAGAACCTTGCACTCTCTATTACCTATTTGCTAATAACTTTTCTTTATGTGTGACATAAATATACGCAGTCTATACACCGCATAAGCCAGACTATTCGCACAGCTTCAATCCTTAGGTCCCAGCAAATTGGATGAAAGACGAATTCCTCGAGTTGCAGGTTTTCCGGCAACACTGGACGTATAACGAAAATCAATGCGACTGCGACAGGAGTAATGTAAGTAAACGATACTAACCTCAAATCTGAAGAAGCGGATGCCAAATCTTTGGCTACGGGAGTAAGGCGTCTGCTTTCAGCGCTGTCGAGAGCAGCTAAGGCGCCTCTAGCGCCAGCCGCCGCTCTGGTGCCACTCTGTATACAAATACAATAAAAACTCAAATGTACATCACAAGTACAGGTCGATTATTATAATTAACACCAACTAGGATTGTCGACTACAACGGGCGAGCCCGTCACCTCAGGAAGTTTTAACGATTAGTCGTTCTATCTCCCTGGATAGAGTGCAGAAGACTTAGGACAAAAACAGTCCACCGTCTAGCTCCGCCACAAACCCGTAAGAGGCCAACGCCATAACCGCGAGATAGCCAGGAGTGTTACCCAGCGGGCTTACACTCACGCCCTTACTTCCAATTGCGACCAGATTACTCCAGTCTCTCGATTGATTACAAGTTCGACGTCGCTTGCGTGGTCCTCTCCCTTACGAAGCGGTGAAACGGTGTACATCGAATCTATCGCGGACCACGGCATCCTTTGCCCGGCTGTTCACCCAGGATCGGGTAGCCGATGGTCGTTTCAAGAGCAGTCGCCGTAAGGTCCGCAACCACCCCCGCTCTATAGGAAACAGTACTGCTTCCAGACTCCCCCGACTGTTAGTCAGAGTACGCAATAGATTGGCTTATGCCGCACGCTGCGCAGACCGTCCAGGAGCGCCAGAAGGTTGATTCCCAGGGGAAACTAACCATAAGACCAGAATCCTACCCAGGCTCGCACTTCATGCGTGGAGGCCGTCGGATAGGTGTTGACCCGTGAGTGACCAACCCTGAACAGAATGGGTCTTCGTGGCCAACTTAGCCAGGGCCCATTAACTCTCATAACTTAACACTACTCATAAGGATAATGTGCATTCAATGACGAATTGCATCAACATAATCGAATAATAAGAGGCTTTCTCTTTTTAACGACGAGCGTGGCCTTGCAATCTCTATAATAGCTTTGAACTCTCTAAAATAGCTTTGACTCTCTAAAATAGCTTTGAACTCTCTAAAATATCTTTAAACCCTTTAAAATTCACTCTCAAAAATTGATTGAATTCTATAATTTGTATATTTTACCTCATAAATCTAATCAAAAGCTATATTTTGAGACCCAAAGCAGTGCGATATTAGTCTTTGTGTCAAGCTTTATTGATTTACAAATTTACCCTCTTGCAAAAATGGTTGCTGTGGGCTGAGCCCCCCTCCATCTGTCCCTATCCTCTCGTGGCGACTCAATATTTAAGTGAAACTGAACTATGCGTCCATTGGAATGATACTAAAACCATCCCTCTCGGGAGTTCCTAAGTTATTCGATGGTTTTGCATCATCATGAAAACGTTACACCGAGTATTTTAAAGTGTCAGACGTGACCTTTAAGATGTATTCTAGTCAATACTAGCACTCTAACTAAAACAATGTTAGTGTTTACATTGATGGCTCCGTTCGCTAAGTCTAAACAGGCAAAAAAAAAAAGCTTTCCATACCTGCAAGAACGTCTCCGAAGAGTCGATGAGATCGAGATGAGCAGCCACATCCGAAGGCCGGGCCGATGATACCTTGACTGCTTCAAGCAATGGCGGAACGGACAGGGTCAACGCGTTGGTTTCTTCGTAAAGTGTCTCCTGACAAATAGAAATTTAGATTATATCGTATGTTTGGACGTCAATTAACGATGGTCACCAATTTAAATGGCTAATTGGTTCGAATTTTAGCAATTGTCATCGACGCGATTGATAGTCGCTGATTGTTACCCATCCCTATTTATTTCCTTTGTCATTAGCAAACTCCCCCCCGCCCCCTGAGCTCAGGGTTCAAAATAAGAGGCGCACGTAGTCGGCAGGTACTTAAAAACGAAACTGTTTTAAATTGATCGACAGACCTTGCGCTATTAACTTCAAAGAGTAGATTATTTCGAATGTCCGCCCCTCTATTTGGCAGAATGATCTTAAGAGGATTTGATTATAATTTTAAACAGAAGATTTGTGTTGATGTTGAATTTGTAAATATTCTTTAATACAGGCCCATTGTAAGAATTTTAATAATAACTTGTAAGAATTTTAATTGGATCCTCTCTTTGTCTTCTTTGTTAGAGAGTAGTCAGTCCAAGTAATTCCAAGCGATCTTTATAATTCCTATTCTTCAGGTCCACTGGTATTGTGGTTGCTCTTTGCTGCTTCTTTTCCAGGACATCTACATCTTTAATAGGTAGGGGTTCCAGAGCTGATAACCATGCTCAAGAACAGGTCTTGCATATGCCTTGTAGATTTTTATATTCGGAAAGCCTTCCTTATTAGATAGTAGTGATGGGTGTGATCACGAATAGCAATAACAATAACGTGTGATATTTGCAATCACGAAGAACGCGTTACGAGAATTTGAAAGAACATGCTATTTGAATCACGGCTACGAACAGCACCGCGTTGCCATCACTCGGCGCCGCTACGACGCGACCGATCACTGATCAGTGATTGGCCGTTCTCACTGATCGCCGTCGAACGACCGCACGGCGCGCCACTGAACGATGATCGGTGAGCGCCTAATTGAACCGTTCACTTGGTTTCGTTCATTCTTAGATCACTAGTGATCGGCGCTCAGTGGATCAGTGATATGATCAGTGATCCGCCGTTCGTTCTGGCGAACGCCCGCGCCGGCTGGACGATGACTGATGAGTGGGCGTTCATTTCGTAAGTAACGTGAATTTGGACACTGTTATCGTATGAATTTGGACACTGTTATCGCTCGCGTCGTAATCGTTCGTGTAAATGAGTTTGCTCATGATTTATTAAAGCAATAAAATAACTTTTGGGGACAAGTGGCTTACATTATTTTAGAAAGACGAACTCGGCTTAGCGCCAAAAGAGCGAGAGAGTAAATCTTTCTGAACGCTAATTCTACTAATTACTAATAAATATTAAGCAAATATAATGCGCGTTTCTGTTATTAGTTATCAAATTGACGAAACTTTGTTACTTAACGTTTCACAGTACATTTCAGTACAATCACGAAAATCACGAGTAGCAGTTATTATCACGCGTGATAAAATACCAGTAACGTGATCGTCGCGTGATTGAAAATTGAGAATCACGCCCATCACTATTAGATAGAGAGTAGAGTTAGTTCTTTTATCGATTGTAACTTTGTGTATTTCCCATTTTACATCATTACTAATTGCTATTTCAAGATATTTTTGTTGCTTAACCCGCTGAGCACGTAACATCCATTTGGGGACATGTATGGCGGCCGCCTACAATCCGAAACATCCGATTTTGGATATCGCGCTCGCCGCTGCGAAAAATGCAATTTACGATTCGAATCGTCGTACCGACATGGCCAAATAATCTTTCATTCGCCGGCCAACGACGATAACATCGACCGCCGATTTAAAAACTCAGCATTAGACGTCAAAACAGCATTGTCGATCGGCCACCCCGCGGCGGCGTATAGTTCCGCGACGTGTTTGTTTTGTGAAGTGTTTTGTGTATATAAGTGCAGTGTATACCGGATAAAAGTGAGTAATTTCCATTTTTAAGTAGTTAAGGCATTAGGATAATTCAATTTAGACAATCCATTTGCTGTTTTTCACGAATTTTCGAAGAAAACACTTTGTCAACAACACACGGCTCGCGAAAAAATGGCCGTTTTTATTTTGTAATGTTTGTGAAATATCCCTATATATCGCGAAACATGACAAAATGTCGCTTTAATTTACTAATAAAATAGGTATTGCTTCATTTACATCCTAAGTTATCACATAATTAGGCGTATTTTGAACATTATATGTTGTTTTTCTAATATGGCTCGCGAAAATGAAACTTGTTTTGATAATTACTATGAGAGAAAAAAGTGCGATTTTCCATAGTTTTTCGATGAAATGTGACTCTTTGGAGTATAGTAATTAGTTATTAGACATATAATAAGTCTATGATAAGACAATATAATTGAAAAAATCTAACGAATTTTATATTATGGGCATTCAAAGTTTATTATTAGGTTCGGACGCGGAAACTCTCAAAACTTTAGATTTTTCTATAATATCAGACAAAGGTCAAAGTTCTGGTGTGATTTCTAAGAAGAAGTGATGTAGTAAGAAAGTTATTTTGAAAGAATTTCATATAAAAAAATACCATAAGTAGTCACAAATTAAAAATTAAAAAAATTTTTTTTTACGAGAATACATAAAATTTTTCTTGGCTGAATAAATAAATATTTTTTCCGTATTTTTGTATGCAAATAAGTAAAAAAAAAATATCGTTTTGGTAAAGCATTTAATAAAGAACATAACTGTATTTACAATTTTTGATATTTACGAAAACTGTATTTACAAAAAAATCTAAATGATTTTATAGGCGAGTTTTTTTCAGTTTGCCAATTTTGTAATATTTATTCATTATTATCTTAATTGTTTTACGAGATAAGGTTATAATGTTTTATATGTCAAATTTCAATGCGATCATTTTTCTCTTTATCTTTTTTTATTCCGTTTAGTGGTTTATAAGTTATGATCGTTTTTCTCAAGGCCGTTGACTCGCGTCGATTTTTTGCGCGAATATGTCGCGCGCAAAAGTGATAGGTGAATTTTTACCTCGCAACGTGAGGGGTTAACAGCTAATTGAGCATTTGCCAAAGAATATTGTGTGTTGGGGTTGCTTTCCCGATATGAAGCACTACACATTTCTTAGTGTACAAGATAAGCAACCAATCTTCTGGCTATGCTTTAATCTTGTCGAGATCCTGCTGACGCTGTCCACTGCTTCAATGGTTTTTTTTTTACTTGACAGATAGAATGACGTTTAATTAGGAAGATTCCAATTTTAAATTCCACCATCTCTGTTAGACCGAAACTTTTCTACCTTCCTAAAAATGTAAAAGTAAATAGACAAACCTGTACATGTCGAATAGTGCAATGTTGTGAAGCACTGTTAGCCACAGTAGCGAACTGATTAGCCGCCGATGCCGCCTGTCTCGCAGCTTGCTAAAGGGCAAAAAATGGATTCATTTGAGTCAACGATCAATCAAATTCGATGTCAGTCGGCCAGTTGGTCAGATTATCCTACTGGAGTGATACACTAGTGTGCAAATGAATATGAATTCATTTATTGGCTATGTCAGTTATTGAAAACTGCAAGAATTTCATAAATTCCACACCTAAAACCTCCAACAAATCATTGAAGCTAATTGAGAAAAAAAAACTTAATAAAATAATCAATAATATTTCCAAGTATTCATTTATTTATAATAGTACTGACACTATGAAATATTATTGTCATTGTCGATAACCAATGGCAAAACATTAACAGATGAAACTCTTCGTAGATATACCTGTTCAATGCCACCCAACTGGGATAGCCCGTTCCAGGGCTAGCGTTTCTAAAGCATTATACATAACTTGAGAATGAGAATGATACCTCACGTATAAAAAAAAATCTAAACAAGAAAGCAATACAAATAAGATCGAAACAAACAAATTTTGCAATACCACTCAGGAAGTCCGCTTTTGGCCAATCCAGTTTCTCTTATCTTGCTCCCAAATTTTATATTTGCCTACCACCAAACATTAAAGACATTAAAATTTCATATACATTTAAAAATAGTTTGAGTGCCTACCTCTTAAATTGTACAAATGCCGACATTGAACACCTTATTAAATAATTGAATCTTTATAATAAAAACATAATAGTATATGTATTGTATGTGTAATAATAGTATATGTAATAGAATACTATAATAGTATATGTAATATATGTAATAGTATATAATAGTAATAGTAATAGTATATAATAGTAATAGTATATAATATATGTAATAGTATATAATGTAATAGTGTAATATATGTAATATATGTAAAACATAATAGTATATGTAATAGTATATATAGTAATATAAATTGATGATTTCTAAATGTAATTTTATTTTAATTTATGTGAATTTATTTTGTATATTATTAAAACATATTAATAATTATTAATACATATATAAATATATATTAATTTTTGTCATGTTTTAAAATAAAATAATATTGACAATTTTCATGACATTTTCTTAAGATTTTTTAACCCGCTCTATCCGTAACATCCATTTTGGGACATGTATGGCGGCCGCCTAAAATACGAAACGTCCGCTACTGGATATCGCGCTCGCCGCTGCGAAAAATGCAATTTACGATTCGAAACGTCGTACTTAATGCTTTCTGACGGCGGAACGATATGGCCAAATAATCTTTAATTCGGCGGCCAACGGCGAAAAAATCGATCGGCGATTTAAAAAGTCAGCATAGACTCCAAAACGGCAGTCTCGATCGGCCAGCGCCGCGGCCGCGTAGTTCCGCGAAATGGTGGTTTTGTGCAGTGTTTTGTGGATAACAGTGCAGTGTTTACTGGATAACAGTGAGTAATTTGCATTTTTAAGTAGTTTAGGCATAAGGATTAGTCAATTGAGATAGTCCATTTGCTGTTTTTCACGAATTTTTAAAGAAAACACTTCGGCGACAACAAACGGCTCGCGAAAAAATGGTTGTTATTATTTTGTAATGTTTATGAAATATCCCGATATATTGCGAAATATGACGTAATGTCGCTTTAATTTACTAACAAAATAAGTATTGTTTCATTTACATCCTAAGTTATCACATAATTAGGCGTATTTTGAAAATTATATCTTGTTTTGTAAAATGAATCGCGCAAAGAAACTTGTTTTGATAATTACTATGAGAGAATAAAGTGCGATTTTCCATAGTTTTTCGATGAAATGTGACTCTTTGGAGTATAGTAATTAGTTATTAGACATATAATAAGTCTATGATAAGACAATATAATTGAAAAAATCTAACGAATTTTATATTATGGGCATTCAAAGTTTATTATTAGGTTCGGACGCGGAAACTCTCAAAACTTTAGATTTTTCTATACTATCAGACAAAGCTCAAAGTTCTGGTGTGATTTCTAAGAAGTGTGATGTAGTAATAAAGTTATTTTGAAAGAATTTCATATAAAAAAATACCATAAGTAGTCACAAATTAAAAATTAAAAAATTTTTTTTTTATGAGAATACATAAAATTTTTCTTGGCTGAATAAATAAATATTTTTGTATGCAAATAAGTAAAAAAAATATCGTTTTGGTAAAGCATTTAATAAAGAACATAACTGTATTTACAATTTTTGCATATTTTACGTATTTTGTGACAAAAAAATCGAAATGATTTTATAGGCGAGTTTTTTCAGTTTGCCAATTTTGTAATATTTATTCATTATTATCTTAATTGTTTTACGAGATAAGGTTATAATGTTTTATATGTCAAATTTCAATGCGATCATTTTTCTCTTTATCTTTTTTTAATCCGTTTACTGGTTTATAAGTTATGATCGTTTTTCTCAAGGCCGTTGACTCGCGTCGATTTTTTGCCCGAATATGTCGCGCGCAAAAGTGATAGGTGAGTTTTTACCTCGCAACGTGAGGGGTTAATAGGTAATTAGGATATTTCTGTTACAATAAGTATGATTTTGTTTATTTATATAAATATAATATTATGTATAGATTTCTTAGGATAATTAAAATAAATTGTCTACCTTGGAACAGGCGGCAGCCTAGTTAGTGTTAAGACTTTTGTATATTGAATGTACTCATAATTTGAACTCAATAAATAATTTGAAATTTAGATTTTTTTTAAATAAAAACAAACATAAAACAATAATGGTATTTTTTTTTTATAATCGGGGTAAAGTAAATAGTCAATTTTAAATAGTCAAATTAATAGCAAAAAATACTCTAAAAATATAATTAATAAAATTCAATATAGATATAATATAGTCAAAAACAACAAAAATTTGAAGATAATAATAAAAACAATTATAACCTTTGACAGACTGTCATTTAACCCTTCGGCTACGTAACGACCAACGTTGGTTGTATATCAGAACACTATGTAACGACCAATATTGGTGGCTTGCTCCCGGAGCGCACAGTAATATTATTTTCTAACTCGAACGAATCCTAAAACCCATACCAAATATCTCATTATTACCATAGATACATAGACGGCCGCTAGAATAATTACGCGCGTCATTTCACAGATATTTCTGGTAAAATTTCATTGTCAAACATCATCATTTTCTTTTTTGAGAAATCATAAAAAAAATATTGGTTTTTATGAGCTAATATCTAAATATGTTTGTATGTAAATAAGCAAAATCCCCTTGATAGAAAATCTAATAAATATCAAGACAGTATTTACAATTTCTAAATAGGGTTCCGTATTTTTCTGTAAGACAAGTACAAGTTAGAAAGGCCGAGTTTTTTTCACTTTTTTGACTTTCTCATATTTATTCATAATTATCTAATTGTTTCATAAAATGATATTTAAATATTCTATGTACGAAATTTCAATGCGATCATTGCACAGTAATTCTTTTAATGATTGCTATAGTACTTCCATAGTTATAGTACTTTTTGTCGAGCGCGGCAATATTGCAAGAAAATTTAGATACCTTTTAACAAAGGAAAAAATCAACTTTGAAGTCTGTGAAAAACGCCTTCGAAGCATTCATTAGTTCCTGTCCACGAAAGTTCTACAGCAGAGAAATTAAGCAACTCCCAATAAAATGACAAATCTGCATGTATAATAGGGGTCATTATTTCTATTTATTAATTATATATATTTATGATGCAAAGTTTTTGGCTTTAAATTTCTTAATAGAATGGCAACTTCATAGGTAAGAACCTAATATTTTAATGCTACATCTCAAAAGGTAAACTAATCATTATATTGTTTGACCTACCTGTAAATGCGCGTGTGGCTCGGCGGGTCTAGGTCTCACATATTCTTCGGCCGCTTCCCTGACATCGATGGCAGCTGCTCGGAGGTACTTCCTTCTCTCGATGTCCTCGGGAGCCGAAGCGCAGGCCCGAGCGGCCTCAACCAATTTGGCTGTGGCATCAGCCAGGCGCCTGGCAGCTCTCAACAGACGACGCTGAGCGTCTTCAGGAAGTGGTCTGGTCTCAGCTTCGGTCTGTTAAAAAATTAAACAATGTAATTTTAGGAAAGGAGTAGTGTGGCCATGTTGGCACCACGTTGGGCGCCAATGAGAATGGTGCCCAACGTGGAGCCAATTTTCTCATAATATTGTAGAATTCTGAAATTATGCCCAAATATAGGCTTTATTAACTAAAACGTTCATAGTAATATATCCTTATAATGTTTCAAGTTACCTTAATATCCTGAATGAGCTTGGCAGTCGCCTGTCCTAGTAGTCTGGCTTGTTTTACCATCTGCGTAGAGTCCCCTTCGGATGCAACTAACTCATCCGTAGCAGTCATAACGGTCTCAACTGTGGTTGTTTCTTGTATAGTTCTTACAGCGCGCTGGCGTTCCATGTTACCTAGAAAAAAAAATACTAACTGATAAACGATACTATACTTTCCCAAATTTCATCTCGATGAAGCGATATACAATGCGTCGCTGTTCTAGGTATTGGCATCAATTATATAAGGTATTAGATTGCTTAATGCCTTAATTTAGTACATTTTGGCAACGTTTCTATGCCTAGCTGCATGCAGGTGGCACCGATAGCATTGTCCGGCGAAATAGTTAGCAATTTTTGGCCATCTATAATAACATTGTTATTTATTGTTTTTTTTATAAATTACTGACTTAACCAATGTAACAATAACAACATACAATTATTAGTGTCATCTATAATTGAATGTTAATGGGGGTTAATGAGCCCTTGCTGAGTTGGCCACGAAGACCCATTCTGTTCAGGGTTGGTCACACTCATGGGTCAACAACTATCCGACGGCCTCCATGCATGAAGTGCAAGCTTGGGTAGGACTCTGGCCCTATGGTTAGTTCCCCTGGGAATTAACCTTCTGGCGCTCCTGGACGGTCTGGCGGAGATAGTAGATGGCGCTATAATTGTGTATTTTTCTATTATGACTTTTTTAATTTTGTTTTTTGATGACACATCTACAGACCGAGAGCTTTTTTTAGACACCTCAACCAAATTTTTACACCTAGCCATTCTCTCAATATGGCCGTAACAGGAAAAAACACATTTCAAATTATTATATAGATGATTTAAAAATTCGTTTGTTATTATATTATTACTATATTTTGAGATAGGATACCGTATAGGGATGTTTAGAGTGCCATATATAGTGCGCCATTATACTGCCATATCATGAACGCTGCCATATTAAACATTATAGAGAAGATTAAACAATCTTTGAAACTATATGTGCCATCTACATATTGCATTTTGTGGTAAAATCCTAGCTGCCAAAACGTACTATGACATTGAGCAATCTTACACGCTAAACAATCAATGGTAATCAAATATCCCAAAAGACCACGATTACAAATTAAATAAATACCATGATCTCGCAAATGCCGTAACCCGGAACGGCTTCACAGTTCACCTTCACGCGGTGGAAGTTGGCGCTCGTGGCCTGCCATCTAAATCTCTATTTCACCTCTTTAAAGATCTTGGCCTTTCCAGAAAAATAATCAACTCTTTTCTAGAAAAAATATCTAAAACTGCGATTTGCGCATCTCAAATTCTATGGCTTCGAAGGGGGAGTGAATAGGTGGTAAGGTTAACGCTCACATGTGGCAAGACAGCCGTTCTAAACCTACCACCGGTGAATTCCATGGCAGCTCCGTTTGTATTTCATTTATTTTATAAGAAGCGTTATAATTTATTCGCATTTGATTTTCAAACTGTTTTCTTTTCTATTCTTTGATTAAACTGATTTTTTATCATCCATAATAATAACAATTTTAGTTACGCCTTTCAGATTCTTCATTTAAAAAAATAAATTATAAACGCATAAACCATAAACTACAGCTATTAAGAAATAACTTACAAAAGAGTTAAAGGCATTATACTCAGGATTCTGACACACTTTTGTATTCTGTTCTAGCATTATTAATGACGGAGTTATAAAACATCCGATTTTCAGGTTATACCATTTTAATTTACAACCCCGCGGAAGATATCGAAAAATGACATAAGCACGAGTTATAGACAATGTCCTCAAAATTCAAAGTTACATGAATTTATTTTTCTAGGACCGGTAGTAACGGATTTACGGTTTTTATACATTTTGAAAAGGCTGCTATTAAAGAAACAAAATGGCAGATATCTTTCGTTACCTTTTTAAATCTCGGCATTATTTTTGTATACAATTTGGTTGTAATTGGTCGTGTAGTTTCTGAGAGACAGTGGATACAGAAACAAACATAAAAAGACTTTTTCAAAAATTTTAATCACTTTTTTTTATAGGTCCTGTATTGATTGAATTATGAAGCCGTTCCGGTGATGACATTTGCGAGAACGCCGAACACTTCATAGTAGGGTTGGGTAATAATAAACCCGCCCATTGTGAAATGTCACAATAAAGAGTAGAAACAAACAAACAGAATCAGTTGTAAGAATGCTAATATCGCTTAAAAGTTAAAAATGTAGAGTCACTTTTCACTAGAGATGTATACCCCGTCGATGCCGATGAAAGTCTGTCGTCACACGTTTGGGTAATGCAGACGCAAGGACTACCAGCTAAACATACCTTGGGAGTCGACATGTCTCAGCATATCGGAAAGAGCGTGGCTGACATCCGAAGCGGCGGCTCTGAGCTCGTCTCCGGCGGATCCGCTGGAAGAAGTGTTGCAGCATTCGGCCAGCAGGGCTTCTACGGCTTTGGCTACGGCCGCCGCGGCAGCCGAGATCTGCTTGCGGCAAGCTGCATTGTCCAACGTCGGCGCAACAACCTGTTAAATGAATATAGATGTAAAACACTCTGCAGAAACGACGCCCCTATCTAGTAAGAGAGCCCAGTCAAATAGGTAATAGATAATTAAGAGAAAATACTGATACATTTTGAAACTCGGCCTAGATACTAAAAGTCCTCTACTGTATCTGTTGCGCTCCAGCCGCCATCTTAAAAAAATTGCATTCCAATTCAGTTTTTCGCCTATATCTCGCTAACTGTTAACGATATCGGAATTATGCTTCATATAAAATGATCCTCTCTGATATATATTGTATTTCTAGTCTTTCTTGGTATAAACGGTCTTTTCAGAAAAATAATCAACCCTTTCCTAGCAAAAATATCAAGAACCGCAATATCCGCATCTCAAATTCTATGGCTTTAAAGGGGGAGGTTAATGGATGGTAAGGTGAACGCTCACATGTGGCAAGACAGCTGTCCTAAATCTACCACAGCCGGTTGTTAGTCCGGAATCCACTGCTCAACCCCCCAGAAGTGTAAAACTAGTATTATGATGGGCCCGACTCTGGTCGGTGAATTCCATGGCAGCTCTGTTTGTATTTTATTAAAGCTTGTAAAATTATCTACTAAAAATGTTACGTATTCTTTTTTGCATTATCTATTAGTATTATCAAAACACCCCGGAATGCGTAGGTAACCGACCACATGCCGTTGCATGCATCGCAGAACAGGTCCTGACTTGCGTGCGTGAATTCAGCGTCTTGGGTGCACAATTGGAAAGCAAAAGCCCAGGATAGAGTGGAATAGAGGTAGATTCTTGACAAAGCCAAAACTTATACTTGAGAGTTGTCATACAACGGGCGAACCCGCCATTTCAGGAAGTTTTAACAAAATCAGATCATTCTTCTTGCATGGAGTGAACGAAGAGACAGAAACAACACAGTTCACTGTCCAACATGGCAATAATCCTGTAAGAATCCAACGCCTCACTGCGAAGCACTGGGAAATGAAACCAGCAGAAACTCACGCAATAACTACCAGATTTGGACAGGTTTCTCGGTCCTCACAGATTCTAGATTGCTTGCGCGGCCTCTACCTAAAGTTAGAGGTAATTCAATATTGAATTTATAGCAGATCCATTGAGCCCTTTACCTGTCATGGTCACTCGGGATCGGGTAGCCATTCTGTTCAGGGTTGGTCACACTCACGGGTCAACACCTATCTGACGGCCTCCACGCATGAAGTGCGAGCCTGGGTAGGACTCTGGCCTTATGGCTAGTTTCCCCTAGGAATCAACCTTCTGGCGCTCCTGGACGGTCTGCGCAACGTGCAGCATAAGCCAATCGATTGCGCACTCTGACTAACAGTCGGGGGAGTCTGGAAGCAGTACTGTTTCCTATAGAGCGGAGGTGGTTGCGGACCTTACGGCGACTGCTCTTGAAACGACCATCGGCTACCCGATCCTGGGTGAACAGCCGGGCAAAAGATGCCGTGGTCTGCGATAGATTCGGTATACACCGTTTCACCGCTTCATAGGGGAGAGGACCGCGCAAGCGACATCGAACTCGTAACCAATCGAGAGACTGGAGTAATCTGGTCGCAATTGGACGTGAGTGTAAGCCCGCTGTGTAACACTCCTGGCTATCTCGCGGTTAAGGCGTTGGCCTCTTACGGGTTTGTGGCGGAGCTAGACGGTGGACTGTTTTGTCCAAGTCTTCTGCGCTTATTCTAGGGAGATAGAACGAATAATCGTTAAGACTTCCTGAGGTGACGGGCTCGCCCGCTGTAGTCGACAACCCTAGTTGCAGGTTTACAGCCGTGGCAGCTAACAGCGACCTTGACAGATAAACCGTCCGTATAAGAGGAGGTTACAAATAGGAGTTAAAATGTAAGTTTGGCAAACACCACCCAAGCTAAACAGAACCATTAGGAACCCAAACCAAGCCAAGACTTACGAAGAAGTTGTAGTTCTAATGAGGTTGTGTACACAGTACAGTCCTATAGTAACGCCAACTGTTCCAATATTCAGGACAAATTTGACAGCCCTTGAAGCATTGTATTCAAAAATCGATAATATTAACATATCTTACCTTAGCACATGCGACGAGTTGACTGGTCGCCAAAGCGCACTGCGTCGCAGCTGCGATGACACGGTTCTGCGCTTGCTGATCTGCCCCGCAAGACGCTGCCACACCCTTCGCTTTGAGAACAAGAGCCGCAGTTGTGTTGGCCACTGCTTTCGCCAGAGCCAGCAGTATATCCTACGATAACAATAGAGGGATAACGTAATGGCTGCACTTTGCCTTTGAAACAAATTGTAAACCTGATCGGGTTTAAAGAATCTATATATTTACTTAATATATAAATAACCCCTAAACACACCCATCTCCTAGTCTATCCTTATATCCCAGTCCTCCCTTCGTTGTTGAGTTTACATACGTTATAATCTTATTTTCATTATGTTTATTATGTACGAGGGTAGATTGAAAGTTTCCGGAACAGCAAGAGCAAAATGATTGTGATGGTTGGCAGCACCAACCTATTTTAGGAAAGCTGTCAAATTTTCAGACAGTTACGTTGCACAGTTCTTATTTACCGGGCAGTTTTGTGAAGCAAGTCAGGCACTTTTGCAAAAATGGAAAAAACAAATTTCGTGCAGTGATTAAACATTTCTGGATGGATGGAAAAACGGCGACGGAGATACGAGATATTTTGCTGAAAGTTCATGGCCCCTCCACACCTTCACTCTCAACTATCAGTGTCTGGGTGAGCGAGTTCAAACGTGGCCGTACGGGCACCAATGATGAACATCCAAAATACCACAAATGAGGAAATGGTCGACAAAGTCCATGATCTCGCATTAGCCGACCGTCGAGTGAAGTTGCGCAAAATAGTAGAGGCCACGGACAAGTCATAAGAAAGATGTCTTAGCTATGTCGGTTGGTAGTTTTTTTTTTTTAAGTTTCAATGAGTATGTACCTCATTCACATATTTTTTGAACAGCCCCTCGTAGCCGTTGTAGTTTCATTATTTTTTAGTTACTGCAGGTAGACAGGTAAACAACATATGGTTTGTCAATAATACATTTCTGAATGGTCAAGGCCTAGGTAGTCTGCTATTATTTATTTTACAGTCAGCTTTGCTGATATGTCCAGATCAGATCTTGTAAAGATACAAAATTAACAAAGTTTTTAGATACAAATCAAGTCTGTTTCTAATTTGATTAACAGAGTTTGCACTAATCACTTCAAAATGTAGTTTATTCCACATGTCCACTACTGTATTTTGCAGAATGTACTTAACCCTCAAGCGGCGGGTGTAAATCTTGTCAGTCACCTGTCATTTCTTACAGTTGAAGGTCAAAAATATAGCACTTTAGAAAATAAGATCATAAGAAAGAAACTACTCAATGGATCATGAAAAGAAGAATTGTAGAATGATCGCATTGAAATTTAAAATATAAAGCATTAAAACCTCATTTTGTAAAACAATTAGATAATTATGAATAATTATTAGAAAGTTGAAGAACTGAAAAAACTCACTTATTCAGCGATTAGAAATTGTAAACACATTTGTGTACGTTATTACATGCTTTACCAAATCTATTAGCTCGTTTTATTTATTTTCATACATATATCCAAAGAGAAGCTACATAATATCCGAAGAGAAGCAGATCCGAGCAATGGCAGCACTCGACTAGAATACAAACAATTATATTAGGGATTCTAGACTGCGAGAAGCACGACTGAATAATCGTACAATACAGAATTTATCCGTCTTTCTCACACATATCAAACAGGGAATGGTTGCACTGTGATTTTGGTGTAAATTCAGTTCGTTGAGAGCGCGGTTTGTCGCGCCGCGCTCGTACCCGTTTTGGGACGTTACTGAGCATTGACTACAATACGTCGTACCCGATTCGGGACGTTACTGTCTTGAGAGGTTAAGCAACAATTGACAGAAGCACTATTTAGGATTACATAATGAAAAAACAACTGAAAAAAAGTTAATATTTGTAGTAACGGGAGTTAAAACAATCACAGAGTGTTGATTCCCTCATATATTATTTTCTATAATTTACAAAATATATTACTTTGATATTTTTAAATATTTTTCTGATAACTAGTATCACTGTTTCCGGCTTGACATCGACTTCTGGGACATCCTGTATAAAGACTTCTTGGTGCCACAGAGCTTAACAGCTTTTCAACACGCAATATCTTAATTTTAGAATGCGTATATTGCTAAGACAATCAATATCTAACAAAGCGCCCTAACAGGAAATGTTACAAGCTATTTCGCACCAAACAATGAAGAGTTTTTGCTTTTACACACGGTTAGTATAAAATCAAAAACAACTCATTGTTTAGCGACAAAAAGCCACATTTAATCAACAACTTTTTAACACACACACATATACAAAAATATTACAGCTATACATACAACTTATAGTGCATACATATACATAAACGTAGTCTTTGGTTACAATGTCACAGAATTATTAAGTACATAATAGTTAAATACAGTACCATGCGAATTAATTGGAATAAAGAGTATTTTTCTTCGAAAAGTGCTTTATTGGAGATAAACATACAAAAACAGTACTGGTAGTTATAGATTATTAGTTTTAATATAGAATGTGTACTCCTTTTGCGTCGATAACACCTTTCACTCTTGTAGGCATACAATTTACCAGGTTCGAACAGCTTCCTTTCAGTTGATCATCGTGAAACCAGACTTGATTTACTGCACTGATCATCTTGGTTTTCGTTGTACGTGACAGCCGTTTTTTGCAAATGGCCTGTTTTTTAGCAAATAGCCGTTTTTTGCAAAGTACAGTAAATTGGTACTGTGTGAAAAACTGTATCACTTTTTTCAAAGAATAGGATTTCAAAGAAATGGGGCGAGATCCTGTTCAAATATTCCCTCATTGGAAGGATAAACCCTGTGGAGTTTCCGTATCATACGGTTTGGTAAGATGTCAATACATTGGTCCGAATTTGAATTCGGACCAATATATTGACATCTTATTTACAAATGACTGTACTTGAATGGCCCGAAAACACCCCCGATCTCAACGCGATCGAAAGCCTCTGGGCCATTTGCAAAAAACAGCTCTCCACGATGGATTGTATAACGAAAACCAAGATGATCAGTGCAGTAATTCAAGTCTAGTTTCACGATGATGAACTGAAAGGAAGCTGTCAAAACCTGGTATAGTCTATGCCTACAAGAGTGAAAGGTGTACGCAAAAGGAGAACACATTCTATATTAAAACTAACAATCTATAACTACCAGTACTGTATAAATAGGATAGAAAACGAATTTACCGCGTGAAATTTGTAGGACCCGACGTTTCGGTGACGTTGCAGCCGCCGTTGTCTAGGGTAGACTCTAGACAGTCTACCCTAGACAACGGCGGCTGCAACGTCACCGAAACGTCGGGTCCTACAAATTTCACGCGGTAAATTCGTTTTCTATCCTATTTATAATGTCAAACAACCGCGATAGTCTTCGATTTTATATTACCAGTACTGTTTTTGTATGTTTATGTCCAATAAAGCACTTTTCGAAAAAAAATACTTTTTGTTCCAATTAATTCGCAAGGTACTGAGGTACAACACAACTGATTTGATCGAGCGTAAAAAGCAGTTAGATTCTATATTAAAATTAAATAGTTTGTACATTCTTTGACAAAAAAAAAATCTAGCTCTCCGTTGTTTTCAAAATGATATATCAAGCTTTTTCAAAATGTCATAGCTCTAAACATGACTAAAAAGAAATGTATAGTATCTGTATCAAATAAATTTAGATAACGCGACAAGAACCCAGCAAAGTATCTGCATGCGGCAAACTCAAAACTATTCAGTTCGACGTTCCCCGAATGAAGACCACTTTTGGGCAGAGGTATTTTGTCTACATAGTCCCCAGGATATTCAATATGCTAGATGAAGAACTAAAATTGTATATTATAAATAGGATAGAAATTGCTTGGATACAACTTGTTGCTCTGTCTCATTCGCATGAATTCATTTCCAATTTTAGTACATGGAGAAACGCGGTCGGACCCAGTGTCTTACGTTATTGTCCTTCATGGTATAGGATATACTAAACTTATACTAAATAGCAAATCAACAAAAGTGGATCAACTTCAACGACCAAAAATCCAAATATAACGATGAAGGTTATCAAAATTATGGCCAACATACGGAAACGGTTGCGATTTCCGCCGATTTGAAAGCGGTCATTGCATAAGAAGCAGCTGTGACAGCATTTCAAAAGCCGCGGACAGCGACGACGACAGTGCGGGCAGTAACCGGGAATCAACGAGCCCTGCGCCGCTCGGAACGTCGGATTGTAAAAGATCCGCACTTCAGTCTTCGTCCTGGGTCGTTCCCGATTATAGAAACTCTCGCTTTTACGTACGAATCTTTCAAAGTCAGTGCGCGTTTGCGTCAGCACCGCCGACGGCCCGAGCGGTTTGTTAACGAGTTTCATGTTGACGAGACCAGTGACGTGCGAGTCGGTCGAGTCGGCGCGGATCGACGTGCACTCGATTCGCGGAGCGCCGTTCGGCTGCTGCGCTGACTCGAGGTAATTTGCACAGTCGGCGACAATTGCGCTCAAATCCGTCGTATCGACAACAGGTTTTGACTCAACAACGGGTTTAGACTCAACAAAGGGTTTTGACTTGACAACGGGTTTTGACTCGACATCTCGGTAATACTCGCTGTCCGTCTCCTCCGGAATGATTTCCAGATCACGCCTCCTCGCGAACAGCTCGTTAAAGTCGTAACCGTCGCAGTTGGCGACGTTGACATCTTCATAAATGTGATCATCGTCGTATTTTGTCCCAATCGCGCTGTCGTCATCATCGCTCACGTCGCTGAAATCGCAACCGTAGTCTCGTGACTCTCTACCCCCGAAAAACACTTTATAAAAATTATCATAGCAGTAGTTGAGCTTTCGGTAAAGGCTGGAGCGCTTGGTAACGCGGCCTTTCGTCGTATCTCGTATGCCCGCCTTAAAACTTGATTCTCCGTTCTTTACCTGTATCTCTTTGTTCTCTTCAGCGTCCTCGCTGATGGTGTAAAGGACTTGGGTGGAAGCTTCTCCGACTCTTGAAGCGGCGTTGAGCAGACTTTGACGTGGCTGAAATCAAGGAAAAATATGTTAATGTCACTGTATCCAGTGGAGTACGCCAAGGGTCAATGCTGGGCCCAGTTTTGTTCACACTATATCTTAACGGATCTTTAAGGCGCATTCCCGCCGCAGAGCAGCTACTTTGCTGATGAAACTAAAATTGCCACCAATTCTATTCAAAGTAGTGGACAGCTTTAGCAGGATTTTGACAAGATCAAAGCGTGGATGGAAGATTGGCTGCTTACCTTGAATGTGTAGTGCTAAATATAGGCAAAAGCAACTACAACACACAATATTCACTGCAACAATAAGCAACAAAAAGATTTTGGAACAACAATCAGTGATGATCTCAAATGGGAAAAACTATAGTTGCAACCGCTACAAGAGCCAACTCTACTTTCTATCTGATGAAGAAGGCTATTGCAACATCTGTCAATAGAGGTGTTTATAAATATCTGAAACCTATACTTGAGTATGGCTATCGGCTCTGGAAACCCTACTTATGCAAAGATGTAGATGTCCTGGAAAAGGTGCAGCAAATAGTAACAGAAACGCCAGTGGGCATGAAGAATAGGAATTACGAAGATCGCTTGGAATTACTTGGACTGACTACTCTCAAACAAAGAAGACAAAAAGTGGACCTGATTGAGACATATAACATTATAATGTACCCAAGCTAGAGAATATTATTTTTTTTACCCACAAGGCATATGCCTTTTTGTGGAACCCACCTTTTAGTTAGTTAGTTTAACTGGGCTTTTTCCCGCACTTGGCCTCTTGATTGGGCCGTTGTGCGTGGCTCATGTTTTTATTTATGTTAGCCAACCCAAGCTGTCCCAGAAGGTTAGCAGCCTGTTTGGGTTGCTACAGGCCTCCGGGACAGATGCTGGAGATTGTAGTATTTTTGGCCGTTGCTCTGCCACGCTCCTGCATTCCATGAGCACATGCTGTGGCGTTTCTTCTTCCTCCATGCATCCTCTGCATAGAGGGCTGTCTGTCACACCTATGGTAAACAGGTGTTTGTTCAGGGGACAGTGGCCTGTCATAGTACCTATGACTTTACGGATTTTGTCCCTTTTTAATCTGGTGAGGTTGCGGGCAAGTTTTTTAGACGCTTCCGGAACCGCATTGTTTGTTTGCCTACATCCTGCGTTTTTTTTCCATTCTGTAAGGTGTGTTTCGTCGGTGTTCCTGCGTAGGCATGTTTTTATTTGGGCCTGGGGTATGGGCATCAAGGGGTGGAACCCACCTTGTTGCCTATTGGCACCATCTTCTAGGTGGACATTTGTAGCATCACGCAATCAAACACTCAGGCGGTCACCCATCCCAGTATTGACCGCGTCCGCCGCTGCTTAACTTCGGTAACAACGGGGAAAATCGGTGACAACAGGGCTACAGACGCTACAAGAAATTAGAATGGGCTGTAGCCCATTTGGGCTGTAGCCCTCTAAGGCGGACATTTAAATTGTTATTAATATGTTGAACCTATATAAAAAACTAAGTAAAATAAAGAAGAGGGAAAGATGAACTAAGAAGAAGAGTGTTCTTGTTTGGTCGGCGAAACAGTGAGTCTGTCAAAGTAAAAAGAAAATCACCTCTTTGGTCTCTGGTTCAGCGGCCTTCAGCAGATCGGAGAAAGCGTTGCATAGTTTCCTGGTCGCTTCGAGGAGTTTGTCTCCATTATCATTGTCTTCCAGCAAAGCAGCTATCATCTTCACACCTGGAAATTAATAAACTTAGACAACTGATCCAGTATGAAAACGAAGAGTATCCGGTCTGTTTGATATAAGAAATTATGACATAAACGGATTTTACTGCGTGAAATTTAAAGCTGTTGTCGGCTTGCTTGTCCAACGTAAACCACCAACCTACAGATGCACTCGTTTTTAAACACGAGTTTGCAACGATTACATCCTTTACAGGCTGCCGTTGAAACGACGGACACTACAAACTTCACGCGGCAAAATCAGTAATCAGTGGTCAGTACCGCTGGCGCTTGTGGTAGGGAGGTTAAAGTCAGCACTGACGCAACAGCGCTGTACTGACTTAAAATCAATTTACACGATGACAGTACCGGGTCAGAGCTGACTGATTAAAACAAGTGGGAGCTAATGGGCCCTGTAGCAGTTTGGCCACTAAAACCCAGTTGTATAGGGTCGGTCGAGAGCATGGATCAACACCCATCCAGCGGCCTCCACGCAGAAGGGAGAGCCAGGATAGGATGCTGGACTGAGGGGTAGTCTCCCCTAGGAGTCAACCTTCGGGCACTTCTTGATGGTTTGCGCACCGTGCGGCGTCAGCTAATCGATTGTACACTCCGACTAATAGCCAGGGGAGTCTGGGAACAGTAATATTTCCTATAGAGCGAGGTAGTTGTTATTCTTATGGCAACTGCTCTTGAAACGACCATTCGGCCACCCGATCTCGGGCGAATAAGCCAGGCAAAGGATGCCGTGATCTGTGATAGAATCGGTGGACATCTTATCATCGCTACTTAAGGGAGAGGACCGCGCAAGCGACCTCGATCCTATAACCAGTCAGGAGGCAGGAGGTATCCTGAAGGTTAATTCCAGACGGAGATATCCTTCCAAACTGGTAGTCAGGGATCGAGTCTGCCCGCTGGGTACCATTCCGGGGAGCTCGCCGTAAGGAGTTGGCCTCTGAAGGGCAGGTGGCGTAACTAGACTGTAGATTGTTTTTCTTTTTTGGCCCAAGTCTTCTGATTGGCCCAAGTCTTCTGAGCTCACCTCACGGGAGACAGAATGATCTTTATCGTTAAAAGGTTCGTCCGTTGTAGTTGACACCTCTAGTTGATCAAAAGAAGTCCGTTTTGATTTTTAGATCAGTAACTGACTCAACGTATATCAGCCTTATTCAAAACTGCTCTAGTAATCCGAATATTGAAATTAGAAAATCTATGCATACCTTTGGTCATCTCTGGTAGATTGGTGGTGATCGTAGTGATGGCGGCACCGACAGCGGTGTGGTCCACTTCTTCTGTAGATCCTAGTAGAAACAAATCATAATATAATTATTACAGTTCTAGGGGATGCATGACTCCAGACTAACAACTGGCAGTGGTAACGATGAGAGATGGATATGGTAGTGTAAGCGTTGTACGAATATTATACTAGAACAATTTTGTAATCATTTTGATCTTAGTTTATGAAGCCATCATCTTCATAAAATTACATTTTACATTGCTATCATATAAAATAGGTTTCTTCCTCGGAACAGGTGATGCCTAGTTAGGAGTGATGCATAATCATTGTGTTTAAATAATTGTTGTGTATTTTTCTTGAATAAATAAATAAACAAATAAATGAATCAAATAAATTTGCTGCTTCATTATTCACCCAGTCCACCCCGAGACTTATAAATATTATAATTCTTCTGCGTGATGTTTCTGATCTCCTCAGGTGTTGATATCACCTTTTCTAAATGACAGAGTCTCTGGTATGCGATTGGTTGGCAAATGTATAGCAGATGCTCTGCCGTTTCGGCATTTTCTTTGCAAAATCTGCACAATTACCACATTTTATTTTGGAAGCATAAATTTAGGTAAAATATATTATTTTTAGTAACGTAACTATATTTGTTTCACAAAAGGTCATATTTTAAGTTAAAGAAATTTTCAAAAGTTGGCGCTGATCGTTTTTCCCGGTAACCATTCATATATACATACATATATGCAGCAAACGCTAACCAACATATGATCAAAGGGGCAAAAGTTTAACAAAAGACAGGAAGAGTCGATCTTACCACTTGTTAGAGTGACAACTTGAGCTGTAGCAGCATTCATTGCAGCGATGTGTGAAGTAACAACTTGCTTGTTAGTGTCCAGTTGCACCTCTTTCCATTTGATGGAAGCCGCATCATTGCCGACTTCAGGAATAACGGCCTATGGATAAATAATAATTTAATAATCAAAGGAGATAAAAAATACCAAGCCACTCGGGATCGGGTAGCCGTCGGCTCGTTACTAAGGATCGGTGCCTGTCCAGTGTCAACTGTCAAAATTTTAACTAGCGAAAATGACATTTATTTTCAATATCTCTTCTTCTAACATTTCCAAGTTTTCTAACAGCAGATAGGAAACATTCTAAAAAAATAATTGACGCCTAACAAATTGTCATTTTCTAGAAGTAATTTTTCCCAACCGACTATAATACCCCTTGCACAGCTAGACATATTCTAGCTAGCTGCAAGGTGGCCTTAGATCAAGGACGGTACACTTACCGCCATGACAAAGTTCTCACTGTTATTTGCGAGGTAATTAGCATCTCAGTGGCTCGTGCCAACAAGGGTTTGACAGAATCCTCCAAACCCCCAATACAGTTTGTGCGGGATGGCTCTAAAGGCAAAAAACATTTAACTACTACAAAACCTTTCTCAATAATTGAGAAAGCTTCAGATTGGATTCTGGATGTCGATTCGGTCTCTAAGCAGTATAAATTCCCGGATGCACAGCCCTCGGTCCAGATATAACTCTTTACTCTCTATCTCGGAAGATGGTTCTTATCGTAGAATTAACTGTTCCATGGGAATCAAATATCCCAAAAGACCTCGAGTACAAATTAAATAAATACCATGATCTCGCAAATGCCGTCACCCGGAACGGCTTCACTGTTCACCTTCACGCAGTGGAAGTAGGCGCTCGTGGCCTGCCAGCTAAACCTCTATTTCACCTCTTTAAAGATCTTGGTCTTTCCAGAAAAAATAAACAACTCATTCCTAGAAAAAATATCTAAAACTGCAATTTGCACATTTCAAATTCTATGGCTTCGAAGGGGGAGTGAATGGGTGGTAAGGTGAGACAGCTCACATGTGGCAAGACAGCTGTCCTAAACCTACCACAGCCGGTCGTTAGTCCGGAATCCACTGCTCACCCCCCAGAAGTGTAAAAAATAGTATTATGATGAGCCCGACTCCGTTCGGTGAATTCCATGGCAGCTCCGTTTGTATTTTATTTTATTACAAGCATACACCATGAAAAAATAAACACGACTGAATGACACTATGACACTAGGTCAACTGCATTGTGAGCTACCCCTCTGCTCCTTAGGAAACATACGTCTCCAGACCTCCCCGCTTATTCGCTGGACTGGTATGCAAATCGCTCAGTTCCGCCGGATCCGCAGAGATGTTCCCCCGAATCCGCACATCTGATCCCAACTGTCTACAACTGCAGGTCGCAGCCGCATGAAGAGTTCACAGCGGCCCTTCCAGGTTAAGTCCCTCGTTAGGGAGGATAATAATGGGAGCTGAACTGTGAGTTAGGCCGACCCAAGAATGTAAGCGAGCCATCAGGAACAAGCTGCATGGAACAATTAGGAACCTGGCAAGATGGGAAAGTAAGCTGCTGGAGTGGTGCCCGCGAAAGACACTTCCTTATCTATGTACGTCCAATTCCTGGTTCCAGCGGAGGAGTACGGCTGGTGACCGAGGAGAAAGTGTTATGTTGTGGAGAAGAATATAGACATACCCTCGTGATTTCTCTTTCAGTCCTCTTGATTATTTCTTGACCAGATGAAATGGTGGACAACAAAGCTCTCTGCGGCTCCGTAGTGACTGTTGTGATTTTGGTCTGTTGTACTTGCGAAGCCTGTGAAATTATAAATCAATCATTAATACAGACATAAACAAACACAAATTTATAAGTATTACCATTGATTAATAGAATATTAGATTGCTCGACTTCATGGGAGTAAATGGGCCCTTGCTGAGTTGGCCACGAAGACCCATTCTGTTCAGGGTTGGTCACAGTGCGAGCCTTGATAGGACTCTGGCCTTATGGTTAGTTTCCCCTGGGAATCAACCTTTTGGCGCTCCTGGACGGTCTGCGCACCGTGCGGCGTAAGCTAATCGACTGTGCACTCTGACTAACAGTCGGGGGAGTCTGGAAGCAGTACTGTTTCCTATAGAGCGGGGGTGGTTGCGGACCTTACGGCGACTGCTCTTGAAACGACCATCGGCTACCCGATCCTGGGTGAACAGCCGGGCAAAGGACGCTGTGATCCGCGATAGATTCGGTATACACCGTTTCACCGCTTCATAAGGGAGAGGACCGCGCAAGCGACCTCGAACTCGGAACCAATCGAGAGACTGGAGTAATCTGGTCACAATTGGAAGTAAGGGCGTGAGTGTAAGCCCGCCGGGTAACACTCCTGGCTATCTCGCGGTTAAGGCGTTGGCCTCTTACGGGCTTGTGGCGTAGCTAGACGGTGGACTGTTTTGTCCTCAAGTCTTCTGCGCTCACTCCAGGGAGATAGAACGACTAATCGTTTAAACTTCCTGAGGTGACGGGCTCGTCCGCTGTAGTCGACAACCCTAGTTGCTCAACTTCATACTACAATTTGGCACCTAGGATTTTACTACAAAATGCAACATAGATAGCATTCAGTTTTATTTGCCGAAATTTGAGTTACCTACTATAATAAAATTAAATACAATAAAGCCTCCAAGAGGACCAATTTCAAACGATAATTGTAAATAATTTGGTAAGAATCCCAATTTATGGTATAAGGGAGTTTGACACTTCTGATTAGTAAAATTTGTAAATCTTTAAACATAATGGTATTATGATAGCTGACATTATAATTCTCATATAATTTATTTTACATCTATTCATTTAAAAATCAATACGATAGCATATTGCTAGATTGACAATAAAATAATTTTACTTAGATTATTCTACATAGAATTTGCATTTCTATTTCAATATGTTATTCTCCCTGACTATTAAATCACATCAGTATATTTTGATTATTTGTCTGTAGGTAATATTAAATATCATATTTCAGCTATGACAACTATTATGATAGTTATGTTTTTAACAATTAATTTTTTAGCATTTAATTTTGTGACGCATCCAAGTGTAGGAATGCCTAACTACTGAAGTAGTTGATTGTATTGTATTGTACTCATAGTTCCATTGATTTGTTTTATTATTATAGAAATTGTAAATACTATCGTGATCTTTATTAGATACTCTATCAAATGTAATATTTCGTTTTGCTTATTTACATACAAAAATCATTAGATCTTACTTAGCTCATAAAAACCAATAAAAATTTTGATGATTTCTCGAAAAAAAAAAATTAAGAAGTTTGACAATGGAATTTTACAAGAAATATTCGCAAAATGACACGCGAAATTATTCTAGCGGCCGTCTATGTATCTATGGTAATAATGAGTTCGAATTAGAAAATAATATTACTGTGCGCTCTGGGAGCAAACCGCCAATATAGGTCATTACGTAGTCAACGGTGTTCTGATGTGCAACCAAATTTGGTCGTGACGTAGCCGAAGGGTTAATATCTGTATTAAAGATGTTGGAAAGTCTTCCTTATCAGATAGAGAGTAGAGTTGGCTCTTCTAGCGATTGCAAGTATTAAAATTAACTATTAAAATAAAAAATCTTATGTACCCACACTTCTCCATATTCCTGTTCAGTCCAATCGGGAAGCACAGACATTTAAACAAAATAAAAAAACATGCTTGATTAATAGGTTATAACTGTCGAGCTTATTGGGCTCGTCAATTTGTACACGAAAAACACCTCGACCCGGCAAAGTCATGTAGTTCCAATTTTGTAATATGTTGTTAGAAGTTTTTAGAGCTAAATATCAAGTTTAGAGCTGGAGACTTCAAAAACCATGTGTAAGCTGTGCAATATTATAATTTGTTGTTTTTTTTTTTGGCTCAGTGTCTTCTAAGGCAGTGGTCCCCAACCTTTTTGTCGCCGCGGACCGGTCAACATTTGATAATATTACCGCGGCCCACTGGGGGGGGGGGGGGGGGGGGGGTGTCACATTGAATGTATTTTTTTTGTATTAAAAAGCTAAATATTTGTACAATATATAATAATAAAAATTACAATTGTGGTACCTACATAAGTTATAGTGACAAATAATAGTAGAGAAATACAGTTACCCAAAATGAATAGAAACAGATTTAATATTTTAACTTAATGCTAAATCAATGAGAACCCTGAGCTTGCTTCATTGAAACGAGATGGTTCCATCTGGGGGTAATAGGAGATAGTGACACCCGAAGTGTCTTGCTTATGTCCAGTTTATTTCTTTGTTTTGTTTTGGTTGCTGTCACTGCAGAAAACCCCGCTTCACACAGATAGGATGTCGGAAATGGCAATAGGGATTTTAGTGCTCTGGTGGCAATCTCAGGGTATTTCGCTCGCCTGCGTACGAAGGTGTCGGCGCGCGCCATCCGCCAGTACGCTGGGTGAGGCATGTTCGCGTCGCCCGGTGCATTGCCCGACCGCCGTATTATTCGCGATGTTTTCAGCTCACCCAGATTTTTTCAAAAGTAATTTTGGTTTTTAAGCAGGCCCTTGCGCGGCCCAGTACCATTTGGTCCACGGCCCGGTACCGGGCCGCGGCCCGGGGGTTGGGGACCACTGTTCTAAGGTATGCGTCCTACAGAAAAAGTTAGTTTCCTTTTATAGGTTAATTAAATTTGCTAAAATTAAAGACTAAACCGATAGCACTGTCAGTGTTATTAATAAACCCAGACTAATTCCTATTCCGCGCGTAATCCTCGGAATAAACGAAAGTGCCATTAATAAACATGGAATAGCACTATTCCGTCGCTATTACTACTAGACTATCTCCTGTCAGTTTAGTCCGTGGTGTGAGGTGGAATAGTGCAGGAATAGCGGTGAACAGTTGCGTGTTTTGCGACATACCAGCGATTTGTTCAGATTTTGCGTTCGTTATTAGTGATATTCCGTGAGAAAATGGATGAAATGAATTATTTTCGTACCGTCAACGTTTGCGCGTTTTTAGGCTCCGAAAGCTGAAATTTTACAAAAGGCGCTTCGACCCATAATATGTCAAATTGCCGGATTAGGAATTTCGCAAAAAGTATCGTTTCTGGAAGGTGAGTATTCTAAAAATTGTGAATATGGTACGTCCTGAGGTTCGAGGCGACAAAAAAGGTGGATACAAGAGCCCGAGCTGCAAGTCGCCGCGGCAATCAGTTGGTTGTAATAAGGTTAGTTTCTCTGTAATTTGTTTCTTTCTATATACTTTCTTCTTTTTTCTATATACTTTCTTCTTCTTTCTCTTTCTTTCTATATACTTTCTAATACTTTATAGTAATATGTTATTGCGTTTTACTTTCAGATTCAAGCTTAATGCGCAGACCTAGGTTATCGACTGTATCCCAAGAGTCGGCGGAGAAGCTGGACAAAACTATGTCAATCGATAAAACTATTTTTTGATCAACAAGGTTATGGTTGCCCTTAATAATAAATAAAGAATTAGTAATTAAATAAATATTCTTTCATTTTACTTATTAAAACCAAGCAGCCGACACAACTGACAACAGAGTTATTGCGAATTGAGGTTATGTCGCAGTTCGAATGACAGCTGAGACCTAAGTCTAGCCAAGTTGACAACATAACGAACCGAATATGACAGTGTTACTATATGGAAAAAAATGTTTTCACTCTAATCCGCCGACTAACTAGTCTAGGTTTAAAGCTGGTTTATTAATACCATTGCTTTAATACCCGAATTAAGAGATAACACGCGGACTTAGTATTCCGACGATAGTCTGCCGATTAAGGAAATCTATTTAATAACACTATGTATGTTCAGAAGTTGCAAGGTAGGTCTTATGGCACTAGCCTCGAATACCATTAATTCAAAGCTGGTACAAAACTGCGTATCACTACTGAATTCCCTGGGCGGAAAGAACAAGGTAATTCTAAGATGGGTTCCCGGCCATGCAGGAATGGAGGGAAATGAAAAAGCCGACGAACTTGCTAAGACGGGAGCAAAGGGAACGTTATACGGCCCTGAACCTTGCTGTGGCGTACCAAAAAGCCTTGCAAATCTAATGCTCAAACAAATATGTTTAGAACAATTTATTTATTTATTTATTTATTTAAAGAAATGCGCATTTTTTAAAACTACAGTACATTACATATTATCATTAGAGACTCCGTTGTAAATAGTAGCAAAAAAGAGAGTACCGCAGCCCAGTCCATCTTTAGATCAACGCTGCCTAACTAGGCCTAGGCCCGTACTAAGGCAAGCGTACCAAGAAAATAGTGGCTTGTGCATACTTTAAACTACATATGTTAAAAGAGAAAAAATATATAAAAATCTAATAATATTAGGACTTAAGGCAATAAACAATGTATGTAGAAATTAATCATTACTCTAAAAACTAGGTCATTGATATGTCAATGCGTCTGTCAGTCTATCAGTCTGCAAATTATATTTGTAAAATACCTATCATAAAACACAATAAAATTAATTTCAATAACACGAAAAAGGTGAATAATAAATAGGAATTGCAATAAATAGTGAAATAATCAAATTGAAATAATTATAGATGGAAAAAGGAATTATAATAAATAGTAAATAAAACAAATTGAAATGGTCAGAGGATTATTAAATTGAAATAGTCAATTATACATAAAATGTGCATATTACTAGTTATATAATCCGTCAACCACTGGAACAACACGCCAGGGTTGAATCATTCTACTAATCAAGGCTTATGACCGTAAGACTGCCCGTGAGGCATTATCGCTAAATAGGAACAATCTACGCATACTGGTGAGGGCGCTCACGAGGCATTGTGACCTCAACAAACACATGTACAACCTCAAGGTCCAGGACACGAAAATGTTCAGGTTCTGCCAAGGGGCAGAGGAAACTCCCCTGCGTAAAAAATACACCCACTTGGCTGGGCATTACTTCCAACCAGAAGAGGTAAAAACGATCTGGCGCCAAAAGCCTGTTGCGGTTCTTGAACGACACGAGGCTTAGCGCAGAACTATAGTAGGTGGCGAACACAATAGATGATCAATGTGCGCAGTGTTACATAGCTCATAAATACCAAATAAATAAATATTATCCAGAAGTTTCTAAGATGATTCTTATTCTTTAAGAAAAGAAACATGTAACGTTTTCTGCAGGATGCATACTTTAGAAGAGGGGTCAGCAAGTAATTTCAAGTGGTGTCCGGATACTGTTAAAAATTTGTATCGAGGTCCAGTTTTATATAGTTTAAATTATTATCTAGTTTCCTAGATTTGCAATATTTTAAAAAGAGAACAATTTGCAGGGTTTTTATTTAAGACCTCGTATTTTAGATGATAATCTATACTAATATTATAAAGAGGTAAAGTTTGTGACGTTGTAGGAAGTAATCTCTGGATCTACTGAACCGATTTTGAAAATTCTTTTACCAATAGAAAGCCACGTTATTTGTGAGTGTCATAGGCTATATATTAATTCGAAAAATGAGAAGACTTTTATGTCGTAGTCGGATTTGCAAAGCAAGTCGGAGAATAAGCGGTCGAACGAAAACGTTTCTAACTAACGCTGCCTTAACGATGAGAGATATATGATTAAGTTCTAGAGAAAAGTTGTAGAGCTTGATAATGCCTACAAAAAAGTCAGCAACGGCATATGTCTAACTTTTATATTTAAGTCACAAAAAGCAGTATTTTATATAAAAAAAATAATTTAAATCGTTAGGTCATGTTTATTGGTCATATTATCAACAATTATGAATTCATATCAAAATAAGTAAATTTATAGTAATAGTAGTAGTAATTTTTTATAGTAATAAAATAAGTAATTTATAATGCGCTCACAAATAAGACACTCACAAGAAGACACTCACAAATAACGGTATTATAGTCAAATTGGCATGCAAATACATATATACATATGCAGTAAAAATATAACCCTTCTTTTGGCAGTCAGGAAATAAATCATAGCACTCAGTACTAACCGAACCACACTTATAATTTCATCTCAGGTAAAAAGTTTTACCGCTCAATGAAGTAGGCACGGGTCAGCTAGTAATCATTAAATTGCATAGATAGGTAAGCTATTTAACAATATTTGGCAGTGCAGGTTTCGACCTACCGCGGTCCGGGTCCGGACCGCAGTCCGCCTGTTGCCGACCGAGGTTTTAGAAGATATAGACCAAAAACCAGAACAATTTAAAAAAAATCCTTTTTTTTTTACTTTTAGTATTGGTACAGATTCTAACAACATATAACAAAACAACTACATCATCTTTTGCAAGATCGGCTGGGCTATATATATCCTAAAAATAAGGACGACTCCCACAAACCGTGTTAGTAAGTTAGAATTAGTTATAAAGAGTTGACAAACTAACGGTAGGCGGTGTGTGGCCGACGTTAACCTGTCCGGAAATCATAGTGTACTGCGCACCAGCCATGTATCCAGTGGAATATGGTTTCACACCTACGACCATGTCAAAGAGAAAAAATAACAAATAAAAAATGAAAACAAAAAAAAACCAAAATCTGAGGGTTCCTTGTCGCCAACCTCATTTTAATTTTCCTTTAATGCAGTACTGTGCAAATTAATTGGAACAAAGAGAATTTTTCTTCGAAAAGTGCTTTATTGGACATAAACATAAAAAAACAGTACTGGTAGTTATAGATTGTTAGTTTTAATATATAATGTGTCCTCCTTTTGCGTCGATAACACCTTTCACTCTTGTAGGCATAGAATTTACCAGGTTTTGATAGCTTCCTTTCAGTTCATCATCGTCAAACCAGACTTGAATTACTGCACTGATCATCTTGGTTTTCGTTGTACAATCCATCTTGGAGAGTCGTTTTTATTATTATACTAGATGACCCGGTGAACTTCGTACCACGTAAAATTGATTTGATTGTAAATCTTCATAAGCCTTTATTGATCCTAATCAACCTTCCAAATCCAATTCATTGAAATCTATAATAAGGCCGACTCATGTACGGTTTGAGTTTTTGGACTTTTTTGGCTTTTTTGACTTTTCAACTTTTCCGACTTTTTCGACTTTTTGGACTTTTTTGGCTTTTTCGACTTTTTTGACTTTTACGACTTTTTCGACTTTTTCGACTTTTTTGGCTTTTTCGACTTTTTGACGTTTTTGACGTTTTCGACTTTTTCGACTTTTTTGACTGTGTTGACTCTTTTGACTTTTTCGACTTTTCGATTTTTTGAAATTTTACACGATCGCACGGAATGAATAACAGTTACGGATGGCGCAGCTGTCAAACAATAGGATCGCCGCGAACGCCATCTATTGAAAGTGATTCATTTCCCAAAATGATCAATGTCGATTTTTTCGTTTTTCAGTTGTTTCTTTTAATTTTTCCTAAATATTTTTTTTTGTAAACCACCCCTGAATCAAGGCAAACAAAACAAAAAAATAATAATTCAAATCGGTCGAGTCATTTTCAAGATCTTGCGAGACGAACGCACAGCGATTCATTTTTATATATAAGATTGGTCTGAATTCAAATTCCGACCAATATATTGACATTTTATCAAATCATATGATACGGGAGCTCCACAAGGCCTATCTTTCCAACGAAGGAATTTGTCGACAGGATCTCGTCCCATGCCATTCTTCGAATAAAGTGAAACAGTTTTTCACAAAACCAAATTACTGTACTGTACAATGGCCCGGAAATTCTCCCGATCTCAACCCAATCATAAGCCTCTGGGCCTCGCACAAACACAGCTCTCGAAGTTGGATTGTACAAAGCAAACCATGATGATCAGTGCAGTAATTAAAGTCTGGTATATTTTTTTTTTAAATTCCTAGATGAGAAATTTCAGAGATAACATGACGATGTATAATGAGCTATGTTATGTGATAAAGTTGAAATATATTATGTTTTGCCATCAACCTGTGTGAACCCTGCTAGCGGCTGTAAGCCCAGTCGTAGATAGCTGGGATTGGATGCTTCAATTTGAGGGGGGAACTCGGGCGGTACTGAGCGGTATGTGCATCGTGCGGCGTTAGGCGATCGACTGTACACTCTGGAAACGTAAGTTTCCTAGGCGTTGTTGTAGACCTGATGTCAGCCACCTTTGAAACAATCCTTTGGCCACTAGATACCGTGTGATAATAAAGGGTAAAGGGCGCCACGATCTGCGACAAATTTACGGCTAACATCAGGTAGAGACTGCGCAAGCGGCTCTGAATCTGTGATCAGACGGGAGGACAGAGAAATCCATCCAAATCTAGTAGTGAGAGAGCGAGGTCAGCCCGTTGGCCCTCTTCTTAGTGGCTCGCGGTAAGGCGTTGGACTCTTACCGGCTCGTCGGTGTAGTTAGACAGTAGTTTATTTCAGTCCGCTAAGTCTTTCACGTTAATTCCATGGGAGACAGAGTGACCTGATGCCTTTAAACTCCTCGGGGCGAAAGTCCACCGTTGTGTTTGACACCCTCTGTATACCTAAGAATATGGATCTTAGACCATCAGATGAAAATAATGGATACTTCCAGGCAATTAATAATAGATACTAACAGACATTGAATTAATTTACTGACTTTCATGGACAAAACGGACTTAGTTCCACCCTGTATTTATACAAGAGGCTGCAGGCCCAAACATCAGGTGGAGGATGCGCCAAAGGCACAGACCGACACTGTCAGGTGTAACAACAAAAAAATATCAAAACATACCATCAGCTCCAGCCCGCATAACAGCCGGTTTAGCCAGAGATTCTGTGTTGACTTTGCCAACCTTGGCAGGTGTGTCGTGCTGCAGAATAGTGGCCCTATAATAAAAACAATAAATAAAATACAACTGAAATGCCATGGAGTGGAGAAATGCCAACGAATTGGCAGTTGGGTTTTGGAGTGGACAGGACTTTTGCCGTTTGAGCCATCCCGTGCGAAGTGGTAGTATTAGCAACCCGATAAGTCAAAAACTATAACAAACTTACTTGAGAGGCGAGACTGAGTCTTCTACCATGGTTGAACCCTCGTCCCCTTCGATACCGAAATGCTCTTTAGCCCTCTGTTTCTTCAGGATGATGTCAATGTATCCCGCGATGACCTGGAGGATTTGCTCCGCCTCTGTCGTTTGCACCGAGTAGTACTGGTCACTAGAAAACGAAACAAATTTCATTAAATCAATGACTATTGTGGTTGTTTAACATTACAAAATAATTAAAAACAGATTTTAGCATGTTTTGTATATTTGCCGGGAGATCGTTCCAGAGTCTTGCACCATGGACACAAAAAGAGAAGATATGGAAATCAGTATTATGACATGAAAATTTGAGTAAATTGTCAAAGGTTGCCCGAAGTATGAGACCGTGGGGACTTCATGGTTCGAAAAGATCCTGGAGATAGGATGGTGTTAATTGGGAGAGTAAACGATAGAGAAGAGTAATAAAAAATCTATACTAATATTATAAAGAGGTAAAGTTTGTGACGTTGTAGGAAGTAATCTCTGGATCTACTGAACCGATTTAGAAAATTCTTTTACCAACAGAAAGCCACGTTATATGTGAGTGTCATAGGCTATATATTAATCCGAAAAATGAAAAGACTTTTTCGTGGTAGTCCGATTTCCAAAGTAAGTCGGAAAAACGGTCGAATGAAAACGTTTCTAACGAACGCTGCCTTAATGATGTAAGATATATGATTAAATTCCAGAGAAAAGTTGTAGCTTGATAATGCCTACAAAAAAGTCACCGACAGCATATGTCTAAATTTTATATTTAAGTCACAAAAAGTAGTTTTTTATATTAAAAAGTCATTTAAATCGTTAGGTCATGTTTATTGGTCATATTATCAACAATTACGAATTCATATCAAAATAAGTAAATTTATCGTCTCAAGCATTTAAAACAAAAGACTTTTCCCTTTTACTGCATATAATTTCACTTTTACTCTATAAACGGTTAAAGAGATAAGACACTCACAAACAAGACACTCACAAGAAGACACTCACAAATAACGGTAATATAGTCAAATTGGCATGCAAATACATACATACATATGCAGTAAAAATATAACCCTTCTTTTGGCAGTCAGGAAATAAATCATAGCACTCAGTACTAACCAAACCACACTCATAATTTCATCACAAGTAAAAAGTTTTACTGTAGTAGTAGTTTTTTATATTAAAAAATAATTTTAATCGTTAGGTCATGTTTATTGGTCATATTATCAACAATTATGAATTCATATCAAAAAAAAATTATTACATATAATTTCACTTTTACTGCATAAACGGTTAAAGAGATAAGACACTCACAAACAAGACACTCACAAGAAGACACTCACAAATAACGGTAATATAGTCAAATTGGCATGCAAATACATACATACATATGCAGCAAAAATATAACCCTTCTTATGACAGTCAGGAAATAACTCATAGCACTCAGTACTAACCAAACCACACTCATAATTTCATCACAAGTAAAATTTTTACTGCCCAACGAAGCGGGCACTGGCCAAAAGGGGATCAAAGGAAATTGGCAGGAGCGTGGCAGAGCAACGGGCAAGAATACTACAATCTCCAGCATCTCTCCCGGAGGCCTGTAGCAACCCAAACAGGCTGCTAACCTTCTGGGACAGCCTGGGTTGGCTGGAGTAACATAAATGGAAACATGAGCCACGCACAACGGCCCAATCAAGAGGCCAAGTGCGGGAAAAAGCCCAGTCAAACTAACTAACTAACTAACTAAGTGGGCACGGGTCAGCTAGTAAAATATAAACGGAGCTGCCATGGAATTCACCGACCGAAGTCGGACCCATTTCATTTCTCCTGTGGCATATTGGCAACTGAATATATAACAAATATAGATACCATTTGTTTACTAAAATAATGTACCATAAATTAGCTTTTGCCTAAATAAATTTTATTGTTTTGCGATTGGAAATCATTCGTTTTCAGTTTTTTAAAACCTAGCGACTCGGCCGACTAAAAGTGTGCCGCCACCAAGACAAGGTTGAAAAACACTGCTTTAACCCCTCGCGTACCAGACGGCCCGAAACGTCCAGAATTGATATTTACCGTCGAACCCCAGACGGCCCGAAATGGCCAGGCGAGGCCGACCGCTAATTATCTTAGTACAACTTTGACTAATAATTATGAATAATCTTTATTGCTTTACATAACGACGTTACAAATATCTAATAGCAAATTTCAATAGGAACATAAAACAGGTCTTTTTTAGACGATCGGTGTGACAGTTTCGGAGTAATCGTTTTTTTTCTGAAACGCCATCTTTTTTTTGAGACTCGCGAATTTCTTACGGGCCGTAAGGCACACATTAAAATTCAAACCGCGGGCCTCGAGGGGTTAAAGTAAGTATTCTTAGTATGTTCTTACCTATAATCGCCGAAATCAAGCGTGAACGTGTTGGGACTGGCGCACCATCTCCGGACGGTAGTGAGGGGCCATGTTTGCAGGATTTCTTTAGTTTTCTCATCGAGTCTCAGCACAGAGTCCTTTGTCACCCCGAGCAGTCGTGGAACCAGCTTATTCTTGCCCTTCATTTTTTCCTATAACCAAAAAAGTATGACTTCATGTCCAGTTTCCAAAGAATAAGAATAAGAAAAATTTATTTTCATAAACCCGATCTGGGTATAGAAATTACATTACAAAAAATTATTATATATATAATAACATTACGAAATTACAAAAAATAGTATTTCTACAAATGAAATTACATTTCAAATTATAAAAAAAGTGTATAAAAAGTTCTGCGATCTAAGCTAACAGTGTATAAAAAAGTGTATAAAAGTTCTGCGATCTAAGCAAAGCATTCGACTGTATAAACATCAATACCCTGGTAGACAAGCTAAACCACCACGGAATTAGAGGAGTACACATATATATATATATATTAAAATTCCTTAAGGTCATATAAGGATTTCTCAATTAAATATTTTTTCGTCTCTTTCCTGAATTTGTCATAATTTTCAATATCCTTCATGTTTTCTGGTAATTTGTTATAAAAATTGAGGCTTATGTAATGAGAAGTACGCTGGAATTCAGTAGTTGATGGGTGCAATGCCTGGACGTATAGGGATTTATTCCTTGTATTATGGTAATGCATGTCAGCGTGCGTTACATAACTGTTTTTGTGTTTGTAAAACTCGCACAAACACTCATGAACATATATACCAAAAACGGTGAGAATACGCAGTGTTTTAAAAAGAGGTTTGCATGATTCTCTTTGTCCTATACCTCTGATTTGTCTCACCACCCTTTTTTGGAGTATGAAAATATCCGTTATATTTATAGAATTACCCCACAACAATATACCATATCTCAAATGCAACATCAAGGACCAAATCCAATCTTATTCAAGGAAAAATCACCAAGTCCATGCACAGTTCGGACAAACATGATCAAGCCCTTACTCGGTCACTTTTGCCAGATGTGTGTATGGACATAGTCAACATAAGGATTTTTGCTCAGGTAGATAGAGATGATTTTTAGAACATGATCATTTTCTTTTGTAAAGTTTTCATTCTATAGTCGAGCTAGCAATGCTTAACCCTTCAGGCCTCGGCCCCTCAGACGATTGACAAGTTGCTGTCCGAAAAAAAATAAGTAAAAATTAGTAAAAAAATTGAATTACGACACTGTCTCACCAAAATATTAATTACTGCCAAACCACTGTATCCATAATTAAAATGAAACATATTAAGATAATAAAACATAATAAAATAAAACAAATTAAATTAAAACAAAATTCAAACGTGGCCGTCACGCTGAATCGTATTGTGGCCGATATCGGCCAATCGGGGATTGAGGGGTTAAGGAGTGGCTCAAGCCAAGTATCCCATGGATATGTAAATGTCGTGACATGGAAATGTCAAACGCATCACTCTCGTTCATTGCATTTACGGTCTATTTTTGCATATTTTTTGCCTTATGGCATGTTTTGATTGGCCTTCTGCCTTTGATTCTTGAATAAGATTTGTTCCGCTATTAGATTAGAAATTTTGCGGATATTTTAACAACTTGACCTGATTTTAATGGCAGTCAAAATGGGAGTCAGTGCCTGTCATTTCAATTGCCTTGTCATTGCGATTGTATTGTCATTGCCTGTAAGCCAGTGCTATATTTCCTGTTACGTAGCCGAAGGGTTAACCCTTCGGCTACGTAACGACCAAATTTGTATGTAAATAAGCAAAACGAAATATTACCTTTGATAAAGAATCTAATAAAGATCACGACAGTATTTACAATTTCTAAATAGGGTTCCGTATTTTTCCGTAAAACAAGTACAAGTTAGAAATGCCGAGTTTTTTTCACTTTTTCGACTTTCTCATATTTATTCATAATTATCTAATTGTTTTACAAAATGACATTTCAATATTCTATATACGAAATGTCAATGCGATCATTGTACAGTTATTGTTTTTATGATTGATATAGTGGTTGCATAGTTACAGTACTTTCTGTCGAGCGCGGAGATATTGCAAGAAATTCCAATAAATTGCCGCGGTTTGCCATGAAATTATGCCGCTACTCGAATGGTTAACGGATCTGTAGATTATGAAACCTAGTAAATCCTATTTAATATGGGGAATGGATGTAGCGATATCCAGGAGTAGAGGAAAGCTGAATAAAGAAGATGAATTCCTACCTTAACTAAGAAGAACGCCACCCCGTAAGTCTTGAGGTCTCTCGCTGTTTTGGTATAGAGGACCTTAGCGTCCAATTCGGTCAGACCTTGATGTTTCTTATGTTCCCTGAATACTTTCTTCTCGACACCTTTGACTTTCGCGTAGGACGCTGGCAGAAACTCTTTCAAACTGGAAAAAAAGAAAAATTAGTATTAACATTGATTATAAATCGTAAGTTGCTGAAAGACGAGGCCAAGCTAGGAATTAAGTGCACAATAAAAGGCAAGAATACTTACTCCAACAATCCAATTGTGTGCTTCTCCTCCTTGTGATCTCCAAACTGAATTTGACACTGGATCCCAGCAAATTCGCAAGCTACAAACAAAAAGAAATATATTTCAGTTAACGACTGATAATTCATATTTATGTAATATTTACATAAAATTAATTACAATTACAATTTACATAATATTAATTATTTTTCATAAGTCGACAGGAAAATCATCCATCAGGCGAAAGACCTTTCTGCTATTACTCTGTCATGTAATAGAGCATTTCAGTAGTTTACATTTTACATTTACATTTTCGACGTGTCCAATTGACGGCTAAAGACCGCTCTTGGACGTGTCAAAATAATTGGGTTAGGTTACTTACATAGGTAGTCAAGAATTAACTACTAGATTGTCTAACTATAAATATAAATAATCAAAATAGAAGCCTAATATTTGAAGTAGTTAGTAATTTGAAAAGATACGTAGTAAAATTATTCATCGTAATATTCAAATTGTCAGTAAAATGTTAAATAATCAAATTAAATCTACGTTATGCATTTTAAACTAAAAGTACAGATATAAGACCATATAAAATAATCACTCAATAAGGCTCTACTTTTTAAGTAATTTAAATGGACACAATATTTGACAAATCATGGCCCTCAAATTCGGCTAGATTATAGAAAGGGTGGCCTATCAGCATCTCCTTGATGTTTTTTTTTTTTTAATTTTATATCCTCCAGCTGTTTAAATTTTGTAGGGAGTAGATTATAGAATTTAATGCTAAGGTACACATAGCTTTTCTGTACTTGTCGTTGTAGTTGTCTGTCTAAAAATAGATGCTTTGTTAATTTCTGGCTCTCGAAAGGCTTGGATCTATGATGTCACCAAAACCCAACAGTCCCGCCTGGATGACGAGTGACGAGTGATGTATGGTGACAAGTTTAAAATCGTGGTTGTTCTTAACTGAACCGTCTGACCCCTCGACTCTCTTCCGGTCCAAACACTATTTTGGGCTAGCTTTAAAATCGCCCTCTCTGCTCTACATCAACTCCAGGTTAGCCACCAGCGCATGAAACTAGCTGTCATACGCTGGCGACAGCTAGTTTAAAATCCTGGTTGTCCTTAGCCAAACCAGCTGACCCCTCGACTCTCTTCAGGTCCAAACAAAATTTTGAGCTAGTGCTAAAACTGCCCTCTCTGCTCTATGCCAACTCCAGAATAACAAAAAAATCGATTCTGTGCAATTCCAAAGATCCGGCAATATCAAAGCACGTAATAAGTGGCCGTAGTGATTCAAATGATCTACAAGCCCGCGTAGACTTTCGCAAAAAGTTCCTTACTGGAATCAGCCAGAATAGCACTGGTCTGGGGTATGGCAGTACAACCATAAGCGATGTGGACTTGAAGAAGTCTCTCTTGCGGGGAGATTATGACAGCAACAGTATGGCTCATGCTATTGGCCTTCAATGCCAGAATGATTGGAAAACAATTGGGGACTTTGCATTCCGCCTCCAATGCACTGGAAGGTAATGCTCTATGACTGGACGCCAGAGATGCTGAAATTTTATTTGAATGCCTTTCAGCATACACTTCCAGACCCCAGTAACCTCGCTCGTTAGAGCTTTGCCGAGGATAGTTCTTGTCCCCTTTGTAGCAATACCCCTTGCACAGCTAGACATATTCTAGCTGGCTGCAAGGTGGCCTTAGATCAAGGACGGTACACTTACCGCCATGACAAAGTTCTCGCCGTTATTCGCGAGGTAATTAGCCTCTCAGTGGCTCGTGCCAACAAGGGTTTGACAGTATCCTCCAAACCTCCAATACAGTTTGTGCGGGATGGCTCTAAAGGCAAAAAACATTTAACTACAAAACCTTTCTCAATAATTGAAAAAGCTTCAGATTGGATTCTGGAGGTTGATTCGGTCTCTAAGCAGTATAAATTCCCTGAGAGTCTCGGATGCACAGCCCTCCATCCAGATATAACTCTTTACTTTCTATCTCAGAAGCTGGCCCTTATTGTAGAATTAACTGTTCCATGGGAATCAAATATCCCAAAAGACGACGAGTACAAATTAAATAAATACCATGATCTCGCAAATGCCGTAACCCGTAACGGCTTCACTGTTCACCTTCACGCAGTGGAAGTTGGCGCTCGTGGCCTGCCAGCTAAAACTCTATTTCACCTCTTTAAAGATCCTCCTGGACGGTCTGCGCTCCGTGCGGCATAAGCCAATCGATTGCGCACTCTGACAAACAGTCGGGCAAGTCTGGAAGCAGTACTGTTTTCCATAGAGCGGGGGTGGTTGCGGACCTTAGGGCGACTGCTCTTGAAACGACCATCGGCTACCCGATTCCGGGTGAAGGGCCGGGCAAAGGATGCCAGGCAAAGGATGCCGTGGTCCGCGATAGATTCGGTATAGACCGTTTCACCGCTTCACAAGGGAAAGGACCGCGCAAGCGACCTCGGAATCAATCGAGAGACTGGAGTAATCTGGTCGCAATTGGAAGTATTTCAGAATCGTCGTCTCATACATCAAAGGATACAAAAACTTGTATGTCATCGGCAAAATATAACTCCCACTATATCACAAAATATAAAAAAAAACACAAATATATATTTTCTCACCTTTATCCATAGTGACAGGATGCATGCCGTCGACAATGGCATCTCTCGCTTGAACGTACAGTAGTCCAAGCTGTACGGGATCGCTGCCGTCCACATTTCGATCGGAGAAGAAGAACTTCCGCCTCAGTAGAAGCGTCTCCGACTCCTCGACGCCTTGTTCTCGAAGGGTCTTTGCTGGATCCACCCAGTTCACTAAAAAAATGAGAAAAGTTTTGACTTTCCAGCTAGATTTGTTTCAATCACAGTAGATTGGTTAATAAATATTGCCACATGGCAGTTTGTTTACTCTTTTGGAGATTGATATAATGACATGGTTATTACTAGGAATGCAACCAATAGATAAAATTAATCGTCGAATATTGATGTTATACCAATTAATCAAAATCTTTGATTAACCCTTGACTGCACTCGCGAGATCTATTTCACACTCTAATTCTGTAGTCGTGCGGGTGTCGGTGTTGCGCGTCCATGTAATCTCAGTGTCGCCAGAGAGTGTGTTTCTAAAATTAGGCTTAATTTTATCATTTATTTTATGAAACGACTATTATTTCTAGTGCAAAAACATGATTAAAGGGTGTGTGAAAGTACATATTTTCTTACTTTATTTCAAAAAGGTAGTATTTCCGGTTGCCTTTGTTAAAATTTTATATAAGTTTTGTTATGTTTTACTGATTGGAACAATATTAAAGACATTCGATTATCAAATGGCGTTTTATTCCTATGCTAAAATAAGAATATATATATATATATATATATATATATATATATATATATATATATATATATATATATATATATATATATATATATATATATATATATATATATATATATATATATATATATATATATATATATATATATATATATATATATATATATATATATATATATATATATATATATATATATATATATATATATTGTTAATATTTGATTGGTTTTTTGTAAAATTTCTTTTTTTAAGAATTCGTTTAAAGGATGACACTTTGATGAAAAAATAAAAATAATAAAAGCCACTTACATAGCTGGAAGGTTTTCCCGGACTGGATTGGGAAATGCTTATTTTAAAGGAGTACAATCCAGTCCGGGAAAACCTTCCAGCTATGTAAGTGGCTTTTATTATTTTTATTTTTTCATCAAAGTGTCATCCTTTAAACGAATTCTTAAAAAAAGAAATTATATATATATATATATATATATATATATATATATATATATATATATATATATATATATATATATATATATATATATATATATATATATATATATATATATATATATATATATATATATATATATATATATATATATATATATATATATATAATTTCTCATTTATATTAAAATTTTCCTAAAGAAGAAAAGGAGTACAAAACAACCCCACTAGTGGACATACGTGTGCCAAAACCGCGAGTGTAGTCAAGGGTTGATGACCCGATTATTTAGCAATTACCGTCGAAAAAAAACAGAATAAATAGTGCATAAATAACTCTGAATTCAAAGAAAAAAATCAATGTTGGATTACAGATTTCTTGACTGGCAGGACCTTTCCAGTGAAAGTAGGTGACAATCAATCTGAATATTTCACTGCATCCAGTGGAGTCCCCCAAAGGGTCAGTACTGGATCAAGATTTGTTTGGCTTTTATCTTACAGATCTTCTAGGTGCAACCACTGTACCGCAAAATATCGTCCAATACAGGGGGCTAGGAATGTTAATTGTCTCACTTTGTAGAAGGAAGGTCATCTCTGGCAAGCGAGGGAGTGTCGAATTACACGAACAGTCGAAATGACCACAAATATGGGCTAAGGTCGACTCACCATACGTGTTAGACAATAAACAACGTTCCTAGTATGTGACAACCTGATAGATTAATTAATCATAGTGTAATGGTAATTAGGAAGAGACCTTAGGTCCATTTAACCCGTTGAGTATGATACGACCAAATCTGAATCTGAAACAATTATCCGTTGAGTATGATACGACCAGATCTGGTTCCGCGTTTTTTTCACTTCTTTGACGTTCTCATATTTATTCATAATTATCTAATTGTTTTACAAAATGATATTTCAATATTCTATATTCGAAATTTCAATGCAATCATTGTGCAGTTGTTCTTTTTATGATTGGTGTAGTAGTTTCGTAGTTATAGTACTTTAAGGTCGATGTCGCCGAAAATCCTGCAAAAGAGACAGATGCATCCATGAAAATACCCATTTACTCCAAGGGTTAATGAAGAATGTATTGTATATATATTTAAGATATGCCCTCAGCAACAGGAATATAAGATATGTAAATAAGTTTAACGTACGATATGAGGAGATTGTGAAAGCGTTATCCCTAATAAGGTCAACGGGCAGGATGCGGCTAGGATAGATTTTGAATTTAGCGTTTAACGAAGAGCGGCTCAGTGCGCGCGTTGATTATATTGCGTAGGTCAAGGGGAGATTAAAGGACACTTCACCAAACCTGCGTTTTATTCGGTCAAGAACAGTGCAGAGCGACACTCCAAGGATTCAGGAAACAAACTGTAGTTCATTTCTCGACGATACTGTGGCAAGTATAAGGAGTGCTGCTGATCCACCCTATCATCAAGATTGCAACGGTGTACGCGGAGTTTAGACTGCTTTACGAGGACTGTAGAGTAGAGCTTCGAGGTACAACCACATCTCAGAGCTGCTACTTTGTTAAGGACATATTTTTTTCACCAAACCTGTTCTAAGCAGTGGACAGCTTCAGCAGGATCTTGACAAATCAAGGCGTGGACAGAAGATTGTTTGCTTACCTTGAACACCGAGACATATTTAGTGCTTCATATCGGGAAATATATATTAATATTCAGAATATATTCAATCAGACCTTTCATTTGACATAAGACACTATATATTTATGTAAATTTATTGACATTTGGAGATATGGACACTGAGACCACTATTTACTTGATATTTGGACGGCTAATGATTTGTTGTTGGATTAACCCGGTAACTCCCTAACATCCCTTGCGGGACCAACGGCCGACTCCCCCAATTTCCAGGTTATATTTTTTTATATGTCAAATTTCAATGCGATCATTTTACAGTAATTTTTTTTATGATCCGTATAGTGGTTTACAAGTTATGGTCGTTTGTATCAAGGTCGTCGACTCGCGTCGATTTTACGCGCGAAATTGTCGCGGGCAAAAGTGATAGCTGAATTTTTACTTCGCGAGAGGAGGGGTTAATGACATTCAAGATGAGATAACGATTCTAATAATACAACATGATTCTAAATCGGTTCGAGCGTTTAGAAGTTATGGTGGAATAAAGAAACGGAAAACATACATAGATGAATCCTGAACACATTACACTCCTTTGTGTGGGACCGCCGTGTAAAAACAGACTCGATTTGTACCTAAATACTTGTTAATATTGTTTATGACTAGCTTAGCAACATCTGGCCTGGCTAATCAGCAAAGCTGCCTGTCCAGAATAAATAATAATAAATCAAGTTTAAGAGGATCGATCAATACCTTCGTCATCGGTTCTAAGTTTCTTCCGCAGTTGGTCCATCTTGGCGTCGCGTTCCTTCTCTTGCGCTTGATGCCTGCGTTTGAGCGTGAGAGTACCATAGTTGCCTCTGCCGTCCATAGAGTGATCCAGTTCATCTTTTGTTGCATCGTCGCGGACCTGTATACAAAGTTAAAAGATAGTTTTCAACTACCAAAATATAATAAATTAATAGTTTTAAACAAACACTAAAAACAAGCTTTTATAAATGCAAGTAAAAACCAAAAGTTTGCTATAACCTTGAAACCTGATCGTGTTCAAAGTCCATTACGTGACCTTTCTAACAAGTGCAAACACGACTATGATACGTTATTCCATCATGGAATGCCAGTTCCTGTCTTCCGGCTTCATCATCAGACCTTGAAATTTAATTGTGGTCAAAGGTCATTACAAGACCTTTCTAACAAGTCCAAACACGGCTATGATACAATATTCCATCACGGAATGCCAGTGCCTATCTTCCGGCTTCATCATCAGACCTTGAAACCTAATCGTGGTCAAAGTTCATTCCAAGACTTTTCTAACAAGTCCAAATACAGCTATGATACGATGTTCCATCATGAAGTTCCAGTTCATATCTTCCGACTCCATCATCAGATCAGTTCGACAGTACCATATTATTGTATTGTCATCAGAACTACATATAGCTGCCAATTTTCATGACGCTACAATCCTTGGCAGATGGCTAAATTAGTTACCTTAGATTCCATTACATAGTTACATACAAGTCGACCTAATAAAAGCGTGTTAAAAACCATTGATGTATAAAGCATTGTGCCAAAGTCTATGGATCCATGGCACAATTGCATGAAGTGCCTGCATTAGGCAAGTTTTGGATCCACTTTTTACCGCTCAAGACAGTAACGTCCCGAATCGGGTACGATGTATTGTAGTCAATGCTCAGTAACGTCCCAAAACAGGTACGAGCGCGGCGCGACAAACCGCGCTCTCAACAAACTGAATTTACACCAAAATAACACAGTGCGTAGTTGCACTGTGTTAAGATGTATTGTAGTCGATGCTCAGTAACATCCCAAACCGTGCTCTCAACGAACTGAATTTACGCAAAAATCATATTGCAATCACCCCCTGTTAGATATGTGTGAGAAAGACGGATAAATTCTGTATTGTACGATTATTCAGTCGTGCTTCTCGCAGTCTAGAATCCCTAATATAATTGTTTGTATTCTGGGGGCACGAGTCGAGTGCTGCCATTGCTCGTATTTGTGCTTCTCTTCAGATATTCTGTAGCTTCTCATCGGATATATTTATGTATGAAAATAAATAAAACGAACTAATAGATTTGGTAAAGCATGTAATAACGTACACAAATGTGCTTACAATTTCTAGATAGGGATTCGTATTTTGAGATAAAACGTCGATATCGCTGAATAAGTGAGTTTTTTTCAGTTCTCTAACTTTCTAATAATTATTCATAATTATTTAATTGTTTTACAAAATGAGGTTTTAATGTTTTATATTTCAAATTTCAATGCGATCATTCTACAATACTTCTTTTCATGATCCATCAAATAGTTTCTTTCTTATAATCGTTTTTCTAAGGACAGTGCTATATTTTTGACCTTCAACTCTCAGAAATGAAATGAAATGCTAAGACACCCGCCGCTTTTACACCCGCCGCTTTTACACCCGCCGCTTGAGGGGTTAATATAAACAGATGGCTGATTGAAAATGGATACCTGTTAAATTACAGAATAAGGAGAAAAAATATGTGTATCTGTGTATGTAGGTATGTGTATTTTGTATCTATTATAACGAATTTCGTTAAATTTATATCTTTTTATTTTATATTTTCTTTCTATGGCACATTTTTTGTTTTATAAAATGTTAATCCAGGTTTGTTTCTTGGCTGAAACAAATGCCTATTGATTCCGCTAGAACTGAGTGGGAGAAAGATTCGATTTAATTGTCGACTGACAGCTGGGGGGGTACTTTCGACAGAGCGAGAGCGCTTCATCTAATTGTACGCACGGGGTGCGGCATTTTTATTTGAGAAAAATCAGTTTTCGCATAAAATCAGCGTTGAAACCTTTTTAAATTAGTCTGTGGAAGTAGTGCCAGTTCTTCAGTTCTTCATCAAAAAGTCCAGGAATACTGTGAGTTGTTTATTCGTTTTTTATTCCATATTTTTGAGTAATTTCGTGCGGTCACCCATGTAATTTTGGGTGATTTCGCAGGGCATTTATCATGAGCTGAAGAACCGCTGTATGACCCTTGAGCTCTTCCTTCGACCAGCCATTTGACCTTCCCAGCCCCAGCTTTTTCGCAGTAGGTTTTGGCCCGAGGGAACTGAATTTCCGCGACGAAGTCCGGTATTTCGCAGTCGGAAGTAGACCCCGTATTTGTTATTTCTTTACGTATTGCTGCTAACCATTGCGGAAGTTGCCGTTTTTGTAATTTTATTGTAATTTTTATTGTGTAATTTTGTTGAAACGTTATTTGGTTATGTAAACTTAGGACTTTTACTAGGTACTTAAGGCCTAGGTACTAGGCCTAGGTACTTAGGACTTTTACTAGGTACTTAAGGCCTAGGTACTAGGCCTTACCTAAATAAGTTTTTTTAATAAAAACCAGATGGAAACACTGATTGCTTATAATTTACCTTTTTCACGACCCGTGTATTTGTTTGTCTTATTGCTCAAGCTAGTTTATAGTCTTTCCGGCGCCCAATCCTAAATTTACATTGTTTTTTTTAAATCGTAACCCTTGCAGCTATCCTGCAAGAAGGCTACACTATGTGTGTACTTATTAATTCTATGATAATATAAAATGTCTATATTAATAATATAATGTCTATATTAAAAATAATATAATGTTAATATAAAACGATAAATGGTACCTTTTTTAATTTTTCTTCTTACTTTTTTAATTTTTCTTCTTTGTTTATTTTGTTTTTTTTTTTTTGCTATTGGAAAAGATGCTTACCAGACTGTATTCATCGTAGTTGGTAATTCCGATTTTTGTACAAATGACGACCATAAGGTTGGCAACGTTTTGGCTGTCATCCACCAACAGTGTCTTAACAGAACCTGAAAAACAATGAAAAATAACGATAAATAAGTTATCAGAGGGTTGAGCCTAACCAAAAGATCAACAACCAGCAGCTAATAACCTGGTCTTACTCAGTTGCCATAATATGCAGGGTGGGAGGGACTAAGTACTAACTTCATTCCATATTCAAATATGAAACGCGGAGGACTCTAACTCACCATCGAGCATCCGTACTCGGAGTGTTCTCAGCTTCTTCTTGTATTCCACGATGTCTCCATTTCTGAGGATATAGTACTCGAGACTTCGAGCCGGCTCCAGCCACACGCCCACCTTTGTGTCCTCCTCCGAGTGTAAGAACAGACCGTAGTCTTTAGCTGCAACAGAAATTTTACAACTGTAAAAATACCCACTCCTGTGATTTTTAGGGGTGCAGGGTTACTACAGATCGTGTCAGCCCTTAAGGTGGTCCAGCACGTTTTTTCATTGTGCATACGTTTATAATATATTGAACTTATAAACACCATTTATTTAGAAAAAAAAAAAAAAAAAATTGCATTCAGTGAAACTAATTTCATGAACTTGCAATGTTTTGAAGTGTTTCATTGTCGACATCAAAAAAGGTCATTACTAAAAAAACACATGACAAATTTAGTTTGAAAATTAAAAAGTCATGATCTCCAATCGTTGCAAATCCATAAAAATCAGTTCGCCGCAAGTTAAATAATAAGTACAACGAATAAAATACAAAAGGAGCTGCCATGGAATTCACCGACCGGAGTCAAGCCCATCGTTATTATGATGGGCCTGAATAGTAGTATTCTACTGTCTATTACACTTCTGGGGGGTGAGCGGTGGGACTCCAGACTAACGACCGGCTGTGGTAGGTTTAAGACAGCTGACTTGCCACATGAGAGCATCCATCTTACCACCTATTCAATCCCCCCTTTGAAGCCATAGAATTTATGATGCGGAAATTGCACTCTTATATATTTTTTCTAGGAAGGAGTTGATTATTTACCTGGATATAAGATAAAGATAAAGAATATTCATTTCTATGACAACCATTAGTGTTGTGTAATGGGGCTTCTAAACGGGCCAAATTTTTGCCACAATATGTGGCTGTAATATCAGCAACTATAGCCAGGCCATCACTGCAACATTTTATTGCAGTATATGGCTGGAAAATAAATAGCCCGGCCATTCTCAACAATATTTTTGCAAAAGTATGGCCCATAATTTTTACTCGTAAACGGGCTACACAATCGGGCAACAATAGCCGACATTTAAAATGACAAAAAAAGACGAGAATGTGGATTCGGCCTGACTTCAATAAGCGTGATAATTTAGATATCTTAGCCTGAATGTTTTCGATGATATGAATACCAATTAAAAGATTTTCTCAATGAATTCACCATTAATAATAAATTCGGAATACAATTATCTATTAATGATGTATATAAACATTTAAATACACTTATAAATAATATAAATTATTTTACACAATTGTACATAACATATCAGAATAGCTATAATATTTTATAGATCAAAAAAATTAATCATTAGATGATATAAATACAAAATGAAGATGTCGTGCGTCGTGCCTTGCATCAGAAAGGGACGCACTTATGGCGCAAAACGAAACAGCAATAAAGCTGGCCGGCAATATTACCGTATTTTCGATTGCGAAACGATCGTACAGTAACATCGGCCATACAAAATATATGTGGCTATATGGCCGGAATATACTAAAAATAATTCAGTGTATTGCATAGTATGGCTGGTATTGCTAGCAATGTGCCGGGCAATGTATTGCAGTCACAAATTGCAGCGAAGTGGCCCGTTTAGAAGCACCATAAGAATGGCATTAAATTAGTCATAAAGTAAACTCAAATTAACAAAGATCATATAACATTCCTCTAAACTCTCCAATTAACAAAAACAAAGGCTATAAAGCAACAATTTACAATAAAAACATTTGACGATAAAAGAGAATATATTAAGAGCCCTATCACATATTTTTTCCAGAAAGGCAAGAAAAGTGGATTTTTGGCGTTCTAATTCCAAGAAATGAAGAGATTTCTACAAACTTTAATTACTGAATTACCTGGACCATTTCTTGATGTTGACCGTAGCGGCCTTTAATTTTAGATATAACGAATATTATTTACTTATTCAGCCCATTTTCCGAAAGTTGTTATTCGTAAAACGCCCGGAAGGCAAACTTTGAGCTCCTTAATACAGTAATATCACTACAACGAAAACCGTATACTATTTTTTTTTATGTCCGTCATGTATTGTTGATGTACACTACGGCTTTATTTTTTCGTTTTTTGACCACATATCCAAGGTATACATTACTTACAATTACACAAAATTAAAAAAAAATCTTCCTGTATCATTCTAATTTTCTCAGAAATAAAATAAGATTCTTATATAATACTTATACTATATTAAAGTTCACTCTTTTAGCAATACGACATAATATAAATTATTGTCATTAGAAAGGAGAAAACACTGCAAAAAACAATTAGAAATTGTGTATATATTTGCTTGCGCAAGAGAAGAGCGCTCAGTGCCGCGGTTTTCTCCCAGGGTTGAATAGTTATTTATTTATTTATTTATTTATTTATCCTATCTTTTATAGTTACATCCAAAAAAAAATGCGTTCATTTTTTCAACTCATTTTAAAAGAATACCTACGCTATTTTGTAATAAGGCTCTTAAATTAAATCGTTGCTGTTTTTGCAATATTTTAAAATGACGTTATGCACATACAAATTGATTTTAAGAAGATACACCCGGATGGATTTCTTGAAAATATCGATCTTTTTAATCGCCTTTAATCTATCAGGCAATTTATTAAAAATATTGAGGCCTATGTATCGACTAGTCGCCTGGAACTTGGCAGTACCAGAACAGGAGAGACCAAGATCTTTAAAGAGGTGAAAGATTTGGCTGGCAGGCCACGAGCTCCAACATCCACCGCGTGAAGGTGGACAGTGGAGACATTCCTACTGATGGCATTTGCGAGATCATGGTATTTATTTAATTTGTACTCGTAGACTTTTGGGATCTTTGATTCCCATGGAACAGTAAATTCTACAATAGAGGCTATCTTCTGAGATAGAGAGTAAAAAGTTATATCTGGACGGAGGGCTGTGCATCAGAGACTTTAAGGGAATTTATACTGCTTAGAGACCGAAACGACCTCCTTGTAAATAAAGAGCATATTGTATAACTTTAATATATTGCAAACATATGGTAAAAGTATAAAAAGAGTCGTTTTGGAAAGCCTTAATGTTGTATCAACCCTCGATCGATTAAAGTATCAAAGTGGAATAGGTGACTTACGTTCTCCGAGATTCGCTTCCAGTATTTTGTCACGGATGACGCGGCAGGCATCGTAGACGCTTGTGGACGGGTCGAATTGGATCGTCTTGACGACGCGTCCGTCATCGATTGATATCTTCAGCGACAGCGTCGCCATCTGCAACAATGAACAACACCTCGGTGAATAGCTTGTAACTCTCAACCAGTGTTTTCCAACCGGTGGTGTGCGGACCAAAGGTGGTCTTTGAGAGCCTCGGGGGTGGTCCGCAGGAGAGTCCGGTGAATAATTATAAATAAATTAATAGTTAAAAAAAACACTAAAAACACGCTTTTGGGCTATGCTACGATATTCACATACACACGGCTATGATACGATATTTTCCATCATAGAATGCCAATGCCCATCTTCCCGCTTCATCATCAGGCCTTGAAACCTAATCGTGGTCAAAGTTCATTCCGACTTTTCTAACAAGTCCAAACACAGCTATGATACGATGTTCCATCATGAAGTTCCAGTCATATCTTCCGACTCCATCATCAGATCAGTCCGACAGTACCATATTATTGTATTGTCATCAGAACTACATAGAGCTGCCAATTTTCATGACGCTACGATCCTTGGAAGATGGTTAAATTAGTTACCTTAGATTCCATCACATAGTTAGTTATATACAGGTCGACCTAATAAAAGCAAGTTAAAAAGTAATATTTTCCCGTGATTATATCAGAATTACGATTATCATTGAAGAAGTAAATACATTCGTCCTGATGAATATCAGATATTTATTGATATTCACAGGACTTTGAACTTGGTTACAACTGGTAAGATATATGTAATAACAGGCTGCGCCCCGCGGTTTCACCCGCGTGGTGATGGAAAATTGTGATAATGATGATATAAAACTATATATCTGTATAAATTATAGCCTATTGTAAAGTTTCATTAAAATCCATTCAGTAGTTTTAGCGTGAAAGAGTAACAAACATCCATACAAACATTCTTACAAACTTTCGCGTTTATAATAGTAGTAGGATGTAACGAGTGGTCCGAGGTAATTCACTTTCAGGATTAGCGGTTTAGACATCTGCGGGTTGGGAACCACTGCTCTAAACTATTCTTACCCAAGCCGATCATGCTTCTATACAAACATATATTCACAATTTCTCTGATTTTCGTATTTTCTACCACTAAAAAAAATCGGTTGTGTCACCCCAAGACTTTTCTGTCAAGTAGACAGGAACTTAATCCACCTGAATATTAATTTCTTAAATTCTACCACCTCCCCCCCAACCTAGTGCCACCCTTTATCCTCCCCCCCCCCCCCCTCGATGATGATGAAATCAAAATTTGAGTTTTCGACTTTTTGACTTTCGGACTTTTGGACTTTTGACTTTTTGACTTTTTGACTTTTTGACTTTCGACTTGACGACTTTTCGAATTTTGTGTCTGCTGTTGCCCGTTGAGGAGTTACCTCGTCGAGAGCTAACCCAGGGTGCAGCAGCCATGTCATGGTGAAACTTGGAAGCTGCTATCATAATTGAATGCTTACACAAAATTTTGGGTCTCTGCTGTTGACCGTTGTGGAGTTCCCTCTTCGGAAGCCAACCCAAGGTACATCAGCCATGTCATGGTGAAACTTGGAAGTTGCTATCATAAATGAATGCGTATACAAAATTGTGAGTCTCTGCTGTTGACCGTTGAAGAGCTCCCTCGGACGGTTTTCAACCACATTCAGCTCATGCCATTACCAAATGATGCCTGCATGCCAAATTTCAGCTCAATCGGATGAAGCGTTTCGGCGCTATCGTCGGAGAATACACACACACACACGTAGCGTGAGTGTAACTCAGTAATGGTACTTAATTCTCACATTTGGTTCTACTTCAAAATTAACATTTTATGAAGTTCTTACAGCTAAGCAAGCTGTTCTAGCTTTCTAATCATGAAGTCGGGGATTACATTATATAGTACGAGGATCTATTGATCGATTCGTTCCGGCACGATCGGGTTATTTGCCACGTCACAACAGTCGCCGTAACTCCGAAAATAAACCGAATTTTGAAAAATCCTCTTGAGGACATATTCTTAAAGTTTTAAACTTTGAAAACATGCAAATGAAAAACAAAGATTGTTTCAAATTCCTAGACCAGAATCCCCCCCCCCCCCCCCCCCTTAAGCTTTAAATCACCCTTACGCTACTAATACACACATTACGCTATTAATACACACATCACCCTTACGCTACTAGTGTATAATATAATAATGGTAATATTAATAATCTTCTTCTTCTTCTTCTTTTTCTTCTTATATATAAAAATGAATCGCCGTGCGTTAGTCTCGCAAGATCTCGAAAACGACTCGACCGATTTGATTTATTTTTTGTTTCGTTCGCCTTGATTCAGGGGTGGTATACAAAAAAAAATATTTAGGAAAAATTAAAAAGAATCAACTGAAAATCGAAAAAAATCGAAATTTGTCATTTTGGGAAATAAGCCACTTTCAATAGATGGCGTTCGCGGCGATCCTATTGTTTGACAGCTGTGTAAAATTTCAAAAAGTCGAAAAGTCGAAAAAGTCGAAAAAGTCAAGAGTCGAAAAAAGTCAAAAAAGTCGAAAAAGTCAAAAAAAGTCGAAAAAGTCGAAAACGTCGGAAAAGTCGAAAAAGTCACGAGTCGAAAAATTCAAAAAGAGTAAAAAGTCGAAAACGTCAAAAAAATCGAAAAAGTCCAAAATTCAAAAAACGCAAAAAAGTCAAAAAAGTCGGAAAAGCATTTATATTTCATCACGTAAATTAAATACATTGAATTTATTTTAATTACAAACGACTTTCATTTAATCACCAAACGAAACTCGAACCGTACATGATTCGGCCATATTATAGATTTCAATGAATTGGATTTGGAAGGTTGATTAGGATCAATAAACGCTTATGAAGTGTTACAATTAAATCAATTTTAGGTGGTACGAAGTTCAACGGGTCATCTAGTAATGTAATAAAAAATATTTTAAAACACAGTTGTATCATGTTTAGTTTAGTTTAGTTTGTCTGGGCTTTTCCCGCACTTGACCTCTTGATTGGGCCGTTGTGCGTGGCTCATGTTTCTATTTATGTTACTCCAGCCAACCCAGGCTGTCCAGAAGGTTAGCAGCCTGTTTGGGTTGCTACAGGCCTCCGGGACAGATGCTGGAGATTGTAGTATTCTTGTCCGTTGCTCTGCCACTCTCCTGCATTCCATTAGCACATGCTGTGGCGTTTCTTCATCCATGCATCCTCTGCATAGAGGGCTGTCTGTCACACCTATGGTAAACAGGTGTTTGTTTAGGGGACAGTGGCCTGTCATAGTACCTATGACTTTACGGATTTTATCCCTTTTTAATCTGGTGAGGTTGCGGGCAAGTTTTTTGGATGCTTCCGGAACCGCGTTCTTTGTACAGTTGTATCATATTACCACACAGTTGTATCATATTAATTAAATTAAAAAAATAATTTGGATATTTTTTTAAATACCCGGTTGGCATCACTTACATTTGTATAGTTTCAGCTGCAGCTTCTCCCTCGTTCTGGAACGAGATGTTCCGATCCCACCGTTCCGAGATCCAGAAGCGTCGGCGCCTCCAGGATCTTCAGTCTGAACGTTCCGAATTGGGACCAATTGAGTTTCCGCCGAACCGGTGATGAGGAGACTGCTTTCGTGTTTCTACGAAAAAAAAATAAAACAAACATTAAGGCCCAGTGATAAGCATTTGCATTTCCTTTAAGGGTGATTATTAGGATTCTTATTAGTCAAAATTCATATAATTTTTAATGAAATACGGCTACATCACTTGCCGTTTCTTTAACAGAACATCTCAAGGAATGCCACTGAGTGTGCAGAAAATATCGCCTTTACATTATGGGTAACCTTGTACTTAACCTTGGTAGAAAAGACAAAAAAAATAAATATGACATTTTAAGCTATTGCATAGCTTTTATCGCGGGCCTAGGCCAACGCGGCGACCGAATGAAGAAATTTCTTAACGAATATTAATGATTTTAAACTGATAATTACGTCTAAACCAGTACTGCTTACGATTCGAAAAAAATATATGTTAAACAAGAACATTTTCCTAATATTCTTAGCTTTGAATATTTTAGATTTTGTTTATATTACATAGTGTAATTAATTTGTGAAATTAGGTCTAACCGAACACAAAAACGACTACTACGCAAATACTATCTGGCGTATTATTATGAAACCTGCACCATTTTAAAGATAATTTAATTATCTATCTTTTTATCTACGATTTTTTTCGAATAATCGTTTTTTTTGCTTTATCGAATAAAATATCGTGCGCGGCGCTCTATCGGAAGACGTTTTCCGATAGAGCGCAGTTATCTGATATCAGAAAAAATAAAATAAATAAATAATTATAATTGCATACCTAAGTTGTAAAAAATGCTATGCAATAGCTTTACCGCGGCAGTCCCCGAAAGCCACACGTATTTTTTATTATTATTATTCTATTTAATTATTTATTATTTAAATTAACCGCATCCTTAAAGAGGGTGAATCAGTAGGAGCAAAAGGGCAACTTTTGATGTGATTTTTTTTCAAATTTGATAAATAGTATAAAAAGCGTTCAGCACGATGCGCCATATAGTGGCAGGTAATATTGTTTATTAACTATATTTTACCTACCGCTAGATGGCGCAGCACGCTCAAAAGCTTGTTAAACTTTTATTTAACATTCAAGTACCTACATCAAATTTTCAAATAAAAAAAAACATTATAAATAGGATAGAAAACGAATTTACCGCGTGAAATTTGTAGGACCCGACGTTTCGGTGACGTTGCAGCCGCCGTTGTCTAGGGTAGACTCTAGACTCAGTCTACCCTAGACAACGGCGGCTGCAACGTCACCGAAACGTCGGGTCCTACGAATTTCACGCGGTAAATTCGTTTTCTATCCTATTTATAATGTCAAACAACCGCGATAGTCTTCGATTTTATAAAAAAAAACATTTTTTTTTTCCATATATTTTTATTAAAAGTTGTATGCTTGCTCGTACTGATTCACCCCTTTGAAGGATCCCGGTTAATTAAAACGGACCCTGTATATTTATATAATATTATATGGGGGCCGGCCAAAACGGTTACGCCCGGATCTGCCAAACTGTCGGCGTCGACGGGCGACCGAGCCCTAATAAGAAGTATTTAACAGATTAGGCGTTTTACTAACTGGAGAAATCTTAACCTGTAATATCTAAATTCAATATTATTAATAATGTGTTTAATTCTCCCTTGTTGAGTTTTTTTCTTAGAAGTTTATTTCTTTGCGTTTTCTAACATTTTTTTACGTTTTCATGTTATATTTACGATTAAATCAATCTTGCTTGCCCCTTTTCATGACGTGTATACAATTATGCTAATGAAATCATTATTAATATGATGTAACTGCGTTTTTTTACCCTTCGGCTATGTAAAGACCAAATTTGGTTGCACATCAGAACACCGTTGACTGCGTAACGACCAATATTGGCGGCTTGCTCCTGAAGCGCTTTTCTAATTCGAACGCATCCTAAAATCCATACCAAATATCTCATTATTACCTACCATAGATACATAGACGGCCGCTAGAATAATTTCGAGCGTCATTTCCGCGGATATTTCTGGTAAAATTTCATTGTCAAACATCATCATTTTTTTTCGAGAATTCATTAAAAAATTTATTGGTTTTTATGAGCTAATATCCAAATATGTTTATATATAAATAAGCAAAACGAAATATTAACTTTGATAAAGAATCTAATAAAGATCACGATAGTATTTACAATTTCTAAATAGGGTTCCGTATTTTTCCGTAAGACAAGTACAAGTTAGAAATGCCGAGTTTTTTTCACTTTTTCGACTTTCTCATATTTATTCATAATTATCTAATTGTTTTACAAAATGAGATTTCAATATACTATATACAAAATTTCAATGCGATCATTGCACATTTATTCTTTTTATGGTTGCTATAGTAGTTCAATAGTTATAGTACTTTTTGTCGAGCGCGGCGATATGGCAAGAAATGCCAATAAATTGCCGCGGTCTGCCATGAAATTGACGTAGCGTAGCCGCTAATCGAAGGGTCAATCAATACACGCAACATTTTCTGGAATATTTCTAAAAGCAGTAAGCCGATTTTGATATTTTCTAACTCATAATAGATAGGAATAATCAAGCTAGCAGCTCTCAAGTTTGTAGTGTTTTTAACAGACTTCAAAAAAGGGAGGTATCAATTCGGTTGTATCTTTTTTATGTTTGTCACCTTAGAACTGTGCCATTTATGAATCGACTAGCTGACCCGTGCCCACTTCTTGGGCGGTAAAACTTTTTACTTGTGATGAAATTATGAGTATGGCTTGGTTAGTACTGAGTGCTATGATTTATTTCCTGACTGCCAAAAGAAGGGTTATATTTTTACTGCATGTGTATGTATGTATTTGCATGCCAATTTGACTATATTACCGTTATTTGTGAGTGTCTTCTTGTGAGTGTCTTATTTACTTTTGTGAGTGTCTTATCTCTTTAACCATTTATGCAGTAAAAGTGAAATTATATGCAGTAAAAGGGAAAAGTCTTTTGTTTTAAATTTAAACACTTGAGACGATAAATTTACTTATTTTGATAATAATTCATAATTGTTGATAATATGACCAATAAACCTGACCTAACCATTTAAATTATTTTTTGAATTTGAAAAACTACTTTTTGTGACTTAAATATAAAAGTTAGACATAATAATATGCTGTCGTTGACTTTTTTGTATGCATTATCAAGCTCTACTAAACCTTTACTCTAGAACTTAATCATATACCTTTCATCGTTAAGGCAGCGTTAGTTAGAAACGTTTTCGTTCGACCGTTTTTTCCGACTTACTTTGGAAATCCGACTACCACGAAAAAGTCTTTTCATTTTTCGGATTAATATATAGCCTATGACACTCACAAATAACGTGGCTTTCTATTGGTAAAAGAATTTTCAAAATCGGTTCAGTAAATCCAGAGATTACTTCCTACAGCGTCACAAACTTTACCTTTTTATAATATTAGTATAGATTTAGAAAATTCTTTTTCTATTTGAATGAATATACTTACAGATTGGTCCCATTTTTATCAAAATCCTGTTCTGATGATGGGATCCATGAGGAATTGAGGGAACTCCTCAAATATTATTATATGAGGTTGAAAAATTACATGTTCGTTCAATTTCGATGACAATGCATTTTTTTATGGTAAGCATAACCTGATTCTACACCCTGTGTTGGCTCCTGACGAGGGGACTCCTCAACGGTCAACAGCATAGACACGACATTTTGTATACTCATTTAGTTATAATAGCCCGTTCTAAGTTTCACCGTGACATGGCTGCTGCACCCAGGGTTGGCTCCCGACGAGTGGACTTCTCAACGGTCAACAGCACATACACGAAATTTTGTATATGCATTCAATTACGACACCCTTTTATAAGTTTCAGTTGTTGCATACGTATTCAATTATGATAGCCCGTTCTAAGTATCACAATAACATGGCTGCTGCACTTATTTAAAAAATGGAGTCGGTTTATTTTTGTTAAAATTTTGCATAATATTATATAATTATATTATATAAAATCGAAGACTATCGCGGTTGTTTGACATTATAAATAGGATAGAAAACGAATTTACCGCGTGAAATTTGTAGGACCCGACGTTTCGGTGATGTTTCGATATAAAAACGATCTTCAAACCGACCCAAAATATAGCTCGATTTTTGAGGCCTGTAAAGGATGTAATACCACTGCAAACCCCGGGTGTGTATAAAGTCGAATGCAGCTGCGGTCTAGCCTATGTTGGAAAAACGAAACGGCCCATAGCCAAGCGACTGACAGAACACATCAAACATATATTATTTAACATACATAAACAGGCGATCTGCGAACATATATTGGATAGCGGAGCCACTGGATGCAGTTTCAAAATCCTATTGTTCTATCCAAGGAACAATTCTACTTTCCTCGCATGATTCTCCGAGGAACTCCGAACTTCAATAGAGACGACGGCTACAAACTCTCTTCTACGTGGAACCCTCTTCTTAAAATGTTCCCGCCGCCGAACGCCGAACGCAAAGACGTAAAACAGGATACAGGGAGTGTTGTGTGCAAGACGGATTTTCAAAATTCCCGCGCTCCGAGCCCGGCCCCCCACCACCGTTATAACCTACGCAGTGGCGGCAGCGGTTTGCGGCCTACTCGCAAAACAACGGACTGACAGCTCTTCAGTCTACCCTAGACAACGGCGGCTTCAACGTAACCGAAACGTCGGGTCCTACAAATTTCACGAGGTAAATTCGTTTTCAATCCTATTTATAATATATTATATAATTTTGTTGTTCTCTAAAAGCAATTTAAGACGACTTTTTATTGTTAAACGCGTTTCTGATGTCATTTCTAGCAGATGCATTTCTTTATCTCTCCTACCCTCTTCCAATTGTTTACTCAAAACAGACTCGAGTGTTTTTTAATAGTACAAAGTTAAACAGGAAGTACAGCATGGTCCGGGCGCTTGACTGACACAGAAAACGTAAATATTGAGGAAGCAAACGTCGGCCGTTCGTCGACGTATCGTCAGAAAGTCAGAAATAACTTTCTCGTCCGCCGTACGCACGCCCTATTTAGAAGTAGAGTAACGCAGTGGCGTGCTGCGTATAGGGGCATATAATCACTGCTTACCCAGTCGCAAAACCTTGCTGTAATGACATTTTTTTTAAATTATAATTACGCGAAATTCGCGCGCTTACCTATCCGCGGTCTTAAGGGGCGAACATACTCATCGGATGCGTCTATCAGCCGCGACTTACGGACGCGATTTAAAGGTATCTGTGTAATGAAAGTCTATTGAGACGTGCACATTATCGGACGTCAGTCGCGGACGTGGCCTTGAGACTTCGGATGTCCGATAGACTGTGCATACTATCAGTCGCGTCCGTAAGCCGCGGCTTACGAACGCGTCCGATAATATGTTTGCCCCTTAGGATGATTCATGCTACGCCGGGCCGGGGCCGGGCCGGGCCCCGGCCGAGTCGTTTCCAACGTGCTCCGGCCGGGCCAGTCATTCATGCTACACCGGGCGTGACCGGGCTGTTTCCGAGTTTATTTATCCCACGGCCGTGTCCGCGATAACTAGTAGAATAGAATAGAATAGAATAACTTTATTGTGCTATAAAATCATAACTTAATGAATATTACGCTGGTTTTATATTACGCCATCTATTTTGGCGATAATAATATTTTTTAATTTCTATTTTCGCTTGATTGATAAGTGTGTTATTAATGCAATTTTCACAACTTGAGTTGGCAGCTATTGCAATTGCCTTTGAAGACGAAGTATTGGAAACACGAACTGAATCTAATAAAAGAAGATGGAGTGTACATCCAGCCTGGAGAAAACGACAATCGGAGGGAGAATTCGCCACGCTCTACAAGGAATTAATAGATGATGAGAGCAAATTTTACAGTTATTTTAGGATGTCTAAAGAATGCTTTAGTATATTTCTTGGAAAAATAAAACGTGATTTAACCAAACAAAATTCAAGATTTGTGAAGCCTATCTCTCCCATTGAACGATTAGCAGACCGGAGCCGGGAAAACAATATCCACCGCCATTTCGACGCCGTGCTCCGGTCGTGGCACGGCCGGTCACGGCCAAGCATGAATTGCTTCATACAAAAGTATACTATAGATATCTGACCGTGTCCCGGCCGGGGCCCGGCCCGGCCCCGGCCCGGTGTAGCATGAATCATCCTACTAGCATGAATCATCGGTACACAGATGCCTCGTTAGACCGAAATTACTTTGTAAATTACGACATTACGTTTTAATGAATTACGAAATTACGTTTTAAAGAATTACGAAATTACGTTTTAATGAATTACGACATTACGTTTAAATGAATTACGAAATTACGTTTTAATGAATTACGAAATTACGTTTTAATGAATAACATTAAGTTTTAATGAATTACGAAATTATGATTTAATAAATTACGAAATTATGTTTTAATGAATTACGAAATTACGTTTTAATGAATTACGAAATTACGTTTTAATGAATTAGGAAATTCAGTTTTAATGAATTACGAAATTACGTTTTAATGAATTACGAAACTACGTTTTAATGAATTACGAAATTACGTTTTGGTTGGAATATCTCGTATACAAACGACGCAAATAATATTTGGCGAAATCTTTGCGGTGCGGCGCCGCACCGCAAAAATTTCGCCGTATGGGCGTACACACGTACAGTGCATGGTGTGGTGCCGCAAGGTTACTACCGCTAGATACCGCCGCTCCACCACCGTTATAATCTAAGAAGTAACAGCAGCAGTTTGACTCCTACCCGCAGATGACGATTGGCAGCACTCTAGTCTACCCTGGACAACGGTGGTTGCAACATCGCCGAAACGTTGAATGTTAATTAAAAACATTAGTTTTTATCTTATTTATAGTCTCAAACAATCGCGATAGTCATTGATTTCAAATATCTCGGACTTTTACCGTACTTTCTAAACATCAGGTTTGGCTCAATACGTGGATGCCTTGCACGCAGTGTTGGACAAAATTTAGTAGACTAACGATTGTAGATTGAATACGTTAATCGCGATTGACGACTAACGATTGATTCGTTCAGTCGTCAATCGGCGACTAACGATTGATTAGTTTCAATCGTTAGTCACGATTGACGATTAAACGTCTGCGATTTATATTCTCGACAGCGGTCAACTTCAGTTTTGCGTTTTTTCGTGGGTCGGTGCGGTTGCAAACTCGACCGCAACCGCGAACGCGACCGCGACCGACCGACCGACCGACGAGAATGAATTGACGGGCGGTATCTAAAGAGCAAGTTAGTCGCGATTGACGATTAACGACTAATTGATTTAGTTGCGATTACTTCAATCGTGATTAACGTTAGTCGCGACTAAATCAATCGTGATTGAAATATTCAATCGATTGACCCAACACTGCTTGCACGCCACTGGCCACCTGCGTCCGCCGGCCATTATGACTCGAAATAATATTATGTCTGGGCGTATTTTAATCGGCACCGCAGACTGAAAACAGCGCGAAGTAACAATCGCCATTTCTCTAGACTCGTTTTGATGTAAGAATTGCGAAGTTCGCTCGCTAAAGATATTTCGAGACCCTGAAAAAGCTGGTCGACGCTCAAATATACGTATAACTCAATGCCCTAACATCAGACTGAAATTACCGTCTTAGCAGTTAGTTCCCGCGAATGCAAAAATACAGGTAGTTCGAAAAAGAAAATAAAAGTATATTTTTGTTTATTTTCTGCTTGTCGTTTTTTCTATTACCATTGAATATATTTATTTATTTATTCGTTACATATACATTCAAACACAATAGCACAAAAGAAATAGAATGTACAACCCAGAAAATACCGCTATATGCTTCTAAATTTAGGCATACATCTGTCTGTGCCCAGGCCAAATTGTGCATAAATTATATATTAAAGTTTGTATCCGCCTTGCTAGGCACTCCTGTGATAAGGCGGGCTCACTTCCTGAGTCTTATTGGAGTAGGTACTACGGTTGTGTCAGAAAAAAAAACAAATGAAATTTTAAATAATTTTAACCGCAGATCATATCAAACATATGCGATACCGCCCTTTAGCCGTTTCGACAGCTACCGTGCGCATTCCTACGAACTTCGTTTTTAATATTGTAATATTGCCCAGCATAAGGAAAGTAGGCGAATAATTACGTATACGACCCGAAGTCTTCACAGATTGACGATTTTCAGGGGTTTATAACTGGCGTTATTATATAGAATATTAAATTAATCATGCGGATATTTTTTTCCTATAAAAGTAGTTTTCCAAGTATTAATTAACCTAAAAATTATGCAAACATGTACTTTAGTATTTAAATTAAATATTTTTTTTTTTTAGATTTAATACTTTATTCATTTATTTGTTTGTACATTTAGCCCCATTGTTATCAATGTTATAAGTAACTCGGAAAAATTGAACACCGAAATGCAGCTAATGCTCAGTGCCCACCTACCTAGGACTTAAATGTCCCGTATCTAGGCGGGTCAGAGTAAATAATTGAAATAAGTAAAACAACTTACGTAACAATTAGCCTAATTAAAGTAAAAAAAAACCTTTTTATTTTTATATTCAATGAATGTACTTAATTAAGATTGAATAATATATCAGAATAAATAAATAACATAGGTAATACAATATGGCAAATACACATATACGTAAATACGATTTTAATAAATAATAGATGCTATATGGTATAAACATATTTATAATTAATTAAAATATATAAATACAATTTTAAAAGCAGTGTTTAAAAATACATGAAATAACATAAATAAAAATATGATACTATTAATATATGCATAATAATGTATATAAATAAACAATATTATTATGAAGGTTAATATTTCTCGGCCATAGTACGTTTTGGCAACTCGACGTGCAGGTGGCGTTGATAGCATTGTCCTGAGAAACTAACAGCAATTTATTTGGCCATCTATAATAACATTAATAATTTCAGTAAATAATAACTCGTTAGTCGCCGATTGACGATTAACCAAATCAATCTTTAGTCGTCAATCGCAATTAACGTATTCAATCGTTAGTCGACTAAATTTTGCCCAACAGTGATACGAAATATTTTATAATGCGGCCCTCCAAACCGCATTTTTTTTAAAGCGACTCTTGGGGCACTTGAAGTTGGACAGCCCTGCTATTACCGATCATTTCAGCGGGCTTCACGATAAATAAATAAATACAATATTCCTCTCCAAGCATACACAACCCTCCAACGGAGTTGCTATGCATTTTGCACCCCTTTATGGTCTGCCATTTAACGATTATTGCTCATTCGCTGGCCGCATGTAAATTTGAAATTTAAAACTCTCGACATATCCCTTCGCATTTTCGCATACTTAGCCGCCCCCGCGCGTCCATAAATTCGACCATGCGAACTACAATTAAGAAAGTTATTTGACAATTTACATATTTATTATATCAGACGAAGGGCGCGAGTACTATACATTTGACGAGGAGATTCATCGGTAGATGCCAGCAAAACTTCGGTGAGATACAATATTTTAAAGTGAAAACGTATCGAGGCGGCAACAACGCCCAAATGAGTTACAGTGACCGTCCAAGTAGTCATCGATTCCAGAATATCGACTTATCTATACTAATATTATAAAGAGGTGTAAGTTTGTGAGGTTGTAGGGAGTAATCTCTGGATCTACTGAACCGATTTTGAAAATTCTTTTACCAATAGAAAGCCAAGTTAGCTGTGAGTGTCATAGGCTATATATTAATTCGAAAAATGAAAATACTTTTTCGTGGTAGTCGGATTTGCAAAGTAAGTCGGAGAAAAAACGGTCGAATGAAAACGTTTCTTACGAACGCTGCCTTATCGATGAGAGATATATGATTGAGTTCTAGAAAAAAGTTGTAGAGATTGATAATGCCTACAAAAAAGTCAGCGACAGAATTATGTCTAACTTTTATATTTAAGTCACAAAAAGTAGTTTTTTTTATATTAAAAAAAATAATTTAAATCGTTAGGTTATGTTTATTGGTCATATTATCAACAAATGAATTCTTATCAAAATAAGTAAATGTATCGTCTCAAGTGTTTAAAACACAAGACTTTTCCTTTTACTAAGTTCCTTTATACTGCATAAATGGTTAAAGAGGTAATACGACATAGGTATGGAACCTCGACCGTATCTCGGGTTGGAACTCCTGAAAGACAATATATTTTGGTACCAAATAATAACATTACATCTAATATAGTATACAGAGAAGTTTTGAACAATTAAAATAAAACATAATTTATTCAATCATAATCATTTCATTCACTCATTTGAAGTCCGGTAATATAACCGAATTGGCATGCAAATACATACATACATATGCAGTAAAAATATAACCCTCCTTTTGGCAGTCAAGAAATAAATCAAAGCACTCAGTAATAACCGAACCACACTCATAATTTCATCACAAGTAAAAATGTTTACCGCCCAACGAAGTGGGCACGGGTCAGCTAGTTATTACAAGTAAAGTACTACAAATGATTCCAGAAGCGAACGGAAAATCGGGTACCTCAATGAAATATATATTTTTAAATAGCTTAGACCTTCGGGATAATGGTTGATTATGGGCAAAAATCGCTCAATACATGGGAAGGGGGTCAAATCGCTCTCCTCAATTTTGTTTACACTAATAAACACTAAATTACATCAAGCGACCAGAAATGGTACTAATGTAAAAAAATAGCTCGAAAGAGTACATACAAATGAGTATAGAGGGCGTTAAATTTTATATAATTATTTGAGGTTTCAATCAAATGTCATTAAGATAATGTTTGTTTGTTTGTTTATACTCTTTATTGTGAAAATGTCACAATGGGCGGGTTTATTGTCATATGACAATCTCTTACAACCAACCCTACTATGACGTGTTATATGTATGTGTGCGTGTAAGATGTCTGTAAGTGTGTCTCTTGAAATGCAATTCCGTTAATTTGATCCCAACGGAAAATGGTGACCCAGCCGAGAATCAAGCCCGGGACCTTACAATGAAATATCAGGCGACCTAACCACTATGCCACCGGGCCATGTCAGTATGTTTGTTGAAACCCTGATTCTGCACCTAGGATTGGCTCCCGACGAGGGGACTCGATGGTCAACAGCAGACACGAAAGTTTGTATACGCATTCAATCATGATAAGTTTATCATGACATGACTGCTGCGCCCAGGGTTGGCTTCTAATAAGGGGACTCCTCAACGGTCAACAGCACAGACACAAAATTTTGCATGTGCATTCAATTATGATAGCCCATTCTTAATTTCACCACGACATGACTGCTGCGCCTAGAATTGGCTTCTAATGAGGGGACTCCTCAACGGTCAACAGCACAGACACGAAATTTTGTATACCAATTAAATTATGATAGCCCACTCTAATTTTCACTATGACATTGCAGCTGCACCCAGGGTTGGTTCGGGACAGAGCATTTGAATAAACTTGTTTTTAAATAATAGATAATGAATAAATAGATAATGAAAGATGCATTGCATCAATTTTTATTTTATTTATTTATTTATTTAGGTACATAGGATTAGGTATACAGTTCATTCATAGGTCATGTAATCATATAATAATTATATAAATTATTTAATAATTAATATAGGGAGGTTTAACACATCTTACATGACCTTTACTGCCAATAGCACATCTAACTAGGCGATAATTTGGCCCGTCTCTAGATGTGCATATTTTTATGCAATTTTAAGAAATGAAGTGTTTTTTTTTAAATAAATTATTTGGACCCACCACCTGTATATATACATAAATATACCAATTTTATAAAAAATATAGCTATGTAATAAATATATATATATATATATATATTTATAGTTGTAATTTAATAAAATTTAATTAAGAAAAATAGATAAGTGATACTAAATAAATTGTCATGCGTTGCAAAGAAGTTGATCAGATTTTACATATCCCTTGTTAAGTAGCCATCTATTAAGGTTTGCTTTAAATATTTTTATGTTAGGATAATTTTTCATGTCTTCACTAAGGGAATTATATAATTTTGGGGCTATGTAGAATATATGTCTCTGGGCAAATGTTGTCCTGACTGACGGAATTACATAATTGATACTCGCGGACATTCTTGTGTTCAGATTGTTTTGAGTTCGGGCGTGGTCATCTCTAGATTTGTAGAATGCAAGAAGCGTTTGCTTAATGAATAACTGTTTAGCTGATAGCACATGGGATTGGGAAAATAACAAGGCAGATGGATGACGTCGGTTTTTCCTGTGAATTACTCTCAATAATAATTTCTGCGCTTTTGTTAATCTATCCAGATTATCATTAGTAGTAGCGCCCCATGCCGCGACTCCGTAGGACAAAATACTCTGACACAAGGCCATGTATACCATTCTTATGGTTGTTTTGGACAGAATGTTGCGCAGCCGAAGAAATACGTAAACCAGCTTTCTAATTCTCGAACTCAAATTTGCAATCTGATTTTCCCAACATAGCTTCTCATCTACCGTTATGCCTAAGTAGGAGACTGTTGCAGATTTGCTTAATTTAGTACATACACATCTATTCTTATCCAAGCATTTGTCGGTATGAATGGCAAGTGTTTGGTTGAGAACCTGGCTGGGATTTCCCCGCAAGCTGAAAGTGATAAATTTTGATTTCGCAGCATTTAGCGTTAAAATATGGTTGTCGATCCAAGTTTTGGCAGTTCCAAGTTACTTTGAGCTTTGAAGAATGTATCATTCCAATTATTAGTCGCAGTAAGGAGGACAGTGTCGTCCGCGAAGGATACAATTCTACCATTAACAGGTAATTCGCACAATTCGTTGATGTAGATTAAAAAGTGAATTGGACCCAAAACGCTACCTTGAGGGACACCGAATGACACGTTAGTCGCTTCGCTTATTTGTCGACCAATTTGATTTCGCAGCATTTAGCGTTAAAATATGGTTGTCGATCCAAGTTTTAGCCAGTTCCAAGGTACTTTGAGCTTTGAAGAATGTATCATTCCAATTATTAGTCGCAGTAAGGAGGACAGTGTCGTCCGCGAAGGATACAATTCTACCATTAACAGGTAATTCGCACAATTCGTTGATGTAGATTAAAAAGTGAATTGGACCCAAAACACTACCTTGAGGGACACCGAATGACACGTTAGTCGCTTCGCTTATTTGTCGACCAATTACTGTGCTCTGAGTCCTCCCGTCTAGGTAACTCCGAACCCATTTTAAGGCCACCCCATCGATTCCGTAGTCAGTTAGTTTTTTTTCGAGGATTACATGGGAAACTGTGTCAAAAGCCTTTGACAGGTCAAGGAAAGTGGCAATTACCTTTTTTCCTTTGTCTATGTTTTCCACTATATATTGTATGACAGCATTGATGGCCTCACTGGTTCCCCGACCCTGTCTAAAGCCATACTGATTATTAGATAGCAGCTTCTGTGTCTCTAGATATTGTGTTAGTCTATGTTTGAATATTTTTTCATACACTTTAGAAACCACACTGAGGAGGGAGATAGGGCGATAATTTCCTATATCTTCTTTTTTACCACTTTTAAATATTGGTTTTATTATCGCTTTTTTCAGCCATGTTGGAAATATACCAGTCAAGAAACTGAGGTTTATTAGATGAGCAAGGGGCTCGGATAATGTTTCTGCAGATTGTTTGATTATCTTTGCATGGATCCCATCTTTTCCTGGAGCACAGTCGTATCACACATCTTTTAATGTATCAAATATAAAGAAAATATTTAATAAAATCAGTCTTATTTTGTTGTTATGTTCAATATTTTACTAGTCCTCTCTACCTTGTTATAAATACATTGTTCACTTTCTGTAAAGGCAGCCGAGTTCTTTATTCTTTTTAATATATTTACTTGATAATAAGAGAAAACGGAAGACGTATCGATTGACTAGGGTTGCGTGAATACAATACGCCCTGATTGACCCCCCGCGGTGTCCCTCCACGGGGCGTCATCCTTAATAAATTAAGTGGATAAGAAACCGGCAATTTTAACGAGTAATTGCAGTGTAGTTTTCCTCTGTATATAATCATTATATTCAATGAATTTTACAAATGAATCTCTCCCTATCTCTCTCCGTATACAATGAGGAAAATATTGGTTTGCTTCTATTACACCACCATTTCGTTATTGAGGGCTCTCTAGACGATCAAGCATGCTTGTCAAGCATCGCGTCGCGGGCTGGGAGGGGATCGTAAACCGCAGAAAATATGCAAATATTTTTTGAAATATTTACCAATAATGCCTAATTTTGTAGTTTTATACCAGGGTGTCGCGTCATTCATCAATCAATTACGTCTAATTAACGCGACCCCCTGATATAAACTACAAAATTAGGCATTTTTAGTCAATATTTAAAAAAATCATTTCATAATGCCTTTGTATAATAATCATTATATTCAATGACTCTTACCAATAAAATTATCTTATAACCGCGTTAAACCCTTGTTATTGTTATACCCGGTATAGCCGAGTTATAACGAAGTTGTAAAATCGTGACCAATAAATCAGTTATAACGCGGTTATAACTACTCCCTGAAACCAAAGACAAGTCATATTTCTAGCATGGCAACGCCCGCTTGGAAGCAGTGTGGCCAACTGAAGCGGCATGAAATGCACATGAAATGTCACTTTTGTTGTCAGAAAGCCCTTGCCCATTGTTTTGTTAAGCGAATGCTGATCGAATTTATAGTGGTATTTTGCAGGTCAGCTCTCAGGATATCGATGATTCTTGCGGCGTATGGCTTAGTGAAACGATATTTAGTTTTAAAATTGTAATCATCCAAATCGAACGGGTCGTATCGCAATTTGTAAATTTTTGGTCGCCTATCACGACGCATTTTGATTTCTTCCAATAAATCCAGATCGATCATATCATCCAAGTCGACAAAATCCATTATTCGGCTAAAACGCAGGATTTCACAGCAGTATAAAAGGCGTATCCTCGTCGTAACACGGCTATTAGAACGAAAGCGCACGATTCGCGAACGAGAAGCTCCACGTCCGCGGCTGTCAGGTGGCTGTCAGTTTGAAACAGCTGTTACGCCGGTCGGCCATTTTTAAGTTAATACTCCGTTAAACCGCTGTTATAACCTGGCCTAGGGGTGGTATAGCGGAGTTATAGTGCGGATGGAAATCCAGTACCACTATTCCATGCTTATACCCGAGATGATCAGTGGTGTAAGCTATACCGCGTTTATTGGTCACAGATTTTCTTATACCTAGTAATAACAGAGGTAAAAATTTTACAACTCGTTTATTGGTAAGGCTGAATGATTTTTACAAATAAATCTCTCCCTATCTCTCTCCGTATACGCTGAGAAAAAATATTGGATTGCTTCTATTACACTATTTCGTTATTATAAAGGATGATTCATGCTACACGGTCAGATATCTATAGTATACTTTTGTATGAAGCAATTCATGCTTGGCCGTGCTCCGGCCGTGACCGGCCGTGCCACGACCGGAGCACGGCGTCGAAATGGCGGTGTATATTGTTTTCCCGGCTCCGGTCTGCTAATCGTTCAATGGGAGAGATAGGCTTCACAAATTTTGAATTTTGTTTGGTGAAATCACGTTTTATTTTTCCAAGAAATATACTAAAGCATTCATTAGACATCCTAAAATAACCGTAAAATTTGCTCTCATCATCTATTAATTCCTTGTAGAGCGTGGCGAATTCTCCCTCCGATTGTCGTTTTCTCCAGGCTGGATGTACACTCCATCTTCTTTTATTAGATTCAGTTCGTGTTTCCAATACTTCGTCTTCAATGGCAATTGGAATAGCTGCCAACTCAAGTTTATTATTATTTAATATTATTATCGCCAAAATAGATGGACACAACACTAGTTATCGCGGACACGGCCGTGGCATAAATAAACTCGGAAACAGCCCGGTCACGCCCGGTGTAGCATGAATGACTGGCCCGGCCGGAGCACGGTGGAAACGACTCGGCCGGGGCCCGGCCCGGCCCCGGCCCGGTGTAGCATGAATCATCCTTTAAGGGCTCTCTAGACGATTAAACATGCTTGTCAAGCATCGCGTCGCGGCTGGGAGAGGATCGTAAACCGCAGAAAATATGCAAATATTTTTTGAAATATTTACCAATAATGCCTAATTTTATAGTTTTATACCAGGGAGTCACGTCATTTATCAATCAATAACGTCTAAATAACGCGACTCCCTGGTATAAACTACAAAAGTAGGCATTTTTAGTAAATATTAAAAAATATATATTTGCATAATTCCTTTGTATATAATCATTATATTCAATGAATTTTAGAAATAAATCTCTCCCTATCTCTCTCCGTATACACTGAGAAAAATATTGAATTGCTTTTATTACACCACCATTTCGTTATTAAGGGCTCTCTAGACGTTCAAGCATGCTTGTCAAGCATCGCGTCGCGGGCTGAGAGGGGATCGTAAACCGCAGAAAATATGCAAATATTTTTTGAAATATCTAGCTCTAATCGACGACGCGTCACTAGCGCCATGATAAAAAACATGTAGAAATTTTGAAAAAAGGGAATCCTTCGCTATCTAATTACAGAAATTACAAAAGTAAAGTAAAAAATCCTACTTGAAATAAGCTCAGTAGGTTTGAATATGAAATAATGAATGGATGATATAATTTTAAGCTATTGCATAGCTTTTATCGCGGGCCTAGGCCAGCGCGGCGACCGAATGAAGAAATTTCTTATCGAAAATTAATGATTTTAAACTGATAATTACGTCTAAACGAGTACTACTTACGATTCGAAAAAAATATATGTTAAACAAGAACATTTTCCTAATATTCTTAGCTTTGAATATTTTAGATTTTGTTTATATTACATAGTGTAATTAATTTGTGAAATTAGGTCTAACCGAACACAAAAACGACTACTACGCAAATACTATCTGGCGTATTATTATGAAACCTGCACCATTTTAAAGATAATTTAATTATCTATCTTTTGATCTACGATTTTTTTCGAATAATCCGGTTTTTTTGCTTTATCGAATAAAAAAATCGTGCGCGGCGTACTATCGAAAGACATTTACATTATTCCGAATCATTTGCTACCGCAGCCGCAAATGATTCGGAATAATTTCAACGTTTTCCGATAGAGCGAATTTATCTGATATCAGAAAAAATAAAATAAATAAATAATTATAATTGCATAAGTTGTTAAAAATGCTATGCAATAGCTTTACCGCGGCAGTCCCCGAGTGCCACACATATTTTGTTTTTACTTTTAATATATTCATAATTATAGTGCGCTATTGCGCACAACATGAGGGACGCAGTCGAAGCTAATTTGACGTCCATCTCCTTCAAACGCGCGAACTGTAATGTGGTGAAACTACCGCGAACCATTGCGAGTATTTGCGAGTGTGGAGCTTTGTGCGAGTTCGCGGTGAGTTCGCGCCGCGAAGTCGCGCGCGATTCGCGGACTAAGTGTAGATCGGACTTATGGAAAAGAAACGCGGTCCATAGTTGCCTTAGTGCACTTTCTGCTCGGCTGCCCTGTGCGTTTAATAGAGATGTTTTGTGGGACGTCACGCTGAGTCCGACTCGGTTAGCTCCATGCGATTGAGCACGTTGCCATGACGACGGAGGACGCCGAGACGGCGCCGCGGCGTCAAACCCCCCCTATACCACCCTCAAATCTAACCCTGCTACCAGGGATATTATGCCCGAAAAGAATTCACTATTAAGGCTATCCCAACTTAGGTTAATCGCACAGAGGCGCTCGTTTTATTAAAGAAAAATAATACGTGTGGCACTCGGGGACTGCCGCGGTAAAGCTATTGCATAGCATTTTTAACAACTTATGCAATTATAATTATTTATTTATTTTATTTTTTCTGATATCAGATAACTGCGCTCTATCGGAAAACGTTGAAATTATTCCGAATCATTTGCGGCTGCGGTAGCAAATGATTCGGAATAATTTAAACGTCTTCCGGTAGAGCGCCGCGCACGAATTTTTTATTCGATAAAGCAATAAAAGGGGATTATTCGAAAAAAATCGTAGATAAAATGATAGATAATTAAATTATCTTTAAAATGGTGCAGGTTTCATAATAATACGCCAGATAGTATTTGCGTAGTAGTCGTTTTTGTGTTCGGTTAGACCTAATTTCACAAATTAATTACACTATGTATTATAAACAAACTCTAAAATATTCAATGCTAGGAATATTAGGAAAATGTTCTTGTTTAACATATATTTTTTTCGAATCGTAAGCAGTACTCGTTTAGACGTAATTATCAATTTAAAATCATTAATTTTCGTTAAGAAATTTCTTCATTCGGTCGCCGCGCTGGCCTAGGCCCGCGATAAAAGCTATGCAATAGCTTAAAAATACGTGTGGCACTCGGGGACTGCCGCGGTAAAGCTACTTATGCAATTATTATTATTTATTAAGCTATTGCATAGCTTTTATCGCGGGCCTAGGCCAGCGCGGCGACCGAATGAAGAAATTTCTTAACGAAAATTTATGATTTTAAACTGATAATTACGTCTAAACGAGTACTGCTTACGTTTCGAAAAAAATATATGTTAAACAAGAACATTTTCCTAATATTCTTAGCTTTGAATATTTTAGATTTTGTTTATATTACATAGTGTAATTAATTTGTGAAATTAGGTCTAACCGAACACAAAAACGACTACTACGCAAATACTATCTGGCGTATTATTACGAAACCTGCACCATTTTAAAGATAATTTAATTATCTATCTTTTTATCTACGATTTTTTTCGAATAATCCGTTTTTTAGCTTTATCGAATAAAAAATTCGTGCGCGGCGCTCTATCGGAAGACGTTTAAATTATTCCGAATCATTTGCTACCGCAGCCGCAAATGATTCGGAATAATTTCAACGTTTTCCGATAGAGCGCAGTTATCTGATATTAGAAAAAATAAAATAAATAAAATAAATAAATAATTATAATTGCATAAGTTGTTAAAAATTCTATGCAATAGCTTTACCGCGGCAGTCCCCGAGTGCCACACGTATTTTTTATTTGTTTATTTCATAACAAATCAACATTATAGTTTATACCAATGCGTTGATATGCAATATACACATAAATATAAAAAATACGTGTGGCACTCGGGGACTGCCGCGGTAAAGCTATTGCATAGCATTTTTAACAACTTATGCAATTATAATTATTTATTTATTTTATTTTTTCTGATATCAGATAACTGCGCTCTATCGGAAAACGTTGAAATTATTCCGAATCATTTGCGGCTGCGGTAGCAAATGATTCGGAATAATTTAAACGTCTTCCGATAGAACGCCGCGCACGAATTTTTTATTCGATAAAGCAAAAAAAACGAATTATTCGAAAAAAATTGTAGATAAAAAGATAGATAATTAAATTATCTTTAAAATGGTGCAGGTTTCATAATAATACGCCAGATAGTATTTGCGTAGTAGTCGTTTTTGTGTTCGGTTAGACATAATTTTATAAATTAATTACACTATGTAATATAAACAAAATCTAAAATATTCAAAGCTAAGAATATTAGGAAAATGTTCTTGTTTAACATATATTTTTTTCGAATCGTAAGCAGTACTCGTTTAGACGTAATTATCAGTTTAAAATCATTAATTTTCGTTAAGAAATTTCTTCATTCGGTCGCCGCGCTGTCCTAGGCCCGCGATAAAAGCTATGCAATAGCTTAAAAAAAAATACGTGTGGCACTCGGGGACTGCCGCGGTAAAGCTATTGCATAGCATTTTTAACAACTTATGCAATTATAATTATTTATTTCTTTTATTTTTTCTGATACCAGATAACTGCGCTCTATCGGAAAACGTTGACATTATTCCGAATCATTTGCGGCTGCGGAAGCAAATGATTCGGAATAATTTAAATGTCTTCCGAAAGATCGCCGCACACGAATTTTATTCGAAAAAGCAAAAAAAACGGATAATATTCTTTTCTTTGATTATTCGAAAAAAATCGTAGATAAAAAGATAGATAATTAAATTATCTTTAAAATGCTGCAGGTTTCATAATAATACGCCCGATAGTATTTGCGTAGTAGTCGTTTTTGTGTTCGGTTAGACCTAATTTCACAAATTAATTACACTATGTAATATAAACGAAATCTAAAATAATCAAAGCTAAGAATATTGGGGAAATGTTCTTGTTTAACATATATTTTTTTTGAATCGTAAGCAGTACTCGTTTAGACGTAATTATCAGTTTAAAATCATTAATTTTCGTTAAGAAATTTCTTCATTCGGTCGCCGCGCTGGCCTAGGCCCGCGATAAAAGCTATGCAATAGCTTAATAATAGAATTCTTACAACTACATACATAACATGTTTAAATAAGCGTTAAATACAAATACAGGCATTAAGAATAGAAAAACTTACAAACTTACAGTATACATAAAGAGTGAAAACAGTTTATATTATTCTGACATAAACAAGTAGCGCAATGCCCACACCTTGAAGAGATGCGGGCTCGCTGTAAAAATATCAAAGTCTGGCGCTGTCGAATATAGCGCATTTATGTGCCGCAAAGCTCGTGTAAGCAGACTCCATCGACTTAGGTTGGTGCGCGAGGACGGCTCCGCAAATAGATTATGAGTGCGAGCACGATTATAATTGTCCGGGACAAAGAGACAAACCTTCGCTAGCATGCTAGGATTATCAACTCTTCCCCTAATCAGCTTGAAAACGTAGGCCATGGCGAGCATTTCTCTACGCAACTTAAGAGAGTTATAGCCCACCATGCCTAGTAGGAAACTAGTAGGGTATAAGTACGGATAATATTCGTACTGCTTAAAATATATAAAGCGTAAGAAACATTTTTGAATTTTTTCCAACATAGTGATATAATGATCCTGATGTGGATTCCATATAACTGAATTCGTTTCCAATCTGCTTCTCACAATTGAATTATACAATGTATGCATAACCCGTACATTGTGAAAATGCTTTAGGTTGCGAATAACAAACCCTAGTAGCTTAAAAGAGGATTTGGACAAATTAGCAATGTGCTCCTTGAACGTAAGCTGGGAATCAAAGAGAACTCCTAGATCCTTTACCTTCTCAACCCTAGTTAGCACCTCATCAGTGATGGAGTAATCATACATCAGAGGTGCGGTCGATCTAGTATATGTCATCATGCCACGTACTTCTAAACGCTCCAACCGATTTAGAAGTACGTGGTATTTTTACAATCGTTGTGTCACCCCGAGTGTCATAGGGTACTTTAACTGCTTAAAAATCAAGTAAATAGTTGTCTAAATGTCTCAATCTCCAAATGTCAATAAATGTACATAAATATATCGTTTTAAATGTCAAATGAAAAGTCTAATTGAGTACATTCCGAGAATATATACTCGTATAGGTATCTATATGGATAAATACATAAACCGCAAATATTTCCCTTAAAATAAAACGTAAAAAAATATTATAAATACACTAGTTCAATTTCTGTAACGGCAGTCGTGTTCTGAAATCCTTTTAATATATTTACTATACTCGTTTTGAATTTAGAGCCTTGCGCATTCAAATCCATCGAAAAATACACTTCTTGTGTTAAAATTAAACCAGAATTGAAATCTTTGTAACAGTTTCTACATGAACATTTGTAAAATTAACAATTTCAAAATATTATTATTTCAAAATTAAATACCTTGACTGCATGGTGTCTGTTGGCTCGGCGCAGGTGTGTAAAATTTTCGAAATGCAAAAAATCGAAAACTTTTGACGTGGGGCGTGGGCGTGCGTAGGAACTCGCGTGAGCAGGCGACCGTCCGGGCCGGCCGCTCGCGCCGGAATGAGGCGATCGAGTGTGCCTCTGTCGGCGGTGGGGGTAGGTGGAGGGTGGCGCGGCGAGCGGGCGGGGCCTAGCGGGTAGGATGCGCATGACAGGAACTACCCCCGAACTTGGGGGTAGTCGTGGGGTGATGACTGATAAGCAACCCGAATATGCAGGCGTTTTATTGCTCGTAGGAGGGGGACGCGCCGGATTTTCGGACTTTGGAATTAAGACACTTATAATAAACAGCGGAGGAAGCACGATTGAGCGATAACAAACGAGTGACCGCGAAATTAAGTTTGTTCATAATAAATTAAACGTATTTTTTTTAAACGCTAGCCTAACTTTTCATCAGGGAGTTCCAGTGGCTATCTCCCGACTCCATCTTTAAACCCTTGTCATCATATGTAATAGAAAGTACTCATGACAACAAAACAAACAAGCCCAAACTCGACTATCTTAACACTTCCTATTAGGTAGTTCCAGTGGCAACTTACGGCTCTTCCGGCTCTATCTTCAGACCATCATCATGTGTAATAGAAAATACTCAGTACCACAAAAAAAAACTAGCTTAAACTAGACTATCTTAGCACTTTTCATCAGGGAATTCCAGTGGCAATCTTCCGGCCCTATCTCCAGACCCTCGACATCATGTGCAATGGAAGATACTAGCAAGCTTTTAATGGATAAGCACATTGATTCAGTCATCAACAGGGTTTACAGCACCCTCGGTTTTATTATGAGCGTTTGTAGACCTCTTCAAAACACTCATTCTTTGAAGACGGTTTATGTCGATTACGTACGCAATTTGCTTCTAATATTTGGTCTCAGCAGTATGCTACGTACAAGCTGAGGATTGAGCGTATTCAAAAACGATTTATACGTCATCTAAATTTCCGCTTATTTTCCAACGGCTTGTCGTACGTTGAAGGTCTGCAACGCTATGGTTTAGAGACATTAGAGAGACCGGCGAGTAGTATCAGATATGTCGTTTCTATATAAAATTGTTCATACTGGGTTGGACAGTCCATACCTCCTGAGTAGGGTGAGCATACGAGCGCCTTCCCGACTCGGACGCGCTCACTCAACTTTTATGATTCCCATTCGTTATTGCCGCGCGTTATGCATGCATACAATGTATGCTTTAACGATTTGACATATTTAACCATCAAAATAGTCGATCTTTTGTTAAGGAGGTACGTGAAAAGCTGATTATCAGATCGGATTGAATTAGCATGCGCATACAAGCACTCACAAGCATATTCTCACTACAGATACACACACCCACACACACATACATACACGCACACATACATACAAACACACACACACGCATACATACACGCTCTCCACCACACAAACACACACCAACACCCATACACTCGCACATAGCGATTTTAACTGTTAGTTTTGAATTCTTTTTGGTTTTCTTTGTATTGTATTGTTTAGCATATTTTGTAATCCTTATGTAGCAAATAATTTAAAACATCATTGGCTTTACTACTATTATATATTTTTATTTTATTTACATATACATATTTACATATACATATACATTCAAATGCATGAGCACAACAGAAAATGAAATGACAATTTAGACAATGCCGTTGTATGCTTCTAAAGTTATATACACACACAACAGTCTGAGCCCAGGTTACATAGCGCATACATTAAACGCAAATGATTACCTTTCAATTGTGCTAAGCAAAGAGCAGCCGAGCCCGCCTTGCTAGGCACGCCTGTGTTAAGGCGAGCTCACTTCGGGAGTCACACTAGAGTGCCACGGTTGTGTCAAGGAAAGATCTAAGACATATTTTTTAAATTATTTTAATTTTAATTTATAATCATTATTCATATTATTATTATTATTGCTATTATTATTATTATTATTATTTTATTATTTTTTATTTTTATTCCCCTTTTCAGTATTTTAAACAATTGTCTAAACCGCAGAATAAAATCTACAAGCGCGAATCCCCTCTTTTGCGGTATAGAGGTGACTGTCGCATCGTATTCATATGAGTTCCGCTCATTTCACAGTAACTATTGCGATCTATAATGCAGGTAGGCAGATAGTTTCGTATTGATCGCAAGTGAACTGATTGTCTAGTGATTAACGACTTCAGGGGTTCAAATAACATAGTATGCGTATATTATGTTATTTTTTATGCTGTATGTTTTTAACAAAAATAAAATAAAAATAAAAGATAACAAAACATACTAGCCATATTCTACTGTCCTACCATTTGCCACCAGGGAGTTCCAGTCCCTACATATCGGTTCCATCATAAAATCAGCTCGATGGTACCATAATATTGCATTGTCACCGAACTTCTATAAGTATGACAAATTTCAGCTCAATCGGATATCATAAAGTGATTGAAAAATGGTTTGAAAATTTTAAAACGGACAACTGACATAATAACATTGCAAGGTGAAATGGAGTTAATGGGCCCTCGCTGAGTTGGCCACGAAGACCCATTCTGTTCAGGGTTGGTCACACTCACGAGTCAACACCTATCCGACGGCCTCCACGCATGAAGTGCGAGCCTGGGTAGGACTCTGGCCTTATGGTTATTTCCCCTGGGAACCAACCTTCTGGCGCTCCTGGACGGTCTGTGTACCGTGCGGCGTAAGCCAATCGATTGTGCAATCTAACAGTCAAGGGAGTCTGGAAGCAGTACTGTTTCCTACAGAGCGGGGGTGGTTGCAGACCTTACGGCGACTGCTCTTGACACGACCATCGGCCACCCGATCCTGGGTGAACAGCCGGGCAAAGGATGCCGTGGTCCGCGATAGATTCGGAATACAACGTTTCATCGCTTCGTAAGGGAGAGGACCGCGTAAGCGACCTCGAACCCGTAACCAATCGAGAGACCGGAGTAATCTGGTCGCAATTGGAAGTAAGGGCGTGAGTGTAAGCCCGCTGGGTAACACACCCGGCGGAGCTTGACGGTGGACTGTTTTATCCAAGTCTTCTGCGCTCATTTCACGGGAGATAGAACGACTAATCGTTAAAACTTCCTGAGGTGACAGCCGAAGCGTCGGCTGTTACAATATTTAAGCAGTAAATTCGTAACAGTATTTTAAATGTCAAATAATCGCGAAAGTCTTCGATTTCATAAAATGTTATTACTTTTAGAGCACAAAAGCTAAAAAAATTAGGAATTCTAAATTTTTTTGACAACTTACCGTTGTGTGATGTCAGGCGCCGTCCCTCTTTCAGTGAAGTGTCATCAAGTTCTTTTTTTTTAAAAAGAGGCACACGCGAAATTTACTAACAAAAACTCTAATGTGGCACTTGATTAATAAGATCTATAATCTACATATAATAAGATCACTTGATTAATAATCTACATATAATAAGGCACTGGTAGATGGAAGAGTCGGCGCTGGTCGAGGCGTTGCGGCGGCGTTCTGCAAAAGGGAGAAATGCATGTTTTTAATGTTGTGGCGACGAGTATCTGAGCGAGAACGCGTTTTCAACATGGAATATCGGCCACAAAACGTAAAATCGAGTCTTTAGCATAGAATGTCAAAATTAACACGTCGCACAGTGGATCGCAACTGCACTTTGAGGACTACTTAAGAACCCACTTTCTCTCTATTTTATTTTATTTATATTATATTAGCTAAATGTATACAGCATATTCATTTTATGAAAGAACCTTTGTTTTTTTTTTATTTATTATTTATTTGTTATATCTTGGTGGAGAGTTAACATATTGAGATGTCAACCACAACGGGCGAACCCGTCACCGCAGGACATTTTAACGATTCTTCGTTCTATCGACCGTGCAGTGAGCGTAGAAGACTTTGGACATTACAAATCCAACGTCTAGCTACGCCACAACCAGCAAGAAGCCAACGCCTTTACCGCGAGATAGCCAGTATGTTACCTGGCGGGCCGACACTCGCGCCCTTGCTTCCAATTGTGACCAGATTTCTCCGGTCTCTCGATTGGTTCCGAGTTCGAGGTCGCTTGCGCGGTCCTCTCCCTTACGAAGCGGTGAAACGGTGTGCACCGAATCTATCGCGGACCAAGGCGTCCTTTGACCGACTCTGAACCGGGATCGGATGGCCAATGGTCATTTCAAGAGCAGTCGCCGTAAGGTAGGCAACCACCCCCGCTCTATAGGAAACAATACAGTTCCCAGACTCCCCCGATTGTTAGTCGGAGAGCACAATCGATTGGCTTGCGCCGCTCGGTGCGCAGACCGTCCAGGAGCGCCAGAGGTTTGATTCCCGGGGGAGACTGGTTGACCCAGTGTCCTACCCAGGTTCGCACCCCATGCGTGGAGGCCATCGGATGGGTGTTGACCCGTGAGTGTGACCGACCCTGAACACATGGGTCATCGTGGCCACCTCATCATGGGCCCGTTAGCTCCCTGGAGAGTTAACAGTGTGATCGTACAGATAGAATTTGCAACTATTTATATAAGCAATAAGGAAATGAACACAACCCATACGATCATTCTAGACGAATGCCCAACTAGACCGAACAGCCTGTATCTGGGCATACGAAATATATAGCCTTTGTTTTTCAGTAGTACTGACGTTTGAGTAGTACTGACTAATAAGACTACTTTCAATACTAACACTAAGATAATGGTATAAAATTATGATAAAGGGTTAATTACACACATATATACACATATACTTGTCCGGGTCAAACCATCGTACTCTTCTTGGCGAGTTTACTGAGTCACTAATAGCGCTTCGCGAACTTGACATCATTTCGGACGATTATTTTCTGGTATTCGGGGACTTCAACCTTCCTTTAATCCAATGGCTACCCTCAACACATACATTATTTTTAGAACCATGTGGCAACTTAGATTCTAGTAGTATTGAGTTCGTAGAGAATTGCACGTTTGGGGGGTTTAATCAGTATAACTGCGTCACTAATACATATGGCCGGATGCTGGATTTAGTCCTATCTAACACAGACGTGACATTGTCACGTTCACTCGAACCTCTTGTCGATGAAGATGCCCATCATCCGACTTTAGACATTGTTATCAACAACATCACAGAGGCATCACCGATAAGTGAAGCCTCCAGACGGATAGTCCTCTACTCAAGAGCAAATTACGAAGAAGTCAACTCTGCCCTTATAGCCGTTGATTGGAAAGTGCTGCTATCCGTCGATGATGTGAACATATCCGTGCGTACTTTTTACGAAACGATCCATAACGTAATTAATATTTTCATCCCTTCTCGCTTTTCCACACATACAAAATACCCATCTTGGTTCTCACCGGCGCTCATTCACATTATAAAGGAAAAGGCAAAATACCATCGGAAGTGGAAAATCTTCAATAATCCACTAGATAGGGATACCTTTGTCTTACTCTGCGCCAGACAAAAGAGAGTCCAAAAATACTGCTATCGCCGGCATATTGCACGCTGCGAAGACAGCATACACAAGGATCCAAAGAAATTCTGGTCGTATCTAAAGAGTGTGCGTAAAAATCAACCCGTTCCTAGTTGCATGAACTTAAACGGTGACACAATAACAGACGAACGGGAAATCTGCGAAGGTTTTTCGTGCCATTTCAATTCCATATACTTATGTATCTCAGAACCCAACAATTATTGATGGGTCTGGATGTTACTCCGCGATACCACCTACAACAATCAGTCACACACCTTGGGATATTAGTTCAATTCATATTACTACTGAACTTGTTAAAAAATACATACAAGCTCTTGACTGTAATAAAGGCACGGGTAGTGATATGATACCTACAGTATTCATTAAAAAATGCTCAAATTCCCTATCCTATCCAATTGCGGAGTTATTCTCTATGTCTATCCGAAGCGGCATTTTTCCTGAAAGATGGAAGGAAGCGCTTGTGGTTCCTGTTTACAAGAAGAGGTCTCGGTCTTCTATCGAGAACTACAGGCCCATCTCTATTCTCCCTGTGCTCAGTAAGCTCTTCGAGAAGATTGTATACTACCAGGTATATCCCGTCATCGCAGGAAGTCTCCCTAATCAACAGCACGGTTTTCTGCAGCGACGTTCAGTGCTGACCAACTTGGGTGAATTCACTGAGTACCTAGCCGTTAACATGGATAAAAGAGTGCAGGTTGACGTGGTGTACACTGATTTTACAAAGGCGTTCGACCGCGTCAATCATTGTATACTTGTCCGGAAACTCGAGTCTCTAGGCATTCACGGAGATCTCCTAAGGTGGTTTTCTTCCTACGTTCGCAATCGTAGTCAGGCTGTTGTCGTGAGCGGACATCGTTCTAACTTCACTCTGTCCCATCCGGTGTACCCCAAGGATCGCATCTCGGTCCACTGCTCTTTAACGCATATATAGGCGATATTGGTACGTGTTTCCACTGGTCCGAGTACATTCTCTACGCAGATGACATGAAAGTATATTCATCCATTAGAAGTACTGAAAACTGCGTCAACATGCAGTCGGATTTAAATCGACTATCGGCTTATTGCATCACTAATGGCATTGATATAAATGCCTCAAAGTGTCACAAAATCACATTCACGAGGAATATAAAGAAAATCAGTTGGGATTATTATATCAATGCCGTTGGTGATACCATACCAGAAAGCACTTGCGTTCGCGACCTTGGTGTATACCTTGACAGCAAACTTCTAGGCGATAGTCACTGTCGACAAGCAGCAGAGAGGGCGTACAGAATGCTAGGGTTTGTGTTAAGGATGACTAAGCCCTTCTCGGGCACCAAAGCCGCACTGACACTATACAATAGCTATGTCCGCAGCATTCTTGAATTCGCGTCTCCCATTTGGTCTCCGAAATATAGCGTGCACAAAGCCCAACTGGAGCGGATACAAAGACGTTTCATCCGGTGCATAGCCCGACGCGAACATCTCGCTTTTGACTGTTACCGTGATAGGCTACAGCATTTTAATATGCTATCGCTTGAGGATCGGCGAACTGCTGCGGATATGACTGCGCTACATGACATCGTCAATGGGACGCTGGATAGCCCATACATAGTTTCGAGCATAGCTCTGTAGGTGCCGCAACGTAAAACCCGATCTACACAGTTATTCGAGCCCCCGAGACGACATTCTAACTACACGCGCAATTCAATTCTTAACAGATTGCCACGTACGTTTAACGATAAATTCACAGAGCTTGATATTTACAGTAGAAACAAAATTAGCTTCAAATCGGTAGTACGAACCGCCCTTGAAGTTGCAGCGACAACTGCCAGTAATTATTGATTTATATAAGTATGTATAAATATAATATACCTTATATAATATTTTACTTCCTTGCGCCGAGGTTTTATAATAATTTAAATGAGAGTTATAAGAATGCAAGCAACTTAAATTCATTCAAAATACTTATAAAGAAGTACCTGCTTGAAAGGGGTCCAATGTATGCTGAGTCTCAATTGCTCTCGCTAATAATTTAAGTTGTTTTATTAAATTATATATTACAAACTAATATCAAATCTCGTGTATTATTTGCTTATGTATATATAGGTGTAGGTATGTATATATATATATTTATGTATGTGTGTATGTATGTGTATGTATATATGTATATATTCTTATGTATTATGCAATGCAACGTAAGTTCATAACATCAAAAGAGTCAGCTCATCGATACCATTGATTTTAAAAAATCAATGTCGATACCTTTAAACAAAAAGCAGCATCCCTAGATACGGGTCTCTGACCTAGTTAGGAATGCCGATAGACATTTTCACCATAGGATGTGCTCAATCTCTCCCAACTCAACCATAGTATGTTAATGGTGTGTATATGACATAATTATAAAGTTATTGTAAATTAATAAATAAATAAAAAAAAATAAAATATGTATTCCCATTAATCTATTTTGAATTTATTTTGTATAAGTATGATTTATTTATATGTTTGTGGTTAACTATACAACTATTGCGGTCGTTTGACATTTTTTGGTTGGTGGGGATGAGTCCTTGCCGCGTGGACTTGGACGATTAGTTCTCCCGGCAAAGTTAAATTTTCGGCAAAGCTACACTGGCCATCTACAAATGCATCGGGAGGACTGTCGTTTATTTCCGCGCGGTATAGATCCGTTTCCTCTCAACCAATAAATATTTACGGATGCATTGTATTTTTTGTTCCATAATTTAGTTTGTAAAATATTTTTCAAATAATTTCGAACGGCGTAAGCAATAATCGGCATAAGAACATGTTTTTTATAAGAATGATGTACCTAACTATAAGTTCATGCCGTTACTTACCTAAATAAATAAAATAAAATAAAAATATATACACATACAAACATACATATATAATAACACACACACACACATACACACATATTTTAAATTATTGTATGAAACATACTTCTGGGGGGCACTCTCAGGGAAATCCGCTCAGTTAAAGCTGGACAGTCTATTATACTATGAAGGATATCACATAGGAAAAACATGTCGGTTATGGTCCGTTTATTATAGAGCAGTACAACCTTAAGTAATCCGCTTGTTCCTCATATGTCTCGTAGTTCGTGTGCCAATTTAGATATCGTAAACGCTTTTGGACGCCCTCAACCTTATTGACAAATAGATTTCTCCACCTTCTTCTTCCTAGAACTTGTCCCATTTACTTGGGGTCGGCTTTCCTTGTCCCTTTTTCTCCACTGAGCACGATCTTCTGCTATGTCGGCGTCGAGTTGAGCTTCTCTCAGGTCTTTTTTAACCGTCGTCAACAAGGTGGCAAATAGTCTTCAAAAAGCGTCGTTAGTTTCGTCGTTGGCATGTCTAGAGCAAGCTTCATTATGTGATAATCTGGGCGTCGCTGGACGTGACCGTACCACCGATAAACGTCTTTCTTTGACTACCAATTATCGGAGCGACTTTAAAACTTCTCCTTTGTACTCATATCGGATTTTGTCTAATAGTGTGACACCCGCTGACCAGCGTTGCGTACGCATTTCTGTTGTACCTATGTAGTTTATTAGGATGTTGTTTGTTAGTCGCCCAACATTCTGTTCCATACAAGACATCAGGTCTAATGGCTGTCTTATACATTTTCCCATTGATCTTAAGGAAACAACTTTCTTTGTTCACTGCTTTCTTCATGGCGATGGATAGGACCTTATTAATCTCAGAAATAGTTGGCCTGTGTGTTTTTTTCTTAGACTTTATACATTAGGCAGAAAAAAAGTGATGTTATTTGTATGGGCTGTCTCATGATAAAAAATATTTGATCCAGAAAACATTAGTAAATTAAGGTAATTTATTATAGAAAATGTCTGCAACATGACAAAGAGGCTAACAAAAATTTGGTCTATACTTCTAATATTATTCTTCAAATCCTTGTCTATACTTCTAATATTATACAAAGGATCTTTATATACACTACTGGCCAAAAGTATTGCTAGATCATTTCAAAATCTATCATTTTTTGCCATTTAATATCATAACAATTTTGGCCAGGAAACTCGCCAGATTTAAATCCTATTGAGAATGTATAAAGTGTAATTAGCAGTGTGACTTTTTCACATTATGGCAAAATTTCACAATGTGGTTTTGGCTCAACGACGCATCTGTGGTACCGAATTTTAAGTGCCTAAGTCTAAAATTTCTAGTTTGAAGTATGACTAGCAAGCCCCCTCTGGTTCGCTTTCAACCACAACTTTTGAACTGTACAACATTTTCAATACGACCAAACGATGCCTACATGCCAAATTTCAGCTCAATCGGATGGAGCGTTTGGGCGCTATCGTGAAGGAATGCACACACACACACACACACACACACACACATACACACGCACGCACGCACGCACGCGCACACAACATACAGACACAGACAGACTTCAGCCTGGAAATAGTCTTTAAGGCGGCATGATACCTGGGAACGACCATATCTGATGGATTTTAGTTTTATGAGTTTTTTCGAAAAATATAAGCATTAATTAAAAAAAGTTTCCAAGAGAATCCCTCGATCAGGAACCAATTTAAAATTTGGATTCAAAGAAATTGCTCATTACCTTGAACATTAAAGCTTTAAGAGCCCTATCACATATTTTTCCAGAAAGGCAAGAAAAGTGGATTTTTGGCGTTCTAATTCCAAGAAATGAAGAGATTTCTACAAACTTTAATTACTGAATTACCTGGACCATTTCTTGATGTTGACCATAGCGGCCTTTAATTTTAGATATAACGAATATTATTTACTTATTCAGCCCATTTTCCGAAAGTCGTTATTCGTAAAACGCTCGGAAGGCAAACTTTGAGCTCCTTAATACAGTAATATCACTACAACGAAAACCGTATACTATTTTTTTTTATGTCCGTCATGTATTCTTGATGTACACTACGGCTTTATTTTTTCGTTTTTTGACCACATATCCAAGGTATACATTACTTACAATTACACAAAATTAAAAAAAAATCTTCCTGTATCATTCTAATTTTCTCAGAAATAAAATAAGATTCTTATATAATACTTATACTATATTAAAGTTCACTCTTTTAGCAATACGACATAATATAAATTATTGTCATTAGAAAGGAGAAAACACTGCAAAAAACAATTAGAAATTGTGTATATATTTGCTTGCGCAAGAGAAGAGCGCTCAGTGCCGCGGTTTTTCTCCCAGGGTTGAATAGTTATATTAATTTATTTATTAATAATTTATTTATTTATTTATTTATCCTATCTTTTATAGTTACATCCAAAAAAAAATGCGTTCATTTTTTCAACTCATTTTAAAAGAATACCTACGCTATTTTGTAATAAGGCTCTTAAACTGATTTCGAAAACTTTTAGGCGCGATTACTCCTACAAAGTAAGCGGTGAGTGTGTTTTATTTTAATTTCATTATATTGACTATTTAATTCTCTAGGGTTGCGCTTAGCCACTTTTTTTATTTAGGCCCTAAAATAATTACAAATAAATAAATCGTGAGAGCGCTCTGAAAGTTACGCTGAATATGTTGATATGCGATAACTATTCTTGATCCCCTAATAAAGGCCCAAAAAGCCCTAATTAGAGTAATCAACAAGAAACCTTACCGCTACCCTTCCGATTTACTATTTAATGAATTTCAAGTACTTGACATCAGACAATTATATATACGAACAATAGTACTCTAGGATAGAAAACGAATTTACCGCGTGAAATTTGTAGGACCCGACGTTTCGGTGACGTTGCAGCCGCCGTTGTCTAGGGTAGACTAAAGAGCTGTCAGTCCGTTGTTTTGCGGGTAGGCCGCAAACCGCTGCCGCCACTGCGTAGGTTATAACGGTGGTGGGGGGCCGGGCTCGGAGCGCGGGAATTTTTAAAATCCGTCTTGCACACAACACTCACTGTATCCTGTTTTACGTCTTTGCGTTCGGCGTTCGGCGGCCTGTGTATACCACTGCAAACCCCGGGTGTGTATAAAGTCGAATGCAGCTGCGGTCTAGCCTACGTTGGACAAACGAAACGGCCCATAGCCACGCGACTGACAGAACACATCAAAGCTGTTAAAAACGTTCAGCGAGAAAAATCGGCGATCTGCGAACATATATTGGATAGCGGAAGTAACCACTGGATGCAGTTTCAAAATCCCATTGTTCTATCCAAGGAACAATTCTACTTTCCTCGCATGATCCGGGAAGCCATTGAAATAAGAAGAACTCCGAACTTCAATAGAGATGACGGCTACAAACTCTCTTCTACGTGGAACCCTCTTCTTAAAATGTTCCCGCCGCCGAACGCCGAACGCAAAGACGTAAAACAGGATACAGTGAGTGTTGTGTGCAAGACGGATTTTAAAAATTCCCGCGCTCCGAGCCCGGCCCCCCACCACCGTTATAACCTACGCAGTGGCGGCAGCGGTTTGCGGCCTACCCGCAAAACAACGGACTGACAGCTCTTTAGTCTACCCTAGACAACGGCGGCTGCAACGTCACCGAAACGTCGGGTCCTACAAATTTCACGCGGTAAATTCGTTTTCTATCCTATTTATAATGTCAAACAACCGCGATAGTCTTCGATTTTATAATAGTACTCTACTACTATAGACATGACCTGGTGCCTCAGAATACCTCTATGCACAAGTACGATACCAGAAACCGTAATAACCAACCCCAACAAACTAAAAACTCAGCATACGGACAGCGACATTATGCATTTCACTCGCCGAGGATTTACAATATGTTCATATCTGAGGTGGGGGGGAATGCATTGACGTCAACATCGACAGTCGTGCTGAAGAAAATGGTGGTGTGTTGGCTACTAAACAAAGGGAGAAGGGAAACCGAAAACCTATTTAAAATTCTTGTCTAAAAAAAATAGTATTATTGCTGTTGTTCTTTTTTTGGTATTTGCTCTACATATCTACGTTAACTACATATCTTCGTTATAATTATCATTAAGGTAAAAATATCTATCAATAATGTTATATATTATATATATATATTATATATAAATATAATATTAGTGTTATATTACTATTATGTTATGTATATTGTATATGTGTATATGTATGTATATGTGTGTATGTATATATATATACATGTGTATATGTATGTATATATATATTATTATTTTTTTTTTAACACACGGCTGGTACTAGACAACCTTCACTAGACTACTGCCTCGACACAGGCCCAAGCCTAGTGAGGCAGTAAAATCCACATGAGCCTGTACCTTTTTTTTATCAATGATTAATTAAGTATTAATATTAAGCACTACTAGTTTTTTAATCAATAGTTTGTAATTAATTAATTATATGTTATTAATATGGATAAATAAATAAAATAAAAAATAAAAAATAAATGTTTTGCCATCAACACCCTTATACCACCACTGCCCAAAGATAGTTATTCTGTGCTAGCGCTGCGATAGAAAGTTTAGTATGCGCTCGGTCGCCGGCGCGAGCGGAAGTGGAATTAGCGCCTGACGCTTCGTCAACGCCGGATTTTTATTGGCCACGCCCATTTCTTCGCGTGTCCGCCCAATTCGGATATTTTTCTGAAGTCTCATGTCGCCTTAAAATACTGTGGCAAAAAATGAATTAAAACTGTGAAAAACATGAGAACTTCACCTTGAGCTCGTGAACTTTTCAATGCCCCAAGTACATAATAACAGATAACGATCGCTCGTGCGCGATTGCCGCGGCCGATTATTAACAATCGTCCGAATAGCGCTGATTGTGCTCTCCCTCCGCCCCCGCGGTGGTGGCAGAGACATTAAAAAGCGATGGGGCCGAGGCAGTCGCCCTGCGGCAGCCCGAGCGGAGGCTGCAGGCGCCAAGACGTCGGGCGCCGGGCGGACGCCGACGTCGCGACGGAAAAGCGGCGTCGGGACGCCCCGCCCCATTCTACGAAACCTACGTCGTTGGAACACTTGTGAGGGACCACCCCTCACAAGACTCCAAATTATTCGATGTGAGGTGGTGGTGTCAACTTACGAGTTATCTCCGTATTTAAAGGCGGTTTTGAGGAAGAAGAAGATATTTATCGATTGAATTGATTGAATATTGCCAGTTATAACGCTTGCCGAATTAACGAGTGCCCGGATTACTTTATCGAGACGCGAGGGTTGCGCGACGGCGGTTATGTAGGAGAGTGGATGAGGATTGTATGTTTGCTCCTAGTATCTTGTACTGGGCACGGCTCGAGTCTGTGGGATTACAGACTGGTACTTCGAGACTCGGGGAAAATGAGGAAAGGAAACCAAGGAGCCGGATCCGTTGAGCGACCTCGTAGAGGGGTACCGGATATGCCGTCGCAACCTTGGGGGATGGTGATCAATCGGGGACTGATAATTTGGTTTCTTTTTGGCCGGTTTATATAAGCCGTGCAATGATGCAATTTGAAATATCTGAGTAAAAGTATTGTTTCATCGTGCTGATTCATAGCTGCACGAGTCAAAATAATAGCTGAATTGTGTCAGTGGATTTCACTGTAAATCGATGCATTTGTTGATCGTATGTAGTGGACTTAAGGTCCGTTACACACTCGCAAGACTCCTTTATCAAACCTTATGAAAAACGTCTAAATCGGCCCGAGAATTACAAAGAGACATCGGGATCATCAAACTATTTATCCGTCGTGTTTAGGAAGTGTTTTAGAATTTGCGTTATATATTTGGATCCCGCAATACAGCGTCTAAAAAATGAGAATTTAGGAAGTCCAGAATAAATTCTTGAGGCATCTTAACTGACTGCAATATCTAGGACTTCAGTCTTATAATAGCAGACAGACACTTCCTTTCGCTCGAGGACAGATGCACAGTTGCGGATATGGTTTTCCTTTATAAAATAACTAGCTGACCCGTGCCCACTTCGTTGGGCGGTAAAACTTTTTACTTGTGATGAAATTATGAGTGTGGTTCGGTTAGTACTGAGTGCTATGATTTATTTCCAGACTGCCAAAAAAAAGTGTTATATTTTTACTGCATATGTATGTATGTATTTGCATGCCAATTTGACTAATATTACCGTTATTTGTGAGTGTCCTTGTGATTTGTGACTAATATTACCGTTATTTGAGAGAGTTTTTTAACAAAATGGAAACTTAAATATATTGCGTAAATTATTAAAAAAATACAAATAAAAAGGCACAGTATATAATAATTTATTTTTAACTATTAAGGGGCATTTCCCTCTTTACTTTTAATCACGACTACACAACAATGTTTAAAAGAATTTACGAGTTTTTTTAATTTTCTTGAGGAATACCATCCCATTCTTCAAGTATGGCATCTTTCAGCTCGGGGATGTTACTTATGGCAAACTTTCGACTTCTCACTCGTCTTTTTTAAAGTGGAGGCATTTTTAAAGTGGTGGTAAATGTCTCAAATCTTCAAAATACATCGATCAGAAATAACAGTGCAGCGCCATCTGTGGCCTTACTTCCAGACTATTGCGGTATTGAACGCCATTCAATGCCGCCGAGTTTCAGGACCTAGGCATATAAGCAAGGTCAAACAAAACAGCTGATTGATTCTCAAACTGTTGTAAATCATTTGGAATAAAATGTAATTTTAAAATATTCTTTTTATATTATTTGATTCAACAATTTTTTGTCAAACGTAGCTTATTTGCTCGTACTGTTTCACCCATTTCAAGGGTGTCACTAATTAAAAGCACACGCTGTATATCATTTTTTTTAAAACACGTTTTTCTTTCTCAATGTAGAACGGCAATTTAATATGTAAGGACCTAATAATATGGCTTATACCCTACTAGTTTCCTACTAGGCATGGTGGGCTATAACTCTCTTAAGTTGCGTAGAGAAATGCTCGCCATGGCCTACGTTTTCAAGCTGATTAGGGGAAGAGTTGATAATCCTAGCATGCTAGCGAAGGTTTGTCTCTTTGTCCCGGACAATTATAATCGTGCTCGCATTCATAATCTATTTGCGGAGCCGTCCTCGCGCACCAACCTAAGTCGATGGAGTCTGCTTACACGAGCTTTGCGGCACATAAATGCGCTATGTTCGACAGCGCCAGACTTTGATATTTTTACAGCGAGCCCGCATCTCTTCAAGGTGTGGGCATTGCGCTACTTGTTTATGGCAGAATAATATAAACTGTTTTCACTCTTATGTACTGTAAGTTTGTAAGTTTGTAAGTTTTTCTATTCGCTTATTTAAACATGTTATGTATGTACTTGTAAGAATTCTATTTTTTTTATATTTATGTGTATATTGCATATCAACGGATTGGTAGAAACTGTAATGTTGATTTGTTATGAAAATAAATAAATAAATAAATAAATAAATAAATAAATAAATAAATGGCCAGTGACTGTATAATCAATGGTTGCCAGAATGATTGAAGAAGAGAGGACTACCATATTTTAACACGCTTTTATTAGGTCGACCTGTATGTAACTATGTAATGGAATCTAAGGTAACTAATTTAACCATCTTTTAAGGATCGTAGCGTTAGGAAAATTGGCAGCCGTATGTAGTTCTGATGACAATATAATAATATGGTACTGTCGAACTGATCTGATGATGGAGTCGGAAGATATGAACTGGAACTTCATGATGGAACATCGTATCATAGCTGTGTTTGGAAAGTCTTGGAATGAACTTTGACCACGATTAGGTTTCAAGGTCTGATGATGAAGCCGGAAGATAGGCACTGGCATTCCATGATGGAATATCGTATCATAGCCGTGTGTATGTGAATATAGTAGCATAGCCCAAAAGCGTGTTTTTAGGGGTTTTTTAAAACTATTTCTTTATTTCGGTAGAATGTCGCAGATGCTAAAGGCGTAGGATTCGTAAAAGTGTTCATTGGATGAAGGCTCTGGCGCCCGGATCGTTCCGCATCAGACGTGCAAGAGAGATAATATTTTCAGGGGGAGGCCTTTCAGGATTTCGGGCTACTTAATATAGACGCGCCCTAATGGATAGGCCGTCACCCGACACTTGATCTTTCTTATAGCGAACAAACAAACAAGGCTACACACACATTGACCTAGTAAAGCTCTATTGAATATTCGATATCAATAGGAAATAAGGGGTGGGGGGGGGGGTGCAAACCGGGGTACCTGCCCCGGGCGGAAATTTAAAGGGCGTCAAATTAATGTGCTTGAAAAATACATTGTTACACAAATGGGAGCTAATGGGCTCTTGCTGAGTTGACCACAAAGACACATTCTGTTCAGGGTTAGTCACACTCACGGGTCAACACCCATCCGGCGACCTCCACGCATAAAGTGCGAGCATGGGCAGGACTCTGGTCTTAGGGCTAGTTTCCCCTAGGATTCAACCTTCTGGCGCTCGTGGACGATCTGCGCACCGTGCGGCATAAGCCAATCGATTGTGCACTCTGACTAACAGTCGGGGGAGTCTGGAAGCAGTACTGTTTCCTATAGGGCAGGGGTGGTCGCCGACCTTACGGCGGCTGCTCTTGAAACGACCATCCGCTACTCGATCCTGGGTGAAAAGCCGGGCAAAGGATGCCGTGGTCCGCGATAGATTCGGTTTACACCGTTCCACCGATTCGTAAGAGAACGGGCCGCGCAAGCGACCTCGAACTCGTAACCAATCGAGAGGCCGGAGTAATCTGGTCGCAATTGGAAGTAAGGGTGTTAGTGTGAGCACGCTGGGTAACATACCTGGTTATCTCGCGGTTAAGGCGTTGGCCTCTCATGGGCATGTGGTGGAGCTTGACGGTGGACTGTTTTGTCCAAGTCTTCTGCGCTCACTTCACGGGAGATAGAACGACCAATCGTTAAAACTTCCTGAGGTGACAGGTTCGCCCGTTGTAGTTGACAACACTATTTGTTTCACTAATGGTGGTGGTTAACGGTTTCGTGCAGCTTGGGCCACAAGGTCCATTTTGTTCTCGGATCGGCTCAACTCACGATTCAGCTCCTATTCAGAAGCCTCCTCGAGTGGAAGGCTACCCTGGGTAAGACCCCCATGTCTCAGGCCTCAGAGCTGGTGGACCGGTTTCTCCCGGCGGGATTGCATCCCGGCGCCACTGGACGATTTGCGCACCGGTCGGCGAAGCCAATCGGCTGTGCATTCTGACTAATTGCTGAAGGGGTCTGTAGACTATGAAATACACTGTTTCTTAAGCAGCGGGGGTGGATGTTGACCTGTTCTCAAGCCACTCTTGAAATGACCTTGGGCCACTCGATTCTGTGTGACACTACGGGCAAAGAGAGACCAGATCCGCGATAAATTTAATCTGAATTACCGCTGTAATACGACAAGTAGAGGTCGTGTAAGCGACTTCGGACCCGTAACCAGTCGGGAGGACGGAGATATCCTGAACGTTAATTCCAGACGGAGATATCCTGCCAAAACTGGTAGTCAGGGGGCGAGGCTGCCCGATGCGTACCTTTCCCGGTGCCTTGGCCCCTGACGGTCAGGTGGTGGAGCTTGACGGTGGATTGTTTTGTCCTAAGTCTTCTGTGCTCACCTCACGGCAACTCTAGTTGTTTCACTAATGAGACGGCACTACATGAAGAAGAAGGACCTTAAATTGAAGGTTTTTGTACAATCTGGCTTATGCGCTGTCTACACTAGTTGTATATATTTTATATTAACGTCGCACATAAAGAAAAATTACCAAGTAGATAATGAAGAGTGCAATTTATTAAAGGAACGGTTTGGACGCCCAAAAAAAACATATTTTTCATGCTTTATTTTCTTTAAATTAAAGTTGAAATCTATAATGAATCGTTTACCTCTAGAATCGCTAATAGTTGCAGATTGCTGAAAGTGTAACAAACTTACTGGCTATTTAAGGCTCCCTTCCGAGTTGACGCTACTAAAAATTTTGATATTTTTGCAATGCCACGCGCCCGCGCGCTTTCGATTTATACATAAAGATGTATAGGTATAACGCGGCGACAAGGGAATACGTCCCACCGTTGGCAGTGGCCAATTACAAATGACCATTTCGGCTTCGCGCGTCGTAAAATATAGTCGATTTGGCTTTTCAATTATAATATAATAAATAATCAAATGAATAGTTTTTTATAAAGTAAAAATTAGATTACAACAACAAAATAACTTAAGATCACTATGTTATTTTTTATATCACTCAAAAGTATCTTTAATAAATAGAAAAAAAAATAATGTTTGGCCATAACATTTCTGGAAATTACGTAATTTCAAACATTTTTTTCTTATATTTCTGGTATGGAAGTTCCAAAAACTGTCTTGGTTTTATGCAAATAGACCATACGCTGGTGTAAATAGTATTTTTTTTAATATTGAGAATCATCTTTAGGCTTTTCAAAAACTGAAGACAAATCTCGCTCGTTTTTTTTTTTGGAAAACAGTAACAGAATAAAGATAATTTACAATTGATATGGAAATAATATACCAATTTCATTTTGGCGAAATGATAGCATTGTATTAAATTGTTTTTCATGTTCTCACAACCAGGCCACAAAATTATGCTTCAGAAAAACTTTAAACGCGTATTTCTCAAAATCATAATTGTCTGTTCTGCACCGGTTATAAAAAAAACTACTTGACGGATTAAGAGCCCGTTCACATATTTTTTCCAGAAAGGCAAGAAAAGTGGATTTTTGGCGTTCTAATTCCAAGAAATGAAGAGATTTCTACAAACTTTAATTACTGAATTACCTGGACCATTTCTTGATGTTGACCATAGCGGCCTTTAATTTTAGATGTAACGAATATTATTTACTTATTCAGCCCATTTTCCGAAAGTCGTTATTCGTAAAACGCTCGGAAGGCAAACTTTGAGCTCCTTAATACAGTAATATCACTACAACGAAAACCGTATACTATTTTTTTTTATGTCCGTCATGTATTCTTGATGTACACTACGGCTTTATTTTTTCGTTTTTTGACCACATATCCAAGGTATACATTACTTACAATTACACAAAATTAAAAAAAAATCTTCCTGTATCATTCTAATTTTCTCAGAAATAAAATAAGATTCTTATATAATACTTATACTATATTAAAGTTCACTCTTTTAGCAATACGACATAATATAAATTATTGTCATTAGAAAGGAGAAAACACTGCAAAAAACAATTAGAAATTGTGTATATATTTGCTTGCGCAAGAGAAGAGCGCTCAGTGCCGCGGTTTTTCTCCCAGGGTTGAATAGTCATTTATTTATTTATTTATTTATTTATCCTATCTTTTATAGTTACATCCAAAAAAAAATGCGTTCATTTTTTCAACTCATTTTAAAAGAATACCTACGCTATTTTGTAATACGGCTCTTAAGTTGTTCCAAAAAAAAAACTTAAGATTATTAAATTCCCTTCTATTTGAACGAAAATAAAATCTGAAAAAGATGTTTCAATATATATTTTTGTACTAGATAAACACAATATTTTGGGGTGAAAATCGATTTATTTTATTTTAAATCCTTGAAAAAATATAACAATAACAAGTTCTTGTAATTTTTTTTAACTCGTCATATGTAAAAAAAAATGATTACCTTAGTTATTTTTTTTGTTTCTGACAAAATTACGCTTGCTATTACCGGTGGTATATATGAATTTAATATTCTAAATTTAAATTCATAGTGACAACATATTTTTAAAATGTCTCAACAATAAATATTCATTACTAGATGACCCAGTGAACTTCGTACCACCTAAAATTGATTTGATTGTAACTCTTCATAAGCGTTTATTAATCCTAATCAACCTTCCAAATCCAATTCATTGAAATCTGTAATTTAGCCGAATCATGTACGGTTTGAGTTTCGCTTGGTGATTAAATGAAAGTCGTTTGTAATTAAAATAAATTCAATGTATTTAATGTACATGAAAAATATATAAATGTAATATAAATGGTTTTTCGACTTTTTCGATTTTTCTGCTTTTTTGACTTTTTTACTTTTTCGACTTTTCTGACTTTTCCGACTTTTTTTACTCTTTAGACTTTGAAATTTTACACAATTGCACGGAATGAATAACATTATGACAGGCGCAGCTGTCAAACAATAGGATCGCCGCGAACGCCATCTATTGAAAGTGGCCTATTTCCCAAAATGACCAATTTTGATTTTTTCGTTATTCAGTTGTTTCTTTGAGTTTTTCCTACATATTGTTTTTGTAAACCACCCCTGAATCAAGGCAAACAAAACAAAAATAATTCAAATCGGTCGAGTTATTTCCGAGATCTTGCGAGACTAACGCACGGCGATTCATTTTTATATATATATATATATAAATAGATAGATAGATAGATAATTATTAAATGTAGTGAATAAAATGCAAATATGCAGTCTAGATTAACCTGCGGTTGACACAGGACGCGTCCCGAATGTACTCGATCGCCGTTTGCATATTGGTCTAATTATAATGGGAAGCAAAAGTATATAGCAAAAGACCGAGTCAATGGTGGTATAACCATTCGCAACTGGGCAACCGGTTGAAGAGGTCTCAGCGGCCTAAGGTCCTAAATAGACCTAAAGTGTCTGGCGCAGAAGGCAACGGGAGACCACTGCACTATATATTCCTAGTAGTTAGCAATGGAAAAGTCAAAAATGGCCATGGCCCCGAGTGCCCGGCGGCACTTTAATGGGTCAGAGGTGTTAGAATCCCCGGGTGGAAAACTGGACTGGGAACACCAGTACGGAACAGCTTTTCCGGATGGCGCAATACCGACAAAAGTATTCAGAGCTAACGGCCAACCTCCAATAATGGAGAGGCACTTCGAGAAGAAGAAGAATTACCGGTTCAAATAGATACCGTCATTTCTGCAGCGGGTGAAACTTTTGCATTTTAATACCTCAAAAATAGTTTTTTTTTACCATCGCAAAATATATTTCTATTTTTAAAATTTTAATTAAACTGATAAAGATTCATGATCAGATTTCAATTTTATGTTTAAAATAAAAACATGAAAAATATGTTTTTTTTGGCCTTCTAAATCAGGCTTCCCTTTTAAGGGTTCTTATTTGTATTGTGAGTCAATCACATCACAAATCAAATAATTTATTGTCCTAAAAACAAATACATAGTTGTATAGACGGTTGTATTACATTTACATTTGGCCGTGATATGATTGAATTCTTCATTAATGATCAAATTCTCCTATTAATAATCTAAACATAAAAGGTAAGAATAAAGAAGGTATTATTATTAAATCGAGTCTCACCATTTAGTTTACCAGATAAAAAACACAGAGTAAGATAAGTAGAAAGTAAGATATAGAGAAGATATGTAGAAATTAACTCAATAAGGAGTGATTCTATTACATTGAATATAATGAATAATGTAATGAGAAAAAAAAGACGGTTATAATAAACATAATTAATTCTTTAAAATACCGAGACAAATAAGATTTTTTTAGTATAATATTAATAAATGTAATGTCAAACAGAACAAATAACCGCTAGTTCAAAAAAACACTAAAAACCATAGATGTATTATACTACCGTATAATATATATATAATGTATAATGTATAAGTTTCCCCTGGGAATCATACCTCTGGCGCTCCTGGACGGTCTGCGCACCGTGCGTACGGCGCAAGCCAATCGATTGTGCACTCTGCCATGACTAACAACTTGGGTTGTCCGTCATTAGTCGTTAAAACTTCCTGTGGTGACGGGCTCGCCCGCTGTAGTCGACAACCCAAATTGTTAGTCAGAGTGCACAGTCGATTGGCTTACGCCGCACGGTGCGCAGGAAACTGACCATAAGGCCAGAGTCCTACCCAGGCTCGCACTTCATGCGTGGAGGCCGTCGGATAGATGTTGACCCGTGAGTGTGACCAACCCTGAACAGAATGGGTCTTCGTGGCCAACTCAGCAAGGGCCTATTAACTCCCCGAGCTGCATACAGTTTTTAGAGATCGGTAATGTCGTACAATACTCTTTCAATGAGATATAGCTTGAGTTTATTTTTAAATGTGGGCATTTTTCCTTCGCGGCATATTTTTTGATACTAGAGGGTAACTTATTGTAGCATATAATTCCGAGTTTTTTTTAATCATTTATCTCGAATGCTGGAGGGAGTGGGGAGCCAGTTTTTGGGCGGGGACGTCCAGTTTTTGACCCAGCTAAGAAAAATCGTAGATCTGGGGCTGGGCAAGAGTCACACGCTTCATTATCTCTTCACTTTCGAATTAAATGCAGGCAAGTAGGCAGGCAGGTTCAAAATGCAGGCAGGCAGGTTCAAATTGTCTACGTTCTTATTTTTCGCTCCCAAAATGGCTCGTTCGCTCAACCAAACATGGTTTTTGTAATTTTTACCAATATTAGGGAACACTTTCGTGATCAATTCTTCCTTCGAACTTGTGAATTGACAAAAATCAGGTGGAAATGAAATAAGGCCAGTGGAAGCGTCAATTGGTATTTTTCCATTGCCAATGTCTAATAATTGTTTGGAAAACACTTTCGCCGATTCGTCATTTTGTAACGCGACGCGCATATTCGTTTTTAACTTGAGAGTTTTCACGTATCTCCACAATTTCGATGACTTCAAGCATGCGTTAATTTCATCAGCAGCTGTTTATCGTGGAATGACTGGCAGCGTTTGGCGAAAATCGAGGGCCAGCAGAATCATCGTACCTCCAAAGAGGTACTGATTGTTTCGCAAATCTTTTAACGTTCGATCGAGTGCCTCCAATGCTCATTTGTGAGCCATCGCACACTCATCCCAAATTATTATTTTGCAATTCTATAGTACTTTTGCCATTGCTGATTTTTTTTAAATATTCCATGTCGGTTCATCTATAGTTTGCAAATTCAGTGGCAGTTTGAGCGCAGAATGAGCTGTTCTCTGACTATTGCAATTGATATAGGAAACCGTCGGTGACAGGCATACAGAGACATGCGTTCTGCAGACCGTCCAGCTTGTCAAAACTAATTATAAGAAATGAAACAGTTCTCCACGGGGTTGTTATCGATGAGACGCGATCAAACCGATGTGGAATCGGTCACCCTCCATACATAAGGGACGTTCAAAGAATGTACGAAAAAATCGAATGACTAGATTACACTGCATAACATTATACGGTACCGTGCGAATTAATTGGAACATAGATTTTTTTTCGAAAATTGCTTTATTGGACACTAGCTGACCCGTGCCCACTTCGTTGGGCGGTAAAACGTGTTACTTGTGATGAAATTTTTATTTATTTTATTTATTTATTTGTTACAACTTGGTATAGAGTTAACATAGAGATCGTACAGATATGATTTGTAATTATTTATATAAGTAACGAGTGGTATTACCCGGCGTTGCCCGTGTTATATCTGTTCTCAAATACCAATGCATACCAATTTTCATGGCGATCGGTTGAGCAGTATAGAAGTTGGTGTGCTGCAGCGCCGTCTAGTTGAAAGTTGCAACAAAGCGGATATATATAAAAACCTTAACCATGAAAAAATACATATATATGCCAACTTTCATGGTGATCGGTCAAACGGTTTCGGAGTCTATTAAACTCGGACAGACGGGCATACAGATATACCAACATCCATTTTTATATTATATTATTTTGGCCTGTTTTTAAATTTAAACTTTGAATGCCTATATCTCGCTTATAGCGACCGACACAATTTTCTTCCAGATTTAGCATTAAAATGAAAAAAATTGGAGAGAGGTTCCTATACTGCAGTTATTCCACTTTTATAACTATGTGACAATACTTACATGTATATATTTTAATTAAAGAGTTTTGAACAATGAAGCACAAATAATTAAAAAGCAGGAATAATTTCACTGTATTACCTTCACAATATTTTGAATTTAGAATAACGCTTGGCCGACTATGACGTTTGTAGGTTTAACACAGCAGCGCCATCTATGGATTACTCAATAGATAACGCCATCTGTTAAAATCGTTTGGAACTAACAGATAATTGCGAATGTCAAATAATAGACATTGCAATAAAATAATATCGCGACTATAAATTAAGAAGTAAGCTATCCTATCTTTCAAGTTGGATCAAACTGCACATTGTGTGCAAATTTGATTCAAATCGGTTAAGTAGTTTAGGAGTCCATCGCGGACAAACAACGTGACACGTAATTTATATATATTAAGATAAGAAAATGAATACAACCCATACGGTCATTATAGTATAGACGAATGACCAACTAGACCGTACAGCCTGTATCTGGGCATACGAAATATATAGTCTTTGTTTTTTGAGTAGTACTGACGTTTGAGTAGTACTGACTAATAGACTACTTTCAATACTAACACTAAGATAATGAATAAAAGAAATGAAATATAAGAAAATAACTGAAAAAAAAGAAAATAAAAAAATAAAATGGCATAAAATAGTAAACATATTAATACAAATATATATGATAAAGGGTTAGTAACATACATATATACACATATACACATACAAACATATATACATACATATATAATAACACACACACACATATTTTGAGAGATTGGTTAGATAATTCGCTGCTCAGTTTAAATATAGAAAAAACAAAATTAATCACTTTTAGTATTAATGTTAAAGGTCAACCCTCATTGGAGCACAACGTTGTTATACACACATACAACAGACAGAATGGTTGCAACTGTCATATTTTAGAAAGAGTGGAATCATTTAAATATCTCGGTATCACCATAGATAATAAACTAAGATGGCAAGAACACACGGATAAATTATCATCTAAAGTTCGTAAACTAGGATACACTTTCAAAGAGGTAAGAAATATTTTAGGCCCGAAAACACTAAAAAGCGTTTATTATGCATTGTGTGAGAGTATCTTGAGCTACGGGATGATAGGATGGGGTGGTTGTTCTAAAACCATTCTTTACCCCTTAGATATTGCACAAAAGTCGATTTTAAAGATTATCATGCGAAAGCCGTATCGTTATCCTTCGGAAAATCTATTCAATGAATATAATGTGTTAGATATTAGGCAACTATATTTAAAAACATCACTATCATATATTAAGTTCAATCAGATAAATATTTTTTCTCAAAATACCCTATCAACGAGGTTTTCCGAAGATAATAATATGATAGTACCCAGAAGGTATACTACTTTTGGTCAGCGAACCTATACATTCATTGCCCCGAGGTTTTTCAATGCTCATCCTGGCGACATAAAATCAGCACAAAATAAGACCTACTTTAAAAGGCTGCATAGAAACTGGCTTGTAAAAGAGGGAAGACAAGGAATTTTAAAAATACTGGACATTATAACTTAACCCGGACATTTGAATATTTTGAATCTTATATTGTATTATTTTATTATTATTATTTTGTTTATTATTATTATTATTATTCTTGTGTTCTAACGTATATTAACCCTTTGAGTATGATACGACCGAATTTGGTTCTGACACTTTTATCCGTTGGATCTCATACGACCGAATTTGGTTCCACTCGGCGCGCGCGCTTTCGAACGCTTTGTTTACCATCGAAAGCATTTTGTCTCTTTCATGCGTATGGCAGATCAGGTACAGTATTAAATTCTCTCTGTTATCATGCGCCGCAGTAACAGCGCAGTCCATGTGAAGTATTATTACGGAACGCGCGAAGTCGAACGCACCCATTTCTTGAAACGTCAAATCCGCCATTACGTATGTCGGCATTTCAGAAACGGTTTTCGTGTAGATTTCGGTGTGTTTTTGAACGAATCGTAAGTAAAACCATTTCTACAACATCATATAGTCCCCCTAAACTGATTAGATGTACCATTTATCGTGTATATAAAGTATTTCGGGTCTTTGAATGTCCGCATCGCAAATGCCAATGTCCGCCATTGATAATCGCAAAAATGTTTTCTTGCGATTCTTGCATAATTTCTCGTGATGTCTCAGAAATTTATGGATATATAGCTCTGAAATATATGTGATTATGTTTTCCCGTTATATAACTTATGCAATAACTAATGTTTTTTTGATAATGGTTGATTTCTCAAAACGCTTATGTTTTAGTATTCAAAGATTCGCGCTAAAAATACTAAAATTCGTGTTTTTCATCATTTTTTTGCGGGAGGCTAATAGAGAATTCGAAAAAAAAATCGATATTTTATACGATAAAAACATAACCTCAATTTTTTTCGATAAAATTTCGTAATTTCATAAAAGTTGGATTTCTTTATATCGGGAATTATAGAATATATAAAATAAAGTAGAAGAGTATATATAACTTTTTTGACATAACTGCATATTTAGTGAAAAAAAACAGTTAGAAAGTTTTCGAATTCAATTTTGTTATTTTACAAAAAATTTCGTTATCCTTTCATCAATTAGATGGCATCATCGCGACGGGACAGAATCCTAGACCTGGTGGTGGAGCAGTCTTCTTCGGATGAGAGCAGCGATGGGAGCAGCATGGGCCCGGCGGAAGAACTTGGGATGGAGACCGATGAAGGAGCGGATGACGGAGCGGAGACGACTTGGGACCAGTACATTGGCTTTGGCTATATGTCGCCGCTTTATGAGATGTACTGGTTGAGTCCATCAGGCACCAAAGGCAGATGTAAGTATAACTAGAAGTGAATTACAATTTTATCATAAACAACTTAACATAACGGCCGATTAAACGGCCGGGGGCTAACGGGCCCATGATGAGGTGGCCACGATGACCCATGTCTTCAGGGTCGGTCACACTCACGGGTCAACACTAGTGATGGGCGTGATTCTCAATTTTCAATCACGCAACGATCACGTTACTGGTATTTTATCACGCGTGATAATAACTGCTACTCGTGATTTTCGTGATTGTACTGAAATGTACTGTGAAACGTTAAGTAACGAAGTTTCGTCAATGTGATAACTGATAACAGAAACGCGCATTATATTTGCTTTATTGGTAATTATTATTAGAAGAATTAGCGTTCAGAAAGATTAACTCTCTCGCTCTTTTGGTGCTAAGCCGAGTTCGTCTTTCTGAAATAATGTAAGCCACTTGTCGCCAAAAGTTATTTTATTGCTAACAAATCATGAGGAAACTCATTTACATGAACGATTACGACGCGAGCGATAAGAGTGTCCAAATTCATGCCATAACAGTGTCTAAATTCATGCGATAACAGTGTCCAAATTCACGTTACGTACGAAATGAACGCGCCACTCATCAGTTATCGTCCAGCCGGCGCGGGCGTTCGTCAGAACGAACGGCGGATCACTGATCCACTGATCATATCACTGATCCACTGATCGCCGATCACTAGTGATTGAATTCGAATGAACGAAACCAAGTGAACGGTTCAATTAGGCGCTCACCGATCATCGTTCAGTGGCGCGCCGCGCGGTCGTTCAACGGCGATCAGTGAGAACGGCCAATCGATGTGATCAGTGATCGGTCGCGTCGTAGCGGCGCGCGGCGAGTGATGGCAACGCGGTGCTGTTCGTAGCCGTGATTCAAATAGCATGTTCTTTCGAATTCTCGTAACGCGTTCTTCGTGATTGCAAATATCACAGGTTATTGTTATTGCTATTCGTGATCACACCCATCACTAGTCAACACCCATCCGATGGCCTCCTCGCATGGTGTGCGAACCTGGGTAGGACACTGGGTCAACCAGTCTCCCCCGGGAATCAAACCTCTGGCGCTCCTGGACGGTCTGCGCACCGAGCGGCGCAAGCCAATCGATTGTGCTCTCCGACTAACAAGCGGGGGAGTCTGGAAACTGTATTATTTCCTATAGAGCGGGGGTGGTTGGGTACCTTATGGCGACTGCTCTTGAATTGACCATTGGCCATCCGATCCCGGTTCAGAGCCGGGCAAAGGACGCCTTGGTCCGCTATAGATTCGGTGTACTCCGTTTCACCGCTTCATAAGGGAGAGGACCGCGCAAGCGACCTCGAACTCGGAACCAATCAAGAGACCGGAGAAATCTGGTCACAATTGGTAGTTAGGGCGCGAGTGCCGCCCGCCAGGTAACATACCTGGCTACTCGCGGTAAGGCGTTGGCTTCTAACGGGTTGTGGCGTAGCTAGACGTTGGATTTTGTAAATGTCCAAAGTCTTCTACGCTCACTGCAGGGCGACAGAACGCCTAATCGTTAAAACGTCCTGTGGTGACGGGCTCGCCCGTTGTAGATGACACCGCAAGATGTTAGTCAGAGTGCACAATCGATTAGCTTACGCCGCACGGAGCGCAGGTCGTCCAGGAGCGCCAGAAGGTTGATTCCTAGGGGAAATGTCGCAAGATGTCTTGACTGAAACGAGGGCTTTTCCGTTGTCAACTACTCTTCAGACTTCTGTATGATTTTATTATCATAGATTTATTATTAATTTTTTGTGTTTTTTTTCTAAATTTCAGCAACCTGTCGGATGCCCACCCAGATCTCCACCACTCACCGCCGCCGCCCGATCCCTTACTCGCTGCTGTCGTTAGAGAGGTATCAAAGTATTATAAAGAAATTGATTTGAAGATTTTATTACATACAACTAACGGACTTCTTGTATCTTCTAGACGTCTCCGCCATGGTCGCCTGGACTGTCCCGTCTGTTGTCGTCGCAGCTTAGAACGGTTTGTATATATAATAAATATAGTATGGCAAATTGATTTTGGAGATTCACGGAATTCTTGTATCTTTTAGACGTCATCTCCGCGGTCGAGATCTCGCTCGCCACAGCCAGGACCGTCCCATCGAGTACCTCCACCTCTACCTTTTATTTTCTAAAATGCAATGTATTATCTTTATAATGGCTCGATTGATTGCGTTTCTTCGTAAACTAAAGTCCTGTACTATTGTAGTCCCGCAGAACTATTGTAGTCCCGCAGGTTATTCGCGTGTTAGTTTGATTTTACTATGTTCTTACGATCTAGATTATATGTACAACTTACGAGCTATGTTAGCTTCGATCTACTTTATATGTACAACTTACAAAATTTGTTAGCGAAGTAGAACTAATGTGGTAATTGTCTAAATTATTATGTTCAATGATTATCTTATTTTAGTTTCACCCATATATTTTGTGATACATTTGTTTCAGTGATACATGTGATACATTTTGTGATACATTTCACACGGACGACTTTCTGCGCGTCGAATGTAAAATGAACGGTTGTCACTTTTCCGCACTAAAACTAACTACCGAAGATAAAGCAGCTGAATCTAAGACCGCTTGAAATGCGTTCAACCTTATTCCGACGGCTATAAGTTCGACAGAATCGTCGATCGTTCATTTCATATTCTGCTCTTTTGTGTTTTTTTTCTAAATTTCAGCAACCTGTCGGATGCCCACCCAGATCTCCACCACTCACCGCCGCCGCCCGATCCCTTACTCGCTGCTGTCGTTAGAGAGGTATCAAAGTATTATAAAGAAATTGATTTGAAGATTTTATTACATACAACTAACGGAATTCTTGTATCTTCTAGACGTCTCCGCCATGGTCGCCTGGACTGTCCCGTCTGTTGTCGTCGCAGCTTAGAACGGTTTGTATATATAATAAATAAAGTTTGGCAAATTGATTTTGGAGATTCACGGAATTCTTGTATCTTTTAGACGTCATCTCCGCGGTCGACATCTCGCTCGCCACAGCCAGGACCGTCCCATCGAGTACCTCCACCTCTACCTTTTATTTTCTAAAATGCAATGTATTATCTTTATAATGGCTCGATTGATTGCGTTTCTTCGTAAACTAAAGTCCTGTACTATTGTAGTCCCGCAGAACTATTGTAGTCCCGCAGGTTATTCGCGTGTTAGTTTGATTTTACTATGTTCTTACGATCTAGATTATATGTACAACTTACGAGCTATGTTAGCTTCGATCTACTTTATATGTACAACTTACAAAATTTGTTAGCGAAGTAGAACTAATGTGGTAATTGTCTAAATTATTATGTTCAATGATTATCTTATTTTAGTTTCACACATATATTTTGTGATACATTTGTTTCAGTGATACATGTGATACATTTTGTGATACATTTCACACGGACGACTTTCTGCGCGTCGAATGTAAAATGAACGGTTGTCACTTTTCCGCACTAAAACTAACTACCGAAGATAAAGCAGCTGAATCTAAGACCGCTTGAAATGCGTTCAACCTTATTCCGACGGCTATAAGTTCGACAGAATCGTCGATCGTTCATTTCATATTCTGCTCTTTTGTGTTTTTTTTCTAAATTTCAGCAACCTGTCGGATGCCCACCCAGATCTCCACCACTCACCGCCGCCGCCCGATCCCTTACTCGCTGCTGTCGTTAGAGAGGTATCAAAGTATTATAAAGAAATTGATTTGAAGATTTTATTACATACAACTAACGGAATTCTTGTATCTTCTAGACGTCTCCGCCATGGTCGCCTGGACTGTCCCGTCTGTTGTCGTCGCAGCTTAGAACGGTTTGTATATATAATAAATAAAGTTTGGCAAATTGATTTTGGAGATTCACGGAATTCTTGTATCTTTTAGACGTCATCTCCGCGGTCGACATCTCGCTCGCCACAGCCAGGACCGTCCCATCGAGTACCTCCACCTCTACCTTTTATTTTCTAAAATGCAATGTATTATCTTTATAATGGCTCGATTGATTGCGTTTCTTCGTAAACTAAAGTCCTGTACTATTGTAGTCCCGCAGAACTATTGTAGTCCCGCAGGTTATTCGCGTGTTAGTTTGATTTTACTATGTTCTTACGATCTAGATTATATGTACAACTTACGAGCTATGTTAGCTTCGATCTACTTTATATGTACAACTTACAAAATTTGTTAGCGAAGTAGAACTAATGTGGTAATTGTCTAAATTATTATGTTCAATGATTATCTTATTTTAGTTTCACACATATATTTTGTGATACATTTGTTTCAGTGATACATGTGATACATTTCACACGGACGACTTTCTGCGCGTCGAATGTAAAATGAACGGTTGTCACTTTTCCGCACTAAAACTAACTACCGAAGATAAAGCAGCTGAATCTAAGACCGATTATGAATGAATGAATGAATGAATCTAAGACCGATTATGAATGAATGAATTAATGAATCTATCATTATCTTATTTTAGTTTCACACATATATATTTTTATACCTAACGATGAAAAAATGATAGTGGTTGTAAAAAGTCTGTTGGCTAAAATTGTACTGTATTATCTTTGGTAGGTATATTATGTACCTAAATGTTTTGTATACCTAACATTAAAAATAGGTTTCCTCTTGATTTGCTTACTGATTCTTCTCAGAGTGGCCATTTTCGAATCAGTTGTAAGTCATAACAAAAAAAAAAATATGTTTGATTTGTGGGAAAATTGTGTTTTATTTCTTCGTATGATTTTTTGGTAAATATTTTTTTTTTGTATTTTTGTAACAATTTTTTTTTTTTTTATAAAGTTTATACGTAAAATAATGAAAGAATTTATATTCTGCAAAGATTGCGTAACATATTATGTTATTACAACCACTGCAAATTTTATCGATATTATCAAATGTGTTCGCCCATCACTAGCGGCTTTCAGCTTTTTGTATGGGAATTATTGCAAACTTCCAGTATTATTTATTATTATTTTTACTATGAAACGTGACTGTTTAGAGTATAATAATTACTTATTGGACATATAACAAGCGCCAATATTTCAATAAATTTCAAAAACTATTAAAGACTTCGGAATTATGACGGTTCAAAAATAGTACTGCTTTTTTGAGGACAGATTTGAAACATATTTAGTTTTCTATATCTATAAAACAAACTGGAGGTTTTTGTTCGATTTATAGCATAGTATGATATAGTAGTCGACTGATTTCAACACAATTTCAAATAAAAAGAGCCTCTAATCATTCATAAATAAAACATACATAAAAAAAAATACTCGATAATTCATCAAAAATTTTCGTGGTTTTCATGAGCTAATATCTAAATATTTTTGTATGCTAATAAGTAAAACGAAATAATAGTTTTGATAAAGAATATAATACAGATGACGTAAGTATTTACAATTTCTAAATAGACTTCCGTATTTTCTCGTAACACAATTATACGGCAGAAATGGCGAGTTTTTTTCACTTCTTTGAAGTTCTCATATTTATTCATAATTATCCAATTGTTTTACAAAATGATATTTCAATATTCTATATTCGAAATTTCAATGCCATCATTGTACAGTTGTTCTTTTTATGATTGGTGTAGTAGTTTCGTAGTTATAGTCCTTGAAGTCGAGCGCCGTCGATGTCGCCGAAAATCCTGCAAAAGTGACAGATGATTCCATGAAAATACCCATTTACTCCAAGGGTTAAGAGATAATTTGTTTTAGTTTTAACACTATTTTATCTTAGTTATAAGTAAAATGCAGGACTATTTTGTTTAAATTCTTATTCTAATTTTAACTATTTTAAATTGCTTTGTTTTTTTTTGTTTTTTATGATTTGAATTTATTTGCTGTCATTTTAATTTTCCACTTCTAATTTAAATTTAATTATTTAATTTAATTAAGTATTTAGTCATTTTTAATATTGTTTTGCAATTCCATTTTTGTGCATACATGGAATATATGCCACTCTTATAAACACGGTATTTGTGCAAGCACATTAAAAAAATAACGTTTACCTTAGAACAGGTCCCGGCCTAGTTAGGTGACGTTGCCACTAGACTATGCATTGTATTCTTTTTTCTGCTTTTGATTCAATTTTGTAAGTAGTCCTAAGCTGAAATTGTTTACTTTTTAATTATTTGCATTACTTATATAAATAAATAAATAAATTTTAAATTATTGTATGAAGCAATTCATTTTCAGTCTTTGTACGACCTACTTCGTAAAGGAGCCATTTTTTTACTTTTATCTTAAACTAGCTGACCCGGCGAACTTCGTACCGCCTAAGAGTGAATGAATATCTAACTTTTAGCTAAACTTAATTTAGGATTTTATTTACTTGAAAACCATTTGTTAGTGTTTTTAATGCGTTCATTGCAACGCTTGGTAATGGACGATATTTTTTGTCTTTCTGTCAGGAGAGAAAACGAATAGCGCCAACGGTTTACCGACTCTCGAGCACGCCACGTACAACTGCCCATGTGAAAAACACGGACATTCAAGGTTTATTCCACACACTTTTAAAGATTGTCCTTGCGATTTATTAATCGTCATTGTAAATGCAAGGCGAACAGGAAACAGCAAACGCCTAAATTGAAACGGCAAGTCGGTTGGAATCAGTGGTATCCTTGGAATCAGAACATCCTCGCCTTTGAACTTTCCTATGATTATCGTTGCTTCAATTACGTTGTTCATCAGCTTCTTAACAGCTAGTCTTGTTCCATTGCACAGTATTGGTTGGTTCAAATTGCGTAACATGATTATCACCGAGCCGACCTTGAGTTGCAAATTGTGCGGCGGCATTCGTGGCAAATCCAATGAATTCAGGAATTCCGTAGGGTAATTGACGACTTCATCTGGATCGCTAATGGAATCGATCGACTTATATGAATGCAATTGTCCATCTATTTCACTTTGAATTGATAGGTTCAAATTGTCTACGTTCTTATTTTTCGCTCCCAAAATGGCTCGTTCGCTCAACCAAACATGGTTTTTGTAATTTTTACCAATATTAGGGAACACTTTCGTAATCAATTCTTCTTTCGAACTTGTGAATTGACAAAAAACAGGTGGAAATGAAATAAGGCCAGTGGGAGCGTCAATTGGTATTTTTCCATTGCCAATGTCTAATAATTGTTTGGAAAACACTTTCGCCGATTCGTCATTTTGTAACGCGACGCGCATATTCGTTTTTAACTTGAGAGTTTTCACGTATCTCCACAATTTCGATGACTTCAAGCATGCGTTAATTTCATCAGCAGCTGTTTATCGTGGAATGACTGGCAGCGTTTGGCGAAATTCGCCGGCCAGCAGAATTATCGTACCTCCAAAGAGGTACTTTTAACGTTCGATCGAGTGCCTCCAATGCTCATTTGTGAGCCATTATTATTTTGCACTCATCCTACTCATCCCAAATTATTATTTTGCAATTCTATAGTACTTTTGCCATTGCTGTTTTTTTGGAAATATTGCATGTCGGTTCATCTATAGTTTGCAAATAATGTGGCAGTTTGAGCGCAGAATGAGCTGTTCGTCCTCCTTCTAACACTGTGGCAGCGATCCCAGATGATGCTACAGCAAGCGCTATTTGAATGTGTGCTCGAATCGTAGCTAAAATCAATGAAATTAGGAACGTTTTGCCAGTTCCGCCAAGTGCGTCTAAGATAAAGATTCCTCCGTAGCCGTCGTTGACTGCTATCATTAATGTGTCGTACGCGGTTTTCTGCTGATGATTCAAAAGTGGGACCATTGTTCGTACTGACTGACTTAGAGCATTACTATCGTATTGCCGTTCTCGTTCAAATTCTCGATTAAATGCATCGTGCATCGGGCGATTCGTTGCTGGCATTCCTAATTCGTGCAACATCTTGCCGGACATTATCTTGCACAAATCTTCTATATAAATCAACGCCTCGTTATGTATCTCCGTCTTAAATTCAAGTTCAGGATTCGCTGTTATTGTACGTACTCGGTGCAAAATGTCTTCAGCCATATTGTCTTTGTATTTGTTCCACAAATGAGGTGGGTTTGATGGAAAACACGTTGAAATGACGATTGCAAAAAGTGATCGAATTTGATGCGCAGAAGTTGAAATAACAGCATCATCGAGTGTGTGATCCCAATGAATGTCATCCTCGAGCAAATGTAAACATTGACAGGCTTCTTCTCTATATGTTGCGCATAACTCGCCATTGACAGTTCGTAGAAATTCAAATGAAGTCGGTCCACGAACATTAACCAATAACAAACGCAGGTAAAAACATTCGTCATTGCTGGGATGAATTGTGTAAATGCGCCCCAATGCATCGGTTGAATATATATTCACGTATCCAGGAACAGGGTTTCCTTGTTTCAGTTTTAGGATTTTTTTTGATGTTGCGTTCCATGTAAAATATCTCGGCATCTCCGAGTAAAGCAGTCTTCTTGCAAATGGATCACTTGCGCAAGTCGCAAAGAAGCTTGTCAGCGTTGTCGCTGGTGGCCGTTCAGCTCTCTGCGCTGCGTTTGCTGCCGTGAAGTAAACTCGTTGTCCATTTTCCAGGTGCACAGCTAAATAGACCACAGTGGGATGACGTTCGTGTATGGAGAATGAAAAGATTCTCCAAACCGCCTCATTGGTGCTGACATATCTTCCCATCTGATATTGCGAAACTTCATCGTTTGCAACTGGAGCTGAAATACCAAATACAGCCATGTCGCTTCCTTTCGTAACGTACTTGCAAACGTATTTGATTGATTTCACAGAATTGCAGTACTCAATATTGCAATGCGCTTTGAATGTTTTGGAAAGCAGTGGCGAATACGGAACAATCCACCTGTTGTCGACTACAATGTCTTTATTTTTGACTTTCAAAGTTATCGTTCTGCCGTTATCCTGTGCTGAGCGGCGACGATATGCGATCGCGCATTTTCTTTTTTAATTACCGTGATGTTTTATTATTATTTTTTAAATCAGAACATATCTGTGCGCAAAATTCCTTTTTTTATTGAGATTTTCATACAAAAATACCATCCAAATTTCCGAAAATTTCCGATATTTCCGGTGGATTTTCCAAAAGTTTTCTTCCGTACAAACCTTGTCCTTGAAATTACCAACACCAAAAAAAATAAAACAGCCAAATTGGTCAAGCCGTTATGAAATGATGCTCCGTCAAACATGCGGAATTTCATTCATACAAAAACACCATCCAAATTTCCGAAAATTTCCGTTATTTGTGGTGGATTTTCCAAAAATTTTCTTCCATACAAACCTTGTCCTTGAAATTACCAACACAAAAAAAAATAAAACAGCTAAATCGGTCCAGCCGTTCTGAAGTGATGCTCCGTCAAACATGCGGCATTTCATTTTTATTTATATAGATTGGTGTATATTTTGAACATTTTTTACTGACACTTCTAAAGTATTAAAAATTTTTGGGGCGATGAAATACAACTGTCTTTGGGCAAAGGCTGTATGTACGTGAGGAATTACATAGTTCGTCCCTTCAGCCATTCTAGTTGGTCTTTGCTGCTGGCTTCGGGAACGTTTCTCTGAGGTCTTGTAAAAATGTATTAGGCATTGTTTCACGAACAACTGACGAATATCCAAAACACTTGCTTCGCTGAACAGCAGGTCAGAGTCATGGCGGGGATGTTTTCTGTAAGTAACCCTCAATAATAATTTCTGGGCTTTAACCAGTGGTTCAAGTACTTGTTTCGTACAGGCCCCCCATGCAATTATACCGTGCATCCATAAGCTTTGGCAAAGCGCCGTGTACACAATTTTTAACGTCGGTTTTGCCAGAATATTACGTAGCTCACGAAAGACGTATAATAACTTTCGAGTGCGTGATGTAAGTTCATTTAGTTGGTTCTTCCAGGTTAACTTGGAATCAATGGTCAAACCAAGATACCTAATCTCGCCTTCTTTATGAACGATCGGGCAGGCGCAGTTGGGTGGCTTAGGGCAGTTGATAGAGTGAACCTTTAGTTGGAATTCGCTTGTTGTAACGTCTGATCGCAATCCAAATGTGACCATTTTAGTCTTTAAAGCATTCAGCGTCAGCACGTGTCTATCTAGCCAACCTTTCACAATGTCTAGATTCATCTGCGATTTTTCGAAAGCTTTCCATGAATTGGCTACCGTCAGCAGGACAGTGTCATCTGCAAAAGAGACGATCCGTGTGTTGTCCCCGAGTGGCAGGTCACATATCTCGTTGACGTACAATAGGAAGAGGACCGGGCCGAGGAGACTGCCTTGGAGAACGCCATATCGAACTTTTGCATTATCACTTTCGATTCCATCGATTACCGTGATCTGCGATCTGTCCTCTAGGTAATTTTTGAACCACTGATTCTCCTTGCCAGTTATGCCGTAACTCAATAGTTTACGTTGTAAAATGTTATGACATACAGTATCAAATGCCTTAGACAAGTCGAGGAACGTAGCGATGGGTTTCTTACCATTATCGATGCTTTTTGCTATATATTCAGTTACAGAATTAATCGCATCGTTGGTTCCTTGACCCTGTCTAAAGCCGTACTGATTGATGGAGAGCAATTTTGCCGACTCAATATATGATACAAGCCGAGATTTAGCAATTTTTTCTATAATTTTCGAGGTGATACTTAGCAAGGTGATTGGTATATAGTTGGTAATACTGTCAGTGCTCCCTGATTTATTTATAGGCCGTACCTTGGCTGATTTAAGGCAATTCGGAAAGACACCCGTAATAAAGCTTTGGTTTATTATGTGAGCTATGGGCTCTGAGACGTAGTCAATAGCAATCTTAAGCAAATCTCCATCGATTCCATCATAACCAGGAGCACAGTTAGATTTTAAGCCTCTAATTGTTTTACTGACCTCGTCAATATTAGTTGGAGTGAATTTAAATAAAGACGGTTTTTTCTGCGTAATATCGATGGCGTCCGCCAACGCGGTCTCAGTCATATTCAAATTCTTAAGAATATGGCCTGCTAGGTTTTCTCCAATAGTGACAAAATATTTATTGATGGAATTTAAGGTTTCTTTAGGATGTTGATCAATCGTTTTTACTTCGTTGTTAATTTTAATTGGGTGTATTGGTCTCTGTTCACTTTTACCATAAGCTATGCCCTTGATAATGTTCCATGTTTTTTTTTTATCTCCATTTACTTCCTTAAGTTTTTCTTTGTAGTAATTTTCCTTTGTCTTTTCAATGAGCCTTTTCAATGAGTCAATGAGTCATTAGGATTGCATCCTACCATTTTATGAATTTTATCACGTTTCCTAAGACATGACAACAGTCTATCCGTTATCCAGGGTTTGATTTTAATTTTTGATCGACTAATTTTTGTTTTTTTTTCTGTAGACGCAAGTTTAATGGCAAGGGTAATGTTATTCAGGAAAAGTTCAGCTGCTAAGTTAGTATTGCAATTTTGAAGAACTGGATTTCAATCCATAGCTTTAATTGTTTCTAAAAAGAGTTCTTTACTAGTTATTTTTTTGATAATATTTTTCTTTGAAGTTTTATTCATGTTTTTACATATACATATACCAATGGCAAAGTGGTCAGTAATACATGCTTCATAAATAAAAGATTTCACCTGAAGTTTCGACTTTACCATGAAATGGTCAATACAGCTAATATGCCACCCATCAATTCTGGTTGGCTTATCAATAGCAGAGTAAAGACCATGGTGAGCCATCATGTCCAGATAGTCATCTGCTTGCCGGTGTTTTTCATTTATGATATTTATATTTAAGTCTCCGGTTACGATGAGATTAGACTCACTAGTATACAATTCTAATAGCCTATCTAATGACAGCAAAAAACGTGTTAAATTAGGATAACTCGGAGATCTATATATTGCGAATATGTTATTGCGTCCATCTAGCAGCAGATGAAGGCAGTTGGATGTGGCAATTATGAGTGTGGTTCGGTTAGTAGAGTGCTATGATTTATTTCCTGACTGCCAAAAAAGGGTTATATTTTTACTGCATATGTATGTATGTATTTGCATGCCAATTTGACTATATTACCGTTATTTGTGAGTGTCTTATCTCTTTAACCATTTATGCAGTAAAAGGGAAATTATATGCAGTAAAAGGGAAAAGTCTTTTGTTTTAAACACTTGAGACGATAAATTTACTTATTTTGATATGAATTCATAATTGTTGATAATATGGTCGTTTCAAGAGCAGTCGCCATAAGGTCTGAAACCACCCCCGCTATATAGGAAACAACTGCTTCCAGAGTCCCCTGACTGAGTCAGAGTGCACAATCGATTGGCTTACCCCGCACGGTGCGCAGACCGTCCAGGAGCGCCAGAAGGTTGATTCCCAGGGAAAACTAACCATAATGCCAGAGTCCTACCCAGGCTCGCACTTCATGCGTGGAGTCCTACCCAGGCTCGCACTTCATGCCCCCCCCCCCCATTCCACAATGGTGACTGCTGAACTTCAAAATAAAGACATAAAGTCAAGCAGTGTGTGGGGTGCGTTTTAAGAAATGTGTTTTAAACCACACAATTACTATTATTATTATTATTAAATCAGAATCGAGAATTTATTACATATTGAACGCCCCCTAGTAGATACAGACGGGCCAGTCGCTCCCCGCTGGCGTCGCGATGGCGCGCGGGTTACTGATAAATCTTCGCAGGGGTGGCGGGGGACTGTAGGGCGACCGGGGGTTTAACCCCCTCCCCCCCCCCCCTCCTCAACCCCCTTTCAGGATTGTGGAGGGTTGCGGACGCTAGACGCGAGGCGCCGCGGCGCCCTAAACGGGACAACACGGCGCCTGGCAACACTGAGTGACACCGCCCGAGAAAGCAAGCGCCCGCAGTCACTTTATTACAATAAATAAAGTCGACGTCGCGCGCCGAGGGTTCCGCACCTTATTATAGGTGGATCGCGCTAAAGAAAACCTTCCTACAGGGTACGAAAAAACCAAATATTACTATAAAAGAATGCCAAAGAGTATAAATATGAGAACGTCAAAGAAGTGAAAAAAACGCGCGACCAGATTTGGTCGACTCGTACTCAACGGATAATTGTTTCGCGACCAGATTTGGTTGACTCATACTCAACGGGTTAACATAGATTGTATTGCTCCTAACTAAGCAGAGCCTGTTCTAAGGAGAACGCCAATACAAATGATTATAAACTACATAACTTCCAAAATGGCCTCTTACGTCGATGCTACTTACTTGCGTTACTTGATTTTTTTTAATGTAATAAGTTTTTTATTGTTAATTTTTATCTTTTGGCACCTAAATTCTTACACTTCCACGATGCTTGGCTGCAATAAATTGTACTTTAGGCAATAAGTCCGCCTTTTGTATGTTTTTGTTTCTTAAAATGTGCAATAAAGAATCTCTATCTAACGTCAATCGGGAAATGGTATTAATCGTCTTGGGGGGGGAAGGGCGGAGATTAACCTGGTTATCTCGCGGTAAGGCGTTGGCTTTTTACTGGCGAGTGGCGTAACTAGACAGTGGATTGTTTTCGTCCGAGGCCGAAGAAATCTGGCCATAACTGGCCGTAGCGAGGGCGCTTGGTCTGCCCGCTGGGTTAACCATCCGGTGCCGGGCGGTAAGGGTTGGTCTCTCGCGGACTAGTTGACGGAGCTAGCTAGTGGATTGTTAGTGACTAAATCTTCTACGCTCATCCCACGGCTGAAAGAACGATCACATATCGTTAAAACAGCCTGGGGTGACGGGTTCGTGCGGCTTGGGCCACAAGATCCACTATGTTCTCGGATCGGCTCAACTCACGCTTCAGCTCCTATTCAGAAGCCTCCGCGTGCGGAAGGCTACCTCGGCTAAGACTCTTGAACTACACTGTTTCCTAAGCAGCGGGGGTGGATATTTCACCTGATGTCATGCCACTCTTGAAACGACCTTGGGCCACTCGATCCCGTGTGGCACTACGGGCAAAGAACGCCCAGGTCCGCGATAAATTCAAACTGAATTACCGCTGTAATACAACAGGTAGAGGTATCCTGAAGGTTAATTCCAGACGGAGATATTCTGCCAAAACTGGTAGTCAGGGGGCGAGGCTGTCCGCTGTTTACCGGTGCCTCTTACGGGTGTGTGGCGGAGCTTGACGGTGTATTGTTTTGTCCTAAGTCTTCTGCGCTCACTTCACAAGAGATAGAACGATCGTTTCGTTAAAACTTTCCGAGGTGACGGGTTCGTCCGTTGTAGGTGACAACTCTAGTTTGTAACCAGTCGGGAGGACGGAGGTATCCAGAAGGTTAATTCCAGTTAGGGGGATAGACTGCCCGCTGGGTACCTTTCCCGGTGCCTCACCGTAAGCCTTTGGCCTCTAAAGGGCTGGTTGGCGGAGCTAAACAGTAGATTGTCTAGTCTCTAAGGCTTCTACGCTCATCTCACGGCTGAAAGAACGATCACATATCGTTATACCAGCCTGGGGTGACGGGATCACCCGTTGTAGTCGACACCGCGAAATTGCTTGCTTCTAAAACCATCATATATCTGTTATCAATACTAAAACAATCACCGGACTTTTAGTTTCCAAGTTTTTCGATGATGTAATGACATGACTTCGATATTTTTGAAGTGTTTCACATTTAGTATCTGGCGTGAGACATGCTCACGTAAAAAAAGCTTCGAATCGTCTTCTAACTTAAATTAATACATATTTATTTATTCATTTATTTATTTATTGGTCCACAAAAAAAATACACCATTAGCACTTAGCATAGATTGTGTTGCTCCTAACTAGGCAGAGCCTGTTCTAAGGAGAACAACAATAAAAATGATTATAAACTACATAACTTCCAAAATAAAAATAAAAAATTTGAATCAAATCAAGTTAAAATGAAATTCTCACTACACCAAAATAATGTTAGAACTATAAACAAGGAATACTAAATAATAATGTATATTATTAATAATAATATATAATAGCAATAATAAATAATCATTTATAATAATAAGTAATAATATAAAACAATTAGTAAAAATACGTATATAAATATATATTAATTTTTATCATGTTTTAAAATAAAATAATATTGACAATTTTCATGACATTTTCTTACGAATTTTTATTAGGTAATTAAGATATTTCTGTTACATTAAGTATAATTTTGTTTATTTATATAAATATAATATTATATATTTCTTAGGATAATTAAAATAAATTGTCTACCTTGGAACAGGCGGCAGCCTATTTAGGTTAAGACTTTTGTATATTCCTTCTCCTCGGGCACTTCCCTCTCCTCGGGCACTATTAGTCCTAAATTATTCCAGTTGTCTGTATGTTATGTAATAATCTTTATTTTCACTATGCGCGCATGTACCACTATGTTTAGGTTAGCTCTAAGACATTGCCATGTGGCAATAAGCTCGCCTTTTTTGTATACTTTTTTTAAGTGCAAATAAAGAGTTTATTATTATTATTATTATATTGAATCTACTCATAATTTGAACTCAATAAATAATTTGAAATTTGAAATTTGAAACTGCCCTATGAAGAAAATTTAGTACGCAGGTTGAAGGTAATTAGTGCGACACTTCCGCGGCCGTGTGTCGAACGGTTAATTTAGGGCACGACACGCGCGTGGGTTGACAATGTGGGTCTCGGCGCTGCCACACGTGGGTGGAAAGTCGCTGCAGCCCAGCCGGTGAGCCGGCGAATCCACGAGCTGGCACAGCACACGTGGGCGACAACTGTCATTGCGAAACTGCGAAACACGGCGACTGATAAGTGGATAATTGTTTCTCTTTCGAACGAGCCAAGAGACAACTCTCTTTAGAAAAGAGGGGATTAAGTGAAGTCTTTCTTCATCGTTAAGTACTTTCTTGGTATATGGTGTAGAACTATTTTTAACCGACTTCAAAATAATAAATTAATAATATTTAAAAAAAACACTAAAAACACGCTTTTATAAATGATCTTAAATCGTGGTCATTACAAAACCTTTCTAACAAGTTTAAACACGGCTATGATACGATATTCCATCATGGAATACCAGTGCCTATCTTCCGGCTTTATCATCAGACCTTGAAACCTAATCGTGGTCAAAGTTCATTCCAAGACTTTTCTAACAAGTCCAAACACAGCTATGATACGATGTTCCATCATGAAGTTCCAGTTCATCAGATCAGTTCGACAGTACCATAATATTGTATTGTCATCAGAACTACATACAGCTGCCAATTTTCATGACGCTACGAGTCTTGGAAGATGGTTAAATTAGTTACCTTAGATTCCATTACCTACATAGTTAGATACAGGTCGACCTAATAAAAGCGTGGTAAAAAGGAGGAGGTTATCAATTCGATTATATCTTTTTTTAATGTTTGTTACCTCAGAACTCTATCATTTATAAAACGAATTGGAAAAATCTATTTTTCTTTAACAGATTGGTCCCATTTTTATCAAAATCCTGTTCTGATGATGGGATCCATGAGGAATTGAGGGAACTCTTCAAATATTATCATATGAAGTTAATACATGTTGGTTCAGTTCCGAAGACAACGCATTTTATTATGGTAAGCATGACCTGATTCTTCACCCAGGATTGGCTCCCGGCGAGGTGACTCCTCAAAGGCAAACAGCACAGACACGAAATTTTATATACGGATTCAGTTATGATAGCCCTTTCTAAGTTTCACCATGATACGGCTGCTGCACCCAGGGTCGGTTCCCTACGAGGGAACTCCTCAACGGTCAACAGCAGAGACACCAAATTTTGTATATGCATTCAATTACGACAGCCTGTTCTAAGTTTCACCAAGACAGGACTGTGGCACCCAGGGTTGGCTTCCAACGAGGGAACTCCTTAACGGTCAACAGCACGGACCCGATTTTTTATACATATTTAATTATGATAGACAATTATAGAAGAAAAAAAATGGTTTTTTTTTCTTCTATATTTTTTTTTATGTCGTCATCAAGACGGTTGAATATTTTGGGTGCTATAAAATTTAATTGTCTTTGGGCAAATGATGAATAAACTCGGGGAACGGCATAATTCAAGCCTGCAGATGCTCTTGTAGTTCGGTGTTGCTGGCTTCGTGGTCGTTTATGTCGTGTTCCACAAACAGCTGGCGTATATCTAACACATTACTTTCTTGGAAGAGCATGTTGGACTCATATCGTGGGGGCCTTCTATTGATTACCTTCAACAGAAATTGAGGGTATTGATTATCCTCAACAGAATTGGGTAATATAAAATCGAAGACTATCGCGGTTGTTTGACATTATAAATAGGATAGAAATCGAATTTACCGCGTGAAATTTGTAGCACCCGACGTTTCGGTGACGTTGCAGTCGCCGTTGTCCAGGGTAGACTGGACCAGTCTGCAACGTCAACGGCGGCTGCAACGTCACCGAAACGTCGGGTGCTACAAATTTCACGCGGTAAATTCGATTTCTATCCTATTTATAAGAATTGGGTAAGTTAAACATTTAAACAAAAAAATATTTTTATAAAAGGCCCAAACGTATTATACGTAAGCTTCACTCTCACAACTACACGCTTTTGAGGCGCTCTAACGAGGCTAAGGCCACTTGAACGTACATTTAAGTGGAAACTGCCAAATTTGGAGGACACGGACGTCATCTGCCACAAAACGAGAAACGACTCCCATTTGGATAATAAAATAAATAATACATAATCGTGTGGTTTTCCTGCCAAAATTGTCAAGCAATAGATAAGCCGTTTTAAAATTATGCAGCGTATGAGTGTAATAACACTGGACAAGAATTTTTTGGTTTTCGTTTGTTACAAACATGGTAACAGCTGAAATAAAGCATTATAAACCGACTTCAAAGAATGCAAGATTCCTCAATTCTGTTGTATCTTTTTTTTAATGTTTCTTATTTCAGAACTCTGCCATTTATGAACCGATTTGAAAAAATCTTTTTTTTATTTGAAAGAATATACTTGCAGGTTGGTCCCATTTTTATCAAAATCCTGTTCTGATGATGGGATCCATGAGGAATTGAGGGAGCTCCTCAAATATTATCATATGAAGTTGAATCATGTTGATTCAATTCCGATGACAATGTATTTTTTATGGTAACCATGACCTGATTTTACACCCTGGGTTTGCTCCCGACGAGGGGACTTCTCAACGGTCAACAGCACAGACACAAAATTTTGTATATTCATTCAGTTATAATAGCCCGTTCTAAGTTTTACCATGACATGGCTGCTGCACCCATGGTTGGATCCCGACGAGAGGACTCCTTAATGATCAACAGCACAAACACGAAATTTTGTATATGCATTCAATTACGACAGCCCGTTTTAAGTTTCACCAAGACAGGACTGCGGCACCCAGGGTTGTCTTCCAACGAGGTAACTCCTCAACGGTCAACAGCAGACACAAAATGTTGTATATACATTCAGTTGTCCGTTCTAAGTATTACCATGACATAGCTGCCGCACTGATACATATTTTTGTAGTCGTTTTTTTTTTTTAAATTATTAAATAATCAATGGCGGATTTTTATAATCAATCAGTGATTCATAAAAAAGCATTTATTATGAATATTATTATAGATGGCCGAATAAATTGCCATTAGTTTCGTGGTGCAATGTGATCAGCGACACCTGCAGGTCGCCGGCGTAGAATGGTTGCCAAAACGTTGTATAGCATTGAACAATCTAATACCTGTATAATCAATTATGATAGCTATCGTTCGTAAGCAGACACAATACCAGAAGTAGAAGGATACGTTTGAGACATAAGGCATTATAGTGCATTTATCCTTAGAAGTTTTTTTACAAACAAATTAGATTTCTAGGAACCTAATCGCATGGTAGCTATACACTTGAAATTAAGACGTTCGGAAGCAGTTTATTATCAAGCGCTAGAAGGGTTGCCAAAACGTACTATGGAATTGAACAATCTAATATCTGTGTAATCAATAATTATAGCCAACGTTCGTTAGCACACGACACCAGTAGTAGAGTATACTTTTGAAACATGAATCATTACAGAGCATTTTTCTTAGGAAAAAAAATGTACAAACAAATTAGAAAAATTCTACGAAGTAAATCGCATGGTAGATAATATATACTTGAGATTAAGAAGTTTGAAAACCGTTCATTTAACAGCGCTATAGATTACAGAAATCACTTTCTCGATAAAAATCCCCAAAGACTTACATTACATAAAATTCGCGAAGAACTATTTTTAACCGACTTCAAAAAAAGGAGGTTATCAATTCGGTTTTAACTTTTTAAGCTATCGCATAGCTTTTATCGCGGGCCTGCCAGCGCGGCGACCGAATGAAGAAATTTCTTAACGAAATTTAATGATTTTAAACTGATAATTACGTCTAAACGAGTACTGCTTACTATTCGAAAAAAATATATGTTAAACAAGAACATTTTCCTAATATTCTTAGCTTTGAATATTTTAGATTTTGTTTATATTACATAGTGTAATTAATTTGTGAAATTAGGTCTAACCGAACACAAAAACGACTACTACGCAAATACTATCTGGCGTATTATTATGAAACCTGCACCATTTTAAAGATAATTTAATTATCTATCTTGTTATCTACGATTTTTTTTCGAATAATCCGTTTTTTTGCTTTATCGAATAAAAAATTCGTGCGCGGCGCTCTATTGGAAGACGTTTAAACCCTTCAGGCCTCGGCCCCTCAGCCGATTGACAAGTTGCTGTCCCAAAAAAAAATAGTAAAAATTAGTAAAAAAAATGAATTACGACACTGTCTCACATTTATTACTGCCAAACCACTGTACCCATAATTAAAATGAAACATATTAACATAATAAAACATAATAAAATCAAACAAATTAAATTAAAATAAAATTAAAACGGGGCCGTCAGGCTGAATCGTTTTGTGGCCGATATCGGCCAATCGGGGATTGAGGGGTTAAATTATTCCGAATCATTTGCTTCCGCAGCCGCAAATGATTCGGAATAATTTTAACGTTTTCCGATAGAGTGCAGTTATCTAATATCAGAAAAAATCAAATAAATAAATAATTATAATTGCATATTAAGTTGTTAAAAATGCTATGCAATAGCTTTACCGCGGCAGTCCCCGAGTGCCACACGTATTTATTTTTTTTTAATGTTTGTTACCCCAGAACATTTATGAACCGATTTAAAAATATATTTTTTTATTCGAAAGAATATACTTACAGATTGGTCCCATTTTTATAAAAATCCGGTTCTGATGATGGAATCCATGAGGAATCGAGGAAACTCCTCAAATATTATCATATGAAATTGAATATTTACACCACTGGTTCAATTCTGATGACAAATCATCTATTTTTATGGTAAGCATAACCTGACTCTACAACTAGGGTTGTCGACTACAACGGGCGAGCCCGTCACCTCAGAAAGTTTTAACGATTAATCGTTCTATCTCCTTGGATTCTATAGTGCATTTTTTCTTAGAAATTTTTATACAAACATATTAGATTTCTAGGAACCTAATCGCATAGTAGTTATACACTTGAGATTAACCCCTCGAGTTAGCGGCATAATCTCATGGCAGACCGAGGCAATTTATTGGAATTTCAATTTCTTGCAATATAGCCGCGCAATACAGCAATCATAAAAAGAATAACTGTGCAATGATCGCATTGAAATTTCGTATATAGAATATTGAAATCTCATTTTGTAAAACAATTAGATAATAATGAATAAATACGAAAAAGCCGAAAAAGTGAAAAAAACTCTGCATTTCTAGCTTTCGGAAAAATCGCGATCTTTATTAGATTCTCTATCAAATGTAATATTTGGTTTTGCTTATTTGAATACAAAAATAAATAGATATGAGCTCATAAAAACCAATCACAATTTTGATGACCTCGAAAAATAAAATGATGAGTTTGACAATGGAATTTTACCAGAAATATCCACGAAATGACGCGCGAAATTATTCTAGCGGCCGTCTATGTATCTATGGTAATAATGAGATATTTGGTATGGATTTTGGGATGCGGTCGAATTATATAATAATATTACTGTGCACTCCGGGAGCAAACCGCCATTATTGGTCGTTACGTAGTAAACGGTGTTCTGATGTGCAACCAAATTTGGTCGTTACGTAGCCGAAGTTGAAGTTAAAGAAAACTTTAAACGCGTGTTTCTCAAAATCATATTTTTCTGTTCTGCGCGGAAAAAAAAAATTACATGACGGATCAAGTTGTTCAAAAAAAAAAAAAGATTATTAAATTCCCTTCTATATGAACTTAAAAAAATCTGAAAAAGATGTTTCAATATATATTTTTTTACAAGATAAACACAACATTTTGGGGTGAAAATCGATTTATTTTTTATAAATCCTTGAAAAAATATAACAATAACAAGTTCTTGTTAGTTTTTTTAACTCATCACATGTAAAAAGTATTACCTTAGTTATTTTTTTTGTTTCTGACAAAATTACGCTCGCTATTAGCGGCGGTTATGAATTTAATATTCTAAATTTAAATTCATAGTGACAACATATTTTAGAAATTTCTCAACAATAAATATTAATTACTAGATGACCCGGTGAACTTCGTACCACCTAAAATTGATTTGATTGTAACTCTTCATAAGTGTTTATTAATCATAATCAACCTTCCAAATCATCATGATAGTTTTCATGATTTTTATTAGATTCTCTATCAAAGGTAATATTTCGTTTTGCTTATTTACATACAAAAATATTTTGATATTAGCTCATAAAAACAAATAAAAATTTTGATGATTTCTCGAAAAAAAAAATGATGTTTGACAATAGAATTTTACCAGAAATATCCGCGAAATGGCGCCCGAAATTATTTTAGCTGCCGTCTATGTATCTATGGTAATAATGAGATATTATTACTGTAATACTGTGTGATTTCTCAATAAAGAATTGAATTGAATCGAATTGAAAATTTAGATATTATGAAAGAAAAATACTTTTTAGCCTTATTTTTTCCATGTTATCAATCAACACTTCTATTGTATATAATACTATTTAGGCAACGAGTATTTTTTTGAGTTTAAATTATAAATTGGTTCCTTATAGAGGGATTCGCTGAGATTTTTTTAAATCACTGCTTATATTTTTCAAAAAAAACATGAAACGAAAGTTCTTTAGATATGGTCTTTCCCAGGTAGCATGTCGCCTTAAAGGATAAAGAGGATATTTCAGCACGTATTCACTACATATGTAGATACGATTTTTGTGTTGCGTTAGTAGAATGTTATCAGACATTTTAAATATAAAATACATCCGTAGTATACTAGAATTTGCGTCCTGTATTTGGTCCCCCGAATACAACTTGTACAAGCAACGAATCGAGCGTATTCAAAAAAAAATGTTGAAGCGCTTGTGCTTTAGGGAAAATAAATCTGCTGAATCGTACAAGGATAGATTACCTATCTTTAAACTCGATAGTCTTGAAGATAGGCGTACTACCTACGATATAATGTTTCTCTACAATGTAATCTATACTAATATTATAAAGAGGTAAAGTTTGTGAGGTTGTAAGAAGTAATCTCTGGATCTACTGAACCGATTTTGAAAATTCTTTTACCAATAAAAAGCCACGTTATTTGTGAGTGTCATAGGCTATATATAAATCCGAAAAATGAAAAGATTTTTTCGTGGTAGTCGGATTTGCAAAGTAAGTCGGAGAAAAAACGATCGAATGAATGCGTTTTTTATGAACGCTGCTTTAACGATGAGAGACCTAGATAAAAATCAAATTATTCACTAGTATTTTTATGCGACTGACCACAAAACTCATGACGTCACATCCGTTTCGCGCGGAAACGACTATGAGATACAAGCGCGCCGGAAGCGTGACGTCACAAGTCAACATCGAGGCAAACTTTGCATAAATCTGAAGGCGCATAACAAAGGTCGACATAAGACATAAGTTTTTAACATCAATTCTGCAGTAATGTTGTGGAATGCATCTTTATTGAATAGACTAGCTGACCCGTGCCCACTTCGTTGGGCGGTAAAACTTTTTACTTGTGATGAAATTATGAATGTGGTTCGGTTAGTACTGAGTGCTATGATTTATTTTCTGACTGCCAAAAGAATGGTTATATTTTTACTGCATATGTATGTATGTATTTGCATGCCAATTTGACTATATTACCGTTATTTGTGAGTGTCTTCTTGTGAGTGTCTTATCTCTTTAACCATTTATGGAGTAAAAGGGAAATTATATGCAGTAAAAGGGAAGTCTTTTGTTTTAAAAACTTGAGACGATAAATTTACTTATTTTGATATAAATTCATAATTGTTGATAATATGACCAAAAAACATGACCTAACGATTAAAATTATTTTTTTAAATATAAAAAACCTACTTTTTGTGACTTAAATATAAAATTTAGACATATGCTGTCGCTGACTTTTTTGTAGTTATTACCAAGCTCTAAAACTTTTCTCTAGAACTCAATCATATATCCTCATCGTTAAAGCAGCGTTCGTAAGAAACGTTTTCATTCGACCGTTTTTCCTCCGACTTACTTTGCAAATCCAGCTCCCACGAAAAAGTCTTTTCATTTTTCGGATTAATATATAACCCATGACAGTCACAAATAACGTGGCTTTCTAATGGTAAAAGAATTTTAAAAATCGGTTCAGTAGATTCAGAGATTACTTCCTACAACCTCACAAACTTTACCTCTTTATAATATTAGTATAGAAGTATAGATTAAGGAGTTTACTCTTTTCACTGAGTTTTCATCACAAAAAAAAACGAATTTAGAATTAAAAGGGCTCTTTTTACGCATTTTCGCCTTCTCCGAAGAGTGAAAGAGCTAAAATGCTTTTTCGAGATGAAGATAAGTATATAATTTTGACAATTTTTCTGGTCGTCCGCCAGTAAAGTCTCCTTTTGTACTCCGTAATATGGTCGTACTTTATTAGGTTATAAATAAAGCGAATGCAGACAAAATTCGTTTTTTTTTTATCTTAAAGAATGCATTCTGTGTTTTTCAATGCATTTTTTATATCTTTGCTTACAGATGTCGCATTGCCCGTGAGCAGATAAAGCATTGAACTGATATGAGCATTGAGCATTATGAGATAGCTCGGAGCGCCCCCTCCAAAATTCTGTAGAGCAAACCGGGGACTCATGTATCTCTCCTTTCTCGGGTCGTCCGCCAGTGAAGTCTCCTTCTGTACTCCGTAATATGATCGTACTTTCTTAGGTCATAAATAAAGCGAATGCAGACATTTATACAAGCGAATGCAGACAAAATTCGTTTTCAACCTTAGAGAATGCATTCTGTATTTTGTATTTTTTATCTCTTTGCTCACTCACGCCGCAGTAATCGTCCCCTCAAGCGGCGGGTGTAAATCTTGGCAGTCCCCCGTCATTTCTGATAGTTGAAGGTCAAAATATAGCACTTTAGAAAAACGATCATAAGAAAGAAACTACTTGATAGATCAAGAAAAGAAGAAATTTGAGGAAGAGATCGCATTGAAATTTGAAATATAAAACATTAAAACCTCATTTTGCAGTTTTGCAACCGTCCAGGAGCGCCAGAAGGTTGAATCATAGGGGAAACTAATCCTAAGGCCAGAATCCTACCCAGGCTCGCACTTCATGCGTGGAGGCTTCATGTGTTTAACCATTTCACCATTTCTAGATAGGGTTTCGTATTTTGAGGTAAAACGTCGATATCGCTGAATAAGTGAGTTTTTTTAAGTTCTCCAACTTTCTAATAATTTTTCATAATTATCTAATTGTTTAATTAGAAGAAACTTCAATCTTAATTTCTGGCAGAGGAGTTTGTAATAAAGATTGTATAATGTTATCAAAATAGTGTAAACCTATATAAAATTGTATAATATTAGAAAATTATAAAGAAACATTGTAGAAAACAGTATAATATTGTTATATTTGATAAGGTTTGTAAAAAAATCCGTTTATAGGATGATGTTTTATTTAAAATAAAATTAGTAAAAGCTACTTGAAAAGTAGCGAAGGAAATCCCAGCTTGTATTGGGAAATGCTTATGTTTGAATGAGATATACTTACGGATGTGCACGACTTTCGACGGTGCAATGTAAGTTTAAAGGTCCTTTTGCAGTCGACTAACGATCACTATGATTGGGGACTGATAAGATGCATTTGCGGCATGTAATGCTACACGAATTTCGGAAAGGCGCTAGTGTTGGAAATGCGTTAAAAAACATTCGTCTATTTTGAACATCCGTTCTCCAGAACGTCTCTATTTTAACACGCTTTTATTAGGTCGACCTGTATGTAACTAACTATGTAATGGAATCTAAGGTAACTAATTTAACCATCTTCCAAGGATCATAGCGTCATGAAAATTGGCAGCTGATGACAATACAATAATATAGTACTGTCGAACTGATCTGATGATGGAGTCGGAAGATATGAACTGGATCTTCATGATGGAACATCGTATCATAGCTGTGTTTGGACTTGCTAGAAAAGTCTCGGAATGAACTTTGACCATGATTAGGTTTCAAGGTCTGATGATGAAGCCGGAAGATAGGATTCCATGATGGAATATCGTATCATAGCCGTGTGTATGTGAATATCGTATCATAGCCCAAAAGCGTGTTTTTAGTGTTTTTTTTTAACTATTAATTTATTATTCTCTATTTTTTTCTATACTAATATTATAAAGAAGTAATGTTTGTAAGTTTGTATGTAAGGGGTAATCTCTGAAGCAACTCATCCGAATTAAAAAATTCCTTTACTAATATAAAGCTCCAATATCGAAGAGCGCTATAGGCTATATTTTATTGCGATAAATATTGGTTTTCAATACGAAATCACGATATTTGTAAATCAAGTCGGTGAAAAATGAGCTGGTGAGTTGTTTTATTGGCGTGCGCTGACGAAACGGTTTGATATATGTGAAAACACTATACTACAAAAACATCTGCTTTCAAAGAGATCTATAAAAAAGGCAGCGACAACATTTTTTAAGCTATTGCATAGCTTTTACCGCGGGCCTAGAGGCCAGCGCGGCGACCGAATGAAGAAATTTCTTAACGAAAATTAATGATTTTAAACTGATAATTACGTCTAAACGAGTAATGCTTACGATTCGAAAAAAATATATGTTAAACAAGAACATTTTCCTAATATTTTTAGCTTTGAATATTTTAGATTTTGTTTATATTACATAGTGTAATTAATTTGTGAAATTAGGTCTAGCCGAACACAAAAACGACTACTACGCAAATACTATCTGGCGTATTATTATGAAACCTGCACCATTTTAAAGATAATTTAATTATCTATCTTTTTATCTACGATTTTTTTCGAATAATCCGTTTTTTTTTGGCTTTATCGAATAAAAAAATCGTGCGCGGCGCTCTATCGGAAGACGTTTAAATTATTCCGAATCATTTGCTACCGCAGCCGCAAATGATTCGGAATAATTTCAACGTTTTCCGATAGAGCGCAGTTATCTGATATCAGAAAGAATAAAATAAATAAATAATTATAATTGCATAAGTTGTTAAAAATGCTATGCAACAGCTTTACCGCGGCAGTCCCCGAGTGCCACGCGTATTCTATTTTTATTTATTTATTTATTTATTAAATAAAAGCACATTTTTACGGCAGTACATTGTAAGTTTAACATTATAGGCTTAAATGTAAATAATAGCAAAATAAAAAGCACCGCAGACCAAAATTTTTTGAAATCGACGCCGCCTAACTAGGCCTAGGCCCGTACTAAGGCAAGCGTACCAAGTAGAGTAGCTTGTGCATACTTTAGAATACCTAATTAAAAAAATATGCTAGGTATCAAATAATATTAAAAATTAACTAATAATAATAAACATTGTAATTTAAGTGTAGTGTGATGTAACTGTAGTGTAGTTAGTGTGATGTAACTGTAGCTGTAGTGTGCTGGAAAAATAACATTCAGCAAGTGGGGAAATAATCAAATTGAATAATAATAATATAATGTCGTAATAAATACAATGAAATATAAATAATATTAATAATGAATCGAAATAAATGGAAAAATGATATCGCAATAAAAATTAAAGAATGAAATTTAAATAGTCCGAGGATACAATTATATATAAAATTAAAATATATATTTCAAATAAAAGTTAAAATATATATTTCAATATAATTCAATTAAATCCATATATATCCAACTTTTGTATTTAAGATACAAGAACTAACGGGTGGCGAGGAACAAGACGCGTCTCGTAAACGTACACGAGATAGGTAGCGGCTTGCATTATATATCTAAAGGTAGCGTCTAAAATGACAAATAAACGCCACCCTAATAAAATTAACAAATCGATTCAAGACTTTACGCGAAGCGAAGCCGCGGGCAACAGCTAGTAGTATTAAATAAAATTGCTAAAAAATCTGTAAAAATTAAGACACACACCTAATAATATATCTCCTTTGTGTCTTTTATTATTCTGTTTATTTTAGAAGCTAAAACATGTTTTCATCACTGCTGCTACTTTACCCCCCCCCCCCCCCCCCCCACCTCCTGTCTCCTACCTGTCTACCAGATAAACATGATATACCGTCACGTTCAACAAAAAAAGGTTCTCTTGTCTTATCTTATCATTTAACATAACCTAAATACGTGCTTTGTTAAACTTACAAACAAGCTCCCTACGTGTTTTAAACAATAGATCCATTTAAGGTCGCCAGATGTACGATTTTCGACCGAACAGTTTGGAGCTGTCATCTGCAACGGCGAACCCGACACCTCAGGCTGTTATAAAGATATAAATCGTTTTTTTCAGCTGTGAGTGATTATACAGAGACCTAGGGACGCGAGGCAATGGAACGTGAACCAAACGGGCCAACCTCAAGCTCTTACTGCCAGATTTGGCCGGATTTCTTCGTTCCCCGGTCTGGCCACGGGTTCGAGGTCGCTTGCGCGGCCTATAACTGCCGTAAGCAATTATTCAGTTTTAATATATTGCGGACCGTGGCGCCCTTTACCCACCATGGTCACACGGGATCGGGTGCCCGACCGATCGATTCAAGGGTTGAAGACGTCAGATCGACAACTCTGCCGTCGTAAATAAAAACACAGTAACTTCATTTACTGTGTGTATACAAGTTTGTTTCTTTAAAATCACAAGTTGGAGTACTATAAGGCAATTTTTTCGGTGTGTGTCGATGGATAGTTACCGAGATACCTAAAAACACAGTATTTTTTTAAAAATCTGAATATTTTTAATAAAAAACACAGTATGTATATTTTTTTAAGTTAAAATACAGTAACCTATTATTTACTGTGATCTTTTTTAATACCTATAAGCATTAAAGAAATATTTTTGTTTGGTTACAACACGGCTTCTTCAGATACTGTGGTTTTAGGTAAAATTTTGTTAGAAGTTAATTTATTAATACACGAATTAATCACAGTATCTCAATTACTGTGTTTAAGGTGCCTGCAGTTTTTTATTTATTTAAAAATATATATTTATTTTACATGGTTAGAACACAGTAATGGGTTAAATTTACCTATAACACAGTAACCACTCAGTTACGGTGTTATAGCTTAAAAATATAAAATTTATCAAATTATTTTCCTAATTTAAAACACAATATCTAATTTAATTAATTAAACAATTATAATTTAATATATATTTTTATGCAGAATTGAAGTTCAACTATTTTTTAACATTAAAGATTAAAAGAAATAATCCATATTCATTCTCTTTCATTGCGCCGAGATTTTACAATCTGATCAATATGGAAATAAAAATGAACTTGACATTTAGGGAATTCAAAAATAAACTAAAGAAATGGTTATCGAATCATGACAGACTAACCATACATCAAATGTTAGAAATAATAGTATAATAAAACTTAGGTGCACAAATTATTAACATATTTTTAAACATATATGTTAAGTATATTTTAACATTGAACTAACTACCAAAAATTATTTGACTTTGACAATGAAGTATACTTTTTAGACTAGGTAATTTTATATTAATAAATATTAATGACCGTTTCTTCCTTTTCTCACATATAACTTTATTTATTTTATTTAATCGAATTTTATATGATATTTATTGCCGATTAAATAATGGAATTGCATTTTATTTATTATATTATCTTTTAATTTTTTTTTATTATTATTATTTTTTTATTTTAGACCACATTTTAGGGCAATTTAGTGTCATTAGCTTTTTGCTAAAACTTGTATATTTGTAAGCAACCAAGCAATCAAGCAAACTTGATTGTAATATAGGAGTCCTGTCCACCCTAGAACGGGCTAGTCCCAGTTGGGTGACAGAAACAAATAAGCAAAAGGTTAAGGTTTTGCCATTCGGTTCCTGTTATTTTTATAAGCTAATCAATGTTTCATAGTAATTAATTCTTAAATAAATAAATAAATAAATATTGATTACTTTGTTCATGAAAACAAATATTTAACTGAACTGTGACCGCGTTTTTCTTAAAACGTCTTTTTTCAAGATACTGTGTTTTCATTTACGACGGCAGAACTACACTCCGCTGTCAAAGGTCACATACGTCTCCAGACACCCTGGTTACTCGCCGGCTGGGGCTTTCTTCGTTGTATTCCCGCAAGTGCAGATAGTGCTCCAACCGCCCAGTTCCGCCCGAGGTATTCAGCCTCGACTCCGCGATCTTCTAATCGCAACCGCCTCCCAAGCCGTGGCAGAAGCTCACAGCGACCCTGACGCGGTAAGCCCCTCTTAATAATAATAAACTCTTTATTTGCACTTAATTAGTATACAAAAAGGCGAGCTTATTGCCACATAGCAATGTCTTACAACTAACCTAAACACAGTGGTACATGCGCGCTTTAAAAAAAAGATTATTACATAACATACAGACGAGTGGAAGAATTTAAAACTAATAATGCCCGAGGAGAGGAAATTGGGAGAGGAAGCTTCGAGGAGGCTACCGTGTCAGCTACGTAGGAGTTGAACCGGGATTTAGGCAGGCTAGATGACAGAAAGAGTTTGGCTAATACTACCCAAACTGCAATGGTTGTCAACCACAACGAGCGAACCCGTCAGCTCGGGAAGTTTTAACAATAGTGATCTCGCGTGAGGTGAGCGTGGATGACTTAGAGACGATACAAATCTACCGAATCTAGCTAAGCCAACATGCCCGTCAGACGCCAAAGCCTTACGGCGAGGCACCGGGAAAGGTACCCAGCTGGCAGCCTCGCCCTTGTCTACCAGATTTGGAAGGATATCTCCGTCTGGAATTAACCATCAGGATACCTTCAACCTTTCGACTGGACCTTCCGACAACCTTTGATTTAAATCGGTGATTTAAATAGCAATTTAAATCAAGTGATTTAAAAAAAAAAACAATGATTTAAATCAATATTTTTTTACTGCAACCAAAAAATGGCAACCTCAGCCAAAAAATGTCAACCTCAGCCAAAAAATGTCAACCTCAGCCAAAAAATGTCAACCTCAGCCAAAAAATGTCAAGGGACTTCAGACTATAACCGAAGAAGAATTGGATATAATCAAGCAACTGCTAAGTACAGTTGCTTCATCCGCTGGGGTCGAAATAATATTTTCAGCATTCAATTTGGTGCATAGCAAAAAAAGAAATAGTTTAGGCAACGAGAAGGTGGCTAAATTAGTCTTCCTTTTGAAAAAACTAAATTTGAACAAATTACAAAACCAATAACATCTAAGTTACTGTTACTAATATAATAATGTAAGTATAATAATGTAAGTATAATGTGATAAGTAAGTGACTGCGACTGTTGTGAAACCCATATGGTTTAATTTATGTTAATTTATTAATTTTAAGACCTTTTTCCCTTGTTCACTTCTTGATAAATATGACAAAAACGCTACAGTATTTCTGTTTTTAAAAAAAATATTAAAAAATGTATTTGATTTAGAATAAGTAAGAACTTTTTGATTTTTGTACATTATACAATAGTTTTTGGTAAATAAATGGCAAATAAATATGCTACTGTGCTTTTACTTTTTAGAAGAACTAATATATGTGGATTTTTCTTAATGTTATAAAAACATATTTAAATAAATAACAATTGTATTGTGTTTTTCCTGACTTCCAAATTAAAAAAAAAAACAAATATTACAAAAAAATCTGATTTATATCAAATAATACCGATTTAAATCAAATTAAACCAATTTTTTGATTTTTTAAAAACCAACATGATTTTTATCAACCCTGTTGCAGTCAAAACTGTAAAAAGTGAATTTTGCCTTTTTTTAAACCCAGTTGTTACTGAAACATTTTTTATCTCGTATCACAGTAGTTTTTTAGTATTATTACCTTGATGCATAAAGTAAACATGGAAAAATACCAACAAAAAACGGACTTTTCAGGAAAGCTCGGAAAATGCGGATCGTTTTAACGATCAGTAGTAATAGGCAGGTAGGTTAACGCTCATATAACTACTACTTGATCGACTGTATCCTATTTTAATTTTTTTTAAAAACACAGTTACTTTATTACCTATCTATCTATATCTATCTATATAATCTATATCTATCTAGGTTATAAATTTATAAAAAAACGTGCAAAAAATAAATTTCAATCACAAGCTTATTTGTAAATACTTACCGTTTTCAAGACATAGTGAAAGTTAATTACGCCAATACGAATTAAAATAGAAAAGCACTTCAAAATTATAATCATAAGATAATTATCTATGCACCGAAACACTGTCAAACGATCACTGCGGCGTTTGGTAAAAAATAAGCAAAAGTTATCTGCTTGTTAATATTTTTAAATTGAGGGTATTCCCCATACTTTTTTGATCTTTATAACGATCGGTCGTTGTAAATGGGTTAATATAAGTGATAGTTGCACTGAATATGCCATAAAGATGCTATCTCAGGCAATAAACCTTTATTGAAAGCAAAGATTATATGAATTTTAATATTATATTTATTGTAAAATGGTTAATTTAATAATTCCAATAAATAAAAAAAAAAAAAAAAAAAAAAAAAAAAAAGGCATCAACTGCTAAACATACAAGGAAATATATTAAAAAGAATTAAAAACACGACTGCCATTACAAAAAGTGAACTATTGTATTTATAACTATTTTTATTACGATTTTTTTATGAAATATTTGTGGTTTATGTATTTATTTATAGATACATGTATATTTCTGGAATTTACTAAATCAGACCTCTCTATTAACACTAAACACGATATATTTATGTTAATTTATTGACATTTTGGTATTCGGACATTTAGACAATACCCTATGACACTCGGGATGACATAACAACTCAAACAATACTACATACTTCTAAATCGGTTTGGCCGTTTAGAAATTATAGTGGAATAAAGGAAAGGAAAACTTACATAGATGAACCCTGAACATATTACATTCCTTTTTTGTTAGGCAGTCGTGTAAACAGTAGATTAACTATTAATTTAGCAAATTTGATCCGACTTATGAAGTTAGCATTTAGCATTTGATGCCACTTCAAGGTTTTTAGTGACTTTTCAGTAAATGTAACAGTTAAAAAAAACAGTTGGGTCACCCCAGGACTTTTCCGGCAAATAGACAGCCCCCCCCCCCTTTCTGTCAATTTGCTCTGCAACCACCCCCCCCCCCTTCCCCCCCCCCCCCCCACCCCAACCACCAATCCTCTCCGCCGCGCGTCATATTATCAATATTTTTCCAATATGGTATTTTTTTAAATATGGCGGAGTTGAAAAATTATTAGTGTAGCTTGCATATGACATATTCCAATGAAAATTTCACGAGTTTTTGGCTCAATAACACGTCCGTTTACCGAATTTCAACTCTAATATTTCGAGATTGAAATATGATTAGCGCGCCCCCTAACAGACCGTTTTCAACCACAATCTTTTCAACTCTTGCCATGACCAGATGATGCCTGCATGTCAAATTTCAGCTCAATCGGATAAAGCGCTTTGGCACTATCGTAGAGGACTACACACACACACACACATACACACAGAAGTGCGTTCACAATTCTTTCCTTTTGCCTGGAAATTAAAGGAATTTTAAAACATGTCCAATTTCTTTCTAACACGATTTCTTTCTGGCAACCCTAGTTCCATTAATTTAACGGAATCACAATTCATTCATGAATCAGAAGCATTTCAATCGATGTGTCAGACATAGTTTGGAAATGTTACTGCTGCTGCCCTAATTAGCATGTCCACACAGTGAATCGTGCATTACAAAGTGTTTATGTTCTCTGTAGGTCTATTTTATATGCAATCAGAAACAATAATTTTATTGAAATTATTGCAGAATAGGAACCTTTCTCAAAAATCAAAAAAAAAAGAAATACTACTAGATTTGATCATTGTAATGCTAAATTTGAAAGAAAAGTGTTTTCTAAACTTAGTTTTTATGTTTGTTTTTAAAAAAACTAATCTAACCTACCGCTAAATAGTTGTTTATGTATTGTTTTAAAAACTAACCTATCCTACCGAAATGTATGGGTTTTAACGCTTCTTTGAATGCCTATATCTCGCTTGAGACAATAAAGATTATTGCAGATTCAGAATCAGCGTCGATCTAGAAGAGGTTCCTATACTGCAATAATACCAAATAGGGAATTATATTATACTTGTTTTTTTTTTTAAATAAACATATATTAAAATTATCAAATTTAGTAGTGTGTTTTGTTTTTTTATTGAAAAATAGGTGAGGTAGCAACACCTAATAAATTCCCATGTCCGTTTTTTCCAAAATATCTGGCAACACTAGTTTCATTATATGAACATGATACGAATCACAATTCATTCATGATTCAGAAGCATTTCAATCGATGTGTCAGATATGTACTGGAAATGTTACAGCTGCTGCGTTTAATTAGCATGTCCAAACGATGAATCATTCATTAAAAAGTGTATGTTTTGTGTAGGTCTATTTCATATATTATCAGAAACAATAATTTTATTTTCGAAAACATGCCGCCTTTTTTTCCGAGCTGTCAAATTTTCGTTCGAAATTCGAATTAGAAGCCATTTTGAATACTCGCTTGACATATCAATAAAAGACGACCTCCGCCTGTCAAAAAAACCAGTTTTTTTACATATATTTCACAAATAGGCATTTCTTTTCGACGGCGTTTGAAAAATGAATCAGAACGCGGCGATTCTATTTAAAAATCGTGATGTCAGAAGCGTCGGAGCTGCCAGATCCCGATCCCACACACCCATTTAATGCGGAGCTCCTCCAGCGAAAGGGGGTCTTTAAAAGGGATTCAGCGAGGGGATGCGAGGGTCGCCGAACCGCCGAATCCATAAACGAACAAAATAAGACTGCGCAGAAGTCGCCTAACACAAGAGAACACTATGTATAGCACCTCGAATCGGTAACGTACTGTCAACAAAAGTTCGAATCGCGTTTTCGACCACCTTCAAACGGACGATTTCGGCGTTTCATACACCGAAATGCACAGCGTTAAATTCTGCATAGAATAACATATAATTATAGCGGAAATATTTGGGTTTCTGCGATGAAATTAGTGTGTAAAGATGGCGCAGCACCCCCTCGACACATGTCTCGTTATTTCGCTACTGCGGCCAAACCGCCGCAATAATCGTCGCTCAAACGAGCCACAGGCGTTATTTAAACCGTAAAATGCGTTAACTCACCGTTTTAGGTAGCCATTTCTTTGTAAAAATACACTAAAATCACTGACACTTCACACACAGCACGCCCATACGGATATTACAGCGACTGACTGACATAAATCGATACGTCCGCCATCTGCCGGCGCGGATACGAACTGACACGCAAATTAAATAAGCAGGCTTCACACGGAAGCCCTTATTAATATTAATAATAATTTCTTTCTTCCAAAACATTGTAATTGTTTACATTGCAGTCTGGCTAACTAAGCCTTAGCCCGTAGTAAGATAGACTTCATGTACCTACGGCGATGATATGTTTATATGAATACGCATATGAATGCGCACATACAGAATCAAATTAAAACAGAAAAAAATAATACAAAATTAAATAGGTAATTGAACAAAGGACAACCGGGAAAAATGTATAGGCGGCTTACCTCTTTAATAACAATACCGTGTCTACCATTGGAAAGATCTATTTATTTAGAATATTTATGACTACTACAATTTACCTCGATTATGAGCCGTTTTGGAGTTAGGAATCTTCATAAATATGGCTAATAACACAAAAACTCAATGTTACTGTGATGCCAAATATTTATTTTAAAATTCTGGAGTGAAGAATACCTGGAGTGAAGATCCATAAAATATAATATTTATAATATTATTTACGGTCACTTGGCACACCATGTTGAACATCTGACATTAGCATATTACATACGTCAGTAAACAAAGCGGCAATGACATCATAAGACACATTACAGAGTGCAAACAACATATCCCAGTATTTCTCCCTCAGATACTGCTGACAAACTCGAGCATTTTTAGGAATAAACAGTTTGTACTCATACAGTGTATATATTTTTTTATTTTTTTTATTTCTTATTTATTTTTTAAAATTATTTTCGGGAAACATACAGTGCTTCATTAATTATGACTAATTATTCTAATACAGTGTTTCCCTGGCCAATTAATTATTTCCTACATTATTTTCTTATAAGGTAAAACAAAAGTTGCATTGCACTAACTTAAATTAAATTAAATTACAATCGAACTATTGCAAGGATAGAAAAGGAGAGGGATGGGATATATGTAGGATAGGATATAGGTATTCAAATTATACGCTTTGCTATTCTTATTTTCGCTCTGAGTGTTTTGAAACAATTAGTATACTCACTATTATATACTCACTACCTAGACGCCTAGTGAGCTAAGGATAGCCTCATTGAATTTAGGTTGATTCAAGTAAAAAATGTCGATATCTTCGAATCGACTATTATATGTGGTCATCAAGCGGTGCTCAACAGTTTTGGGCGTAACTAGTGCTCACACGAGGGTTTCGAACGTACGAGGAGAGCGCACCCTTCGTGGCGGAACCAACAATGACAGTTTCTTTACCAAATCAGAGCTATCAATTTTGGTATGTATTATTTTATGCAATAATGTCATATCAGCCGCTGTGCGGCGGTCTTCCAGTGAACACATACTGAAATAGTTCATGTACTTTATAGTTTCGGGTATTCTGCGATGGCTTATGTCTAAAGGAGGAGAGGGTGGGGGGAGGGGGTCTAAAGAAATAAAAAATACAATTCCTGAATGTGGGCCTAGGGGATTGAGATCAATCGTTCTAGTAATAAATGTTCTAAATAAAGAGATCTTTCAATTGGTATAATCTTTAGAGCTTTTGGGCTCATTCTCTTATTTATTTATTTTTACACATAATTTAACACATATTTATTTATTTTTTAAAAAAAGGTTTTAATCATAGATCTAAAATAATTATATAATGTCGTAATAAAAAGTTTGTAGGGCAACAAATATATATAAGATGTATTACAATGCATAACAATAATAATCTAAAGATGTATATTTTATAATATAACTTATTCTCTTTTCCACCTCATTTCTCTCAAACTGAAGTAAGAGTTCCGTAATATTAATTTAAAATGGAAATGATCATAGTTCTGCAGTGTTTATAGATTCTCATACATTTTGGTCTTATAAAGCTAAAGTTCTTTGGGCAAAAAGGTTCGGGTTTTCCGTACGATGTTTTTAGAGGCTGTGGTTGCAATTGTATGCTCAGTTTTTACTTTTATATTATTACTTTTTAAGTAGTTAGGAATAACTGTTTTGGTCACTGGCGTAACCAAGCCAATGGAGCCGGTGCGGCGCATTGGGTGCCACGGTGGCCCAAAAAGGAACTTCTGCTTACAATCGACGTTGCATCCAACTCTGCTAGGAAGTTATGGAAGCCGAAAAAATGGATGCCTCAAAACTGATCGATGAGCCTTAGAACAGGCTATTGCCTAGTTAGGCGACTTTAAAATAGGATCACTGGCAACAGTTTCTGGCTTAACATGTTGTTAGTTTTTTGCTACTGGATTCTCGACTATGACATTGTAATTGTATATTATGTTCATTTACTGTAGATAATTGTAAATTACCAAATAAATAAATTAAAAAAAAACTAGACATATATATATAAACATTTAAGGTGTAGATAAGCAAAGTAATTTAAATGTGTAGATAAGCAAATAATAGTACATTTGTGATATTATTATGTAATTATTTTACATTCTTAGTAGTTTCGCATTTGGTATTTATATTCAAAAGAAAGTAAAAACTGTCCTTTTTTTATTTCTCACTAACTTTCAAAGTGACCATTTAAGCGTAGTATTAATATAGGAACAAATGTTTCTAATATACTCCCGCAACAATGTTTCTACGTGATCCTGCGTGTCCCGCTGGAGATCTTGTAGCGCAACATGTTCGAGGTAATTTCCCGACATGAATAGGTACGCCGATTTATAATGTATCTACAATATAAATATATAAAATTCTAGGTTTACCGTAAATATATCATAGATGCTGTAATTATTGTAAGTAAGTAGGGATAGGGGCGTTTTTTTAAATTTTGCATTAGGGCCCATTTTTTAAGTTAGTTAATTCATTGATTTTTGCATGTCTGATGTCTAATAACTTCAGCTCCGCATTATCTTCTTTTTCAGGAGTGGTGTCTCCAAATGGATAATTGTAGGCTCGGCAATCGAAATATGTTAAAAACCAATTTTAATAACTTTTCAAAAGTTGAATATTTTTTCCGAAAATTGCGGCAAAATTAGGAGTTGGAAAATCCGCGAGTTTATTTAGCTAAAGCTTTGTAAAATATGTTAAACCTGATTTGCAGCCTTCTTTATAACCATTGCTAAATGCATAGTTTGCACGGGAAACTGCGGTCAATTCAACCAAATAGTAATGCGTTTATCAGACGAACGATTAAAAATAAACAATCCTGTGACCGAGAGACGGTACTATGCGGTTTATGCTATAACAGAAAGAGGCCCTTTTATTACGTGTTCTTCATTGCGTGATCGGGACTGCGCGATCAATTCACTGAAAATTTGACTTCTGCCGTTTTTTTCTCGTTACGTCTTTGCTTCGGGCCGGGAGCTGGAGTGGGGGGGGGGGGGAATAAACAAACCGGGGTACCCGCCAGAATCTGTGTCGATCCACAGTTCAACACCCATCCGGCAGCCTCCAAGCAAAAGTGCGAGCCCGGTTAAGACTGTGCCTGCGGGCCAGTTCCCATGGGAATCGTACTTCGGGCGCTCCTGGACGGTTTGTGCACCGTGCTGCGTTAGCCAATCGACTGGGCATTACGAGAGATAGCCGGGGGAGTCTGGAAACGGCTTTGTTTCCTATAGAGCGATGGTGGTTGTCAACCTTACGGCAAATGCTCTCGAAACGACCAATCGGCTACCCGATACCGAGTGAACAGCCGGGCAAAGGGTGTCGTGGGTCGCGATTGGTTCGGTAAACGGTGTTCCGAAAGGGAGAACTACAAGGTACAAGGTACGGTACATGCATACGCTTTTAAGGGCAATTCTGAAAAGATTCCATAACTAAAAAACAAGATCTAAAAATGCATTTTCAGTAACATTTCCGTGTTCAGCATCCTTGAAAACACAAAAATGAACTGTTTTCATCAATGTTATGTACAGAAAATAAGTTAAATTTTGTTGGCTAGTGTAATTGAATGTTATCATTGTTATCGCTGGGTTAATTGTTAGGTATTTATAATTAATTGGTTCTTTATAAAAAAAACTATATATCTTTCTAGCCGCGTGTTCGGCCATAGCGACTGCATTGTAGATTCTAGTGACTTCTTTAGTCTTCTCAGAATCCATTGTTCGAAAGCAGTCAAGTGCGCAAGCTATATTATAGTGCACAGGTGGGTGCGCGACCACGGGTGCACTCTCTCTTCCTCCCTCTTCTGAACCCGATGGAACGGAGACCGTTACGACCAAAGAAAAGTTTGGATGCAGATAAAATAAAATAAATTAAATTATCGCCAACACAGCATTGTTAAATTTGTACTCAATATTGCAGAGCATTTTTTTTTGGATTTAGTTCGTTTTTCCACACTGTCATTTATGAAATTAGTAGTTATGGCTTGTGGCGATGTTTAAGGTTAAAACAACATTTATTAGGTAACTATAATATTATAGATAGTGATGCGATTAGTTTGTATGGTTAAGTATGGTTGCCATATGGTTATGTAAAGTTGCAAAATCTAATGCCATATACAGGTGAGTTTTAACCCTTAGGGTTGCGGCATAATTTCATGGCAGATCGCGGCAATTTAATGAATTTCTCGCAATATCGCCGCGCTCGACTAAAAGTACTATAACTATGGAACTGCTATAGCAATCATAAAAAGAATATCTGTGCAATGGTCGCATTGAAATTTCGTATATAGATTATTGAAATCTCATTTTGTAAAACAATTTGATAATTATGAATAAATATGAGAAAGTCGAAAAAGTGAAAAAAACTCGGCATTTCTAACTTGTACAAGTTTGTCTTTTTAGAAATTGTAAATACTATCGTCATCTTTATTAGATTCTCTATCAAAGTTAAAATTTCGTTTTGCTTATTTGCATACAAAAATAATTAGATATTAGCTCATAAAAACCAATAAAAAAATAATGATTTCTCGATAAAAAAATTATGATGTTTGACAATTAAATTTTACCAGAAATATCCGCGAAATGACGCGCGAAATTATTCTAGCGGCCGTCTATGTATCTATAGTAATAAAAAGATATTTGGTATGGATGATAGGATGTGTTCGAATTAGAAAATAATATAACTGTGGGATCCGGGAGCAAGCCATATTGATCGTTACGTAGTCAACGGTGTTCTGATGTGCAACCAAATTTGGTCGTTACGTAGCCGAAGGGTTGATTAACCGGCATCCCTCAAGGGGGTGAAAAGTACAAGCAAATTAGCAACTTATGAAAAATTTTATGGGAAAAACAAAAAAAAAGTTTATTTTTTCAAAAAACTTTTTTTTGGTTTTTTTTTTTTAAATTTAAATTAAAAAAGTTGATTGTTTAATAAAAGTTAACAAACGTTTGAGCACGACATCCATGAGGTAAAATATCGCTTATAAACAATATTAGCGATATTTTACCTACCGCTAGATAACGCATCGTACTCAGCGCTTTTTATACTATTTTTCAGAAAATTGAATTTTTCAAATTTTAAACAAATATGCCCACATTTTTCTATCAAAAGTGGCTCATTTGCTCGTACTGATTCACCCCCTTCGATGGCGGTTAGTTAAAACTCACCTTTATAATCAATGCTGATATGCGTGTCGATTACTAATCTACCAAATCATTTTCGCTATTGGTCATTGGCGCGATTTTCAATCGCAGACCGCGCGGTCCGCCGCGCTCGTAGCGCCGTTCTCGAATGTGGCCAAATGTGGGTGTTCCCGCCTATTATGGACATGGCATCGGCCGGTCAACTTTCCGTATCCGCGAAGATCAACGCATCCTATTGAAAATCCCAGAATATAACAGTACACACACGAGCATATCGATCGACTTCGCTATCGGGGTCGACGACCCCTCGCGACCAAATATAAATCAAATAACGAGGGGTGCAATAATCCAGAGGGAAGTCGCGTAGGTCGCGGCGCTATCTAGCTGAATAATAGGGTACCGCTTGGGCGGGGTTTGCATCTTGGGTGCTGAGAAAACGAAAAAAATAAACACGACTGCCGGTTACTAAAAGTGAAGTAGTATTTGTAATTATATTTATTACGGTTTTTTTTAATGAAATATTTGTGATTTATGTATTTATCCATACAGACATATGTCTATTTCCGGAATGTACCTACTCAATTAGACCTTTCGTCACTCAATTTGGACATTTAGATAAGTACTGACATTTGGACATTTAGATAAGTACTTACTTGATTTGTGGACAGTTAAGGTATTCTATGACACTTGGTATGACATGGCGATTCTAACAATACCACACACTTCTAAACCGGTTCAAACGTTTACAAGTTATGGTGGAATAAAGAAACGGAAAATATACATACATGAACCATGAACACATTAGGCTCATTTTTTGTTGGGCGGTCATGTAAAAATAAAACCCAAACTATTAATATAAATGTGGTCCGTTTTTTTCTGAAATATTATATAAATATTTTCTAGAAACCAGTTTTCGAGATGGTTTTAGAGAATTTCTTTTAATCTTTAAATGGGGAGAGTTTAATTAATATTTCTATTTAATGATTTCTTTCAAATATTATTCCGAAACATAACAAACGAATCTAAAATCTCTTGAATATTAAATCTAGAGTGTACCAGTCCATAATAACTGATTTACAGTACAGTACAGTGCGAATTAATTGGAACAAAGAGTATTTTTGTCTTCGAAAAGTGTTTTATTGGACATAAACATATAAACAGTACTGGTAGTTATAGATTGGGCTCGATTGCGTTTCTTCTTGAACTAAAATCGGAAATTAGTCCTTGTGAACGAGACAGGGCAATACGCTAGAGCGGAGTGTGAGATGGCGGTTGTCACTTTTTCGCGTTAAAACTGCCCGCCAAGGTCAAATCTTACACCGCTCGAAATATGCTCGAATTTATTCGGACGAGTATAAGTTCGGCAGGTAGTATTTATCGGCTATCATTGGGCCCGATTGCGTTTCTTTGTGAACTAAAACTAAAATTAGTCCAAGCGAACGAGACAGAGCAATACGTTAGAGCGGAATATGAAACGAACGATCGTCGATAAATACTACCTGCCTAACTTATACTCGTCCGAATAAATTCGAGCATATTTCGTGCGGTATAAGATTTGACCTTGGCGGCAGTTTTAATGCGAAAAAGTGACAACCGGTCACCTCACACTCTGCTCTAGCGTATTGCCCTGTCTCGTTCACTCGGACTAATTTCCGATTTTAGTTCACGAAGAAACGCTATCGAGCCTATTGGTTTCATAATCCGCGCTAACGTATTGCTCTGTCTCGTTCGCTTGGACTAATTTTAGTTTTAGTTCACAAAGAAACGCAATCGGGCCCAGTGTTAGTTTTAATATATCGCAATCGGGCCCAGTGTTAGTGTTAGTGTTAGGATGTGTCCTCCTTTTGCGTCGATAACGCCTTTGAAATAGAAATAGAAATATTTTTATTGACCGAAATTGTGGTGGTACATTTATGGCGATAATTCGTAAAACTATGTATCTCACAATTACCTGTTATTAAAACAGATGGACAAATTTACTTATCTGCTAAATTGACTTATCTGCTAATTATAATATCTTATTAAAAAATGTAATTATTTCACTGGTTTAACATGAAAAAATCTAAACAAACCGGATAAGTAGAACTAACAGTAGAAGACAATTATTAGAAAAAATAATTCACCAATTATATAAAAAATAAAGAAAAAATCAAAATCAAGGAATAATCAAAATTCCGCCTATAAATACGAAATGTATATAATTTAAAATGTAACAGTAGAAAACAATTAATAAAAAATAATTCACCAATAATATTTAAAAAAATGAAAAAAAAATCAAAATCAAGGAATAATCAAAAATCCGCCTATAAATACGAAATGTATATAATTTAAAATGTAACAGTAGAAAACAATTAATAAAAAATAATTCACCAATAATATTTAAAAAAATGAAAAAAAAATCAAAATCAAGGAATAATCAAAAATCCGCCTATAAATACGAAATGTATATAATTGAAAATTTGTAATCTTCCTAATTGAATTATTGTAAAAACAAATTCGTTTAATGTGTAAAAGCTTTTATCGATAAGCCATTTTTTCAACGCTGCGGTAAACCCTTTTCCTTTTATTTCTTTGATATTTGCAGGTAGGTGGTTATAGATTTTTATTGCATTGTATAACATTCCTTTTTTAAATAGAGTTAAATTTGGCTTGGGTGCTTGTAGCTTATGTTTATTTCGTGTGTTATAGCCGTGTTCAACATTGTTTGTTTTGAAATACTGATCGTGGTCCCTTATAAATTTGCAGGTTTCCAAGATGTATATCGATATAAACGTTAGCACAAACTCCTTTTTAAATAGTGGTTTGCAGCTGTCAGTCTTTGGAATTCCACATATTATTCGTAAGCATCGTTTTTGTACTATGAATATTTCCTCTGCGTTTACCGAATTGCCCCAAAGCGTAATTCCATATTTTATGCAGGCGTAAATATATGCATAATATGCCATAAAGGCTGTTTTTTTATCTGTAGTTAGTTTTAAAATCCTTAGAGCGTAGCAAAATTTCGAAATTTTTATTTTTATCTCTCTTTCACTCTTGTATAGAATTTACCAGGTTTTGGCAGCTTCTTTCAGTTCATCATCGTCAAACCAGACTTGAATTACTGCACTGATCATCTTGCTTTTCGTTGTACAATCCATCTTGGAGAGCCGGTTTTTGCAAATGGCCCAGAGGTTTTCGATCGGATTGAGATCGGGGGAGTTTGAGGTCATTTAAGTACAGTAATTTGGTTCTGTATGAAAAACAGTTTCACTTTTTACGAAGAATAGCATGTGGCGAGATCATGTTGAACAATTCCCTCATTGCAAGGATAGCTCCCGTAACATACGGTTTAATAAGATGTCAATATATTGGTCCGAAGTCATCATCCCAGTGACTGGCATGAGTGATCCAGTGCCATGATAGGAGAGGCAACCCCAAAGGTAGATAGATATATATAGGTAGAGATTCTTTATTGCACATTAAACAAAAACTTACAAAAGGCGGACAAATTGCCTAAAATAAAATTTCTTACAGCCAACCTTCGTGGAAGTGTAAAAATTTAGGTGGCAAGAGATAAATTAAAAATTAACAAAAAAAAGAAGAAAAACTTATTAGGTACATAACAAAAATTAATCAAGTAACAAAAATGCCATTTTTTAAAAATAAAATTAGGATTTGGAATAATTCGCAAGGAGCAAAGGATAGGAGAGATGGGAGAAACCCCGCCCACCAACCGGGCAGTTCTAACGACATGGGTCGTTTTATCTGCCCGGGATATCGTGCATCGACAACCTCACGCGTACCAGAAAGGTATTACGTGAGGGGTGGACGAACGGAGATATGGAGGAAGATTCTCCTGGTTTCTACCCCCTCCGGCACCCCGTGAACCGTTTATTTAATCATATAAATATCAACAATTTAATCACTATCTAACATTATAAAATATACAAGTTTTAGCTTACGTACTAAAGTTATAAACAGAGTAAAGAAAAAAAAGAAATAATTACAATTTAGTAGGGTGAATGGTAGGCGATGAGATGGTGAATCCATGCTACTGAGTGGTCCCGGGTTCCGGCTGCAAACGGCAGGGGCATCTACATCGGGAGAACCTGCAAGAAGTCACGCACCCACAGGGGCGGCTAGGTACGTCACAATACAAAATGGGCGACCTCGGGCGATGAAGCAGCCTCCGGACAGCACCGTTAAGAGGGGAGGGCCCTCCCCCAGAGGAGGAGAGCCCCGCTGCCTCAAATCCTCCCAGTTTGACAATCAGTGGTCCACAAACTCCCGGAACGCTCGGTAGCAGACCTCGCAACTCACGAGATCCGCATACCAGATCGGCAGACTGCCGACGCACGCACCAACCACATCCATCATGTTTGCCCGTGCATGGTCCAGCTTAGGGCATGTCCAAATGATGTGTTTTGCGGTCTAACGACCGGAGCCACAAGGGCATGGGATGAGACCTAGGATAACTAGGAAATTAGGAACATTAAATGCTTTTTCAGAGACACTTGAAAGGTAGAAACCGTCGGTGCGTTTCTGATGTCTGGCGGGAGCTGGTTCCATAGTCTAGCTGCACGAACGGTGAAGGAATAAGTAAAGAAAGAAGAATTATGAGTTGGAATCGCAATTTTACTATCCTGACTGGAACGGAGTGAAAGACCATGACTTCCTAAGTGATTGAATTTTTCGGTTAGGTAGGAGGGAGCGGTAGGATTGTTGAGGATGTTATAAAGAAGGGAAAGAATATGCATGTTTCTACATTCACATATTCGAAGCCAATAAAGTCTGCTTCTATACTCAGAGACGTGATCAAATTTTTTCGCGTTGAAGATATACCTAATGCATACATTTTGCAACCGCTCTAATTTGCCAAAGGTCTATCCTTCCAACGGAGGAAATTTTCAACAGGATCTCGCCCCATGCCATTCTTCAAAAAAAGTGAAACAGTTTTTCACACAGAGCCAAATTACTGTACGTCAATGGCCCGGAAACTCCCCCGATATCAACCCGATCGAAAACCTTTGGGCCATTTTCAAAAAACGGCTCTCCAAGATGGATTGTACAACGAAAACCAAGACAATGAGTGCAGTAATTCAAGTCTGGTTTCACGATGATGAACTGAAAGGAAGCTGTCAAAACCTGGTAAATTCTATGCCTACAAGAGTGAAAGGTGTTATCATTGATTTTGTAATAAAAATCAATGGTGTTATCAATGCAAAAGGACATTCTATATTAAAACTAACAATCTATAACTACCAGTACTGTTTTGTATGTTTATGTCCAATAAAGCACTTTTCAAAGAAAAATACCTTTGTTCCAATTAATTCGCACGGTACTCTACATTAGTAAACTAATACTGACATTAAAACAAAAAAACTAAGCTATTTAATTTCCAACCACCAATATTTGAATAATTCCATCTGTAACTCCAATTCCAATTCCGCCAATGATTGAATATCAATTGAAGATTTTTCTATTTCTTACCTTAAATCGATTTTGGAGTTTTGAACATTCCAATATGGCAAACGCATCGGCTTGAAAAACCGTGACATATTGTCCAAGGGGGATGCTGATTCTGTGGTTGTTTTTGGTTCCGTACACGCCTGCTCCAAAACGTCCATTTGTTCTACGTCGGCGAACCAGGCTTCCGCGTTGTGGCTTTGGAGCCAATGCGGATTCTTTCAGTCTTTCCTGGGGGGGATTAGGATTTTATAGGACTTCTCTACCTATGCTCCTATCACATAGGTAGAGATATGCTCCTATCACAACACCAGGTCAGCAACTGTGGAACAATTCCTTGTTCCTAAAACAAGAACTGCATTTGCTCAGCGGCATTATCTTTTTATGGCCCCTCGAGCCTACAATACAGTTGAAAACTATATTAAATCTGTAAATAGCATCATTATTTTCAAGAAACACATCCATACTTGGCTTCTAAATATGGGTAGAGATGGGGTTGAAACGCTATTTTTCCATCTTGAATTTTAAAGTATTAGAAGTGCCCTAAACATTTACATGTTTTATTTTTTTATATGTTTTATTTGACTATGTGACTATCTGACTATCTAGTAATTTAATAATTTTGAATACCTATTAAGTCACATATCCATTTATATTATAAATGTATACTATTTAATTTCTTTTAATATAATTATTTCTACGGCTGATATTATAAAATGTAAGTATGTATCTAACTTTTAGTTTAATTTTGTAACTGTATAACTTTTATTATTTAAAAAGTGTTAGTAATACGTTGTTTTCACTAACTCATTTAGCGTCCATTCTGCTCGACTTTGGAACCAGCTTCCGCATGCTATTCGTCATGCAACATCCTTGCCCTGTTTCAAGGCGTTACTGAAAAAACATTTTCTCCCTCTAAATATCAACTAAGAACCAACCCTCCCCCTATCCCCTCCCCCCTTCCCCCTTTCGATGGGTTGTTGACTGGATAGAAGCATAAGAACTTTGTAATATCTATCATTTTATATAAGCAGTTATTTTTATTATTATTTTTCTGTAGTTTCTATGTATTTATTATTATAATATACATATATTATATTATAAATTATATATATATTTTTTAATTTTGTATGTATATTTGGATGTATGTATATGTATATTTATGTGTATATGTTTATGTATGTGAGCTGTATTGATACTTTTATTTAATATTACATGGTTGGCTGTAAGAAATCGTGAAACGATAAGCCCGCCGTTTGTACTAAGTTAAAATAGAATTTAAGTTTTCTTTACCCATTTAATTTTTTTTTGTTAGTACAATAAAGGTATTTTTCATTTCATTTCATTTCATTTCATTTCATTTCATTTCATTTCATTTCATTGTTTTAAAACCGCTTGCTGCGAACCCCTGAAGTCGTTAATCACTAGTCAATCAGTTCAGTTGCGTTCAATACGAAACTATCTGCCTACCTGCATTATGGAGAAGCAATATTTACAGGGAAACGAGCGGAACTAATATGAATACGATGAGACAATCACCTCTATATTGCAAAAGGGGGGATTCGCGCTTGTGGATTCTATTATGCGGTTAAAAAATAGAAAAACAACAAAATAATAAAATAAATAATAATAATAATAATAATAATGATTATAAATTAAAATAGAAATATTTAAAAAAATATATATATTAGATCTGTGAGAGTGGCCACCCTTCACTTGACTCCAATTGATTGTGAGCGAAGGGTGGTTCTCATCAGGAAGTTTTCTCCGTTATTGAAAGTCGTGGATGTTGAAGTTGAAGAAATAAAATCAGAAGGTCTGTAGTAGGTTGCCAGTTCGTAACGCCTTGATTGTTATTTCGCCGTTGTGTAGGTAGTGTGGGCGCGAGGTGAAGCCGTGGTTGTGTATCCGAAGTGTGAAGCCCCGCGATAGATTCGAAGATAATGGTAGTCGCGTATACTATGCGTGATTTGTTGACTCGAAGTGAAGTGTAGAGCGCGAGTACTTGTTAATGCGTTTACTGCCCTCCAGGGAATGATATTGATCGATCGAAATGTACCGCGTTTTATATTGTAAGCAGTGACGCAATAGTTGTGAGTGGGGTGAGAAATATGTATTAATTTCGTATCGATCAGAAGAAATGACATTAGTCATCACTTGACTGTGCAAAAAAATGCCGAATTTAGTTGGAAATCAACTGCAGCTGCCTCGTGTAGATTTGAGCGAGTTTGCGGTTTCGATTCTGTAGAAATTACTTTTTTGTTGTGGGTATGTTGGACTGCAGCTCCAACAGATCTTTCCTGACACAACCTGACACAACCGTGGCACTCTAGTGTGACTCCCGAAGTGAGCTCGCCTTAACACAGGGGTGCCTAGCAAGGCGGGCTCGGCTGCTCTTTGCTTAGCATAATAGAAAGATTATCATTTGCGTTTAATGTATGCGCTATGTAACCTGGGCTCAGACGGATGTATCATGCGTATATAACTTTAAAAGCATACGACGGCATTGTATAAATTGACATTTTATATTCTGTTGTGCTCATGAATTTGAATTTATATGTATATGTAAATAAAAATAAAATAAAATAAATTGTTTTTTAGTAGTCGATTATGGGTCAGGGTGAATGAACTTTTGGGGAGGAGATTTAACTCAAAATGTTTGGGCTTTCCTTGTTTACACTCGCCCAAACACTTCAGTCTGTATGCTGTAAGTCTGGCGGAATGAATTATGAAACATAAAAATACAGATTTATTTTTTTTTGCAGCCATGAGTGTCATCTACACGTTGTGTTTCGTTGTAAAATCCTGGTTGCCAAATCGTAGAGCAATATAATAAACTATCTGTCCAAACGAATCGAGTGCGTAGTTATTGTGATATTCCTAGTATAGGTTGAATCCTTAAGTACTTAGGTTTAGTTGCTAAAATCAGCTAAAATGAAGATTAATGTATTTGGGAAGACCCTCACTAAGTGTTGGATCGCCCATGCGTTTGGGCATTACTCACAATTAAATTATTTCAGTACATTTAACGCCCTCTAACGCTAATTCGATTGTCACCCCTGGATAAAGATCCCCGAGTCTCGTATTCCTGACTATAAACTGTGACAAAAGTCATGACATCGTCAAATGTACCATCCAGGGTCGTATCTCGATTCTAGACTTATTCATCAACTAGAGTTGTCATCTACAACGGGCGAACCTGTCACCTCAGGACGTTTTAACGAAATGATCGTTCTATCTCCCGTGAAATGAACGCAGAAGACTTAGGACAATACAGTCCACCGTCAAGCTCCGCCACATGCCCGTAAGAGGCCAACGCCTTATCCGCGAGATAAACAGGTATGTTACCCAGCGGGCTTACACTCACGCCCTTACTTCCAGTTGCGATCAGGTTTTATTTTTTTTAATTTATTTATTAAAGGTAAAGCACAAAATATAATTTCCTGCAGTATTACAAAAAAACTGGGTTTGGACCAGTAGCGAAAAATAGAGCACACTGCAGTATCTTGGTCACTATGTCAACACCGCCTAACTAGGCCTAGGCCTGTACTAAGGCAGGTGTACCAGGAAATATTTTACCTGTGCACACAAAAAAAATAAAAAAAATAACAACTAAACTTACTCCTGTCACTCGACTGGTTACGAGTTCGAGGTCGCTCGCGCGGTACTCTCCCTTACGAAGCGATGAAACGGTGTACACCGAATCTATCGCGGACCACGGCATCCTTTGCCCGGCTGTTCACCCGGAATCGGGTAGCCGATGGTCGTTTCAAGAGCAGTCTCCGTAAGGTCAGCAACCACCCCTGCTCTATAGGAAACAGTACTGCTTCCAGAGGGAGCTAATGGGCTCTTGCTGAGTTGGCCACGAAGACCCATTCTGTTCAGGTTTGGTCACACTCACGGGTCAACACCCATCCGACGGCCTCCACGCATGAAGCGAGAACCTGGGTAGGACTCTGGCCTCAAGGATAGTTTCCCCTAGGAATTAAATTTCTGGCGATCCTGGACGGTCTGCGCACCGTGCGGCGTAGCCTATCGATTGTGCACTCTGACTAACAGTTAAGAGTTTCAAGGCGATAGGTGAGGGCAGCAAACCCCGCCCACCGCCCGGGCAGTTATAACGACGAGGGTCGTCTTGTCTGCCCGGGATGTCTGTGCTACGACAACCCTGCGCGTACCAGAAGGGTAGAACGCGCAGGGGGTGAAATAGAGTAAACCACCCCCCCCCCGTACCGCCCCGAGAACCCATTTATTTATAATAAAAGATATTTACAATGTAAAAAATTACAAAAATAATACTAAATTTACCATATTCACAATAGAAAAAGAAAAAAAAACAACAAATATCACAGATTTAGGGCCGGTGAGCGGGGTAGAGGACGCTCCAGAAACGATGATGGTGGAGGCGCACGGTCCGTGGGCAGGTCTCGGAGCAGCTACGGGGGGGAGGAATCCCTGGATCCTGCAAAGAACGAAACGCCCCTCGGGGCGGTAAAGAGACGGACACAAAGACGGGCACTTCGGGCTGGAAGTAGCCGCCGAATCACGCCACCAAGGAAGAGGGTACCCCCTGGGGGGTATCCCGAGGCCTCATGCTTTCCCAAGAAGCCACCCAGTGCTCCACAAACTCGCCAAAAGACTGGAAGCAGCTCCTACAACTGACCAGATCCGGGTACCAAATCGGAGAGCGCCCAACGCACGCGCCCACTGCACCCATCAATTTCTCCCGTGCAGCCGCTAGAATTGGGCAAGACCAAATTACGTGTTCCGCAGTTTGGCGACCATACCCACAGGCGCACCGGGGGTCATCGGCAAGTCCAAAGTCAAATAGTTTGGCTCTGAACTCTCCGTGGCCCCCAACCAGCTGCGTGGTATGGGTGTCGAACCGCAGAAACGAATTTGCCATCCGCACTGCGACGGACGGGAAAAAGCAGTGGGTGAGGCGGCCCGTACCCCCGGCGTCCCATCTAGCCTGCCAGAGACGCAAGGACTCCACCCGAATCAGGCGGGCAAACTCCCCAGCTCGGTGCGCCACCGGGTCGATCGACAGGCCATGAAGGACTACCGGCTCGCCCCGGCGGTACCGCGACAACGCTGCACGCTCCAGAATCTCCAGGTCAATCGTCAGAACGCCAGCGATGACGGGTAACGCAAGAGTGGACGTCGTTCTGTACGCCCCGGTCAGGGCCACGAGAGGGATGCGCTGTCCGCGCAGCAGCGCGACACGCGTCGCCTCAGGAACAGCAGACTCCGTCCAAGCGCGTGCGGCATAAGTCGCACGCGGGACGAAGACGCCCTTATAGATAGTCATGACCGCCGGGAAACGAATTCTCCAGTCGGCCCGACCCACTCCGCGGAGCGCAAAGAATAGATCCCGGGATTTTTCGGCTGTAATCTTTGCGTGCGAAAGAAAGGAAAGGGAAGCCGTAAGCGTCACCCCCAGGTATCGAACGGTGGCCGGGAAGGATACCGGGCGACCGTTCATCATGATGACAGGGTTCCGCTTAAGATGTCCCTTCAGGAGAAGCGCCTGAGTTTTCGTCGGAGAGAAGGTGAGTCTGTTTCACTGACCCCATCCGAGGATCAGGTCCAGCGAGTCAGCCACCCTTCTCTCGACCTCTGCGCGACTCCTGCCGCCCACCAGGAGAAGAGCGTCGTCTGCATAAGCGCTGACGGTGCACCCCTCCGGGTAAGGTAGACCGAGGAAATCATCAAAGAGCTGTGGACAGCCCATGGTCGGGGTTTTGGTGACGCTGGTCGGGCCGTACCTCAGAGTGACAGATCTGTCTGAAAAGTAGCTCCTCACTACTTTCAACAAATTGTTCGGGCACAGGCGGGCGCGAAGCTTGCATATAAGCATCGGCCACTACGCGTTGTCGAATGCACCGGAGATATCCAAAAATACGCCTACCACGTAGCGGCCGTCGTAGTTGCGGACCCAGTTCTTCGCAAACAGGATGGCGTCCTCCGTGCTTTTCCCTCGGGTAAATCCAAACTGACGCTCGTTCTGGGGAGACAGAGTCCTCTCCAGCCGTTCGCGCACAGGCACTTCGAGCACCTTACCCATTATGGGAAGGAGCGTGATGGGCCTGTACGCTTTCGGATCGGGGTTTTGGTGACGCTGGTCGGGCCGTACCTCAGAGTGACAGATCTGTATGAAAAGTAGCTCCTCACTACTTTCAACAAATTGTTCGGGCACAGGCGGGCGCGAAGCTTGCATATAATGCACTCTGACTAACAGTCGGGGGAGTCTGGAAATGGTACTTTTTCCTATAGAGCGGGGGTGGTCGCGAACCTTACGGCGACTGCTCTTGAAACGACCATCGGCTACCCGATCCTGGGTGAGCAGCCGGGCAAAGCATTCCGTGGTCTGCGATAGATTCGGTATACAACGATTCACCGCTTTGTAAGGGAGAGGACCGCGCAAGCGACCTCGAACTCGTAACCAATCGAGAGACTGTAGTAATCTGGTCGCAATTGGAAGTAAGGGCGTGAGTGTAAGCCCGCTGGGTAACACTCCTGGCTATCTCGCGGTTAAGGCGTTGGCCTCTTACGGGTTTGTGGCGGAGCTTGACGGTGGACTGTGTTGTCCAAGTCTTCTGCGCTCACTCCAGGGAGTTAGAACGACTAATCGTTAAAACCTCCTGAGGGGACGGGTTCGCCCGTTGTCGATGACAACTCTATTTGTCCTCCCCTATACTTAGCATAATGTCAATATATCCTGGCCAAAACGACACCAAATATAGCTACATAAAGAATAACTGCTATTTTGCAATTCAAATGTCCCCGTTTCGTCCTCTCGCCCGATAAACTCCGCCGTTGAATATATTTTTTTAACGATTTCTGAGTCGGTTTATTGCCTCGCATTACTTCCGCAGTAATTTTTACAGTTTTCTTTCAGCGGCGCCCTAACTCCTTCATCATTACATTACATTACATTTTCATCGTGTCCAATTGACGGCTAAAAACCGCTCTTGGACGTGTCAAACTATTTGTGTTAAGTATATATAGTAAGTCTCGTTACCACTATTTACTCGACATACAAAGGTAGTCAAGAATTTAACTATTATATTAGACTAGCTGCACCCAGCGGTTTCACCCGCGTGGTGATGGAAAATTGTGATAATGGTGATAGAAAACCATATATCTTTATAAATTATAGCCTATGTGTTATTCTGATGTGTAAGCTATATTATTGTAAAGTTTCATCAAAATCCATTCAGTAGTTTTTGCGTGAAAGAGTAACAAACATCCATACATACATACAAACTTTCGCGTTTATAATATTAGTAGGATTGTCAAAAAATAGTATGGTAAAAAACAGCATTAATAATTAAAAGAGTCAATTATTTGGAACCTGCTCAATGATAATCAGCGTAAAATCTTATTTCAAAACAAAATAAAAGCTTATTAATTAAATCACAAATAATCTACTAATATTGTAAAGAAGCACAGTTTTTAAGTTTGTATGTAGCAGGTAATCTAGAATAGAATAGAATAGAATAACTTTATTGTGCTATAAAAACATAACCTATATAATTACAATTTTTGGGTGTATTTGAAAATTTACAAACCAAATTAAAAACATGGCCACATATAAATTTCAAACTCCAGTCAGGTTATTTATTTCGTAAAAAAAATTGTTATCACCTTTAAAAATTGAAAGAATTTCTATGTCAAAGTTTTTTTAGGGGGATTATTTGTGCGTTTTTTTGTTGAAAAACTAGACTACTTTTCAAAATTCTATTCGGTTGAAATATTAATTAATTATTAATAGAATAGAATTCAAAAATCTATTCTATAGAAACTAAAATGCATATGGGTATTTTTGGCGTCCCAGCGGTTAATCAATGTTTGGAACTATGAGCACTGTTATAAATTGAAACTCACACTAGTAATTGGTTCTCGTTTATTGCACTATACGTAATTTATCTCGTTTTGTTTCTCGTATTATAATTGTTCTCTTTTCTTGTTCTCGAATATAAATAATTCCACCAATTCACTAGGGTGAATTGATTCCGCCTTTAGATATCACGTCCTAATAATGCGTTCAGCGCCATCTGTTGTCATTTCAGTCAACTACTCTATACATCGGTATTTTACACAAGCACCATCTACACGTTGCACGTCGTAGCAAAATGCTACTGCAATGAAGAATAGTACGCTATATAATCAGAACAAAAATACATGAGATTGATATAACTATTGTGTCAAATAATCTCGGAGAGTTCGCCCTTGTCACTGTTGTAAATAATTTATTTATTTATTTATTTATTAATATTTCACACACATTTATAATACTAGATTAATAAGATTAAAATCTACCTTGCTGGAGTAATGCCCGTACTAAGGTAGACTTTTATGTATTCTTTTAGCTAATATCCCATTGATTGCTCCCATATCCCATATGTATCTAATATCCCATTGATTGCTCTCTTGGCCATAGATATTGCAGACGATAAGCGGCGTCTCTTTTATATAGGCTCTTTCCGTACGGCGGCGGCCATTTTGATACGCAATGTCTTCACTTCCGGTCGCGTCGACGAATCGAACCGGATATCCACCGCGCAGCGCTAGGCAAAGTTTTTACTACACCCCCAACCCCAGTCTTTCCCGGCAAGACTTTTAAGGCGTCATGAGACCTTAGAAAAATATCCGAAATGGGCGGATACGCGAAGAAATAGGCGGGGTCAATTTTGTAGGGTTCGACCAATTAAAATTCAGCGTTGACGAAGCGTTAGGCACAGATTCGGCGTCCGCTCACGCCGGCGAACGGACGCATACTAAACTTTCTATCGCAGCGATATAACAAAATAAAATACGTGTGGCACTCGGGGACTGCCGCGGTAAAGCTATTGCATAGCATTTTTAACAACTTATGCAATTATAATTATTTATTTACTTTATATATTTTATTTTTTCTGATATCAGATAACTGCGCTCTATCGGAAAACGTTGAAATTATTCCGATTTATTTGCGGCTCCGGTAGCAAATGATTCGGAATAATTTAAACGTCTTCCGATAGAGCGCCGCGCACGAATTTTTTATTCGATAAAGCAAAAAAACCGGATTATTCGAAAAAATTCGTAGATAAAAAGATAGATAATTAAATTATCTTTAAAATGGTGCAGGTTTCATAATAATACGTTAGATAGTATTTGCGTAGTAGTCCTTTTTGTGTTCGGTTAGACCTAATTTCACAAATTAATTACACTATGTAATATAAACAAAATCTAAAATATTCAAAGCTAAGAATATTAGGAAAATGTTCTTGTTTAGCATATATTTTTTTCGAATCGTAAGGAGTACTCGTTTAGACGTAATTATCAGTTTAAAATCATTAATTTTCGTTAAGAAATTTCTTCATTCGGTCGCCGCGCTGGCCCCGCGATAAAAGCTATGCAATAGCTTAACTATATCTGCGCAGTCGTGGTATAAGGGTGTTAATGGCAAAGCATATTTAGTATAACTCTCAGGGAGCTCTCACGTTTTAATTAATTGTAATTAATTTAGTGCTTGAATAAAAAATGTGGCTAATCGCGACGCTAGAGAATTAACCAGTCAATATAATGAAATAAAACATAACATAAGACACACTCACCGCTTAAATTGTAGGAGTAAACGCGTCTAAATTAAATCAGAAAATCTGAAAGTTTTAGAAATCAGTTTAAAGCCCTAATGTCCAAAGCAATGAGCGACTTTTTTGAGTCCAAATTATAAATTAATTCCCTATTGAGGGATACGTTTAAAAATTAAGCCTTATATTTTCAAAAAAAACATAAAACAAAAATTCTACAGATATGGTCGGTCCCAGGTGTCATGTCACCTTCAAGAAACAACTTGGGTTGTCGACTACAGCGGGCGAGCCCGTCACCTCAGGAAGTTTTAACGATTAGTCGTTCTATCTCCCTGGAAGTAAACGTAGAAGACTTGGGGACGAAACAGTCCACCGTCTAGCTACGCCACAAACCCGTAAGAAGCCAACGCCTTAACCGCGAGATAGCCAGGAATGTTACCTGGCGGGCCGACACTCACACCCTTACTTCCAATTGTGACCAGATTACCCCGGTCTCTCGATTGGTTACGAGTTCGAGGTCGCTTGCGCAGTCCTCTCCCTTACGAAGCGGTGAAACGGTGTTTACCGAATCTGACGCGGACCACAGCGTCTTTGCCCGGCTCTTCACCCAGGATCGGATGGCCGATGGTCATTTTAAGAGCAGTTGTCGTAAGGTCCGCAACCACCCCCGCTCTATAGGAAACAGTAGTGCTTCCAGACTCCCCCGACTGTTAGTGAGCGGTAAGGCGTTGGCTTCTTGCGGGTTGTGACGTAGCTGGACGTTGGATTTGTTATGTCCAAAGTCTTCTACGTTCACTGCAGGGCGACAGAACGAGAAAATCGTTAAAACGTCCTGTGGTGACGGGCTCGCCCGTTGTAGTTGACACCGCAAGTTGTTAGTGAGGCCCATGATGGGTTGGCCACGAAGACCCATGTGTTCAGGGTCGGTCACACTCACGGGTCAAAACCCGGACTCTGGCCCTGGTCAGTTTCCCCTGGGATTCAAACCTCTGGCGCTCCTGGACGGTCGGCGCACCGTGCGGCGCAAGCCAATCGATTGTGCACTCCGACTAACATATTGAGATGTCAACTACAACGGGCGAGCCCGTCACCACAGGACGTTTTAACGATTAGTCGTTCTATCGACCTGCAGTGAGCGTAGAAGACTTTGGACATAACAAATCCAGCGTCCAGCTGAGTCACAACCCGCAAGAAGCCAACGCCTTACCGCGAGATAGCCGGAGTTACCTGGCGGGCCGACCCTCGCGCCCTTGCTTCCAATTGCGACCAGATTTCTCCGGTCTCTCGATTGGTTCCGAGTTCGAGGTCGCTTGCGCGGACCTCTCCCTTACGAAGCGGTGAAACGGTGTGCACCGAATCTATCGCGGACCAAGGCGTCATTTGCCCGACTCTGAACCGGGATCGGATGGCCAATGGTCATTTCAAGAGCAGTCGCCGTAAGGTAGGCAACCACCCCCGCTCTATAGGAAACAATACAGTTCCCAGACTCCCCCGACTGTTAGTCGGAGAGCACAATCGATTGGCTTGCGCCGCTCGGTGCGCAGACCGTCCAGGAGCGCCAGAGGTTTGATTCCTGGGGGAGACTGGTTGACCCAGTGTCCTACCCAGGTTCGCACCCCATGCGTGGAGGCCATCGGATGGGTGTTGACCCGTGAGTGTGACCGACCCTGAACACATGGGTCATCGTGGCCACCTCATCATGGGCCCGTTAGCTCCCAAACAGTCGGGGGAGTCTGGAAGCTGTATTGTTTCCTATAGAGCGGGGGTGGTTGCGTACCTTACGGCGACTGCTCTTGAAATGACCATTGTCCATCCGATCCCGGGTTAGAGGCGGGCAAAGGACGCCATGGTCCGCGATAGATTCGGTATTCACCGTTTCACCGCTTCGTAAGGGAGAGGACCGCGCAAGCGACCTCGAACTCGGAGCCAATCGAGAGACCGGAGATATCTGGTCACAATTGGTAGTTAGGGCGCGAGTGCCGCCCGCCAGGTAACATACCTGGCTATCTCGCGGTAAGGCGTTGGTCTCTAACGGGTTGTCAGAGTGCACAATCGATTGGCTTACACCGCACGGTGCGAAGACCGTCCAGGAGCGCCAGAATGTTGACTCCTAAGGGAAACTAGCCCTAAGGCCAGAGTCCTGCTCGGGCTCGCACTTCATGCGTGGAGGCCGCCGGATGGGTGACCCGTGAGTGTGACCAACCCTACGATGTGACCCTGTGACACTATGATAGATTCGATTTGAAGACTTCTCGGCGCGTTTTCCGAAATCCACACATCCGAGTCGAATCTCGCCGATGTCATACATTAACCGACCCCCGAAATGAGTTCGCGATACACAAATTAATCCGATATTATCTGCGAAGAGGGAACGAATTCGGCCATAATATATTTTTATAGCTGCGCCGACCCTCCCTCCCGCAGACAGATCTGTCTAGCCACTAGATTTATGTTGCTATTGCTGACTTCCTCACTGCTACGAGTATACGCACACCACCCTCCCCTTAATATTAGTACGCACTCCGAGACGATACTGATATTGCTTTTTTATCTTTCGCGCAAATTATTCATTTTATATCGACAGGCGAACAATCGAAAATATTAATTTAAATCGAGGGAGACTACGATAGCGCTTTTGAGTCTGTTGTAGTTTAGAAATAATCTACGGCTATCGCAGCCGTTTAAGAGCCCTATCACATATTTTTTCCAGAAAGGCAAGAAAAGTGGATTTTTGGCGTTCTAATTCCAAGAAATGAAGAGATTTCTACAAACTTTAATTACTAAATTACCTGGACCATTTCTTGATGTTGACCATAGCGGCCTTTAATTTTAGATGTAACGAATATTATTTACTTATTCAGCCCATTTTCCGAAAGTCGTTATTCGTAAAACGCTCGGAAGGCAAACTTTGAGCTCCTTAATACAGTAATATCACTACAACGAAAACCGTATACTATTTTTTTTTATGTCCGTCATGTATTCTTGATGTACACTACGGCTTTATTTTTCCGTTTTTTGACCACATATCCAAGGTATACATTACTTACAATTACACAAAATTAAAAAAAAATCTTCCTGTATCATTCTAATTTTCTCAGAAATAAAATAAGATTCTTATATAATACTTATACTATATTAAAGTTCACTCTTTTAGCAATACGACATAATATAAATTATTGTCATTAGAAAGGAGAAAACACTGCAAAAAACAATTAGAAATTGTGTATATATTTGCTTGCGCAAGAGAAGAGCGCTCAGTGCCGCGGTTTTCTCCCAGGGTTGAATAGTTATTTATTTATTTATTTATCCTATCTTTTATAGTTACATCCAAAAAAAAAATGCGTTCATTTTTTCAACTCATTTTAAAAGAATACCTACGCTATTTTGTAATAAGGCTCTTAACAGTATAAACAAGATAACATTCGAGTATGTCACCCTAAAACCTTCCCGGCAAGTAGCCAAAGACTTGTAATGGTCCTTAAGTACCATTACATGCGATCAACAAATGCATCGATTTCCAGTGAAATACATTGACACAATTCAGCTATTATTTTAACCCGTGAAGCGATGAATCAGCAAGATGACACAATACTTTTACTCGAAATATTTCGGATTGCATCATTTATCGGCCTATATAAACCGGCGAAAAAGCAACCAAAGTATCATTCCTCGAGTGGTCATGTCTCCGAGATAGCGACGGCACACTTCGGTGTCCCGGCTTCTTGGTCACTGATCATTCCTCGAGTGATTACCTTCCCCCAATGTTGCGACGGCATATTCGGTACCCCTCTCACGAGGTGCGTCAACGAATCCGGCTCCTTGGTTTCCTTTCCTTATCTTTCCCAGTCACGAAGCATCAGTCTGCAATCCCATAGACTCGATCTGTGCCCAGTACAAGATACTAGGAGCACACATACAATCCTCGTCATTATCCTCGTAACCGCAGTCGCGCATTAGTACCACACTCGGGAAGCGTTATAACTGGCAATATCAAACTTTCAATCAATAAATACCTTCTACTTCATTCAAAACCGCCTTTCAATACGGAGATAACTCGTAAGTTGATACCACCACCTCACACCGCACAATTTGGAGTCTAGTGAGGGGTTGTCCCTCACAGTGGTGACCCCGACTATAGAAGGGTTTTGAGCGTGATGTATCTTCGGAAAGAAAGTTGACTTTATAAGCATATCATTTATAGTTTCAAAAACTAACATATAGTTGTATTACATTTACAATTGTGATATTGTGATACGATAAAAATTTTCATTCTATTGGGTCCAGGATCCAATGGAATGATCAATAGTACACAATTCTAAATCGGTTCAAGCGTTTAGAAGTTATGGAGTAATAAAGAAACGGAAAACATACAGAGATAAACCCTAAACACATAACACTCCTTTTTTGCTGGGCAGTCGTATAATAATGTAAACACCATCAATATAGAATTATAACGATATCGTGGGTGGAGGTTGATCTGGTGCCACTTATCCTTAGAAATGATCTGTTGGCTACCAGGTCCAGGATCTGTTGGATCCCGGCATAGGACGCCACGGATCCGCGATAAATTCGATAACACTTTAGGTAAAGGCCGCGTAAGCGACCTTGGATCTGTGACCGGGCTGGAGGATGGAGAAATCCGTCCAATCTTCGTAGTAAGGGAGTGAGGTTCACCCGGAGGTCCTCGTGTTTCGCGGTGAGGAGTTGAACTCTTACGTGCTACTGGCGTATTTTGATTATGGATTGTGCTCTCCACTAAGAGCCATATTCAACCAGGACACCATGGTGGCGCAACCAGTCGCGCGACCGTGGTGTCTTTGAGCTACCAAGTCGAGACACCAAATTAGATACCAGATAGAGGCCAGAATCGCATCATTTATTTTCAAATCTCTATTAGAAAAAAGTCCGGCGAGGAACTATCCCAATTAGTATCCGGCAGGGACCTATCGAAATTATCCATCGTAGAGTACGCTGTAACTAAACAAACGCATTGAAAACAACAGTGCACGCATGCGAAAGAGGAGTACCGGCAGCGCGACTGGCGGCCAAGTGAGTGATCCACCGTACAGCCCTATACTACTTATTGGTAGCGCGACCGGTGTGGTGGCGCAGCCAGTAATAATCTGTGTACACGTCCGTGCTGGTTGCGCTACCAAAACGGTTGCGCAACCAAGCGGACATTAGATAAGTTACCCTCCATAGAGCTGTATACATTTTGTTAGTGGCGGCAACTGGTTGCGCCACCATAGTGTTCCGGTGGAATAGGGCTCTAATCTTTTACGTCCATTCCGCAGGAGACTCCGCAGGAGGTATCATGCCTGTTTCCATTCTACGGAAACAGGCATGATACCTGTTATACTGATATGGGGGAATGCCACAGACATTTCTAGGGTTTCCATTTTACAGAAAAGTGCACTGAGAGCAATTGCAGGAGTATCCCGTGACACGCACTGCGAACCATATTTTCTTAAGTACAAAGTACTGACTTTTATATTTTATATTGAATATATTTTGAAATGTCTACTATATGCTAAATCAAATATTAACAAACAAGGGGTAAACAGGAATATGCACTCCCACAATACACGCAGACGTGATGACGTTATCCTGCCTAAAGTACGCCTTACGCAGACACAAAAGTCCTTTGGATATTTGAGCTATAATCTCTTTAATCAGCTACCACTCTCCACAAGAAAGATGGAAGCAAAGGCGTTTAAAAGATTTATTAAACAAAAGCTGCAATCCACACATGCTTTCTATAAGCTGGGTGATTTTTTTGAGCATGCCAATTCTTTCAAATGGGAATAACATATTAATATGTAACTTTCAGGTACCTCATTTTAGTTCTTATTATTTAATAATAATATTATGAATTTAATATTTAATATGTAGATTACAATGTTTAATGTAACATACCTGATCATATACATACGTTGTTTTTTCCAATTTAGTTTTGATACTTCCTATTGTGTGATTATTTTTTGTATAGTGCCTAAGATGACTATTAATATTCTTATAATAATTATCTATTTTATATGTATACTCATGTACGTTTATATGTATACTCATGGATTCAGCTTTATTTTTTTTTTTTTTATTTATCTGCCGTGTAAAGCCGACTTTAGTTAACGCTATTGTCGAATTAAAATTTATGCTTTAATTGTAGCAACTGACGAATACTAATATGCGATAATTAGCTTTTATTTATAATTCATGCTTTTATTGTATATTCTGAATGAATACATTGAATACTGAATACTGAATACTAGACAGAATTGCTCGATGTCGTTATATCTCCCTGGAGGGATGGCTGCGCTCGTTGTAATCGCCAACCTTCAATGTCTAATTAATAATTAGACTTAATAATTAAGAGCCAACTTTTTTTTTAAACTCATCTCTATACCTAGACGATAAATCAAACGTTATCTTTTCACCAGGCGATAAACATATTATGCAATTGATATAACTATTGTTCCAAATAATCTCGGAGAGCACGACCCTTGTCACTGTTGTAAGTAATATACCGTCAATTGCTCCCTCGGCAATAGATATTACAGACGATAAGCGGCGTCTCTTTTATATAGGCTCTTTCTCTACAGCGGCGGCCATTTTGATTCGCAATGTCTTCACTTCCGGCCGCGTCGACGAATTGAACCGGATATCCGCCGCGTAGCGCTAGGCAAAACTTTTTACATACTTTCTTTTCTCCTCCCTCGCAAGAGGGGACATTCGACGAAGACGACAGCGATTTCTATCTGGATAGATGTTGATGCATAGAAATATATATTTTTAAATACTCTTTAGAACTCTTCCTAATTACAAGCTTTTATTTACCTTGCAATGTTTTTTTGTTTGTTTGTTTATACTCTTTATTGTGAAAATGTCACAATGGACGGTTTTATTGTCATATGACAATCTCTTACAACCAACAATACGATGACGTGTTATATGTAGGTATGTGTGCGTGTAAGATGCCTGTAGGTAAGTGTGTGTCTTGTTATTGCTTTCAATCGACAGAATTGAAAATGCAATTCCGTTAATTTGATCCCAACGGAAAATGGTTACCGACCCGGGAATCGAACCCGGAACCTTACAATGTAAAAATCAGGCGATCTAACCACTATGCCACCAGGCGGTGTCAGTATGTTTGTTTAGGTAAAATCTTGCTAGCAGAATAAGAACCCTTTCCTCTTATCCTATGAAGTTGAAATTTTACATATTGTTTCATTTCCGATGACAATGCATTTTTATGGTGAGCATGACCTGATTCTGCACCCAGGATTGGCTCCCGACGAGGGGACTCGATGGTCAACGGTACAGACACAAAATTTTGTATACGCATTCAATTATGATAGCCCGTTATAAGTTTTATCATGACATGGCTGTTGAGCCCAGGGTTGGCTCCCAACGAGGGGACTCCTCGATGCTCAACAGCACAGATAGGATTTTTTTATACGCATTCAATTATGAAATTTTATCATGTATGCAAGAAAAAACATCAAAACTACTCTAAAAAAATCGGATATTCATTCGCATAACACTCGGAACAAACAAGACTTGTGTCCTTACAAAGTACGACTGAGTAAGGTTAGAAATAGTTTCCTGTACCAGTCCAACCTTTTTTATAATAAGATTCCATTGTGCGTCAGGGGTCTTGGAGACGTTCATTTGAAGAAAAACGTCCAGGACATTCTTATCAAGAACCCAATTTATTCTATTAGGGACTGTTTTATAACTGACTATACGTTTTTATATTTTGACTATTTGTATTTAACACGCTTTTATTAGGTCGACCTGTATGTAATTATGTAATGGAATCTAAGGTAACTAATTTAACCATCTTCCAAGGATCGTAGCATCATGTAAATTGGCAACTGTATGTAGTTCTGATGACAATACAATAATATGGTTCTGTCGAACTGATCTGATGATGGAGTCGGAAGATATGAACTGGAACTTCATGATGGAACATCCTATCACTGTGTTTGGACTTGTTAGAAAAGTCTTGGAATGGACTTTGACCACGATTAAGTTTCAAGGTCTGATGATGAAGCCGGAAGACAGGAACTGGTATTCCATGATGGAATATCGTATCAGAGTCGTGTTTACACTTCTGAGAAAGGTCACGTACCTAATGGACTTTAAACACGATCAGATTTCAAGGTTATAACAAACCTATTATATATTGACTTGTAAATATTGAGTGTAAATAGTGTAAATATTGACATAGGTGTCTGTATAAAATATATATATATAGACATGTACATGGAGAGTGTAAATAGAATAATATTGATATATCTATATACGATGTATATTGACGTGAGTTGTCGGTTTCTGGTTATGTCCAAAACAACTTTAAGTAGAGATATTATTTTACGTGCATTTATAAAAGGGTGTTTTTAGTGTTTTTTTTAAAACTATTAATTTATTTTCATCTATACCTACTTAGGTATTTTACTACCTCAAATAGTTTTTTTAATGACCATATATTTTTATTGTAAATTTGTTTAATAATTGTTTTTTCCTTTGAAAAAATTAAATAAATCTTTATAAAAAATAGTTATACCAAATAAGGTATAACATATTATCTCGTATAAAGATTTTGACTATGCCAAGAGTAGGGATACCTACCAACTGCTTTATTTTATATTAAAAAAAAGCCCATTCTAAATTTCACCACGACATGACTGCTGCGCCCAGGGTTGGCTTCTAATAAGGGGACTCCTCAACGGTCAACAGCACAGACACTAAATTTTGTATGTGCATTCAATTATGATAGCCCATTCTAAATTTCACCACGACATGACTGCTGCGCCTAGAATTGGCTTCTAATGAGGGGACTCCTCAACAGTCAACAGCACAGACACGAAATTTTGTATACCAATCAAATTAGGATAGCCCACTCTGTTCCACTATGACATCGCAGCTGCACCCAGGGTTGGCTAGGGACACAGCTTTTGAATAAGCTTGTTTTTACTGTTAACTTTTTTAAATATTATTTTTTGTAAAAATATAATTTATACAAGGTTTTTCATTCGTTATATTCTTGTATTATATTTGTTTTTAAAACAACCTTATCATTTTTCATAAAAATATAATGTATAGAACATTTTTATTCAATACTAGCTGACCCGTGCCCACTTCGTTGGGCGGTAAAACTGTTTACTTGTGATGAAATTATGAGTGTGATTCGGTTAGTACTGAGTGCTATGATTTATTTCCTGACTGCCAAAAGGGTTATATTTTTGCTGCATATGTATGTATTTGCATGCCAATTTGACTAAATTACCGTTATTTGTGAATGTATTCTTGTTGTCTTATTTGTGAGTGTCTTATCTCTTTAACCATTTATGCAGTAAAAGGGAAATTATATGCAGTAAAAGGGAAAAGTATTTTGTTTTAAACACATAAGACGATAAATTTACTTATTTTGATAGACCAATAAACATAACCTAACGATTTAAATTATTTTTTAATATAAAAAACTACTTAGTTATAAAATTTAGACATAAGCTGTAGCTGACTTTTTTGTAGGCATTACCAAGCTCTACAACTTTTCTCTAGAACTCAATCATATATCTATCATCGTTAAAGCAGCGTTCGTAAGAAACGTTTTCATTCGACCGTTTTTTCTCCGACTTACTTTGCAAATTCAACTACCACGAAAAAGTCTTTTAATTTTTCGGATAAATATATAGCCTATGACATTCACAAATAAAGTAGCTTACTATAGGTAAAAGAATTTTCAATATCGGTTCAGTAGATCCAGAGATTACTTCCTACAACGTCACAAACTTTACCTCTTTATAATATTAGTATAGATGACGACGTTCATTCGATATGACGCTTTATTCACTATGGCGTTCAATATGACGACTTCTGTGATATCAGTATGGTGGCGCACTATAGATGGCGCTCTTAACACGCCTATAGATACGTTATAAAATATTAACACATTAATAAACGAATTATGAAATCATAGCTTTTATTATTTCAAAACTATTTACATAAAGATGTCAATTTCAACTTTACCGGCGACGGTTGGGGAAAGTATTGTGAACGTGCATTTTTGTTTTGAGATGAAGATGGACTATCCATTTTGACCCCCCCCCCCCCCCTCTCTCAGCCAATTAAGACCATTTCCAGATTGAAGTATGTGTCTGTGTATTCCTCCACGATAGCACCCAAACGCTTCATCCGATTGAGCTAAAATTCGGTATGCGTGCATCATAATTTAATCGTGGCAAGAGTAGAAATCGGTCTTTGTGGTCGAAAAGTCATAAGTCCATAAGTGAAAATCGTTCCATAACTCCTATGTACTGTCGTGAAAGATTTAGAGCGACACAAACGATTTTCTAAAAAATGTTGTGATTTCGTGGATCACCTGCATACACTCAAATCAATTTTGTGTCGTCTGATTAACACAATAATAGGTACATAACAATTGATCATTTTGGTTGTTGTGATTGCTGCTGATGAGCATTATGATTTCAACTATTACCATAGTCGTATTGGTCATCATAGTCACTACCATTGACAAATGGTTTTAATATACCTAACAAACGCAGAATAATTGTTCTCGACATCTTTATCTCTTTTACGCGCTCGAATAGCGAAGTGGCGGCCATCTGACAACGATGAACTTGCGCGCTTCCTTATTTGGCGATTTTTTACCTCATGATCATGAACTTTGTATCGCGGACTTAGATTTAGTAGTCCGCGGACCACCAGCTGAAAACCACCGGTGTAGATTGTCCTAATTTCATTTGTTCTGTGTTACAGTCTGGCCATTATGAGTGGAAATCAATTCGACGCGAAGGATGTTTTTTTTGATGTGGCAACGCTAACCCTTATGACAGGTGTTTTTTCCTCTTGGTTCAGTTCATGAAACTGGGTTCATTTTGGCATTAATTCTCGTTATTCATATTGTTTTGCGTTAAAAATAAACGAAACTGTTTGAAGCATAGCTATAAAAGTCGTTTTCAGTGTCTCAAAATGTACTTCTAGGTACATTTTTAGGTTATGTTTTGTCTGACATTTCGTATAGTTTACCCACAAATCGTTGTTTGTATACCTGTCTCAATCGTAGTCAAAATTAATGGTTATTTAACGGAGGCAAGATTAACGTTTTTCCTTGCCTCCGTTACAATCATTCAAACGTCGATGTTACGTGATAAAATCAATGAAGGAGCAGAAACACTAGTCTGAGTTCGAAACGCCTTTTGGGAGACGGTACTGAGACATGTCCCTAGATGATTTAATCTTACTCTTTCTGGCCAGACCGTACCTTTGTATTTTCTTTAAATGCTCGATTATATTGAATCGATATCCGAAGCTAGGACTGCACTCTCCCCATAAATAATTCCTCAATTTTCTATGAACAGCGACTGAATGCCGTTTCAACGGCTGTTTCACGGAAAATGCACGAGCGCACTTCTCACAGGCGTGATTCTTTATTTTCTCATGAACGACATCCGAATGCTTTGTCAAGTTTCCCTTGTGAGTAAAAACACGATCGCATGCACCACATGGGTATTTCTTCAAGTTCCTATGAACTGCGTCTACGTGTGTTTTCAAATACCCTTGCTGTGTAAAAGCACTATCGCACTCTCCACACGACAATTTTCTGTAAGCCACGTCCACGTGTTCTTCCAAATGCCCTCGCCATGCAAAAGAACGGCCAGTCACAACATACAAATTTCTAGGGTATTATAGTGCTCGATGCCATATTACGTTTTGACAACTCTTCTGCGTCGGCGTCCGGCGAAACTAATAGCAATGTATTTGAACACCTATAATAACATTGATAATGAATGTTTTTTTACAAAACCCAATATTTAACCAATGATAACATTAAATTGTCAGTGCCAATTATCGCATTTTTTTAGCTGATTAGACCATAGAAATAATACAGATATATCAGATTGCCTTCAATAGACGGCATACTAATAACTATATTTCAAAATTAACCACTAGAATGCTAATACCACCAATCGGTGATTTTCTGTTGAGACGATTCACGGGCGGCGATTTTCGTAATTATGCAATTATGCGGCTATATATATATATGGTTGAAGTCGCCTTCATTGAATAAGCTACCATTATATATTAGTATCCGTGCACTAACACCACTTACAAACAAAATTTTGAGGTTTGAAAACGTGCCGTCGTGAGCTTCATTTGCATGGCTGGCCTTCTAAGGGTTAAAGCTCATACTTATTATATACTGAAACCTGTAGGTATACCAGATTAAATATTGACATCTTTGTGTAAAAACAAAAAAAAAAATTTACAATTTAAAGATTTGTTTGTTAAAATATTATTATTTTATTTCGAGTTAAGATACCCTAGCGGCGTGTTTATAACGCCAGATATTAGGCTAATGAACAAAACAAACGGTGAATCAATGTTTGAAACTATGATTTTTATATACATAAGCCTTGCATTTCGTAGTAAAATCTAAGCTGCCAAAACGTAGTACGGCATTGAGCAATCTAGTAACCGATATAATCACTGCTAAAACCAAGCGCATTTCATTTGTTCTGTGTTTCGCTTGCAATAATTATAAAGGGTGTATTTTCTTTAAATGCTCGATTAGATTTGATCGATGTCCGAAGCTACGACTGCATTCTCCACATATATAATTTCTCAATTTTCTATGAACAGCGACTGAATGCCGTTTCAATGACTGCTTCGAGGTAAATGCACGAACGCACTCCTCACAAGCGTGCTTTTTTATTTTTTTATGGATGACATCCGAATGCTTTGTCAAGTTTCCCTTGTGAGTAAAAACACGATCGCATGCACCACATGGGTATTTCTTCAATTTCCTATGAACTGCGTCTACGTGTGTTTTCAAATACCCTTGCTGTGTAAAAGCACTATCGCACTCTCCACACGAGAATTTCTTCAATTTTCTGTGAACCGCGTCCACGTGTTCTTCCAAATGCCCTCGCCATGCGAAAGCACGGTCACACTCACCACATACAAACTTTTTAAATACCTGCAACTTCAAATGAACACCAGCAATGTGTTTATTTAATTTACTCTTATACCGAAACGCCTTGCCACATTCCGGACAATTATGCGATTTAACACGTCCAAAACTGGATTCACGATCACATATATTACTGCTTCCAGATGGTCCACTTTCGATTAGTCCCGGATTTAAGATTCGAGTCTCACCTCCGTCGAATTTAATCACATTCCCGCGCTCATCCGGTATGAAATCGCTAAGAGGAATACTCGAATCTATATCGTCCGAATCGTACTCTATTTTAACATCGACTTCCTCTTCAATCTTGACAGTCACGTGGCTGTAACCGTCCACAATTTTGTCATTCATATTATGATTAATAGGTATCGTCACTATAGCAACAAGAAAATGCGTTTAAGACAATATAATAGGATAGGTTTAATGACTGCAATGCAGCGACGCGGATCTGGCGAACAAATACAATTTGACAGCTGTCACTTTTCAAGGTTATTATTCCGTCATTTTGATTGTTGCCAGTATTGAAATGTTATAAAGGTTGTTTGGCAATGAATTTAGAATTTGTCGACTTGTCAATTGATGTCGTCTTGACATTTTGACGAATTTATCGACTTGACATTTAAACATTTTTGATAATTTTGGAAGCTCGTCCGTTATTTTCTTTAAAATATTTGTATCAAATAATTATTTATTTAGAATAAGAATATATTGTAGAATACAACACAAGTTATTTCGTGCTATTACTACCATGAGCAAAAAAGTTATGATGTCTTAACCGCAAAATTCCGGGTTATAAAAAACTGTGGCATCTATGTAGGACATAATATGGTCTATGGGTGAAAGCTAGCAAATCACTTCCGCAATCCCACAAAAAATTTCGTCACCTCTAAAAAAACAAATTGGCACGTTCATAATAGTTTCCCTCTTGGTCGGTTGGTGGGCCGGGAAAGCAATGGGAAGAAGAAAGAAGGAAAGAAGATATTATTTTCATGAGATAAATAGACAAAAAATAAAAGCGTTTGCAGAATACCATACCATACATTAAAGAAAGATTCTTTATGTATGTACTTCCGCATGTCTTTTCTCTGCGCATTCGCCGACGTTCTATGTGTGTCTGATGAGATGACCATTAATAACTCCCCTCCCAACCCTCCCAACCTCCTCCCCTTTAAGCTCTACCCCGAGGGAATAAAATATTCAAATTTACGGCGAAACATCGAATTCTAGTTCGAAATTCATATGTTTACCGCCGAATTTTACGGCGACGCACGTTTCCGATTGGTTTTTAAAATTAACGAAATGACGTTATTAGCTAATTGCCCGGAAAGTCCTGGGGTGACACACCTGAATATTTTATTAATTATCACTGTATTTATTTTTTTATTTTTAGGCTACGTTTGAAAAATATGTTAAGATTTTAGAGATTGAAAACTGGTTTAAACGTATACAAGGTGTATTAACGCTCACGGAGAATACTTTGAGGAATAATAATTGATATTCGGCCATTCATCTATTTTTTATTTTATTTTATTTATTGAGATACTTATGATTAGGTAGCTATACAGTTCATTGATCATGTGAAGTTTGCTTCTTACAATAATTAATATAGGGAGGTTTAACACATCTTACATGACCTTTCCTGGCAATACACGTAGATGTACTTACACACACCCATTAAACACACATCATAATCACACACATAAACACACACATCCTACTCTATCATACACACTCAGAAATCGAGAGAACATGATAATATAACATAATATATAAATATTATTACACAACATCACGCACATTAACTGTATTTTACCAGGAGAGTATTTTGGCCGTAATATTGTTATTATTATTTATTAACTTAATACCCGAGCGCTGTTTTTCTCTTTTGTTGGAAAAAAATAAAAAATACGTGTGGCACTCGGGGACTGCCGCGGTAAAGCTATTGCATAGCATTTTTAACAACTTATGCAATTATAATTATTTATTTATTTTATTTTTTCTGATATCAGATAACTGCGCTCTATCGGAATAATTTAAACGTCTTCCGATAGAGCGCCGCGCATGAATTTTTTATTCGATAAAGCAAAAAAAACGGATTATTCGAAAAAAATCATAGATAAAAAGATAGATAATTAAATTATCTTTAAAATGGTGCAGGTTTCATAATAATACGCCAAATAGTATTTGCGTAGTAGTCGTTTTTGTGTTCGGTTAGACCTAATTTCACAAATTAATTACACTATGTAATATAAACCAAATCTAAAATATTCAAAGCTAAGAATATTACGACAATGTTCTTGTTTAACATATATTTTTTTCGAATCGTAAGCAGTAGGTACTCGTTTAGACGTAATTATCAGTTTAAAATCATTAATTTTCGTTAAGAAATTTCTTCATTCGGTCGCCGCGCTGGCCTAGGCCCGCGATAAAAGCTAGTGTTGCAGTTAATGGCAACATTAGAATATTATGTTGGTTTAATTGTAATATGGCAACACGGGAAAAAGGGCTTCTTCCAGTGATCTCGGCCAAAAATATACCTTGTGAAAGTGCTCCGTGAGTTTTAATCGATTCCTACTGCATCCCGAACATCAGACCAGCAGAAAACCCAAGAAAAACAGTCCACTACTCTACAGCTAGCTTAAAAATAAAAATAAAATAAAATAAAAATAGCACATCTAACTAGGCGATAATTTGGCCCGTCTCTAGATGTGAATATTTTTACGCAATTTTAACCAATTTACAACGACCGATCGTTATAAAGATCAAAAAAAGATAAAAATATTAACGAGCAGATAACTTTTGCTTATTGTTTACCAATCGCTGCAGTGATCATTTGACATTGTTTCGGTGCATAGATAATTATATTATGATCATAATTTTGGAGTTCTATTCTATTTTAATTCGTATTAGCGTAATTAAGTTTCACTATGTCTTCAAAACGGTAAGTGTTTACAAATAGGCTTGTGATTGAAATTTATTTTATGCACGTTTTTTATAAATTTATGACCTATGTAGATAAAGATTATATAGATAGATATAGACAGATATATAATAAAGACTTTTTTATAGTAATAACTGTGTTTCTTTAATTTAAAAGAGGATACAATCGATAAAGAGTAGTTATGTATATGAGCGTTAACCTACCTGCCTATTACTACTGATCGTTAAAACGATCCGCATTTTCCGAGCTTTCCTGAAAACTCAGTTTTATTTTGGTATTTTTCCATGTTTACTTTATGCATCAAGGTAATAATAAAAAAATACTGTGATACGAGATAAAAAAAATCAGTAACAACTGGATTAAGAAATCAAATATTTTTTTTAACAATAAATTATTTGTATATACACATGGAAGCTAATGGGCCCTTGTTGAGTTGGCCACGAAGACCTATTCTGTTCAGGGTTGGTCACACTCACGGGTCAACACCCATCCGGCGGCCTCCACGCATGGTGTGCGAGCCCGGGCAGGACTCTGGCCTTAGGGCTAGTTTCCCCTAATAATCAATGTTCTTGCGCTCCTGTAAGGTCTGCGCACAGAGCGGCGTAAGCCAATCGATTGCGCACTCTGACTAAGAGTCGAGGGAGTCTGGAAGCAGTACTGTTTCCTATAGAGCGGGGGTGGTTGCGGACCTTACGGCGACTGCTCTTGAAACGACCATCGGCTACCCGATCCTGGGTAACAGCCGGGCTAAGGATGCCGTGGTCCGTGATAGATTTGGTATACACCGTTTCACCGCTTCGTAAGGGAGAGGACCGCGCAAGCGACCTCGAACTCGTAACCAATCGAGAGACCGGAGTAATCTGGTCGCAATTGTAAGTAAGGGCGTGAGTGTAAGCCTGCTGGGTAACACACCTACGGGCATGTGGCGGAGATTAACGGTGGATTGTTTTGTTCAAGTCTTCTGCGCTCACTTCACGGGAGATTTTAACGACTAATCGTTAAAACTTCCGGAGGTGACGGGTTCGCCTGTTGTAGTTGACAACTCTATTTGTATATACCTACATATAAATAGACCAATTTAATAAAATATATAGCTATGCAATAAGTAAATACATTTAAAGTTCAAATTTAATAAAATTTAATAAGGTGATACAAAATAAATTGTCGTGCGTTGCGAAGAAGTTCATCAGATTTTAGCTATCTATTAAGGTTTGCTTTAAATATTTTTCCGTTATAATAGTTTTTCATGTCTTCACTTTGGGAATTATATAATTTTGGGGCTATGTAGAATATATGTCTTTGGGCAAATGTTGTGCTGACTGACGGAATTATATAATTGATACTCGCGGACATTCCTGTGTACAGATTGTTTTAAGTTCGTGCATGGCTAGATTTGTAGAATGCAAGAAGCGCTTGCTTAATGAATATCTGTTTAGCTGATAGCATATAGGATTGAGAAAATAACAAGGCAGATGGATGACGCCGGTTTTTCCTGTGTATTACTCTTATTAATAATTTCTGGGCTTTTGTCAATCTATCCAGATTATTTATTTATTTATTTATTCGTTACATATACATTCAAACGCAATAGCACAAAAGAAATATAATGTACAACCCATAAATACCGCTATATGCTTCTAAATTTAGGCTTACATCTGTCTGTGCCCAGGCCAAATTGTGTATAAATTATATGTTAAAGTTTGTATTCCTAATGTGCCAAGTAAAGTGAAACCGAGCCGGCCTTGCTAGGCAGTCCTGTGATAAGGCGAGCTCACTTCCTGAGTCTTATTGGAGTGCCACGGCTGTCTATGTTCAAACAAACTAAATTTTATATATAATATTATCTATACTAATATTATAAAGAGGTAAAGTTTGTGACGTTGTAGGAAGTAATCTCTGGATATACTTACCGATTTTGAAAATTCTTTTATCAATAGAAAGCCACGTTATTTGTGAGTGTCATATGCTATATAATAATCCGAAAATTGAAAAGCCTTTTTCGTGGTAGTCGGTTTTGCAAAGTAAGTCGGAGAAAAAACGGTCGAACGAAAACGTTTCTAACTAACGCTGCCTTAACTATGAGAGATATATGATTAAGTTCTAGAGAAAAGTTGTAGAGCTTGATTATGCCTACAAAAAAGTCAGCGACAGCATATGTACAAACTTTATGTTTAAGTCACAAAAAGTAGTTTTTTATATTAAAAAAATAATTTAAATCGTTAGGTTATGTTTATTGGTCATATTATCAACAATTATTAATTCATATCAAAATAAGTAAATGTATCGTCTCAAGTGTTTAAAACAAAAGACTTTTCCCTTTTACTGCATAAATGGTTAAAGAGATAATATGGTTATTATCGATCATCATGTCATCACTGATATCCGCCGCAGCGCGCGCGCAGGCGTGGCGCAGTCGTTTGCAATCACGTCGGGGTCACCAGTATGGTTTCGGATGTGGTATTATCCTTATAAATAATATGAGAAGGCGCAATTGAGTAACACTACACACGAGCGCCGAGCGTGAAGCGAATGACACAAATATCGCTGTTTGCGGGAGCTGATCTTGCGTGTGCGCGTGGTCGCGATCGGAGACATGAGAAGCGAGCGCTTCGCCCGAGTGATTGCAAACGACTGGCGTTGCCGCCGCGCGCCACGCCTGCGCGCGCGCTGCGGCGGAGATCAGTGATAACATGCTGATCGATAATCGCGGCGCGCATTTATCGATCAAATGGTTGTCGACCAAACCTGTATGGCATATGCGAGTTTTATGTGTTATGATATAAGTGTGTAGGGAGGTTGCCTACAATAAGAAGACACTCACAAATAAGACACTCACAAGAAGACACTCACAAATAACGGTAATATAGTCAAATTGGCAAGCACTTAGTACTAATTGAACCACACTCATAATTTCATCACAAGTAAAAAGTTTTATCGCCCAACGAAGTGGGCACGGGTCAGCTAGTACCTATTAATTTTAACTTCAGATCATATCAAACATATGCGATACCGCCTTTTTGCCGTTCCGACGGCTGCCGTGCGTATTCCTGGGAACTTCGTTTTTATTATTGTAAATATTGCCTAGCATATGAAGGTAGGCAAATAATTATGTATCCGACCCGAAGTCTTCACAGATTGACGATTTTCAGGAGTTCATAAATGGCGTTATTATATTGAATATGAAATTAATCATTCAATTAATAGTAGCGCCATATTTTATTATCATTAGTAGTAGCGCCCCATGCCGCGACTCCGTAGGACAAAATACTCTCCCACAAGGCCATGTATACCATTCCTATGGTTGCTTTGGACAGCTCATTGTATTTTTTCTTATTCATTCCGGAAACTTACTGGCCCTCCATAGCGAGCAACCCCACGGACGGATGCAGCGACATTGACAGATGAAAAACAGCGCTAGTCTGTCTAGTCTGGCTACTCTCCCCTCCCGCGGCGCGAAAATGTCGGAAACGACGTCACCGGAAGTGGAAGACATCTTCGCCCCAATCGCAGCGATTAATAACGCCACTGACCGGAAATCCGGTACAAACCGGCTTTAGAGCAGATACACTAATTGAAAAATGTCCTCGTTCAGTGCCTTATACTAAAATGCCCATAAAATATTTTTACAGCAATTACTAGGGTCGATTCTTAAAATATTTAGCGTGCGATGTTTGGCTATGGGCGCTTGTTTCCTTTAGGTGCCGCATGTTCTTCTTTCTTAGGTTTTTTAGGTGTTTTATTTAGGTGCCTATGTATACAAGAATTCAAGAATTTAACCCGTTGAGTATGAGTCAACCAAATCTGGCCGCGAAACAATTATCCGTTGAGTACGAGTCGACCAAATCTGGTCGCGCGTTTTTTTCACTTCTTTGACGTTCTCATATTTATTCATAATTATCTAATTGTTTTACAAAATGATATTTCAATATTCTATATTCGAAATTTCAATGCAATCATCATTGTGCAGTTGTTCTTTTTATGATTGGTGTAGTAGTTTCGTAGTTATAGTACTTTAAGTCGAGCGCCGTCGATGTCGCCGAAAATCCTGCAAAAGAGACTGATGCATCCATGAAAATACCCATTTACTCCAAGGGTTAACATAATATAATTTATTGCCTATTTTTCCCGCTACAAATCTAGTGTGGTCAAAACCAGTCTCCACTGACTTAATCGATCAAATTCAGTCAATTGATTCAGTTAGTCGGAAAGATTTAAATCTCTCTTTTGCGATCACGCAAAATAGAGCTTTGAGACTTGAAACTAATGTTTCGAGTAAAACTGCCGTGTTTTTTGTTTAAACAGGTTCACCACGCTATCGGCGCACGGCCGTCCCCTGAGATCAGAGGGTAATAACCTGTTATCCCTCACTGGTCATAGCAGCGACTTTTTTTCGTACTCCTTCTCCGTGGAAGCTGCACGACTCTGGAATGAGAACAGCCCTTAGCATTTCCTCGTTCAAGGCCAGGCTCAAGGAGCATATAATCCTAAAACCATAAACCAGCTAACCCTCCTCTTCCCCCCTCCTTTTCGCTTCCTTTCCCTTCCCTCCTCTCCTTCCTTTTCTCTGCTTCTTTATTTAATTTAAGTTATTTGTTTTCCTTTTTTTTATATCTTTTACTTTTTCGTTTTCTGTCTGTTTCTTTTTTTTCTAATCACTTTAATTGTCAGTATTCTTTTGTGTAGCCAACGTAACAAATTATATTATAAACTTAAGCTATACCATTGATTTTATTACACTATAAAATCAATGGCTATACGTTAGCTGATAGACTTTGCCGCAAGGCAATAAGCTCGCCTTTTTTATTTTGAAATCACCTGTGAACGCATCTGTGTACCGAATTCTTAAGTCTTTAAGTCTAATATTTCGAGATCGAAGTAGACTAGCGCGCCCGCCCGCTGGTGGACCGATTTCGACGACAAACTTTTCTACTCTTGCCATGATCAAAAGATACCTGAATGTCAAATTTCATCTTAATGGGATGAAGAGTTTGAGCTCTATCGTGGAGGAATACACTTAGGCACACATACACACTTAGGCACACATACCCTCTAACACACACACACACACACACACCCTCACACACACACACACACACACGGGGAGAGAGAGAGAGAGAGAGAGAGTATTTCTTGATTGTTGATCGATAGTTTGATCCTTATTAAATGTAGTTTATGTAGAACTCTTTGGATGATTTCTGTTTTTCTAGTTTTTATATATTTTTGTTATTGAATTGCTGATTCTCTATGTTTTCTCATTATTTCTGTTGTTTTTTATTTTTCTAGTTTTTATGTTTTTGTTATTGAATTTTTTAATTTCTATGTTTTTTTCATTTATTAGTTTTTACAGACTTTTTTAAAATTTTATGAGTAATTTGAAATGTAATTTTATGTGTAGAAATACCACTAGATATGTAATTTCTATACCCAGATCGGGTTTTTGAAAATAAATTATTCTTATTCTTCTTATTCTATTTCCGTCTTCGTCTCAAAAAAAATCATTTGCGCCTTCATAATACTTTCCCTAACCGTTAGTTGAATAAGAAAGTACAATATATGAAAAATCGGTTGTGTCAGACTAAGACTTTCCCAGCAAGTAAACAAGCACGCCCGCCAAACCCCCCCCCCCCCCCCCTCCCCCCACTTCCACCCGCCTAACAAAACCTCCCTCTGCGCACCAATTATTTGTATTATAAATAGTATAGAAAACGAATTTACCGCGTGAAATTTGTAGCACCCGACGAATCGGTGACGTTGCAGCCGCCGTTGTCCAGAGTAGGTAGACTCAGGACAACGTCTACCAGGGTCTACCCTGGACAACGGCGGCTGCAACGTCACCGAAACGTCGGGTGCTACAAATTTCACTCGGTAAATTCGTTTTCTATAATATTTCTAATGTCAAACAACCGCGATAGTTTTCAATTTTTCAATTCTTTGTAGTTTCTCTTTGGGAAATATCTTTGGGGTGGCCTTGCCCGCTTGCCGGGAAAGTCCTCGGGTGACATAGAACAAGGATGACAGTCCTTGTTTTATTCGAATATAGAATATAGAACATCTTATTCGAATATAGAACAAGGATGACAAAGGGTGACACAAACGATTTTTCAAAATGCGGTGGCGCTCATATTAATTTCTTGGTTTTCCATTTTTTCCTGTTTTATATATTTTCCGTTAAATTGTAAAAAATGTATAACATGACAATTGTCAGTTTGTTGTTTTTTCCGTAGTTTCGCGTCTCTTTCGTGTGTCGAAGAACGTGATAGTAAAAAAACCGCGATAAACTGTTGTGTAAATATATTTTTTTCTCTTTACAAAAATGTACAATAATACGTGATAACGCGAGCGTAATTTTCTTTCAGTTGAATCGTCTCTTGTTAAGGTACAGAATGACAGTTCGAAAATTTGTTTTTTAAAATTTGAATGTATCCACTTTTTAATAGAACGAAATAATATTGCTGGGCTCGTTCTCAGCCAGCCATTAAATCAAAATAAAAATAAACTTTATAGTTGGGTTTGTAGCGTCGCTACATCATTCCCCCCTTTGGGAGGACGACAGGTCGTCGTGTGCCACTGCCCGGGAGGTCGAACCGTTCTTCCGTATCTGGTCTTGTATTGCTGTGGTCCTTGTTGGTTGTTGTTCGCGGACGCTGCCCACCTGGGCTCCTCCTTGTCTGTCTCCTGCTCGTTCTCGTTACTGCTTGCCACGCCGTAGCAGGGTTTTAAACGATCAATCGAGATGGTAACTTTGGCTCTGTCCTGTTCAATGTCGAATGTCTTATCTCGCCGCCTCAAAACCTTATATGGCCCTCTATACGGGTTTTGCAGTGGTCTCTTCACCGTGTCGTCTCTCACAAATACGTGCGTCGCCTCCTTTAGATCCCGATGTACGAAAATGTTATTGTGGTGTTCTCGTTCTCTTCGCGGTCTGTGCGCCTCGAATGTCTCTCTCATTTGCTGCACAGTTTCTGGTATCGTTTTTGTAGTTTGTTTTTCAAAAAAATCTCCTGGGAGCCTGAGTGTTGTCCCGTACAGTAATTCAGCCGGGCTGATCCCGTAGTCTTCTTTAATAGCTGCTCGTAATCCCATTAATACGGTGGGTAATTCTCTCACCCACTTCGCTGTTTTTAGTCGCGCTCTTAATGCTGCTTTTAGTGATCTATGCCATCTTTCTATCATCCCATTTGCCTGGGGGTGATACGCTGTGGTATGTATCTTTTTTACTCCCAGTATCTGTGTCAAAGCTGTGAATAATGTGGACTCGAACTGCCTTCCCTGGTCAGTGGTAATCCGAATCGGTGCTCCGAATCGCGCAATCCATCCTTCGTAGAAGACCTGCGCTACCGTTTCTGCGCTTATATCTTTGACCGGGATACATTCGACCCACTTCGTTGCCCTGTCGATCATGGTTACGAGGTATCGGTACTCTTCTGCTATTCCTAAGGGTCCGACGATGTCTATATGTACGTGTTCCAAACGTCCTGCCTCCATGAATGTCCCTATGGGCGCGCGCGTATGTCTATGTATTTTTGCGCGCTGACAAGCGATGCATGTTTTTGCATATTCCGCGCTCTCCTTATTCATCCTTGGCCAAAAATAACGTTCCGCTACCATTTTTCTTGTCGCTCGGATACCGGGATGACTGATGTCGTGTACCAATTTTATTGCTTTTATCCGCAGTGCTGGCGTGATGTATGGCCTTGCTTTCTTGGTGGACACTTCGCACCATACTGGTTTGTCGCCTTTCTTTTCAAATTTTAAATTTTCTTGTTGCCTTATCATTTTTAGCTCGGGATCTTCTGCCTGTTGTGCCGCCAATTCTTCGTAGTCGAACGTGTTTGGGCAGTCGATTTCTGCTATCCTCGAGAGCGCGTCGGCCACGACGTTTGCTTTTCCCGGCAGGTACTCTATCGTGCTTGCAAATTGCGAAATATATGACGTATGACGAATTCTCATGGGCGTTTCCGTGATAGAGTCGTCCAATTTCTTGAGAGCGTGAATTAGTGGCTTGTGATCCGTGAATATCGTCAGCTCACGCCCTTCTACCATCTTCCGAAAGTGTCTCACCGATAGGTAGATTGCCAACAACTCCCTATCGTAAGTTGCGTAATTTTGTTGCGCATGCGACATTGCCTTCGAATAAAATCCTAACGGCGCCCATTCTCCACCTTTCTTTTGATGTAATGCCGCTCCTACGCAGGTATTTGATGCATCTGTCATTATTGCCAATGGTGCATGCGCCGACGGGTGCGCTAAAATTACCGCTTCTTCAACGCTGTCCCGGCATTTCTCGAATGCTTCTGTGGTTTCTGTTGTCCATGGAATTGGCGTGCGATCATTCTTTTTTGCTCCTTGTAGGAACTTGTTTAATTTTTCTTGATATTGCGCGGCTCTTGGGATGCTATTTCTATAGAAATTGATCATTCCTAGGAATCTCCGTAACTGCTGAACGTCTGCTGGTTTCGGGTATTTTTTTATCGCCTCTACCTTGTCCGCCTTCGGTCGTATTCCAGTAGCATTCACGGTGTATCCTAGGAAGTCTAGCTCGGTTCTTCCTACGTGGCATTTGTCTATGTTGATCGTGATTCCATGCGCGTCTAATCTCCCGAGCGTTTCTCTTAAGTGTCTTGCGTGAGCTTCCTCGTTTTCTGAGGCTATTAAAATGTCGTCGATATACACGAATATGAACGGTAAGCCCCTCAGTACTTCGTCCATAAAACGCTGCATCGTCTGTGCTCCGTTTCGTAGTCCGAAGCTCATTCTGCACATCTCAAAAAGGCCGAAGGGAGTGGTGATGGCTGTCTTTTCCATATCTTCTTTTCTTACCGGTATTTGTGTGTATGCCTTTACCAAATCTAAAGATGTGAAAATGGTGCTATTTTCCAGCGAGTGCGTGAAATCCTGTAGTCTCGGGATAGTATATCGATCTGGTACGGTGATACTGTTGAGCCTCCTATAGTCTCCACATGGTCGGAATTCTCCATTTGCTTTGGGGACCAAATGCAGCGGGCTCGCCCATTGGCTCTTCGACGGTCGGCAGACTCCGGCTGCGATCATTTCGTCGAATATCTTCTTTGCCGCTGCGTACCTTTCTGGATTAAGTGGCCGCGGTCTGGCGAACACCGGTGGACCTTCCGTTTCAATGTGGTGTTCCACCTGGTGTTTCGGTTGTCTCGGTTGAGATGTTGCTGATGTAATATTCTGAAACTCGTCGAATATTCTTAGGTAATTCGGCGATTGTTTGATGGCCTGGATGGATAGTGCCCGTGCTTCTGTCGTGCGTGAGTTTGGCGAGATTATTTTTTTTTGAAATAGGTCAACTAATAGTCGGTGCTTCGCCAAAAAATCTGCTCCTATGATGGGCTGCTGTACATCCGCAATTATGAAGATGGCCGCCAATGGGTTTTCTAGGCCGATGTTTAGTGTCATCTCCTTTCTTCCGTATGTGGCGATGGTAGTACCGTTAGCCGCTCGAAGCCTGAGGTCCGCTCTTCTGCCGTTGTCGGATTTCCTTCTTGGAAGGACGCTGACATTTGCGCCAGTATCAACCAAGAAGAGTGCGTTGGTGCTGCGGTCTCGAACGTATAAGCGGTTGGTGTCGTCGGCGCCGAGTTGATCTACCCCCGGCGCCTCTAGTAGTTTTCCGCCTGATTCCTCTGCTTCTTATAGTTGCACGGCTGTTGACACCTCCTTGCGGCGTCCCCGAAGCGTCTGTGGAAGTAGCAGATGGTTTGTTCATTTTGCCCTGCCGAGCTGTTTCCCGCGTTGTTCCGCTGCAACTTTGCTATTTGCTCCGCCAGATCCTTGAGCTGTTTTTTTATTGTGGTCATGTGGTCATGTGCTTCCGCCCGCGTGTCGACTCGGTTCACTTCTTGCGTCTCCCTCGCCGTTGATTCCATCATTCGATCAGCTAAGTCCGCTAGGACGTCCAGGTTGCTCTCAGTATTTATCGACAAAAACGTCCTGATCGTCGTAGGTAGATGACCGAGCCACATCGCTTTAATGGTCTCATCGGGTATCTTCCCTCTGTTGAGCCCTTTCATTCGTCTCATTAACTGCGACGGCTTGTCACTTCCCAGCTCAGTCTCATGGAGTAATTTTTGTAGCTGTTGTGTCTCTGATTCCCCAAAAACGCTGATTAATCGGGTCTTGATCGCTTCGAACTTGTTGTGGGTAGGCGGTTGTAGCAGTAAGTCTCCTACCTCCCGCAGCGCCGTCCTGTCTAACTGTGTGATTACACAGCTGAATTTATCTGCGTCGCTACATCATCACGTCGGGGTCACCAATTTCGCGTCTCTTTCGTGTGTCGAAGAACGTGATAGTAAAAAAACCGCGATAAACTGTTGTGTAAATATATTTTTTTCTCTTTACAAAAATGTACAATAATACGTGATAACGCGAGCGTAATTTTCTTTCAGTTGAATCGTCTCTTGTTAAGGTACAGAATGACAGTTCGAAAATTTGTTTTTTAAAATTTGAATGTATCCACTTTTTAATAGAACGAAATAATATTGCTGGGCTCGTTCTCAGCCAGCCATTAAATCAAAATAAAAATAAACTTTATAGTTGGGTTTGTAGCGTCGCTACACCATCACGTCGGGGTCACCAATTTCGCGTCTCTTTCGTGTGTCGAAGAACGTGATAGTAAAAAAACCGCGATAAACTGTTGTGTAAATATATTTTTTTCTCTTTACAAAAATGTACAATAATACGTGATAACGCGAGCGTAATTTTCTTTCAGTTGAATCGTCTCTTGTTAAGGTACAGAATGACAGTTCGAAAATTTGTTTTTTAAAATTTGAATGTATCCACTTTTTAATAGAACGAAATAATATTGCTGGGCTCGTTCTCAGCCAGCCATTAAATCAAAATAAAAATAAACTTTATAGTTGGGTTTGTAGCGTCGCTACAGTAGTATTAAAATAGCATTTTTCTAAAAATGATACATAATTTTAAAAATATGGCGTACTTTAAATACTATTTGCTTCGCTAGACGAGATGTTCCAACCGAAATCTGTTACGATCTATTCAACTCTTGCCATGATCGAACGATGCCTGCATGTCAAATTTCAGCTTAATCGGATGCAGCGTTTGGGTACTACCGAAGAGGAATACACACGCACCCACACACATACACGCAGAAGTGCGTTCACAATACATGCCGGGAAAAACACACGTGGCATAGTAGTTAGGCCGCCTGATTTTACATTGTAAGGTCCCGGGTTCGATTCAGGGCTGGTCACCATTTTCCGTTGGGATCAAATTAACGGAATTGCATTTTCAATTCTGTCGATCGAATGCAATAACAAGACACACACTTACACACATGTTACACGCACACATACATATAACACGTCATAGTAGGGTCGGTTGTAAGAGATTGTCATATGACAATAAACCCGCCCATTGAGACATTTCGCAATAAAGAGTATAAACAAACAAACGAGCAAAAAAATATAATTCCCCAGACTAATGGTCGCCCGATTGCAGCTGTCAACAACAAAAAACAACGGTGCTTTGCACCGTATGATCCAAACAGGCAGCATCCTGAGGCGCGGGCATTAGTCAGGTTCAATCAATATTCCACAAAAAAATGGAGTTTCAAGAAACAAGACGCGTCACTCGATGCTTGCCAGAAGGAGAGTCAAATTTGGCGTGGAACACAGTAACAGGTAACGAAATATGAATTTTCAGCTACGACCCCGAAACAAAGCAGTAATCGACCATTTGGGTCTTTCAAGATGAGTCAAACGAGCCGCGAATTATAATTGTAACGGCAAGTGTTTTGTATTTTGTGTTATGATTTTTGTATTTAAGTATTTTGTTTATATAGTTTCATTGGGGTTTCTTTTAGCAAATTTAGTTTCGAATTTCGTTTTTAAAGTCTTCGCTACCCGGCCATTGATAAGCGACGATTTCTTATGGTGCTCTTAAACGGGCCACATTTTCACTGCAATACAATTGCCGGCAACATTGCTAGTAATACCAGCCAACTAGAGTTTTCAACTGCAACGGGCGAGCCCGTCACCTCAGGAAGATTTAACGATTAGTCGTTCTATCTCCCTGGAGTGAGCGCAGAAGACTTGGACAGAACAGTCCACCGTCTAGCTCCGCCACAAACCCGTGAGAGGCCAACGCCTTAACCGCGAGATAGCCAGGAGTGTTACCCGGCGGACTTACACTCACGCCCTTACTCCCAATTGTGACCAGATTACTCCAGTCTCTCGGCATCCTTTGCCCGGCTGTTCACCAAGGATCGGGTAGCCGATGGTCGTTTCAAGAGCAGTCGCCGTAAGGTCCGCAACCACCCCCGCTCTATAGGAAACAGTACTGCTTCCAGACTCCCCCGACTGTTAGTCAGAGTGCACAGTAGATTGGCTTACGCCGCACGGTGCGCAGACCGTCCAGGAGCGCCAGAAGTTTGATTCCCAAGGAAAACTAACCAAAGCCAGAGTCCTACCCAGGCTCGCACTTCATGCGTGGAGGCCGTCGGATAGGTGTTGACCCGTGAGTGTGACCAACCCTGAACAGAATGGGTCTTCGTGGCCAACTCAGCCATATTAACACATGTTTGGTACGGTCGAAGCATTTTTATGTGTGGCCGGCATGTTGCTGGGCGATCGCTTCGCAATCGAAAAGACTTGAGATACTGATCGGCCAGCTTTATTGTTGTTTCGTTTTGCGGCATAAATGCGTCCCTTTCTAATGCGAGGCACTACGCACGGCAAACTTTATATCTTCAATGTGTATTCATATCATCTACATATCAATTTTTTGATCTATACAATATTATTATCTATTCTGATATGGCGTAATTTACAATTGCGTGAAATAATTAATATTATTTATTAGTGTTTTAATGTTGGTCTATATTCAATATTAATATATAATTGTATCCTGAATTTATTAATAATAGTATATTCCTATGGAGAAAATCTTTTAATTTGTTTTCATATCATCAGAAACGCTCAGGCTTAGATATCAAAAGTGCTATGCCTATTGAAGTAAGGTCGAATCCACATTCTCGTCTTTCTTTCATTTTAAATTTTCTTTTAAAACAATATAAACCGCTGCGAGACGTTTCCTGATTGTGTAGCCAATTAAGGAGACAAAATTATGCCATACTTTTGCAGACAAATTGCCGAGTTGGCCAAGATATATATGTTCCAGCCATATGCTGCAACAAAATGTTGCAGTGATAGCCGGGTCATAGTTGAAAATATTTCGGCAACATATTGCCGTAAAAGTATATGGAGCTAATGGGCCCATGATGAGGTGGCCACGATGACCCATGTGTTCAGGGTCGGTCACACTCACGGGTCAACACCCATCCGATGGCCTCCACGCATGGGGTGCGAACCTGGGTAGGACACTGGGTCAACCAGTCTCCCCTGGGAATCAAACCTCTGGCGCTCCTGGACGGTCTGCGCACCGAGCGGCGCAAGCCAATCGACTGTGCTCTCCGACTAACAGTCGGGGGAGTCTGGGAACTGTATTGTTTCCTATAGAGCGGGGGTGGTTGCCTACCTTACGGCGACTGCTCTTGAAATGACCATTGGCCATCCGATCCCGGTTCAGAGTCGGGCAAAGGACGCCTTGGTCCGCGATAGATTCGGTGCACACCGTTTCACCGCTTCGTAAGGGAGAGGACCGCGCAAGCGACCTCGAACTCGGAACCAATCGAGAGACCGGAGAAATCTGGTCACAATTGGAAGCAAGGGCGCGAGGGTCGGCCCGCCAGGTAACATTACTGGCTATCTCGCGGTAAGGCGTTGGCTTCTTGCGGGTTGTGACGTAGCTGGACGTTGGATTTGTTCTGTCCAAAGTCTTCTACGTTCACTGCAGGGCGACAGAACGAGAAAATCGTTAAAACGTCCTGTGGTGACGGGCTCGCCCGTTGTAGTTGACACCGCAAGTTGCCGTAAAAGTATAGCCCGTATACTGCCGCGGATCTATATAAGGGCTTTTTGGGCTGCAGCACAGGGCCCCGTGAATATAAAGGGCCCCAGCTCCCATTGAAAACAATGGACAATATCAAACTATCGACAAAATCTATACTAATATTATAAAGAGGTAAAGTTTGTGAAAGTCTTTTGTTTTAAACACTTAAGACGATAAATTTACTTATTTTGATAAGAATTCATAATTGTTGATAATATGACCAATAAACATGACCTAACGATTTAAATTATTTTTTTTATATAAAATACTACTTTTTGTGACTTAAATATAAAAGTTAGATATATGCTGTCGTCGACTTTTTTGTAGGAATTATCAAGCTCTACAACTTTTCTCTAGAACTTAATCATATATCTCTCATCGTTAGGCAGCGTTAGTTAGAAACGTTTTCGTTCGGTCGTTTTTTCTCCGACTTACTTTGCAAATCCGACTACCACGAAAAAGTCTTTTCATTTTTCGGATTAATATATAGCCTATGACACTCACAAATAACGTGGATTTCTATTGGTAAAAGAATTTTCAAAATCGGTTCGGTAGTTCCAGAGATTACTTCCTACAACCTCACATACTTTACCTCTTTATACTATTAATATAGATTTCTTTATTCATAAAAATAACATCTATATATAGCAGTTCAGTTACCCCCTACGGCTAGTGCTTTGTCAATAGGTAATTAGTAATGAATGTTTGTAAACATTTTACTTATATTAACTAGCTTTACAATTAATTTTAATACTTACATTATTTATATTATACTATTTTACTTAGTTTATATTATTTTACTTAGTTTGCCTGGATAAATCATTATTTAAGTTGCTTAATAGCTTAAGTTTCAACGTTTTCTTAAATACGTTTTTACTAATGGACTTGACAAACAGTTGCTGTTTGTGTATCTGTAATATTAAATACATAAAATATTTTATCGTTCTCTTTTGTTTCCTATACCGTGTACCTAGTGACCTAGACATCATTATAGAAAACAAATAGAGTTGTCAACTACAACGGGCGAACCCGTCACCTCAGGAAGTTTTTACGATTACAATATCGAAAACAGTTTTTTGACAAAATGGCAATTAGTTGATTTGTTAGGCAGGCCCCCAAGTAATATTAGCCCTGGGCCCCACAAACTCACGGTCCGCCCCTGCCCGTATAGGAGCACCATTATATAGTGACACAGGTTTTTCTTTTAGCTGTAACTTTTTATCCACAATGTTTTCAGACTGACCGCCATAGTAACAAATGACAGCCACGAAAAGAGCTTTCTACCCACATTGTTATTAGTCGGTTGTTATTAGTCGGTGGGGACGACTCCCAATATATTTTATTCCCATTCTTCTTTCTTCAAAGACCACAAAAATGTAAACCCCGATTAGTTTTGCGTCGCTTTAGATACATTCGCTCGTGCGCCCTCTAGCCAGGATTAAATGTCAGCAAACTCCGCGTTGTACCGCTTACTCATCGTTCTTTGCGAATTCTTTTGCGAATGGGAAATATCCCGCTAGTCACGCTCGATTGTCTGGGCGAAGTAGCGCTCCGCGACCGGCCGCCGACGTCCTTAGAAAACAAAGCATGCATCAAGTCATAGATGAGCGATCGCTATCTTAAAGAATTAGGGGGTGGACTATTGAAGGGTAGGCGAGCTAGCACAGACGGACTTGTACAGGCAGTTGCAGAATAATAGCATTGATTATATAGTTGCAGAATAAATACATTTATTTATTTATTTATTTATTTGTTACATCCTGGTGGAGAGTTAACAGGATGGCGGTGTCAACTATAACGGGCGAATCCGTCACCCCAGGCTGGTATAACAATAAGGATCGTTCTTTCAGCCGTTGGATGAGCGTAGAAGGCTTGGAGTTTCACTGCGTGATAAGATCCGAAATGAGGAAATCTGGAGGAGAACCAAGGTCACTGATATAGCTAGTAAAATTGCCAACTTAAAATGGAAATGGGCAGGCCATATAGCTCGCAGAACCGACAATCGTTGGGGGAAAAAAGGCTCTCGAATGGCGACCACAAACCGGCAGACGCGTTGTGGGACGGACCTCCACAAGATTGACCGATGACCTAGCCAAAATCGCAGGATGAAGGTGGATGGAGGCGGCTCAGGACCGCTCGTCATGGCATTCTATGGGGGAGGCTTATGTCCAACAGTGGACGTCAACCGGCTGATGATAATGATGAGTCTAGTATTTCGAGACTGAAATATGACTAGCGCGCCTTCTGGTAGACCGATTTCAAACACATTATTTTCAACATTCCCATAACCAAATGAAGAGGTGTGGGTAACATAGTGCCAAGCGCCATTTCTGCAAAAATCGAGCTGGTGGAGAAATCTGGTGGAGAAAAGTAAGAACTATAATTCTGTAGAGTCGGTTTCATGCTTCCACCGATAGAGCGCGCGGGAGAGCTATCGCACTGCGTCGCCCTTAGTTATTGTTTACGAATCGCTCAAGGCAAGATAGTCAGCCATTTAGTCGGAAAGAGATTTCGATAATCTGCCGCATGAGGATCGGACATTGCTCCACCTCATCGCACCTCCACCGCTTTAATGTTCTCGCGTCTCCGCAATGCGATTGTGGACACGGGGATTGCACGCTGGACCATCTATTTTTTAACTGTCCCATCCTCAATAATTATCCGAGTTTTATCCCAGACCTTATATAGTATAACATCTAACTCCCTCTATGTGTTCTCCACTTGTTATCCCTTAACTCTCCCAAAATATATAAAGTAATATGTAATTTATTTCCCTTAATAATATTTCTGTATAGTGTAATAGCATATTTCACATCTTTCCCTTGTTTGTATCATCCCCAGTAACCTGTTTTATGCTATATGTACCTATCCACATTTCTATAAATAAGTATCACAAACTAACTTAGAAGCCCTCCGAAAACGACTTGGCAGAAAAGCACCGACTATCGGTGATTGCCATAAAGTAACAAGAAGAAGAAGAAGAAGAAGAAGGCAAGATAGTGGGCAAGTGACAATGCGGCAAAACAACCCTGGCAGATCCTGTGTCCGGCGGCTACAATTTACTAAAGAAGAAGATGAACATGTCTTCAACGATGACTACCAGCCCTCATCTGACGACTGCACAAGAAATTCGGACACCAAGTCTTCAATAAATGTAAATAGCGCTTGGCATTGTCTTCCACCTACCCTCAATTCCCAGTTTTGTTGCTTAGCATCTCAGCACTGTTCTTCATTGCTTTATTGGTATAACTTTCATCTTATACGTTTATTCGTATCTTCGATCTTATAATTTAGAGTAAGAGAATAACATTCTAGTCAATTATTCATTGATAATTCCACTCTAGAATGCCATATACAATAAAATTTGAATAATTAGTTAGGGCAACATTGCTAAGCGCTTGTTTAACAGTGTTAAGCGCCTGGACAAAAAAATACAAAAATCTAAAAAAAACGAAAAATAGGTCTAATGTTTATTTTTATTTATTTTTATTTTATAGCAAACTTACAGATAGTAAATATATGATACTAGTATTTTAAAAACATATTCAAACGAAACAAATTTACTATCCTATAAATAGTTTGCCATGCTTGCATTACAAATTAACAGGAATAACATGAACATGTTGATAGTAGAAAAATATATATAATGAAGCTAATCTATACTAATATTATAAAGAGGTAAAGTTTGTGAGGTTGTAGGAAGTAATCTCTGGATCTACTGAACCGATTTTGAAAATTATTTTACCAATAGAAAGCCACGTTATTTGTGAGTGTCATAGGCTATATAATAATCCGACAAATTAAAAGACTTTTTCGTGGTAGTCGGATTTCCAAAGTAAGTCGGAAAAAACGGTCGAACGAAAACGTTTCTAACTAACGCTGCCTTAACGACGAGAGTCACGGAGCAGCTAACCAGGTGAGAGTTGTAGGCTTGATAAATGATAATGCCTACAAAAAAGTCAGCGACAGCATATGTCGAACTTTTATATTTAAGTAACAAAAAGTAGTATTTTATATTTAAAAAATAATTTAAATCATTAGGTCATGTTTATTGGTCATATTATCAACAATTATGAATTATTATCAAAATAAGTAAATTTATCGTCTCAAATGTTAAAACAAAAGACTTTTCTCTTTTACTGCATAAATAGTTAAAGAGATAATACGACATAGGTATGGAACCGCTACCGTGTCGTAATCTATAGGTACTAATATTATAAAGAGGTAAAGTTTGTATCTACTCTCTGGATCTTAGTGTTTCTGAAGTATTTAAAACAAAAGACTTTTCCCTTTTACTGCATATAATTTCCCTTTTACTGCATAAATAATTAAAGAGATAATATTCTCACAAATAAGACACTCACAAGAAGCCAGTCACAAATAACGGTATTATAGTCAAATTGGTATGCAAATACATACATAAATATGCAGTATAAATATAACCCTTCTTTTGGCAGTCAGGAAATAAATCATATCACTCAGTACTAACCGAACCACACTTATAATTTCATCACAGGTAAAAAGTTTTACCGTCCAACGAAGTGGGTACGGGTCAGCTAGTAATAATATAAGGAAAATAATAATTTAATAAGTTGTTAATAAAGTTATTTGGATAGAGCAAAATAGAAGTATGACTAATTGGATAATATTATTTATTATACATAATATGATATAATACAATAGTATGTATGTTATAATATAATAATCATATAATACAGTACATTAGGATGGCAGTTAGTGAAATCTTAAGAAGTAGGAGATAGGCTAAGTATGGTCGAATCTTTTATTATATTAATGGAGTCATAAAATATATCTAATCCTTTACACGATTTATCAAAAAAACGCGACACATTCTGGCAAGAGGTCTATTCGACCCGATGTTGTTAGGTACTGCAAGCGACACCCGAAAATGTTTGAGAGCTCCTCGTTAGTCGCGGTGGCACACGAAATTGAACTTTTTCTAGACTAGCTGGGCTGTCTAGTCGATTGTGCAAAAGGTTATGGAGACACATTATATCAGTTTCAATCGTGTCGTGGATCATTCAGGAATCAAAATATACTCACCCTGCCATCACTATATTTATTTGAGTGCATCAAACTAGTAGCTAAAGACATATCTAAATTTAAGAAACCTGTAGAAGTACATAATCACTTGACTAGGTCGAGGAACAATCTACTATTACCTCGTCCGAACCTAGAAATTTTACGTAGAGACTCTAACTACGTGGGAATGTCCTTTTTTAATAAACTGCCACGAAACCTAAAAGACCTAATATGTAGGGAAAAGAAAATATTAGTTTTCTATTCAGAAGTCAGAAAGCTACTAATTTATAAGGAATTATATGACATAAATGAATTTTAATTATATTTTAATTTTAATAATCTTTAATAATCGTTTTAATAACAAAAATGAATTTTAATAATTAATAATAATGAATTCTAATAATAATCTTCTAGACTATAAATACCACTTGTTCAAGTATGCGTATATAATCTAACAAACACTTCTATCTATATTTTTAAGCTATTGCATAGCTTTTATCGCGGGCCTAGGTCAGCGCGGCGACCGAATGAAGAAATTTCTTAACGAAAATTAATGATTTTAAACTGATAATTACGTCTAAACGAGTACTGCTTACGATTCGAAAAAAATATATGTTAAACAAGAACATTTTCCTAATATTCTTAGCCTTGAATATTAATATTTTGTTTATATTACATAGTGTAATTAATTTGTGAAATTAGGTCTAACCGAACACAACAACGACTACTACGCAAATACTATCTGGCGTATTATTATGAAACCTGCACCATTTTAAAGATAATTTAATTATCTATCTTTTTATCTACGATTTTTTTCGAATAATCCGTTTTTTTGCTTTATCGAATAAAAAATTCGTGCGCGGCGCATAATCGGAAGACGTTTAAATTATTCTGAATCATTTGCTACCGCAGCCGCAAATGATTCTGATAATTTCAACGTTTTCCGATAGAGCGCAGTTATCTGATATCAGAAAAAAAAAATAATAATTATAATTGCATAAGTTGTTAAAAATGCTATGCAATAGCTTTACCGCGGCAGTCCCCGAGTGCCACACGTATTTTTTTTATCTACAAATTGAACTCTGTCTCTATCGTTATTAATTTATATGTGTATATGACGTGTATAATTTACGAAGTGAACTTTAGAACTGAACGGAAATGAAATCACGAAGGAATTAAATTGTAAATAATATTAAATGTACCTAACACCTAGTTTTAGTTTCGACAATCTGTAAAGATTTTTTTGAAATAAATGAATTGAATTGAATTGAATTGAATTGAATTGAATTGAGTTATAGTCCTACGTGTTTTTAAGTCTATCAGGTTGAAGTGAGAAAGCCGCTCTACATAAATAGGGTAATATACACGTTACATACACGTTAACAAAAATAGAGTGATATACTCATGAAGATATGTATAATTGCTTTCGAAACTCATCTAGTCTCTAAATCGATTTCCCAGGTTTGAGGATTTGATCAAACTTTCAAATGCGTTATTCTCGGAACTTGATAATGGCTCATGGAACTATGTTACCCACACGCCTTCATTAATGATGCCTGCATGCCAAATTTCAGCTTCATCGGATGCAGCGTTTGGGCTCTATCGTGTAGGAATAAACACACACACACACACAGATAGACTCACAGACTGTCTTAATATTCTCGGTGGGGGTTTTTTTTTAATTATTTGATGTGTGGGGCTTTTCTAAGATCTTTATGAGCCTTATAACACTGCGACCATTTCTGATCTATTTTGTTCGCCATCTACTATAGTTCTGCGCTAAGCCTCTAGTCATTTAAGAACCGCAATAGGCTTTTGCCGTCAGATTGTTATACCTCCTCAGGTTGGAGTAAATGACCGCCCAAGTGGATGTATCTTTTACGCATCAGCGGTCCACACTCGCACATGAGGTGCTGGGGAGTTTCCTCTGCCCAGAACCTGCACATTTTTGTGTTTCTCTCGGTGGTGTTAGGTTAGGTTTGACCCCCCAAAATGTATATATCCGTCTTCATCTCGAAACAATTTTTAGCGCGATCACAATACATTAGCCTCCTTGTTGGCTGGTAGGCCTGTAAAATCTATTGTCATAAAATAATGTTATAAAATAATGTCAAAACTAGCATTGGGACTGGGCAATTAATAATTAGTAATTAGCATTGGGTAATTAGAAATATTTAATTGGGTGTAACTCAAAAACCGCTCATAAATGAGATTAGTCGTTCTAACTATTAATATTCTACGTAAAGAGATCTTCCAATTGGTATATGATTTATAGCCATTGCGAGAGATTATAGGGTGGGCCCAAAATGCCCATTCTCTTTTGTCGACATTATGTAAGGCTTCTTGGCATTTGGCCAGCTGTCCTCGAAGCCCATTGGCCTATGTTTGGTGGGGGCGGAGAGAGCTTTCGGGCTTCCCGCCCAATCGGCGTCCGCCCAATCGGCCGTAGGGCGAGACCCGAATCCGCCCTAGCACTGGCGCCGTACAGACGCGCTCAATAATCAACATTTTTCCGAGTTTGCGCCCAACGAGTCTAAGTACATGGGCGTGGTTGGGCTTCACAACGCGGGAAAATCCTTAGAATATACGAAGAACATAAGTATGTAGACACTACTTTGCATATGTACCTACACGAGCTGTCATATGCTTGTTTCCTTTCGAAAATAGCTTATGGTATACTACTATGTCACAGAAACTTTACTGCACTGAGAAAAATATTGGATTTCTTAATACAATGTCGTTTTAGTCTTGCAGTTTTATACAGAATAACAAAGTTTTAATCGTAATGTTGTTAAATTGCAAGGAATTTTGTTGAAACTCCATTTATTAAGCTATTGCATAGCTTTTATCGCGGGCCTAGGCCAGCGCGGCGACCGAATGAAGAAATTTCTTAACGAAAATTACTTATTTTAAACTGATAATTACGTCTAAACGAGTACTGCTTACGATTCGAAAAAAATATATGTTAAACAAGAACATTTTCCTAATATTCTTAGCTTTAAATATTTTAGATTTTGTTTATATTACATATTGTAATTAATTTGTGAAATTAGGTCTAACCGAACACAAAAACGACTACTACGCAAATACTATCTGGCGTATTGTTATGAAACCTGCACCATTTTAAAGATAATTTAATTATCTAACTTTTTATCTACGATTTTTTTGAAATAGTCAAAGAATAATATCCGTTTTTTTTGCTTTATCGAATAAAATTCGTGCGCTCTATCGGAAGACGTTTAAATTATTCCGAATCGATTCCGAATAATTTCAACGTTTTCCGATAGAGCGCAGTTATCTGATATCAAGAAAAAATTTCTTCATACTGCATAAATAAAATAAATAAATAATTATAATTGCATAAGTTGTTAAAAAATGCTATGCAATAGCTTTACCGCGGCAGTCCCCGAGTGCCACACATATTTTTTTTTAATTTATTTTTTTATTTAAGAATTAATTACTATAAAACATTGATTAGCTTACAAAAATAACAGGAACCGAATGGCAAAAACTTAACCTTTTGCTTATTTGTTTCTGTCACCCAACTGAGACTAGCCCGATCTAAAGTGGACAGGAATTATCATATGTTTATCATATTACTCGATGTTTCACCATGCTCCGTACAAGTAATACGAAATTAACGATATAATGTAGCTCTTTAACATGATTCTTGTAACTGACTATAACCTTACGTAAATAATAGCATGCTGTCATGGTAAAAGCAAGATCTCGTTGTGCGTCGTAATTAATGTGTTATGTGTATTTCCCATTACCGTGATATGGTAACTACACCGTTACGCGTCATGCTGATACATACGTACGTACCACAGTACATGTTATATACGTAATCTCTTTTGAAACATGCGTATTTCTGTGTATTACAGCGTTGTATTTTTCTCTGTGTGAGAATATTTATACTTTTTAAGCAGGGAGTAACAGCCCTCGCGACAGTTCAGGATTATCGCGATAGTGCGGGTCAGTTTTCCCTGTGAATCAACTTTTGGGCGCTCCTGGATGGTTTACGCACCGTGCGACGTCAGTCAATCGACTGTGCATTCCGCTGGGGAAATCTGGAAACGGATTTGTTTCCTATAGAGCGGGGGTGGTTGTTAACCTTACGGCAACTGCTCTTGAAACGACCAATCGGCTACCCGATACCGGGTGAATAAGCCGAGCAAAGGATGTCGTGGTCAGTGATATATTTCGGTAGACACCGATTCACCGCTACGCAAGGGAGAAGACTGTGCAAGCGACCTCGAACCCGCAAACAGTCGGGAGGCCTTAGAAATCTGGCCAAAACTGGTAGCCTGTAGGCGAGGTGGCCCACTGGCTACCAGTTTTGGTTACCTTACTAGTGCCTCGCCTAAGCAAACATCTTTGAAATCGCAACTTAAAATCTTCGAAATCACGATAGAAACAAGAGCTACACGGCCGTTAGACGCAGACTACTCGATTTAGACCGTTCTTAGTTAAGACACCGAACAAGAACTATTCGCCATGACACTTGTAGAAACGGAATACGAAAGGGGGTCTAGAAGGATCTTAACGTCAATTTAAGCGCCTGATAGCCTCTACATAAGCACGCTCCAGTTAGGACCCGTGAAAGGGAATACCAAAACGTCAGTTCAAAATTAAGCGTCGTTTTAGCGCGTTTTTAGACCCCAAGTTAGGCACCTCCGAGAAACGGAATACGGGCCTAATGGGCCCTAATATTGGGAGAAAATGTTACAGTTTGGCCATTAAGACCAATGTTTTCAGGGTCGGTCAAACTCACGGGTCTACATCGATCCGGCGGCCTACACGCAAAATTGCGTGCCAGGCTAGGACTCTGGCCTGCGGGCCAGTTTCCCCTAGGAGTCAACCTTTGGCCGCTCCTATGGACAATTTGCGTACCATGTGGCGTCGTTGTGCATTCTGACCCACAGCCGGGGGAGTCTGGAAACAGTACTATCTCCTATAGAGCGGGGGTAGTTGTTCACCTTACGGCAACTGCTCTTGAAACGACTTATCGGCTACCCGATACCGGGTGAAAAGCCGGGCAAAGGATGCCATGGTCCGCGATGTAACTGCGTAAGAGAAAGGACCGCGTAAGCGACCTTGAACCTGTAACCAGTCGGAAAACCAAAGTAATCTGGTCGAAACTGGTAGTAAGGACGCGAGTGTCGTCCCCTATTTTTATCGATATCTTGACTATTTTTATTTGCAATATAATCACTAAGACATTTTATTTTACTTTTAACAATTATTTTTGACATTATATATATTAATTTTATACTAAGAAAACTTATTTTTATCGGTATTTTAAAGAATTAATTATGTTCATTATAACCTTATCTTTTGCTCATTACATTATTCATTATATTCAATGTAATGGAATCACTACTTATTGAGTTAATTTCTACATATCTTCTCTATATCGTACATCTCTGTATCTTACTTTCTACATATCTTACTCTGTGTTTTTTATCTGGTAAACTAATAATGGTGAGATTCGATTTAATTCTACAATAATACCTTTTTTATTTTTACGAGTAACCTTTTATGTTTTGATTATTAATTGAAGAATTCAATCATATCATGGCCAAATGCAAATGTAATACAACTGTCTATACAACTATGTGTTAGTTTTTAGGACAATAAATTATTTGATTTGATTTGATTTTAACTCGTGTGGCGTTACTAGATGGTGGTCTGTTTTCATCCCAAGTCTTCTACGCTCACCTCACGGGAGACAGAACGATCTAATATCGTTAAAACTTCCCGAGGTGATGGGTTCGCCCGTTGTAGTTGACAGCTCTAGTTGTACGTATCGTAGCCAATTCAAATAATTTATTGTTGACAACATGTCAATGGACAGATTTTAATTTCTGTGTGTCTGTGTGATCAAAGTTTGGATTGGTTCCTTAACTATAAGGTTGCTGTTCTATAATGGAAATTCAAGGCCAAAAACTTTGTATGAATAATATATATTTAATTAATAGAAATATTGACCCCTATTATCTACGCAGATTTGTTATTTTAATGGGAGTTGCTTAATTTACCTGCTGTAAAACTCTCGTGATGTAACTGCGTAACATAACTCGTAACCAGTCTCGCGATTGGTTACGAGTCGCGGTCGAGGTCGCTTGCGCGGTCCTCTCGCTTGCGAAGCGGTGAATCGCTGTATACCTATATCGAATCTATCGCGGACCACGGCATCCTTTAGCCCGGCTGTTCACCCAGGATCGGGTAGCCGATGGTCGTTTCAAGAGCAGTCGCCGTAAGGTCCGCAACAACCCCCGCTCTATAGGAAACAGTACTGCTTCCAGACTCCCCCGACTGTTAGTCAGAGTGCGCAATCGATTGGCTTACGCCGCACGGTGCGCAGACCGTCCAGGAGCGCCAGAAGTTTGATTCCTAGAGGAAACTAACCCTAAGGCCAGAGTCCTGCCCAGGCCCGCACTTCATGCGTGGAGGCCGTCAGATGGGTGTTGACCCATGAGTGTGACCAACCCTGAACAGAATGGGTCTTCGTGGCCAACTCAAGCTCGTGGCCCCTTAGCTCTTTAAAGCTCCCCATAGCTTATGACAGCCAAAGTTCGTTGTCTGTCATATTGGCTATTGCATATCGGTTAACAGCAGCCGCGGATCTATATAAGGGCTTCTTGGGCTGCAGCCCAGGGCCCCGTGAATATAAAGGGCCCCAGCCACCATTGAAAACAATGGACAATTTATAAGTTCTCTCCATAAATTTCGATTTAACAAAGGACTTATAATGTGATGAGCAAATAAATGAAATTGCAGCACAAACATGCAGAAAGGTTGCTTTATAATGTATATACATAATAACTTACTAATAGCTTACTAATGAAAATAGGTCTCTCATAATTTGTGGAGATTTTAATGAAGACTTCTCCATAAGCACATCTGGTAGTGAAGCACTAATCGATCTATTTTTATCTTTTAATATGACAAAAGCTGTAAATTTTCCTACTAGAATAAATAAAGGCTCTAGCACATGTATTGATAATATTTTTACAAACATTAGTGACTTCACTGTCAATGAGAAAACGTGTAGTATTTCAGACCATGGAGGGCAACAATTAAATTGGTCTCATAAAAAATGTGTAGCGACTGCAACTCTCGCCATAACTAAAAGAAAAATTACAAGTAATAGTCTGGACCATCTCCAAGAAGCCTTAATGAATACACCCCTAGAGTATAATAACATTACTGATCCTAATAATTCTTTTGATAGATTTCTCAATAACTATATAGCTTCACTGAATCATATAATGCCCGTAAAGCAGATAAAACAAAAGACCAGAAAGAATTTCAATGACTGGGCCACAAAGGGTATAAAAATATCCAAACAACGAATGCTAATCCTACATGAGAACTTATTAAATAGTAATGATGCCAAGTTAAAAAAATATGTTAAAACATACAAGAAGATTTATAAAAATGTGGTTTGGATGGCTAAACAAATGTATTTGGAGGGTGTTATTAAAAACTCTACAAATAAAATTAAGGCTTCTTGGAATGTTATTAAGTCAGAGACCTCGCAACAGATGTCGGTGGCCTCCAGCGTCTCCTTGAATGTAAATAATTATCAGTACGTTGCCCCAATAATCCCAATAAAGTTGCCGAATTATTTAACAATTATTTTGAGGCTATCGGCGGAATCACATCGTCCAATCAGTCAACAGGTCCGACTTCAGCTGTTAAAATTTTGGAAAAATTCCGACCCAGAAACCCAGACTGTTGTGTATTGTCCTCGGTGACTAGGGAGGAGATTATAAAAGTAGCCCAATCACTTAAGCCCAAGTCGTCGACTGACATGTGGTATGTGTCCAGCCGATTACTAAAGTCATCAACGCCTGCACTAGCAGATTATCTTTGCGCTCTGTTTAATTCATGCATAGTAGAAGGCACCTTTCCGGACAAATTAAAATTGGCAAAAATTATACCTTTATTCAAAAAAGGGTGTCGTGATAACATAGATAACTATAGACCGATATCCATATTACCGGCCTTTAGCAAAAATTTTGAAAACTTAATATTGAATCGCATTACTAAATTTTTCGACACTCACGACATTATTAACAGTAAACAGTTTGGTTTTCGGGCAGGATTATCGACTGTTAATGCTTCATCGAAACTACTGCATGAGTTATTGAATGGGCTGGATAGTTCAAAAACAGTTGTTCGTCTATTTTGTGATCTATCAAAAGCATTTGACTGCGGTAACCACAATATTCTACTGAATAAATTAGAACACTATGGTATCAGAGACAAAGGGCTAAATCTAATTCAATCATACCTGCAAAATAGGTATCAAACGACAGAAGTAAATGGAACAAGAAGCCAACCGATTCTGGTAACAAAGGGTGTACCTCAAGGTTCCATTCTAGGTCCATTTTTATTTTAAGTATACACCAATGACTTGCCGGGATGTGTGTCATCCGAGAATGATGACATTACACTGTTTGCAGATGACACATCTCTTATCTTCTGTGACCAAAATAAGGAATCATTAATAAATAGAATTAGGTATACGATTGATCAACTCTTGATTTGGTTTAATTCTAATGAATTACGTCTAAATATTACAAAATCAAAAATAATTCCTTTTCGCTTAAGACCTGCCAATGTTGACTATTTAAATGAATTACACGACTATTTTGAAATCGACATCACAGAAGATATAAATTTTCTAGGATTAAGAATTGACAGTAAATTACAATGGAATGCGCACATCCAACAATTATCTAGTAAGCTATGTTGCTCGATATACTCTATTAAAAAAATCAGAAGTCTTTGTGGTTTTGAGGCAGCCAAATCAGTATACTTTGCGTATTTTAACTCATTAATGACTTATGGACTACTATTTTGGGGAAATGCTGCAACCAGTAAAAGAATCTTTCTTTTGCAAAAGAGAGCACTGCGCAGCATGTATCGGGTAACGACTAGGACCTCATGCAAAGAATATTTCATCAAGGCAAGGGTAATGACTATGTATTCGGCGTTCATATACCAGTGTTTAATGTATGCTAGAGAGCACCTAACAGAAACACCAATTAATGCAGACATTCACTCGCATCATACCCGCGGTAGCTCCCTTTTATGCGTACCCCGAATACGACTGGCAAAAGTACAGAAAAGCGACTTGTACCTTAGCATTAAATTCTATAATCTACTCCCTACAAAATTTAAACAGCTGGAGGACATAAAATTTAAAAAAAACATCAAGGAGATGCTGATAGGTCACCCTTTCTATAATTTGGCCGAATTTGAGGGCCATGATTTTTCAAATATTGTGCCCATTTAAATTACTTAAAAAAGTAGAGCCTTATTGTCTGATTATTTTATATGGTCTTATATCTGTACTTTTAGTTTAAAATGCATAACGTAGATTTAATTTGAATGTTTAACATTTTACTGACAATTTGAATATGCTGCTTCAAATATTAAGCTTCTATTTTGATTATTTATATTTATAGTTTGACAATCTAGTAGTTAATTCTTGACTAACTATGTATGTTCAGTTAAGAGTAGTAACGAAACTTACTACATAACCCAATTATTTTGACACGTCCAAGAGCGGTCTTTAGCCGTCAATTGGACACGACGAAAATGTAATGTAATGTAATGTAACAACCTGCATAATAACCAGTTGATTTCTTTTGCAATACCTCTTTTTATTTTTTATTTCTTTATTCATAAAAATAATATCTATGTATTGCAGTTCAGTTCCCCACTGGCTAGTGCCTTGTCAATGTCAATGTCAATGGGTAATTAATAATGAATGATTGTATACATTTTACTTATATTAACTAACTTTACAATTAATATTAATACTTACATTATTTATATTATGTTGGGCGGTAAAACTTTTTACTTGTGATGAAATTATGAGTGTGGTTTGGTTAGTACTGAGTGCTATGATTTATTTCCTGACTGCCAAAAGAAGGGTTATATTTTTACTACATATATATGTATGTATTTGCATTCCAATTTCACTATATTACCGTTATTTGTGAGTGTCTTCTTGTGAGTGTCTTATTTGTGAGTGTCTTATCTCTTTAACCATTTATGCAGTAAAAGGAAAATTATATGCAGTAAAAGGGAAAAGTCTTTGCTTTTAAACACTTGAGACGATAAATTTACTTATTTTGATATGAATTCATAATTGTTGATAATATGACCAATAAACCTGACCTTACGATTTAAATAATTTTTTTAATATAAAAAACTACTATTTGTCACTTAAATATAAAAGTTTGACATATGTTGTCGCTGACTTTTTTGTAGGCATTATCAAGCTCTACAACTTTTCTCTAGAACTTAATCATATATCTGTCATCTTCGTTAGAAACCTTTTCGTTCGACCGTTTTTTCCGACTTACTTTGGAAATCCGACTACCACGAAAAAGTCTTTGCATTTTTCGGATTAATATATAGCCCATGATACTCACAAATAACGTGGCTTTCTATTGGTAAAAGAATTTTCAACATCGGTTCAGTAGATCCAAAGATTACTTCCTACAACGTCACAAACTTTACCTCTTTATAATATTAGTATAGATTATTTTTATTACGGTTTTTTAAAGACATATTTGTGGTTTATGTATTTATCCCTGTAGATACGTGTATATTTCCGGAATGTCATTTGACATTAAACACAATATATTTATGTTAATATATTGATTTTTGGACATTTAGTCATTATTCATTATTCAGTTGTAAATCATTATTTCAGTTGCTTAATAGCTTAAGTTTCAACTTATATACGTACTTATATACCTACGTTTTCTTAAATACGGTTTTACTAATGGATTTGTCTATTTTTACTGAAAAGTAATGTCAATATGACAGATACACAAACAGTCGCTGTTTGTTTATCTGTCATATTAAATACATAAAATATTTTATCGTTCTCTTTTGTTTCCTATACCGTGTACCTAGTGACCTAGACATCATTATAGAAAACAAATAGAGTTGTCAACTACAACGGGCGAACCCGTCACCTCAGGATGTTTTAACGATTACATTATCGAAAACAGTTTTTTGACTAAATGGCAATTAGTTGATTTGTTATGCAGGCCCCCAAGTAATATTAGCCCTGGGCCCCACAAACTCACGGTCCGGCCCTGGTTAACAGACGTGGCACAAGAAGAAGAAGAATATTGTGCAAAAGTAGTTGGTTTGGGGTGGTGTGGCCCGTTTACTTCCCCCTCCATCTTGGGTGCGCCGCTGGCTGATTTGGCAACCAGAAACGCCTCTACGAAACTAAAAAGTATAATCAACTGGAGCTCATTCGTGGCTCATAAAACATTTCGCCATTTGCATTAAAAACAAACACAATAGCTCGGCGAATCCATTACAGAAATATTGTCGCGTCACTCGAGGGGCCTCTTGAAATGTTGCCACACGACAAACAATGACTGTGACAGACAATAGCACTTGTATCGTTTTAGTTAGGGGTTGGCTAATTGTGATGTGAGCGCGTTTGTTGTCTTCGCAAATTTAAATCGAGGGGCGGTTTCAATGGCTTTTGGTGCCGCCATGAGAGCAATTAATATTTGCCAAGTCATAAGACATTCGCTGAATATTATCACATCGTAAAACAAGATACAGCGAAGCCAGCCCCCGAACTACGATTTTTCCGAGCGTGAGCAAAAACATAACTTTGACGCACCTTCTCTCCAGCATGTGTGATTAATGATTATACAAGTAAATATATTAAAAAGATTAAAAAACACGACTGCCGTTACGGAAAGTAAGCTATTGTATTTATTAAAAAAATTGTTACGTACTTAGTTTAAACTTTATAGCTTGGCAACTTGTGGCACAGCCGAACGCGACCAAACGGGTGAACAGAGGCCTGATCGAACGCCGCCACACACTTAAATCTGTCAATCGATCGGGTCGGACGGTCGATATCGCCGCTGCCGTAATTCCTGTCTTTATATTTATACTTGGAATAACTGCCGTATAGGAACCTCTTTAAAAAATATATATATAGACTAATAGATTGTTTCATTTTAATGCTAAATCTGGAAGAAAATTGTGTCAGTCGCTATAAATAAGCGAGATATAGACATTCAAAGTTTAAATTTTATAAGTAAAAAAACAGGCCAAAATTAAAAAAAAATAAAATTCACCACGCTATATTCACCACACTGATTCCGAATCTTTATTTGATCTCAATAAATAAGCGAGATATAGGCGTTCAAACTTTTCATTAATGTCAAGAAAGTTGCGGTCATTTTGTTTGTAGGTACATACCGTGTGGGACGCATTCGAGTATATCGCAATATCGATAACAATTAGCGATATTACAGAAATTATGACAATTTGCAGAGTTTTTAGATTAAACGAAATATTTTGATAAAAACGATCGGAAAAATATATATTTTCGCGAAACTTTAAAATAAGGGCACTATTTTCGATGTTTTTTCAATGACTTTGCATATTGATGACAGAATATATCATGAATACATAAAGTTATTTCGTAAAAACTTCGAAAATTGTCCAATTGTTTTAGATGATCGCTAACACATGACAATATTATTAGCGTCCCAGGCAATTTTTTTTTTCGAATTTCGCGCGAAATTTTTGCTTGCGGTGATATTCCCATATTTAGGATTTTTATATTGTTTCAGGATACCATTTGTTATCAAAACGCAGTCATTGAAAAAAACCTCGAGAATAGTCTATTTTTTTTAAATATCGCAGACATGTTTTTTCACGAGCATGCCATCATTTTTGTAATATCGCGAATTGTTATCGATATTAGAGAACTCGCGATATATTGACTATTGTACGACACTACTCCTGAATTAATATGACCGATTTTTTGACGTCTAGTATGCAAACTTTGAATGCCTACATCTTGCTTGTTTATTAAGAGCGACAAAAGATTATTGCAGATTCGGAATCTGCGTGGTGAATATAGTCCGGTGTCGATTAAAAATCAACAATCCAGGAGAGGTTCCTATACTGCAGTTATGCCTTCCAGAATATACGCAATCAGACCTTTCATTTAACAGTAAACACTATATATTTATGTTAATTTATTGGCATTTGGACATTTGGACAACTAATTACTTGATATTTGGACAGTTAAGGTACCCTATGACACTCGGGATGACATGACGATTCTGACAATATCACACACTTATAAATCGGTTCAGGTGTTTAGAATCAATATCTTCCGTTACAAAATCAAATGAACAATCAATAGTAAGACGAGCTCTGGATGATAGGCGCTTAATGCGACTACCTCTCTCAAATAGTGATATAATAAAGTGACATTTTGCGATCAAATTTATGAGCCTCGGGCATGTCCTTAAATATTATTAAAAAAATATGAATCTTGTAGAAAATTTCCTAATATTTTGTTCTACGATGCAGAATTTCATTTTTTGATTTAATTCCTAATCAAAATAAATAAAATCTGAAGTCATCACTTTTTTGTAAATTACATTTTTCTTGGTATCTACAAAGTCAAACAACTTGAAACTATATTGGTAACATGTACCAAGTAAATGCTTGAAATGTAACATTGTAATATTTTGCATTTAATAAAAAAAACCATGAAATAACTTTTTACACGACCGCCCAACAAAAAAGGAGTGTAATGTGCCCAGGATTCATCTATATATGTTTGCCGTTTTTTATTCCACGATAACTTCTAAACGCTTGAACCGATTGATACGTGTTTGATATTGTTAGAATCGTTGTGTTATCCCGAGTGTCATTTGGTACCTTAACTTTCCAAATATGAAGTAATTAGTTGTCCAAATGTCCAAATGCCAATAAATTAACATAAATATATAGTGTTTACTGTTAAATGAAAGGTCTGACCTTAACTTTCCAAATATCAAGTAAGTAGTTGTCTAAATGTCCAAAAATCAATATATTAACATAAATATATTGTGTTTAATGTCAAATGAAAGGTCTGAATGTCAAATGACATTCCGGAAATATACACGTATCTACAGGGATAAATACATAAACCACAAATATGTCTTTAAAAAACCGTAATAAAAATAATCTATACTAATATTATAAAGAGGTAAAGTTTGTGACGTTGTAGGAAGTAATCTCTGGATCTACTGAACCGATTTTGAAAAATTCTTTTACTAATAGCTATATATTAATTCGAAAAATGAAAAGACTTTTTCGTGGTAGTCGGATTTCCAAAGTAAGTCGGAAAAAACGGTCGAACGAAAACGTTTCTAACGAACGCTGCCTTAACGATGACAGATATATGATTAAGTTCTAGAAAAAAGTTGTAGAGCTTGATAATGCCTACTAAAAAGCCAGCGAAACCATATGCCTAACTTTTATATTTAAGTCACAAAAAGTAGTATTTTATATTAAAAAATAATTTAAATCGTTAGGTCATGTTTATTGGTCATATTATCAACAATTATGAATTATTATCAAAATAAGTAAATTTATCGTCTCAAGTATTTAAAACAAAAGACTTTTCCCTTTCACTGCATATAATTTCACTTTTACTGCATAAATGGTTAAAGAGATAAGACACTCACAAATAAGACACTCACAAGAAGACACTCACAAGAAGACACTCACAAATAACGGTAATATAGTCAAATTGGCATTCAAATACATACATATATATGCAGTAAAAATATAACCCTTCTTTTGGCAGTCAGGAAATAAATCATAGCACTTATTACTAACCAAACCACACTCATAATTTCATCACAAATAAAAAGTTTTACCGCCCAACGAAGTGGGCACGGGTCAGCTAGTTATAAATACATTTCTGTTACGGCAGTCTTGGTTGTAAGATATTGTATGACAATAAACCCGGCCATTGCGAAACTTCACAATAAAGAGTATAAACCTCCTATCTCTTGACTGGTTACAGCATCGAGGTCGGTTGCGCGATCCTCTCTTTTATGGAGCGGTTATTCGGTGTCAACCGAATCTATAGTGGACTACGGTATTGCTTGCCCGGCTTATTCACCCGGGATCGTGTGGCCGAATGGTCGTTTCAAGAGCAGTTGCCTTAAAGTTAACAACCATCCCCGCTCTATAGGAAACTTTACTGTTACCAGCATCACATTTCAACACTTAAAGTCTTCGGAATCACAAGCAAAAACAAGTTACACGGCTGTCAATGGAAGACTGATCGATTTTACACCGTTCTTAGATAAGACCGCGAACAAGACCCATCTTATTATTTATTTATTTAATTTATTAAGAATTAATTACTATAAAACATTGATTTGCTTACAAAAATAACAGGAACCGAATGGCAAAACCTTAACCTTTTGCTTATTTGATTCTGTCACCCAACTGGGACTAGCCCGTTCTAGGGTGGTTAGGACTCTAATATTACAATCAAGTTTGCTTGAGCTTGATTGCTTACAGATGTACAAGTTTTAGTAAAAAGCTAATAACACTAAATTGCCCTAAACTATGGTCTTCAAAAAATAATAATAATAATAATAAATATTAAAATATAATATAAAAAATAAAATCCAATTCCATTATATAATCGGCAATAATATGAAATTGGATTAAATAATATAAATAAAATTAAATGTGAGAAAAGAAAGAAACAGTCATTAATATTTAATATATGTTAAGTAATAAAGGATTTAATATAAAAACATCTAGTCAAAAAAAGTACAATTCATGTCAAAATAATATATAACAAAGTCAAATAATTTTTGGTAGTTAGTTCAATGTTAACATATATTCTACATACATGTTTAAAAATTGTGCACCTAAGTTTTATTAAACTATTATTTCTAACATATTTTGATGTATGGTTAGTCTGTCATGATTCGGTAACCATTTATTTTATTTATTTTTGAATTCCCTAAATGTCAAATTCATTTTTATTTCCATATTGATCAGATTTTAAAATCTCGGCGCAATGAAAGAGTAACGTCTTTGTCCAAATGATGTTTTCATCCTGGGTATTATAAGGCTATTTTGTATAACTTGTCTCGTTGGTCTTCGTATCTGAATTATTCCTAGATTTGAGTTATTGTCCAAAAATAGCCTTACGAGGGAAGTTTTTAGAAAAAGTTGCCTACAATCAACGACATTGGCTTCTTTATAAAATTCATTAGTGGGATGGCGATATAGTCTACGTAAAATATTTTTTTATATACATTTCTGCGCAACTTGCAATGGCTCTAGCAAGGTTTTACCACATCCACCCCATCCAATTATGCCGTAAGTAATAAGCGATTCACATAAAGCAGTTGTAGAAACAGAATACCAAAAAGGGTCTCGACGGTGCTTAACGTCAATTTAAGCACCTGATGATCTCTACATAAGCACGAGCCAGTTAGGACCCATGAAAGGGAATACCAAAATGTCACTTCAAAATTAAGCGTCGTTTTAGCGCCTTTTTAGACCCCAATTTAGGCACCTGCGAGAAACGGAATACGGGCCATTGTACCTGCCCAGAAAAAATGGCACTATAGTCGGATACTGTCCATCTCATAAAATGACGATATAATTCTTTTAATTACTCACTTATCAGTCATCTATACTGGTAACATTGGTCAATGTCACGTAGCCTTTTCTTGGTGTATGAGGCGATCCTGTTTCCAAAACTTCCTTCCGTATTCGATCTACAGTAGGTATGCTCGTTCCACAACCTAAGGCTGACAGCTTTCTTGGTTGTTGAAAAACAAATGTTGTTCTCATATTGGGATAGTTTTTCAATGTATTAAAAAAAATATACACGTTAAGAATGAGTTGGCGACATTGTGGGGTAATATCTCCTTTCAACGTGGTCAAATGTGACTTTCAAAAACCTTCCATTTCGGTGTAACTTCACAGACGGTATTCGTAAAACGAATGAGATATGCAACCAATCAACTAGAGGAAACGCGCGCGATCACACGCGAGAAATCTGAAATAAAGAGCGACGACCTTTCGGCGCGGGCAATTGTCACTGACGGATGTAGTATGCATTTTAATAATGATATAATACAGGTACTTTATTCAATTATTATTGCAGTTGTGAGATTATTTATTGCAACACAAGACTTGAAAATATCGAAAATAGCCAGGTGTCCCAATAAATAATATACATTTTAATTAGCTAATTAATCGATCATTATATATATGTACTATTTCACTAATCATGTAATTGTATAGTGATTGAAATATTGCGTGTAAAGCGTTATAAGTTATTTGCAATGTTATAAGTTACATACTTATTTATTTATTTATGACGACTGACTTTTTTAATAGCGACAAGCTTCAAGTGAGTGGTTTAGTACATCGATTTTCGATTTTCTGGCTTAGTTTCTTGTACTGAATCGCCCACTTAAAGGATGTCACTATTAAAAAATTCAACCTGTGTAATAAACAATATCGACAATATCGATAATATTTTATCGATATTTCTTTATGCGACATGACATGACATGACCTTTACTACAGATTTGAGTGAGAGATCGTAACGTTATGAAAGTGCGAAATGTCATGATTCTAATGATTTTTGGCCCAGTGATTAGTTTGTATGGCGGCGACTATAGATGAAGAGGTGGGTTCAAAATTAAAAGAGCTAGCTTAAAAAAAAGTAAATCCGGTGAGATTTCCTTCTTCAATAAATGTATCAATCGTCTTGTAAACGAGAAGGGGAGCGAACGGCCCTGGAGAGGGTTCGTTCGATTGAGAACGCGATCAAGTGCATATCGTACTGTGTCGCGTCTCCATCTCGTAATGTTGTAGTGGTCGGATGGAGATGGGAGGCGATTTGGCGCGATGCTTTACGGCCGTCTAGCAGACGAGATAAATTTTATTTATGAGTCGGCAGTAAAGCGACGCGGCGTTCCGCAGGGGTCCAACCCGTCCCCCCGCTCGCGTTCGCTTACTGCCGGCCGACTTACATTATAAGCCACAACATCAAAAAGTTTTACACATTGGCCCGTATTCTGTTTCTCGCGGGCTTAAACTAAGCTGGTGCTAAAAATTAAGAACTTAAGCACCTTCGTTATTTTGTTGGTATTCCGTTTCATCAAAATTAAGAACCGGTCTTAAATCTTAAAATTTCCGTTTTGTCTATGACCATTCTAAAGCGGGGTCTTAATTTTGACAGCTCGCCGCCCGGTCAGTCGCCCGATCGCTCTACGCCGCGCGCGCCGTTTCGTGTTTGTGTGTCGATTCGCGTTTTCGTTTGTTTTGAAATAAAATGGCAAACAATAATAAAGAAAATGTGCCTAAACAAGAATATACAGGGCGATTTATCATAACCTACAAAAAAAATACACAGGATTTTCAGGGCAAGATATAGATATGAATAAACGAGTACTTACGACAATCTGCGCTCATCATCCCTTCTTCGATTTAAAAGCCAATGCTGAGCAAACATCTTTGAAAATTGCAACGCGAAAAGTCTTCGGAATCACAAGCAAAAACAAGTTACATGGCTGTCAGAAGAAGACTGATCGATTTTAGACCGTTCTTAGATAAGACCCCTAACAAGACCCATCCGCCATGACAGTTGTAGAAACGGAATACCAAAAAGGATCTCGACGGTGCTTAAAGTCAATTTAGGTACCAGATGATCTCTACATAAGCACGCGCCAGTTAGGACCCATGAAAGGGAATACCAAAATGTCACTTCAAAATTAAGCGTCGTTTTAGCGCCTTTTTAGACGCTAATTTAGGCACTTGCGAGAAACGGAATACGGGCCATTAGTGAAATTCTGGGGGATTTCCCGGAGATATCGCAGCCGATAACAATTTCGGCGTTATTCGGCGAAGTTGCACGACTGTCGTTGAAGATCGTAGACGACGATGACTGCGATGCTACACTTAATCTGAAGTTAGCCATGGATCAAAATTGAGACTTTTGTTAATTAACTTATCCTATATAACGCCGAGAAACAGGGTTACTTTCGGCACGTAAAACTCGATGTTAGCATTGGTCATATACGCCCAATATAGGGTATTAAATTGCTCAGCGCCATAGACCGTTCGGCAGCTAGGATTTTACTACGGAACGCTATGTGTAGATAGCACTTACAGTTCTAAACATTGCTCAATTTATCTCTTATGTGGTTGGTTCTTTCGTTTGGCTGTTTCGTTCATTTGGTTCGTTCGTTTGGCTGGTTCGTTCGTTTGGTGGGTTTGTTCGTTTGGTGGGTTCGTTCGTTTGGTTGGTTCGTTCGTTATAGAGACGTTCCTGTAATAGCACTATATAATATACAATTTTACCAAAAAAAACTACTCCATTTTTTTATAAGTGTAGCAGCCATGTCATGGTGATACTTAGAACGGTCTATCATGAGTGAATACGTATACAACATTTTGTGTCTGTGCTGTTGACCGTTAAGGAGTTCCCTCGTTTGATGCCAACCCTGGGTGCTGCAGTCCTGTAACGCTGGGTTCCCTGTTCTTCACATTTTCCGCAAATTCGGTTGATTACGTAATATTGGGGTGGGAGGGGGGGGAGCCGCTGATTAAGAGGGGGGGGGGGGGTGAAAATCCCAAAAACGTGATTACGTAATATGTAATTTACGTAATAATATGTAGGCGCATATTACATAATGGTAAACTTAGGAGTAACGCAAAATCATTTTGTTTAAATTGATTTCGTAAAATTGTAATTTTTTGTAAAATTTCTATATATTTTATATAAATAAATAAATAATAAATAAATAAATATATGCCACTCTCAAGCTTATTGGCTGGCCGGCTCATAGCTCATGCAAATAGTGGGCTCGATTGCCTTTCTTTGTGAACTAAAACTGAAATTATTTTAAGCGAACGGGATAGAGCAATACGTTAGAGTGGAATATGAAACAAACGATCATCGATAAAGACTACCTGTCGAACGTACACTCGTCCGAATAAATTTGAACACATTTCGTGCGGTGTTAGATTCAGTAATAAGATCCTTCTATAATAAGATTCCAGAGAAAATGAAAAGCCTTGGAGAGGACCAATTGAAAAAGATAATTATAAATAATTTGGTAAGAAACCCAGTTTATGGTATAAGGGAGTTTGAAAATTCCGAGTTTATTTTCGATGTTGATAATTAGCAAAATTTGTAAAATTTTAAACATAACGAAATTATGATAGCTGACATTCTAATTCTCATATAATTTAGTATACATCTATTTATGTTTAAAAATACGAAGGCATATTGCTGGATTGACAATAAAATTATTTTACGTTGATTATTCTACTATTTACTATTTAATGACATTAGTATATTTTGATTATTTGTAAGTAGGTCATATTAAATATAATATTACAGCCATGACAACTATTGTGATAGTTATGTTTTTAATAATTAAATTTTAAGCATTTAATTTTGTGACGCATCCAAGTGAAGGAATGCCTATCTACTGGAGTAGTTGATTGTATTGTATTGTAATGTATTGTAATGCTTTATCTTTGGTGGGTAGTTTTGATGCGAAAAAGTGACAACCGTTCAATTCTCATTCTGCTCTAGCGTATTGCCCTGTCTCGTTCACACGGACTAATTTCCGATTTTAGTTCACGAAGAAACGCAATCGAGCCCAGTGGCATTCTCCTTTGCCCTTTCTTAAAATAAACTACCATGCGATAAAATTAATGAAAATCTCGCGCTCGCAAAGCGGCAACTGTAATAATAATTGATGCGACGAATTGGGTACGATAACTCATCGCAGTTATGTTTGACAAAGTGACGACGGCATGGCGATGCATTTGGGTGTTTGCTTATGGGATGGATGGAAGGGGGATCTGGGGTCGAGCGGCTGAAAAACAACCCCAATACACGGACGCCGAGCGGCGGCCACTTAACTTAATTCACTCGACTCTGCGAAACGGCAGGGGTCGACAATATTTATTAATTTACAATTTTTATTTTATTAATTTACAATAACTTCATATAATATGTCATATAAACACCATTTACATAATATGGTTGAGTTGGGAGAGATTGAGCACATCCTATGGTGAAAATGTTTATCCGCATTCCTAACTAGTTCAGAGACCCGTATCTAGGGATGCTGCTTTTTGTTTAATTGTATCGACGAGCTGACTCTTTTGATATTATGAACTTAAGTTGCATTGCATAATACATAAGAATATATACATATATACATACGCATACATACACACATACATAAATATATATATATACATACATACACATATATATATACATAGCAAATAATACACGAGATTTGATATTAGTTAGTAATATATAATTTAATAAAACAACTTAAATTATTAGCGAGAGCAATTGAGACTCCGCATACATTGGACCCCTTTCAAGCAGGTACTTCTTTATAAGTATTTTGAATGAATTTAAGTTGTTTGCATTCTTATAACTCTCATTTAAATTATTATAAAATCTCGGCGCAAGGAAGTAAAAATGCCTTTGGGCAAATGAGGACTTTACAATCGGAATATTATAATTCGACCCAGTAGCTTGCCTTGTGTTTTTAGTTTGTTGGCTTCTTGTCTGCTGATCCTTGATTCTGTGAAACTCAATTAGTAATTCTCAATAACTCACATCAAGTACTCCATATTCTGTAAAGAGTTTCGCTGAGGAGTATCTAGGGGTTTTTTTATTGATGACCTTTAGAATCAGCTTCTGCGCATTGATCAAAGGAAGGAGTACTTGTGTGGTGCAACCACCCCATGCGATTGTGCCATAGGACCACAGGCTTTGGCACAACGCCATATACACAGTTTTGAGAAGGGGCTTTGGTAGAATATTTCGAAGCTCTCTAAACACGTAGGCGAGTTTCCTTGTTCTTGTGGCTATAATAAGGAGAAATATCTTTATTTCTGACAAAAAAAATGTTTTTTTGATTGATATAGGCGATTATTGGACATAGATAATAAATAGAGTTGTCAACTACAACGGGCGAACCCGTCTCCTCAGGAAGTTTCAACGATCGGTCGTTCTATCTCCCGAGAAGTGAACGCAGAGAACTTGGACAAAACAGTCCACCGTCAATCTCCGCCACATGCCCGTAAGAGGCCAAAGCCTTAACCGCGAGATAACCAGGTATGATATCCAGCGGGCTTACACTCACACCCTTACTTCCAATTGCGACCAGATTTATTTATTTTTATTTTATTTTATTTATTTTATTTTGTTCTGGAACCAAACAGAACTACATACAATGCAATAAAAACCAATTTAAACGTGACAAAAATCCAATAATGTGATTCCGAATATAAAGTTTACAAAATTAACGCAATATTATATATTGTTTCCGCTTGAGAATGGGGGGAATCAGGATGGGAAGTGAGGTAAAAGGAAGAGACAAAATAGATAAAAATATATTATGTATGTATATAAATATATTTATATTTAATTTTAGGTATGATATATAGGTATTATAATGAATATACTTGAGCATGCAATTGGTGATATCGTTGAGGTATAGAAGGAAAAGAAGTGGTCCTAAGTTGGAGCCTTGCGGTACGCCTGAAGGAATTTCAGAAAACTCGGATTGATAACCCTGAACCACTACCGCTTGAGTCCGATATGCGATATACGAGGAAATCCAGCGATACAATTCACCCCTAATCCCCAAAGCCCATAACTTTTTTAAAAGTATGTTATGATTTATTTTATCAAATGCCTTAGAAAAATCTATGTATAGAGCATCAACCTGTATACGTTTATCTATAGACTTAAGCACAAAATCAGTAAAGGTAATAAGGTTGGTTTCTACAGACCTTGATTCCGCGATGACCAGAAATCCGTGTTGTTCTGGGACTTTGACTGAACGAACAGCTGCGAATAATTGGTCGAATACAAGTTTTTCCATTAACTTACTAAATATTGGCAGTTTTGATATGGGACGATAATTTTGAACATTATTTCGCGAACCTTGCTCAAATATTGGACATATACATGCTTGTTTCCATATTTTGGGAAAAACGCCTTCTATTAATGATTTACGAAACAATGTCGTTAGTGGATAAGCCAAATTTAATGCACAGTTAAGGACGAATATATGATGTATTTCATCAGAGCCAGCGGTTTTGTTTATATCTATTTTGGGCAAATAATAATTATAGATTACTCCGGTCTCTCGATTGGTTCCGAGTTCGAGGTCGCTTGCGCGGTCCTCTCCCTTACGAAGCGGTGAAACGGTGTAACCGAATCTATCGCGGATCATGGCATCCTTTGCTCAGCTGTTTACCCGGAATCGGGTAACCGATGGTCGTTTCAAGAGCAGTCGCCGTAAGGTCTGCAACCACCCCCGCTCTATAGGAAACAGTAGAGCTTCCAGACTCCCCCGACTGTTAGTCAGAGTGCACAATGGATTGGCTTACGCCGCACGGTGCGCAGACCGCCCAGGAGCGCTAGAAGATTGATTCCTAGGGGACACTAACCGTAAGGCCAGAGTCCTACCCAGGCTCGCACTTCATGCGTGGAGGCCGTCGGATAGGTGTTGACCCGTGACTGTGACCAACCCTGAACAGAATGAGTCTTCGTGGCCAACTTAGCAAGAGCCCGTTAACTCCCATAATAAAAGTACATCTTGCGGTGTCAACTACAACGGGCGAGCCCGTCACCACAGGAAGTTTTAACGATTGGTCGTTCTATCGCCCTGCAGTGAGCGTAGAAGACTTTGGACAATACAATCCAACGTCTAGCTACGTCACAACCCGTGAGAGTCCAACGCCTTACCGCGAGTTAGCCATGAATAAACCCGTCGGGCTCGAGATACTCGCGCCCTCACTTCCAATTGTGACCAGATTTCTCCGGTCTCTCGATTGGTTCCGAGTTCGAGGTCGCTTGCGCAGTCCTCTCCCTTACGAAGCGGTGAAACAGTGTGCACCGAATCTATCGCGGACCAAGGCGTCCTTTGCCCGACTCTGAACCGGGATCGGATGGCCAATGGTCATTTCAAGAGCAGTCGCCGTAAGGTAGACAACCACCCCCGCTCTATAGGAAACAATACAGTTCCCAGACTCCCCCGACTGTTAGTCGGAGAGCACAGTCGATTGGCTTGCGCCGCTCGGTGCGCAGACCGTCCAGGAGCGCCAGAGGTTTGATTCCCAGGGGAGACTGGTTGACCCAGTGTCCTACCCAAGTTCGCACCCCATGCGTGGAGGCCATCGGATGGGTGTTGACCCGTGAGTGTGACCGACCCTGAACACATGGGTCATCGTGGCCACCTCATCATGGGCCCATTAGCTCCCGAAAGTACAATAAGAGTAAAAACCGCAACAGTAACTATTTGTTTGACTACAATAACTCAATTGTTTGTAACCCCTGCCGCGCAAATCTCATCAGGCCAATTGCCTCTGCGTGCATCGGCAGTGAACGCTTATGACCTTGTTGCCTGAACTGCAGATTACAAGATATAACTTCAGGGGGAGAGGAAAAATATAGTCATATTTCAGATTGAACGGATAATTTAATTAAAATATATTTCGGTAACAAATAGAGTTGTCAACTGCAACGGGCGAAACCCGTCACTTCAGGAAGTTTTACCGATTGTTCGTTCTATCTCCCGTGAAATGAACGCAGAAGACTTGGACAAAACAGTCTACCGTCAAGCTCCGCCACATAAAGAACAGTATGGTTTTAGCAAAGGCAGGTCCACTATCGATGCTGGTGCTAAACTTTTGGAGCATATATTTGATGCATGGGAGGACTCCCAAAATGGAATTGGTGTTTTTTGTGACCTTTCTAAAGCCTTCGACTGCGTAGTTCATGATACTCTTCTGCGCAAATTAAAATTTTATGGTTTAGAAGGTAAAGCATTGGAGTTGCTCAGCTCGTATTTGAGTAACAGAATACAAAAGGTTGATATTTCCGGAGTTAAATCGGAAGGATCTATTGTAAGAATGGGCGTTCCTCAAGGTTCAATTCTGGGTCCTTTTTTATTCCTAATTAACATTAATGACTTGCCATTTCTTGTACAGAAATTAGGTAATAGTTTTATTCGCTGACGACACTTCTCTCATATTCAATGTTCCTAGGAAAACCAATAATTATGATGAAGTAGAAAACACACTGACAAAAGTTTTAGGATGATACACCGCTAATAATTTGCTTTTGAATTCTAATAAAACTAAGTGCATTAAATTTATCTCACCTAACGTTAGTGACTCTGACATTAATATTGTTATGGACGGTGAAATACTAAAGTTTGTAAATTCTACAAAATTTCTAGGAATTACAATAGACAATAAAATTCAATGGGGTCCTCATATTGAATTATTAGCTGGAAGACTTAGCTCGGCAGCATTTGCGGTACATCAGATAAGGCAACTAACTGATGAAGCTACTGCCAGAACTGTCTATTTCAGCTACTTCCATAGTGTAATGTCGTATGGGATTTTGTTCTGGGGCCGCGCAGCCGATATGCAAACGATATTTACTTTGCAGAAAAGAGCCATACGATCCATTTATTGTTTAAACTCCCGAGCATCGCTAAAAGAGAAATTTAAAGAGATCAATATTCTGACGGTTTATAGTCAGTATATATTCGATAACATAATGTATGTTCGTAAAAACTTGCACAGGTTCCGTAGGTTGGGTGACATTCACAATAGGAACACCAGGCTCAAAAATAAACTAGCTATTATGGGCTCTAGGTTAGCAAAAGTGAGTAAATCTGTCATTGGAGACGGTGTTCGCTTTTATAACACTTTGCCTGAGGAACTAACCCTTTTACCAGACACTAAATTTAGAAAAATTGTTAAAGATACTTTGTGCTCTAAAGGCTATTATAAAATTGAAGATTTTTTAAGCGATACATTGGTCTGGTCAAGCCGATTTTGTGTAAAATAGCTATGAAAACCATTTGTAAAGAGTTATTATTATTATTATTATTACTATTACGTAAAGCCATTGATTATATAGTGTAGTAATCAATGGTAAAGCCTACAAGCAAGGCATAAATGTCTAGAAACATAAGACGTTCGGAAAGTACTGTAAGACTACTTCGAATAAAAAAATCTATCTATCCATCTATCATGCCTTTAAGAGGGCAACGACTTATCCGCGAGATATCCAGGTATGTCGGTCGGACAGTCTGCGCACCGTGCGGCATAAGCCAATCGATTGTGCATTCTGACTTGTTAGTCTGACTCCTCCGACTGTTGTCGGGGGAGTCTGGAAGCAGTACTGTTTCTATAGAGTGGGGTTGGTTGCTGAGCTTACTGCGACTGCTCTTGAAACGACCATCGGCTACCCGATTTCGGGTGAAGACCCGGGCGAAGGATGCCGTGGTCCGCGATAGATTTGGTTGACACCGTTTCACCACTACGTAAGGGAAAGGAACGCGCAAGCGACCTGGAACTTGTAACCAGTCGAGAGACCGGAGTAATCTGGTCGAAACTGGAAGTAAGGGCGTAACTGTAAGCCCGCTGGGTATCTCATATCTCGCGGATAAGGCGTTGGCCTATTACGGGCATGTGGCAGAGCTTGGCGGTGGACTATTTTCACGGGAGATAGACGATCATATATGTATCTATAAAACTTCCTGAGGTGACGGGTTCGCCCGTTGTAGTTGACAGCTCTAGAGGCCGCCGGATGGGTGTTGACCCGTACGTTTGGCCGACTCTACACATGGGTCTTACTGGCCCAACTGCAACAGGGCCCATTGTATACCGTTTACCGTTTAGGCACAGTATACCGAGAGAGTATACTGTGGGCGCCATCTATTGTGCGTTGCCTTACTGCCATACCACTAACGCCGCCATATTAAACATAAGATTACTGAATTATTGAAACCATGAGTGCCATTTACACGTTGTGTTTCGTAGTAAAATCCTAGCTGCCAAATCGTAGTGCGGCATTGATAAATCTAATACGCTACATAATCAAAGGCAGTATATAGTTACTTTCGCCAGCGCACGCGTCTAACTATATTAGGATTTTTTTTTGATGATATATGGAGAGAAAGAATGAGTACCAGTAAAAAAAGGGGGGTGGGAGGATAAGGGAGGCAGGCAGGAGAAAGGGGGTAGGACGCTGACAAACAAGTTTCATGGCGCCATCGAGCCTAGCGAACTCCGCCATTGAGCTATAACAAGAGAGCGGGAAGGCCACATTGAAACGCATAATGAAACCTTGTTATTTTAACATCCTGAAGCAACAACGTCATGTAGCTATTTAAGTAATTTTCGATTTTTAATTTACAAAAGTCGATAGTTCGCGTTAAAAAAATCGCTTTCCAGTTTGTGTCACCGTAAGACTTTCCCGGCAAGCAGAAAACCCCCTCCTATCAAACCCCTACACCCCCCCTTCCCTCGCTATCCCCTCATCCCTATCTCCCCTCCCAAAATAGTGAATGTAGGGAACTAATGGGCCCTGATGGAGTTGGCCACGAAGACCCATTCGTTCAGGGTCGGTCATACTCACGGGTCAATACCCATCCGGCGGCCTCCACGCTAAAGGGAGAGCCAGGGTAGGACGCTGGCCTGCGAGCCAGTCTCTCCCAGGAGTCAACCTTCAGGCGCTCCTGACAGTGCGGCGCCAGCCAATCGATGTAAACTCCAACTAATCACCGGGGAAGTCTAGGAACAGTAATGTTTTGTATAGAGCGGAGATGGTTGTCAACCTTATGGCAACTGTTCTTGAAACGATCATTCGGCCTCCCGATCCCGCGTGAATAAGCCGGGCAAAGTATGCCGTGGTCCGCAATAGATTCGGTAGACACCGAATCACCGCTTCATGGGAGAGATCTGCGCAAGCGACCTTGATCCTGCAACCAGGAGGTAGGAAGATTAATTCCAGACGAAGATATCCTTCCAAACTGGTAGTCAGGGTGCGGGGCTGCCCGCTGGATACCTTTCCCGGTGCCTCGCCGTAAGGCGTTGGCCTCTGACGAGCAGGTGGCGTAGCTAGACTGTGAATTGTTTTTCTTCACGAGTCTTTTGCGCTCACCTCACGGGAGACAGAACGATCAACATCGTTAAATGTTCATATGTATATTAACATCATAAATATATTGTGATTTATATTATATGTATTTATATTACCTATAATTTTACATTTTATTATTACCTTGTCGTATTATTTATATTAATTTATTATTTGTGCACGTGTATGCATGTATATATGTATGTACATATGTTATATATCATCATATATCTTAAATACATCTACATAACTCATAATGTGGCTTCCCTATCCCTTTTCCCTTATTTTTCAATGCTCTTCCTGGCGACATAAAATCAGCACAAAATAAGACCTAGGTACTTTAAAAGGCTGCTTAGAAACTGGCTTGTAAAAGAGGGAAGACAAGGAATTTAAAAAATACTGGACATTATAACCTAACCCGGACATTTGAATATTTTGAATCTTATATTGTATTATTTTATTATTATTATTTTATTTATTATTATTATTATTATTCTTGTGTTTTAACGTATATTAAGAGATAATTTGTTTTAGTTTTAACACTATTTTATCTTAGTTATAAGTAAAATGCAGGACTATTTTGTTTAAATTCTTATTCTAATTTTAACTATTTTAAATTGTTTTGTTTTTTTTTTGTTTTTTTATGATTTGAATTTATTTGCTGTCATTTTAATTTTCCACTTCTAACTTTAATTTTATTATTTAATTTAATCAAGTATTTAGTCATTTTTAATATTGTTTAGCAAATCCATTTTTGTGCATACATGGAATATATGCCACTCATATAAACACGGTATTTGTGCTAGCACATTAAAAGAAATAACGTTTACCTTAGAACAGGTCCCGGCCTAGTTAGGTGACGTTGCCACTAGACTATGCATTGTATTCTTTTTTCTGCTTTTGATTCAATTTCGTAAGTAGTCCTAAGCTGAAATTGTTTACTTTTTAATTATTTGCATTATTTATATAAACAAATAAATAAAAATAAATTTAAACCTGCATTTTTTTTTCAAAGCTCGTTGCACTGTAACAATAGATTTATTTTAATTGTGAAAACTTTTAATTGGCCTTAAATTTGTATAATATGTGTTAGCATTACGTTTAAAACGCTGTAAGTTTTCCGAAAAATAAAAATAAAAATAAAATAAAATAAAACTTTCTGCTGTGTCGGGTTCGCCCGTTGTAGTTGACAGCTCTATTTGATAGTGACTGTGCCAAGTGTCTGTTATAGCAAAAGTAGTATATTTTAGTATTTTGTAGTATTTCTGTGGTATTAAAAAAAATAATTTTCCAATACTATGTAGATTTTTTTTTTAATACGGGTATTTATTTTGTTTTGTGTAGCTTCTATAAGAGATATTCTTACCAAAATTTCACAATGTGGCTTTGGTTCAACGACGCATCTGTGTACCGTCTTTGAAGTCTCTAACTGCAGTATTTTGAGATTGAAGTTTCTCCCCATGTCACATAAAGAAATGATTGTGTCCTACGGTGATGTTTGTTATATAGATGCCAGTAAGGTTATTTTGAATACGCTGGAGCGTCTGCAAAATATCTTCCTCAGGTAGGTATGTTTTTAATTTGCGAAAGGTCAACCACGTTAGCTGCTTTCGTGAGCAACTTCATTGGCTTCCTATTCGCGATCGAAGAAATTTGCATACGTTATTGTTACTCTACAACATACTCAATAACCCCACTTCACCCTCCTATTTGAAGGAGAATTTCCACCCTTTGGGAGGCCACGGTCTTCCACTTCGATCAAGCCGGGATAACACACTCGCCATTCCGATACATCATTCTTCTGTTTACACGCACTCTTTTACAGTCCATTCTGCTCGTGTATAGAATCAGCTCCATCACTCTATCAGGCATGCACCTTCGTTGCATACTTTCAAAAAGTTGTTGAAGAAACATTTATTTTTACACAGCCACTAACCAAATACCTCACCTTGTCCTCTCCTTTATCCTTCCCTGGGCAACCTTAGCGTAAGTTACTGACATAATATATCTGTATAAGTTTTTGACCCTCCCTCCCCCCCCATGTAACGCGCCGTAACGTTTTTCTGTACCCCCTGCCCCTCCCTAAACGTTACGTACATGTGACACCGACTAAAATTGTCCTAATAGGGAACTGCGATATGTAATACGTATTTTTTATGAATAAATAAAAAAATATATATATATATAGCGGTTTGAAAAAAACGGTTATAACTTTGTCGGAATGCACAGTCGAGGGATTGGCGTAAATGCTATTCAAATCTAAAGTGTCATGTATTTTGTGGTAATAGGGTAAAATAAAATACAGACTCATGGATTCGTACTCCATTTTTTTAACTCTAACGTGGCGCTAAGACTCTACATTCGGGGCCAATGTGCTTGTGCCGTCAACCGAACCGCAGACAGTCCTCCTGCCCTTCTCACCTGATAATGGCATACTCCTGCATACCTTCTGAGTCGTTCTTTCCAATGCTACTCGCCTTATAATTTTCAGGTTGGCTTTTGCGCGTATTTTAGCCGACAACATAAAACAATGTAACTTAAGGCGTTGTTCGAACCCCCCCCCCCCCCCTTCTGCCCCTGTAATGCATCGTAACGTTTTACAAGACCCCCCTTCCCCGCAAAATTGCGCTACGTAATACTTGAACGTCCCCTGACTAATGCATTGTCTTCGGAACTGAACCAACATATAAATTTTCAACTTCATATGATAATATTTGAGGAGTTCCCTTAATTCCTTATGGATCCCATCATAAGAACAGGATTTTGATATAAATGTACCAATCTGTAAGTATATTCTTTCAAATAAAAAAATAATTTTCCAAATCGGTTCACACATTTAATTTAAAAAAAAAAAGATACAACCGAATTGATAACCTCCTCCTTTTTTTGAAGTCGGTTAAAAATATAACTAGGACTATATACAATAAAATAAAATTATTCCCTGAATTTTTAAATGACCTTTTTTAACCTGAACTTTTATAAATGTCCGAAAACTTTATTATGGCTCACTAGTAATAGTGCGCTAAAACAAATTTCATTTGAAATCCAGAGTTCTACACTGGCTCGCATTTCTGCGTGGAGGCTGCCGGATGGGTGTTGAGCCGTGAGTTTGACCGACACTGAACACATAGGTCTCAGTGGCTAAACTGCAACAGGACCCATTAGCTCCCTAATACACAATCAACTAATAGAGTTGTCAACTACAACGGGCGAACCCGTCACCTCAGGAATTTTTAACGATTGTTCGTTCTATCTCCCGTGAAGTGAGCGCAGAATACTTGGACAAAACAGTCCACCGTCAAGCTCTGCCACATGCCCGTAAGAGGCCAGCGCCTTATCCACGAGATAACCAGGTATGTTACCCAGCGGGCTTACACTCACGCCCTTACTTCCAATTGCGACCAGATTACCCCGGTCTCTCGATTGATTACGAGTTCGAGATCGCTTGCGCGGTCCTCTCCCTTACGAAGCGGTGAAACGGTGTAACCGAATCTATCGCGGACCACGGCATCCTTTGCCCGGCTGTTCACCCAGGATCGGGTAGCCGATAGTCGTTTCAAGAGCAGTCGCCGTAAGGTCAGCAACCACCCCCGCTCTATAGGAAACAGTACTGCTTCCAGACTCCCCCGACTGTTAGTCAGAGTGCACAATCGATTGGCTTACGCCGCACGGTGCGCAGACCGTCCAGGAGCGCCAGTGGATTGACTCCTAGGTGAAACTAGCCCTAAGGCCAGAGTCCTGCCCGGGCAGCACTTCATGCGTGGAGGCCGTCGGATGGGTGTTGACCCGTCAGTGTGACCAACCCTGGACAGAATGGGTCTTCGTGGCCTACTCAGCAAGGGCCCATTAGCTCCCAATCAACAATCAAAGGTGTAAAATCTGTTCATCGCATGTTTTTAAAATATGACAATTTTATTAAAAAATAAACATAACCCTTACAAGCTATTAGCTCTTCGTCACCCTTTCTTTATTCTACTCTACCTTTTTCCCCTCCAGTTATCAAAATATTTAGATGAAATGCTTTTAAAATGATACACCGAAATCACTTCGCTCGTGGGAATTTTTCATCTGGGAGATAAAAAAAAAAGTATGTTCAAATATTGACAATATGTCCTATATTAATAAATATTGGGTCCTATCAGTGATTCTTATGGTTCTGTAGTGACTTATGATGATGATGATGATGATGATGTAACAGTTTTAATCAACAAACAATTCTATTTCTGAGATTCAATTTAAAACTGTTGACTAGCTTAACGACTTACGTCATTCAAAAAAATCATAATTTCGTCTTTCGAACGTTACCTTTTACTTTCCTCTTTAAGGAAAGTATTGTGGACGCGCTTTTGTGTGTCTGGCTGTGTGTGCGTATTCTCCAACGATAGCACCGAAACGATTCGTCCGATTGAGCTGAAATTTGGCTTGCAAGCATAATTTGGTAATGGCATGAGCTGAAAAGATTATGGTTGAAATCCGTCCACCCTGGGTTGGCTCCCGGCGAGGGAACTCCTCAACGGTCAACAGCAGAGACCAAAATGTTATATACGCATTCATTTATGATAGCAACTTCCAAGTTCCACCATGACATGGCTGATGTGCCCTGGGTTGGCTCCCGACGAGGGAACTCCTGAACGGTCAACAGCAGAGACTCAAAATGTTGTATACGCGTTCAATTATGATAGCCCCTTCCAAGCTTCACTATGACATGGTTGCAATGATGTACCCTGAGTTGGCTACCGATGAGGGGACTCCTCAACGGTCAACAGCAGAGACCCGAAATGTTGTGTACGCATTCAATTATGGAAACTTGGAAGGGGTTATCACAAGGGATTAAAGCAAGGGTGGCCAACCCGCGGCCCGCGGGCCGCATGCGGCCCGCCGAGTGACAACTTGCGGCCCGCCGACGGACCTCCAAATGGACCATGTCATGAATGTGGTCGTCAAAACAGTGAACTTCATTAAGTCGAAGGAGTTGAATCACCGTCAGTTCCAACAATTTCTCAAGTCTTTGAATTCTGAGCATGATGACGTTACATTTTATGCAGCAGTAAGATGGCTGACTCGTGCTAAAGCAATCCCAGAGTTTGAAGATAAGGAGAGAGTTTGCGTTTTTGGTCGATATAACAGGCCACCTAAATGACGTTAATACTCGTCTACAACGGAAATTGCATGATCTTATTTCCGCATTTCAAATGAAACTTGGCCTTTGGGAGCAACAGATACAAAAAAAAATACGTGTGGCACTCGGGGACTGCAGCGGTAAAGCTATTGCATAGCATTTTTAACAACTTATGCAATTATAATTATTTATTTATTATATTTATTTTATTTTTTCTGATATCAGATAACTGCGCTTTATCGGAAAACGTTGAAATTATTCCGAATCATTTGCGGCTGCGAAAGCAAATGATTCGGAATACTTTAAACGTCTTCCGATAGAGCGCCGCGCACGAATTTTTTATTCGATAAAGCAAAAAAAACGGATTATTCGAAAAAAATCGTAGATAAACAGATAGATAAACAGATAGATAGATAAATAGTGCAGGTTTCATATCTTTAAAATGGTGCAGGTTTCATAATAATACGCCAGATAGTATTTGCGTAGTAGTCGTTTTTGTGTTTGGTTAGACCTAATTTCACAAAATAATTAAACTATGTAATATAAACAAAACCTAAAATATTCAAAGTTAAGAATATTAGGAAAATGTTCTTGTTTAACATATATTTTTATTATCAGTTTAATTATCAGTTTAAAATCATTAATTTTCGTTAAGAAATTTCTTCATTCGGTCGCCGCGCTGGCCTAGGCCCGCGATAAAAGCTATGCAATAGCTTAAAATAATTTAAAAAAAGATACAACCGAATTGATGACCTCCTCCTTTTGTTTGAAGTCGGTTAAAAAGTATGATTTGTAAAACATATGATTTGTAAACATATAAAACATAAACATATGTAAAAACATATTTCATTGACGTTGTAGTATTTTTCTTTTTCTATACACATTAATGACAATGTCCACGCTTTTGCTGGTGATTTGTCATCAGGAATGTTGATTGTAGGAATATTATATTAAACTGCAGGAATATTATATTAATTAATAATTAAAGAGAACCTAAAAATGTATAATACTTACATAAACAGGCGCGCAGTAAAAATATACACAAGACGTTCTCAATACAACAGAAGTTAAAAACCGTTTAAGAACCGTTCCAGAACCCATGCCTTACTTACGGGTGTCAAACTTGGCCTGCTACGAACAAAAACAACCAAAAACATAGTATGCCAACGAAACGAAAACTTATAGTATGCCTACATGACATCGTCAATGGGACGCTGGATCCCATACATAGTTTCGAGCATCGCTCTGAAGGTGCCGCAACGTAAAACCCGATCTATACAGTTATTCGAGTCCTCGAGACGACATTCTAACTATACGCGTAACAGTGGCGGATTTGCCCTAAGGCCCAGTAGGCCCGGGCCTAGGGCGGCCAGATATTAGGGGCGGCCAATCTTGGCAAAATTGGCAAAAAAATCACTCATGATAACAAGAAATAGCTCAAAGTACCTAAATATCCAAAGGCTCACGTACATTGCGTACATATAAAATGTACGTATAAGTTATTTCGTAGGTATAAGTAGGTAGATAAGTGATTTAAGAATAATAATAATTTTATTACTAACCTCACGAAACTAAGCGCGTTAGAAGTCGAAGAAAAAGCCAAAGCATTGCAAATGGTTTATTCTACTGACTTAGAAGACAAGTTTTCAGAAGAATGCCTCCATTTTCGCGCTCACTGCAAAATAAAAAATGAAGACCTGAACAGTGCTGTCAGTTCTGTCAGTTTGTTGAAATGGTTACGAACTGAAGGTCTTCAAACCATTTAGCCAAACGTAGATATTGCTCTACGTATGTGTGTGTGTACTCCTGCCAGTAACTGTTCTGGAGAACGATCGTTTCTTGTTTGCGATGAGTTAAAAATTATTTACGCACAACAATGACGGAGCAAAGGTTAAACGATCTTGCTTTTCTATTTTTTTAAGGAAATTGGATTACGAAGATTTAAATAATGATTTTGCTGCGCTTAAGTGCAGACGAGTTTTGTAACACATTGTAAAATACTTATTATATCTTGTATGAGAATAACCTTTAGTTATTTAAATAAATAAAACCTAACACCGTTTGAAGTGTTTTATTTAAATGTGCAATTATCCCTGAATCCTCGAAAAATACAAACTAGCAGCTATTATACTTAAGTGATGTTGAATCGATTTCGATAAAAGTTGGCAAAAAAATATATTCATTATGTAGTCTATATGATGGGTGCTGAGAAAGGGGCGGCTGGTACCTCATACATGGCATGGGGCCTAAGGCGGCCAAGACTGCAAATCCGCCACTGCCGATGGCCACGTAAGTTTCATTTCATTTATTTATTTCCATAATTCAAGTTACAAATTACAAAGAAAATCCTTATTCTAACAAAAAAACATTTTATAATAAGTGTATATATTATACCTAGCTTAGAAAGGAAATTCATCTTTTGACATAACGGTTTACCACCTCACTAGGTATGAACCTGTGTTGAGGTGGTACTAACATCGGTAAATTATTTTGATACGAGAGGGCAAGTCTTATCTAATACTTGAGTACAAGTATTAGATATAAGATATAAGAAACGGACCCTATAGGTCCGTTTCCTCTCAACTAATAAATAATTACGGATGTATTGTATTTTTTGTTTCATAATTTAGTTTGTAAAATATTTTTCTGGTATAGAACATCTGTTATAGAATCAGCATAAGAACATGTTTATTTTAAGAAATATGTATCTTATTATAAGTTCATGCTGTTACTTACATAAATAAATAAAATAAAAAATAAAATAAATAAACATGGAGCGAAGCATGCTGAACATAAGGCTACAGGACAGGTGGACGACCTCAAAAATAAGGAAATTATCAAAGGTGAGCGATGTTTCGAACAAAATTAGAAAACTAAAATGGAACTGGACTGGTCACATCATGAGAACCAAAAGAGCAAAATGGACGAAGGATGTAATGGAATGGTATCCTAAAAATAAGAAAAGACAATTAAGACGTCAAATTAAAAGTGGGAAAATGACTTACCGATAGGATGGAGTAGTTAGCTTGGGACAGAAATGAATGGAAGAAAATGAGGGAGGCCTATGTCGAATGACAGCCTGATCAAAACACTGGCTGGGATAGAATATGTGACCTTATTTTAAAAAATTGATTCAAAATCAATAAAATATATTGCTTTATCACGTAAGGCAAAACTGTACAATACGGTCAGCGAATAAAGCTTTTATTATTATTATATCCAGAGCAACTCAAAATAAGACAATAATATAAGTAATAACAAACGAATGTACATCCTAATAAACATAAAAAGCCTACATAATACAATAAATAGCCTATATAAAATGCGATAGGTGGCACTAGTAATTGAATGTTATTGTTGCTATATCTGGTTAAATAATTGGGTTTCAATAATCAATTTATAAAGAACCATTCATTATTAATGTTTTATAGATGGCCAAATAAATTGCTAATAATTTCGCCCTGCTTGCTACCAGCGCCACTAGGGTTGCCAGGTGAGTCCCGAAAAAATACTTGACAACCCCAAACGGGGGGGGGGGTATGCTAGGTCGAAAAAAAAAACGGGTTTTTTTATACTAATATTTTTTATTTATTAATCAACATCACATAAATAAACTAAATTAGTAACAAAATATAATGCAGTCATAAAATTGTGGTCTCCAAGACTATGCTAACTTTGACAAAGTCTTTATTAAACAATGGTATGAATATTATAATCTACTACTTACTTACAAAATAAAGGTAGGAACTTCAGAAAAAAATTAAATCACATAAAACTAGATATAGGTATGTTTAACAAAATAATAGGAACTTTCAATGAACAAATAGTTGAATCATTCTTCTAAAACTAATTTATGTTGTACTGTACCTAGGTACTTTTAGGTAGTACCTACTTACTTCTTTTTAACATATTTTGCATTTGACGCAACCGCTTTCAATAGTGTTTTATTTCATACAACACGTTTTTTAAAATCAGTGCAGCTCGAGTTTATGTTGAAAAAAACACAGTTCACTTTTCACAGTCTCTAGCCCAAGGCGGTTTCGTTCATTGATCCATATATTCCTCATCACACTGAAAATGCGCTCGACGAAGGCGTTAGATACGGGAATGCTGCATACATTATGTTAAACCAATTTGAGAAAAGGCGCTAGTGACCAGTAGTACCGACTTTTCTCGAAATACCGGACATTGTTCTGTCCGGTATGACCATTTATTTTTTACCGGACAGGCCTCGAAAATACCGGACTGTACGCTTAAATACCGGGCATCTGGCAACGCTAAGCGCCACCTGCATTTCGCCGTCAAGAAAGGGTTGTTAAAATGTCCTATGGAGCTGAGCGGTTTAATACCGTAATCAATGGTAGAAGGTATAACTAGCGGTGAAGCAAAGCAGGTATAAGCCGGTACTAGAACCTTATTCGTTCGGAGTGAGCTAGGTGGGACGCTGGATGTCCTGCCCATGTCTAGGCCCGGCGATACTATCCTCCCTAGAGGGAGGGGGGGGGGGGGGGCTACTGGAAAGGACGCTGGAAGCGGCGCCAGTCTACATGGCGCCCTTGGATTTTGGCGCCTAAATGCCGAGCCGCCTTTCCAGACAACATCAGCGCTTTACAAACTGTAGTCTGTACATTTTATATTTTTTTTAACCGCTGAGACATCTCATTGCTTCCGATTTCACGAATGATTTGAAGTTGTTTATGCGAATCGGCGGCAAAGAGATATGGCGACAAATCGACAGTGTGACATCATCGATGTATGATCCTCTACATGGCCGTGCCTAGGGGGGGGGGGGGTCCGAGGGGTCCGGGACCCCCCCCCCCCCCCCCCCGAAATGAAATGGATTTACACTAGATAGAATCGACTTTCCAAAATGAAATAGATAAAATCGATTTTTGGGTGCAAAAAATACATTAGGGGTATTCCGCTAAGCTATGTTACCGGGTTAAAATCGAGGAAGAAATAACAGCAGTACGATATTTCAGTGACAGTAGAAATCTATACGATAACAGACCCTTGATGTCGGACCGACAAATCCCGCGCAGTCAAGTGTCCACTAGTAGAGTTGGACACTCGCATTCATCTCAGCGTCGTGTTTGGTCATATCATCTAAAGCTCTGTTAGCGGACAGCGCTTAGAACGTTTCCGAGCAATTTTAGGGCGTTCACGGGTATGTTTTTAAGTGTTAGTTTCATATCCATCCGTTCCACTCATATCGAAAAGAGCGTAGAGCTGTCAAGACTCAAGACTCAAATGTTTGTCTCCATCGCTTGAGTCAATTATTGGACGATTGGCATGGCCAGCGCCCTGCTATTAGACGGTGTAACGAACTTTTGACGTACGTGATACGTCTAATGTATGAACAGTTACCTAAAATAATTTAAAAAACTGATAATGACGACGATGTTGTTTCTGTTGCCGCGGCAGTAGTCAGTCAGTCATGTTGTTTTGCTGCAAATTACTCCAAAATAAAGCTAAAAGCCTAATAGGAAGTGGTGGATGGTGTGTATAAATAAAAATAGGACTATAATAAAAAAAATCTGTAGGTTTTTAGGTTTGAAAACGAAAATGTTAGTTAGTAGTTAGTACCTACAGTATTTTCAGTGGCGGGCTTCTCCCGTCATAATGTAAGCCGTAAGGGTAATAAAATTGAATTTGAATTAGCCGGTCTTTTTTTTTTGGACCCCCCCCCCCCCCCCCCGAAAAAAAAATCTGGGCACGGCCTTGATCCTCTAGATGGGCCTCGCGCTCGAAAATGACCCCTTTAAAATAACTACTAAAAGCCGGCCTGTAGTGGTTTGGTCGCAGTCCGCTGGCAAACAGCTGACCGTTTTCGGTGTGAGTGAATATTGGCGCGCTATTCTCTCGCATAATGTTCAATTATGCGAGATGCGCGAATATTCAATTATTGCAGGGTCGGTCACACTCACGGGTCAACACCCATCCGGCGGCCCCCACGTATGAAGCGCGAGCCCGGGTAGGACTCTGGCCTTAGGGCTAGTTTACCCTACCAGTCAATTTTCTGGCGCACTTCGACGGTATGCGCACCGTGCGGCGTGAGCCAATCGATTGTGCATTCTGACTAATAGTCGGGGGAGTCTGTAAGCAGTACTGTTTCCTTTTGAGAGCTAACGGACCCATCATGGGTTGGCCACGAAGACCCATGTGTTCAGGGTCGGTCATACTCACGGGTGCGGACCTGGGTAGGACTCTGGCCAGCGAACCAGTTTCCCCTGGGAATCAAACCTCTGGCGCTCCTGGACGGTCTGCGCACCGTGCGGCGCAAGCCAATCGATTGTGCACTGCGACTAACAGTCGGGGGAGTCTGGAAGCTGTATTGTTTCCTATAGAGCGGGGGTGGTTGCGTACCTTACGGCGACTGCTCTTGAAATGACCATTGGCCATCCGATCCCGGGTGTGAAGCGGGCAAAGGAAGCCACGGTCCGCGATAGATTCGGTTTTCACCGTTTCACCGCTTCGTAAGGGAGAGGACCGCGCAAGCGACCTCCAACTCGGAACCAATCGAGAGACCGGAGAAATCTGGTCACAATTGGAAGTGAGGGCGCGAGTATCTCGAGCCCGCCAGGTTTATTCCTGGCTAACTCGCGGTAAGGCGTTGGATACTCACGGGTTGTGGCGTAGCTAGACGTCGGATTGTTATGTCCTAAGTCTTCTACGCTCACTGCAGGTCGATAGAACGACGAATCGTTAAAACGTCCTGTGGTGACGGGTTCGCCCGTTGTAGTTGACATCTCAATATGTTCAATTATGCGAGATGCGCAAATATTCAATTATTGCAGGGTCGGTCACACTCACGGGTCAACACCTATCCGGCGGCCCCAACGTATATATGAAGCGCGAGCCCGGGTAGGGCTCTGGCCTTAGGGCTAGTTTCCCCTACCAGTCAATTTTCTGGCGCTCTTCGACGGTATGCGCACCGTGCGGCGTAAGCCAATCGATTGTGCATTCTGACTAATAGTCGGGGGAGTCTGGAAGCAGTACTGTTTCCTATAGAGCGAGGGTGGTTGCTGACTTTACGGCGACTGCTCTTGAAACGGTCCGCGATAGATTTGGTTTACACCGTCTCACCGCTTCGTAAGGGAGAGGACCGCGCAAGCGACCTCAAACTTGAAAACAGTCGAGGGACCGAAGTAATCCGGTCGCGACTGGAAGTAAGGGCGTGAATGTAAGCCCGCTGGGTAACATACCTGGTTATCTCGCGGATAAGCCGTTGGCCTCTGACGGGGAGATGGCGGAGATCGACGGGCGATTGTTTTGTCCTAAGTCTTCTGCGCTCACTTTACGGGAGATACAACGATCACATTTCGTTTAAACTTCCTGAGGGGACGGGTTCGCCCGTTGTAGTTGAGAGCTCTAGTTGTTCAATTATTACTCTCTCTGTCACACGAGCAAAGTGTATGTGGAACCAACTTATTTGTATCTGAGGGCATATTTAGCTAATATATCGATGCGTGACATAGACATTTATAATTAAATATTTATGTTTAAGACGACCATATCATTTTATTTCGTTTTTGAAATGTTGATTTACATTTACCATTTTTCTAGCGTATTGGAGACATAATTTAATGAAACTATTGTCGAAAACATGTCATCGGTCAGAAATACTGTTTTTAATGTAAATTTATTATTTTTGTAGTGCTATATGTTTTCCGTGACAAATAATAAATATATATAATTTAATAATGTGTGTGTGTACTAATAAGTTAAATTAGTTGAAGTTATAATAATCAACATTGTACATATATACATGTTGCATAATTTATAGTACATGGCATTTAAGCCAACCTTATAACAAGCGCTACTTAGTAAGGTGGCCCAACATAAAGATATGTTGGGTTCGACACACCCACAACAAAAAAGTAATTTCTATAGAATCGAAATCGCAAACACGCTCGAATATACACGAGCCAGCTGCAATTGATTTCCAGCTAAATTCGGCATTTTGTGCACAGTCAAACGATAACTAATGTTATTTCTTCTGATCGATACGAATTGACACACTTATTTCTCACAGCACTCATAACTACTGCATCACTACATTCCATATAAAAAGCAGTACATTCGACACATATTTTATCATTCCTTTGGCGGACAGTAACCGCTCATCTGCAAGTACTCGCGCTCTTCATTGCCTTCGAGTCAACCAAACTACGCATAGTATACGCGATCATCATTACCTTCGAATCTATCGCGGCGCTTCAAACTTCGGACACACAACCACGACTTCACCTCGCGCCCACACTACCTACACACCGGCGAAATATCAAACAAGGCGTTACGAACTGGCAACCTACTACATACCTTCTGATTAAATACTTCAACTTCAAATACGACGACTTTCAATAACGGAGAAAAGTTCTCGATGAGAACCACCCTTCGCTCACAATCAATTGGAGTCAAGTGTAGGGTGGCCACTTTCACAGATATATTGTGTAATATTGTTTTTCAAAAAGATAAACAATTATTTATCTTTTTGAAAAACAATATTATAGATTGTAGCGAGCGTAAAGTACGTATGTATAGAGCGTATAGACAGTTCTGGGGTTTTAATTTTGCAGAAAAGTGCACTGAGTGCAATTGCAGGAGTATCCCGTGATACTTCTGCAATTGCTCTAAGAAAGTAGGGTTCGCGAAGCGAACAGTGCGAACCATACTTTCTTAAGTACAAAATATTGACGTTTACCTCTGATAATGTTTTAAAATATCTACTATATGCTAAATATAAATGACCAAAGGGTAGACGGGAATATGCACTCCCACAATACACGCAGACGTGATGATGTTGTCCTGCCTAAAGTACGACTTTGGTTACGGAAAAGAAAGTGGCATCGACGGCCGATGTCCATAGCAACAGCAACAGCAACATTCAAGCAACAGGTCAGGTCAGGCAACAGCAACATTCGCCTCGCTCAAGTGGTGCATATGGAAGCGAACGAATATGACCATCAAAACCAAGGTACGACTATACCGAACGTTGGTTCTTCCCATTCTTCTTTATGGATCGGAAACGTGGACGTTACTACAATCGGACCTCAACAAGTTCGAAGTCTTCCAAATGCGATGCTTGAGGCAGATTCTCGGTGTCTCACTCCGCGACCGAATTCGAAACGAGACCATTAGAGAAAAATGCGACCTACTAACAACGATCGAAGAAGAAGTACAGAAACGTCGACTACGATGGTTCGGCCATGTTTGCCGAATGAACGATAATCGCTTGCCACGTAAACTTCTTTGGCGAGACCGTCCGACAGAATGGATAATTCAGCGATCGGCAACGAAGAAAACCTGGCTAAATAACATCAAAGACGACCTTAAGAATCAACGATTATCGGCTAGGAATGCTCGAGACCTGGCAAAAAATCGTGAAGAATGGAAGCGAATCGTGAATGGAGTACGAGATCCAGCGGCAACGACAGCAGCGTATTGGCTGCGAGGGCGACCCCCTCCCCAATCGCCGGCTACGGAATAAATAATAATATAAAAATAAAGTACGCCTTACGCAGACACTTAAGTCCTTTCAATATTTGAGCTTCAAGATCTTTAACCGGCTACCACTCTCCACAAGAAAGATGGAAACAAAGGCGTTTGAAGTGCTTATTAAACAAAATCTGCAATCCACACACGCTTTCTAAAAGCTAGGTGATTTTTTGAGCATGCCAATACTTTTTAGTGGGTTTAACATTAATATGTAACTATCGGCTACATCATTTTCGTTTTATTGTTTAATTTTATAAAAAACAAAAAACATCATTCGTTAACTACAATAACAAAAATGATAATATTATGAACGTATTATTTAACTAGCTGACCCGTGCCCACTTCGTTGGGCGGTAAAACTTTTTACTTGTGATGAAATTATGAGTCTGGTTTGGTTAGTACTGAGTGCTATGATTTATTTCCTGACTGCCAAAAGAAGGGTTATATTTTTACTGCATATATATGCATGTATTTGCATGCCAATTTGACTATATTACCGTTATTTGTGAGTGTCTTCTTGTGAGTGTCTTATTTGTGAGTGTCTTATCTCTTTAACCATTTATGCAGTAAAAGGGAAGTCTTTTGTTTTAAACACTTGAGACGATAAATTTACCTATTTTGATATGAATTCATAATTGTTGATAATATGACCAATAAACATGGCCTAACGATTTAAGTTATTTTTTTAATATAAAAAACTACTTATTGTGACTTGAATATAAAATTTAGACATATTCTGTCGCTGACTTTTTTGTAGACATTTTCAAGCTCTATCAAGCACTTCTCTAGAACTTAATCGTAAAATATATCTCTAATCGTTAAAGCAGCGTTAGTTAGAAACGTTTTCGTTCGACCGTTTTTTCTCCGAGTTACTTTGCAAATCTGACTACCACGAAAACGTTTTTCATTTTTCGAATTAATATATAGCCTATGACACTCACAAATAACGTGGCTTTCTAATGGTAAAATAATTTTCAAAATCGGTTCAGTAGATCCAGAGATTACTTCCTACAACCTCACAAACGTTACCTCTTTATAATATTAATATAGAAGTATAGATAGACGACACGATCGCGGTTCCATACCTATGTCGCATTAACTCTTTAACTATTTATGCAGTAAAAGGGAAAAGTCTTTTGTTTTAAACACTTGAGACGATAAATTTACTTATTTTGATAATAATTCATAATTGTAGATAATATGACCAATAAACATGTCCTAGCGATTTAAATTATTTTTTAAATAAAAAATACTACTTTTTGTTACTTAAATATAAAAGTTAGACATATGCTGTCGGTGACTTTTTTGTAGGCATTATTAAGCTCTACAACTTTTCTCTAGAGCCTAATCATATATCTCTCATTGTTAAGGCAGCGTTAGTTAGAAACGTTTTCGTTCGACCGTTTTTTCCGACTTACTTTGGCAATCCGACTACCACGAAAAAGTCTTTTCATTTTTCGGATTAATATATAGCCTATGACGCTCACAAATAACGTGGCTTTCTATTGGTAAAATAATTTTCAAAATAGGTTTAGTAGATCCAGAGATTACTTCCTACAACGTCACAAACTTTACCTCTTTATAATATTAGTATAGATATGTATGTAGATTACAATATTTAACGTAACATACCTGACAATCTACAAACGTTGTTTTATTAATATTTTTTTCCTCTTGTATGATTATTTTTGTACAGAGTGCCTAAGATGAACATTAATAATTTTTATTATAATTATTCTATATGTATACCCATGTACATGGAATCAGTTGTTTTTTTTTCTTTTCTTATTTGTCTGCCGTGTAAAGCCGACGTCAACGCTACTGTCAAATCAATATTTCTGCTTGATTAGTTGTATTATATCTATCAATATATTATTAGCAACTGACGAATTCTAATGTGCGATAACTAGCTTTAATGGATTATTCATGCTTTTATTGAATTTTCTGAATGAATAAATTGAATACTGAAAATACTGAATTAAAAATAGTATTTAAGTCGCAAGTTTGGGAACCAATGGAAGCGGAATAGTTTTCGGAAGTGAAAAGCCATGGCAGACAACATTTATTTTCCCTTGCCCCATTCTCACCCTTCTGGAGGGGAGGGGGGGGGGAGTCGGAAGGGAGGGCAGTTAGTGGAGTGTGTCTGTCTGTGTCTGAGCATGTCTGTGTATCCGCTCGCGAGAGCCACCATTTGTTACCAAAACAATTTCTGGGGGGCGTTGAGAGCCGCTACGCATACGCCCTTTTCTTGGAGGCGTTAATTTAAGAAACAGGTCCAGGATATTCGTATTAAGAACCTAATTTATTCTATTGGGGACTTCGACAGTATTGAATTTTGTAATATTTTATGATTATTATTGTTGCAATATTTGTAATTTTAATTTTGGGACTGTTTTCATTATCAAACCCAATCATTCTGGTAGTCGGAGATGGATTAACATTTGTATTCACAATTTTTATTGTAATATTGGAATTAAATTATCATATTTTAATTTTGATTATTCGTTTTTATATTAACATAGCACCAAGCGTTATCTATACTAATATTATAAAGAGGTAAAGTTTGTGACGTTGTAGGAAGTAATCTCTGGATCTACTAAACCGATTTTTAAAATTCTTTTACCAATAGAAAGCCACGTTATTTGTGAGTTTCATAGGCTATACCTATATTAATTCGAAAAATGAAAATACTTTTTCGTGGTAGTCGGATTTGCAAAGTAAGTCGGAGAAAAAACGGTCAAACGAAAACGTTTCTAACTAACGCTGGATATATGATTAAGTTCTAGAGAAAAGTTGTAGAGCTTGATAATGCCTACAAAAAAGTCAGCGACGGCATATGTCTAACTTTTATATTTAAGTCACAAAAAGTATTATTTTGTATTAAAAAAATAATTTAAATCGTTAGGTCATGTTTATTGGTCATATTATCAACAATTATGAATTCTTATCAAAATAAGTAAATTTATCGTCTGAAGTGTTTAATACAAAAGACTTTTCCGTTTTACTGCATATAATTTCCCTTTTACTGCATAATCACAAATAACTGTAATATAGTCAAATTGGCATGCAAATACATACATACATATGCAGTAAAAATATAACCCTTCTTTTGGCAGTCAGGAAATAAATCATATCACTCAGTACTAACAGAACCACACTCATAATTTCATCACAAGTTAAAAGTTTTACCGCCCAACGAAGTGTGCACGGGTCAGCTAGTTTCTGATAAAATCGAGCTGTTGGTAAATTTTCGAGGGGAAAATTAAGAACTATGATTCTGTAGAGTCGGTTTTATGATTCCACCGATAGAGCGCGCGGGAGAGCCATCGCACTACGTCGCCTTTACTTATTGACCGTGTATGCGATTTCTGCTCAAGAAGCTCTTTGCGAATTCTATTGCAATAAGAGCTCGGCCATATCCCACGAGGAAGTACATCGGCATGACACCAGGAATAAAACCCAGTATCTCCAACCGTTCGTAGCACGTACCTACTGCCAAGTTCCAGGCGACTAATCGATACTTAGGCCTCAAACTTTTTAATAAATTACCTGAAAAATTAAAAGCGATTAAAATCAAGATGTATGCTCATAACGACTTCTTAAATTATTTTGAAAATACATAGCATCGTATCTACCCATTTAATCTAATACATATTATTTATTGTCAATTGTTTTGTTGTAAACTGTTATGATATATAGTCTTTGTTTTTGTAAATTGGTAAGTTTGAAGTTATATATTGTATATCATCTCTTGGCTAAATTAAGTAACTAGTTTAAGATTAATTAATGTCATTCCTACACAATTGTTATGGTAGTATTAGGAATAAATACTTTTATCTCTTTATCTCTTATTGTTTACAAATCGCTTGAGGCAAGATAGTGTCAAGCGACAAAGCGGCAAAACAATCCTGGCAGAAGCTATATCCGGCGGTTACAGTTTACTGAAGAAGATGATGAACATGTCTTCAACGATGACTATCAGCCCTCATCTGGCGACTCTGTAACGATCCTTGTTTCGTACTTAGCCTAAAACGATATCGACCGTCCGCTCCGATCGTATGGTAATCTGACGTCTCAATGGCGGCGTTCGACCCGTCTTCCCTTCACTCGTTGGTTGCGTTCAGCGGCATCGCTCGATGTAAAGTTGCCACGCTAGAACGGTTTAGGCTAAGTACGAAACACCGCCCCCTTTGAAATGCCAACATAAGCATCGTACATGCAGTCAACAAATGCATTGAATTCCAGCGAAATACACTGACACCAATTCAGCCATTGTTCTACCTCGTACAGCGATGAATCAGCACGATTTTAACTACTGTGTCAAATCAGTTACATAGAACAACACTTTTACTCGGAATATTTTGCATTGCATCATTTTTCGGCCTATATAAAGCGGCGAAAATACGACTAAAGTATCATTCTTTGAGTGATCACGTCCCCCAAGACAGCGACGGCAACACCCGGCACCACTCTCCCGAGTCAGGTCAACGAGTCCGGCAATCTTGGTTACCTCTTCCCTTCTTCCTTATATCGAGACGAGGCGCATCAGTCTGTAGTCCCACAGACTCGAGCCGTGCCAAGTACGAGATACTCGGAGCACAATTACAATAATCCTCATCCATACATCTACGTAACTTCAGGCAGATAGCCACTACAACCGCGTCAACTTATGTCCTATTCAGGAAGCGTTAGCAACTGGCAATACAGCTTTCAATAAATACCTTCTGATACACTTTAAATTGACTTTTAATACGGAGATATCCCGCACGTTGACACCATCAGTTGTGTTGCATGGCATTGGTGCACACGCAATGCCATGCAACTTAACATAGACAAATGCCACGTCATCACATTCACAAGGAACAAAAACATCCTCCGTAATAATTATTACATCAGCGACGCACCTCTTTCTAGAGTAAACCATATTCGGGATCTAGGTATTGTTTTCGATGAAAGATATGTTTTTCAAATTCATTTCAATGAGATGATTAAAAAGGCCAATAAAATGCTAGGGTTTATCTGCAGGATTATGCAGCCGTTTCGTAATCCGAAATCTATGTTATTGGTCTACAACTCAGTTGTTAGATCTATACTAGAATTCGGTACAGTAATATGGAATCCTCTTTACAAAGTACACGGTGATAGAATCGAGAAAGTCCAAAGGAAATTCACCCGCATGCTGTCGTACAAATGTGGCCTTGGGAATAAGCTAAACAGTTATGAGGATCGGTTGTCTTATTTTGAAATGCTGTCATTAAAGGAACGTAGAATAAGTGCAGACATCTCGTGTCTCTATAAACTTATTAATAACAAGCTAGACAGTCCGGCCAGCTTAGCTAAAATTCCAATCCGCGTTCCCCAGAGGCATTCCAGAAATAATAACACATTTGCCAACCTGTTACATGCAAATAATTTATCGTATAATAAACCTATAAGTAGGATGTGTCGCGCGTTCGATATGAACTGCCAAGGAAACGACATATTCAATGATACCTTTGTGAACATCAAAAAGTCCATACCCTCTAAAACATTAGTGTAATGTAAAAATAAAAATATATATAATATGTAAAAAAAAAATATATGTAGATATGTATGTGTGTGTATATGTATATGTATATATATTATCTAAATTAGAGCCTTATTAACGGATGCATTGTAACAATATTATAGGATAGTAGGTTAGAGCATATAAGGCACTATGTTATTAATGAAATGTACCACCTACTATCTGTTTCGTTACAAATAAATAAATAAATAAATAAAATCACCTCACCTAAAATAACTTGGAGTCTAGTGAAGGGTGGCCCGTCACAACTCCACAAGAAATTCGGACGCTTGGCATTGTCTTCAACCTATCCTCAATGCCCAGTTGTGTGGCTTAGCATCTCAGCACTGTTCTTCATTCATGTATTGATATAGCTTTGATCTTATACGTTTATTTCTAATTTTAGAGTAAGAGAATAACATTCTAGGCTTCATTATTCATTGATAATTCCACTCTAGAATGCGATATACCTTAAAATTTGAATAACTTTTTGGTGCAACATAGTGCCAAGCGTCTGGACAAAACAAAATCAGAACTCTAAAAATAGGCCTAATGTTAACAAAAATGGGGTGATATGCTCATGAATATATTTACAATTGTTTTCGGAACTCATCTAGCCTCCAAATCAAATTCCAGATTTGAGGATTTGATCCTCACCCATACACAAGTAGTCTCCAGACTACTTCAGCAATTAGTCAGAATGCACAACCGATTGGCTTCGCCGAACGGTGCGCAAACCGTCCACCAGTCTTACCCGGGGTAGCCTTCCACACGAGGAGGCTTCTGAATAGGAGCTGAATCGCGAGTTGAGCCGATCCGAGAGCAAAGTCGATCTGGTGGCCCAAGCCGCACGAAACTGTTCACCACCATCGCGTATAGGACAACAACTTGGGTTGTCGACTACATCGGGCGAGCCCGTCACCTCAGGAAGTTTTAACGATTAGTCGTTCTATCTCCCTGGAGTGAGCGCAGACGACTTGCGGACAAAACAGTACACCGCCTAGCTACGCCACAAGCCCGTAAGAGGCCAACGCCTTAACCGCGAGATAGCCAGGAATGTTACCCGGCGGGCCGACACTCACGCCCTTAGGTACTTCCAATTGTGACCAAATTACTCCGGTCTCTCCATTGGTTACAAGTTCGAGGTCGCTTGCGCGGTCCTCTCCCTTACGAAGCGGTGAAACGGTGTATACCGAATCTATCGCGGACCACAGCGTCCTTTGCCCGGCTGTTCAGCCAGGTTCGGATGGCCGATGGTCATTTCAAGAGTAGTCGCCGTAAGGTCCGCAACCACCTCCGCTCTATAGGAAACAGTACAGCTTCCAGACTCCCCCGACTGTTAGTCAGAGGGAGTCTGGAAGCTGTTCAGAGTTCAGAGTCGGGCAAAGGACGACTCTGCTCTGCTGCTGCGGCGACTGCTCTTGAATTGACCATTGACCATCCGATCCTGGGTGAACAGCCGGGCAAGGACGCCTTGGTCCGCGATAGATTCGGTTTACTCCGTTTCACCGCTTCATAAGGGAGAGGACCGCGCAAGCGACCTTGAACTCGGAACCAATCGAGAGACCGGAGAAATCTGGTCACAATTGAAGTAAGGGCGCGAGTGTCTCGAGCCACTGGGAAGTAATTCCTGGCTATCTCGCGGTAAGGAGTTGGTCGCTTACGGGTTGTGGCGTAGCTAGACGTCGGATTTGTAATGTCCAAAGTCTTCTACGCTCGCTGCACGGTCGATAGAACGATGAATCGTTAAAACGTCCTGCGGTGACGGGTTCGCCCGTTGTGGTTGACATCTCAATATGTTAGTCAGAGTGCACAGTCGATTGGCTTACGCCGCACGGTGCGCAGACCGTCCAGGAGCGCCAGAAGGTTGATTCCCAGGGGAAACTGACCATATGGCCAGAGTCCTACCCAGGCTCGCACTTCATGCGTGGAGGCCGTGGGATAGGTGTTGACCCGTGAGTGTGACCAACCCTGAACAGAATGGGTCTTCGTGGCCAACTCAGCAAGGGTCCATTAATTCCCCGAGTATAGGACAATGCGAAAGCGCCACACTCGCCGCCTATCCAGCCTCCCCCTTTCCATAAAACGAAATAATAATTTTCGCTGGGAAGTATGGAGGCCGCTTCGCGCATATACGGACTTGTTTTGCCCGTTGATTTATGTTCTCGAAGAGCAGAAAAACAAGCTGACGAACTAGTCTCCGGATTTCACTCCCCAAAAACGGATAGAGAAATAGGGAGAAGGGGGGAGGGGGGGGAAGGAAAAATAAAAAGGAAAAGTCGTTAGATATAGGGCTGACTTTTTGTTATGAGAATTGGTTTGTTTTCCTCGTCGCCATGATGTGGGCTTCTTCGCTATTTATGTGTAAGTAAAACACCCTGTATTTATGTATGTATGGGGAGCTAATGGGCCCTTGCTGAGTTGGCCACGAAGACCCATTTGTTCAGGGTTGGTCACACTCACGGGTCAACACCCATCCGGCGGCTACCACGCATGAAGTGCGAGTCCGTGTAGGACTCTGACCTTGGCTAGTTTCCCCTAGAAGTCAACCTTCTGGCGCTCCTGGACGGTCTGCGCACCGCGCGGCGTAAGCCAATCGATGGTGCACTCTGACTAATAGTCGGGGGAGTCTGGAAGCAGTACTGTTTCCTATAGAGCGGTTGGTTGCTAACCTTACGGCGACTGCTCTTAAAACGACCATCGGCTATCCGATCCCCGGTGGAACATACTGGGCAAAGGACGCCGTGGTCCCGATAGATTCGGTTTACACTGTTTCACCGCTTCGTAAGGAGGAGGGCCGCGGAAGAGACCTCAAACTCGTAACCAGTCGAGAGACCGGAGTAATATGGTCGCAATTGGAAGTAAGGGCGTGAGTGTAAGCCCGCTGGGTAACATACCTGGTTATCTCGCGGATAAGGCGTTGGTCTCTTACGGGCATGTGGCGGAGCTTTACGGTGGACTGTTTTATCCAAGTCTTCTGCGTTCACTTCACGGGACATAGAAATACCAATCGTTAAAACTTCCTGAGGTGACGGGTTCGCCCGTTATAGTTGACAGCTCTATTTGTATTTATGTATAAACTTATAGGAGATATTGTTATGTATAAAACTTATTAGGAGATATTAGGATCGAGGACACAAGCTATGTTTTTTCCTATGATCAATGTATGGAGGGTTTCCATATGGAGTGCTTACAATGTCCTCGTCGAAAGTGAGGGACATCAATTCTTCAAATGCATTCCAAAACCCAAACATTCCATTCCAAGCATTTCAAGTATTCCAAGTCTTCCAAGCAAGCATTCCAAAATCTTATCCTTGAACTCCTTTGCAACAGTATGAGTGGCTTTTATAAGTATATGTTTTTACAAGCTTTTATTTACCTGCAATGTTTGTTAGTTTTTTTTAAGTCCTAGTCTTGCAAGACGAATTAAAACCACCTCCCCTTATCCTATGAAGATGATTTTTTATAATACGTGTTGGTTCAGTTCCGACGACAATGCATTTTTATTGTGTGCATGACCTGATTCTACCTCCAGGATCGGCTCCCGACGAGGTTATTCTTCCACGGTCAACAGCACAGACACACACTTGTGTATACGCATTCAATTATGATAGCCCGTTCTAAATCTCACCATGACATGGCTGCTGCGCCCAGGGTTGGCAGCTCAATGGTCAACAGCACAGAAATGATTCTATCTCGAATGTTGTGGAATGGTTCACAGCAAACAATCTGCTACTAAATAGAAAGATGTTTGTAACCCTCGCTTTCGCCGCTGCTTCGCTCACTCGCCGTTCACACGCGCAGGATGATCACGTCAGATACCGGTTTCCATACTGCATTTTCCCTAGTCAGCTATGCTCGCCTATATCGTCTGCATACCCTGTTCGTACTAATTTTATTGTTATATATTTAATAATTCATTTATCACTCTCAATGCTACTTACTAAATAAAATTAATCTCATGCTGGTACCAACTATAGAAAAAATGCATTTCTGTGGCGAACTAGTGACATTTGTAATTATTTGATTAAACGCTTTGACTTTGATCTATTCTGTACGAGTATTAACTCAGCTAGGCAGCAGCTGAACAGTGAATTCTTTAGCATTAATTGTGGAATATTTTTTGATTTATTTTTAATCGATAGCTTTATTTGAAAGGTCACACATGTTTCTACAACGTTACTTAAACGTGAAAACCTTTAATTGGCTCTCTGTTATCCTACTCCTCTTTTTGTTAAATTATAATTAGCTGTTGGTTTTCCTAAATATAAATAAATAAATAAAAAAATAAATAAATAAAACAAAATGTATAAAATTCTCACTTCCAAATGTAACGCAGATAGTGCCAAATCTATATAAATAAAAATGAAATGCCGCATGTTTGACGGAGCATCAATTCAGAACGGCTGGACCGATTTGGCTGTTTTATTTTTTTGTGTGTTGGTAATTTCAAGGACAAGGTTTGTATGTAAGAATATTTTTGGAAAATCCACCAGAAATAACAGAAATTTTTGGAAATTTGGATGGTGTTTTTGTATGAATGAAATTCCGCATGTTTGACGGAGCATCATTTCGTAACGGCTTGACCGATTTGGCTGTTTTAGTTTTTTTGGTGTTGCTAATTTCAAGGATAAAGTTCGTACGGAAGAAAATTTTTGGAAAATCCACCGGAAATATCGGAAATTTTCGGAAATTTGGATGGTATATTTGTATGAAAATTCCTGATATAGAAACAGATCCGGAGTTGCATGAAGTAGTGACGACGAATATGATTCATGGACCGTGTGGGGATCACAATCGGGAATCGCCATGCATGATCGAAAATAAATGTTCAAAACGTTATCCGCGCGCTAAACACTATCACAAGCAATGATATCGTCGCCGCTCGGCACAGGATAACGGCAGAACGATAACTTTGAAAGTCAAAAATAAAGACATTGTAGTCGACAACAGCTGGATTGTTCCGTATTCGCCACTGCTTTCCAAAACATTCAAAGCGCATTCCACTGGCCTTATTTCATTTCCACCTGATTTTTGTCAATTCACAAGTTCGAAAGAAGAATTGATCACGAAAGTATTCCCTAATATTTGTAAAAATTACAAAAACCATGTTTGGATGAGCGAACGAGCCATTTTGGGAGCGAAAAATAAGGACGTAGACAATTTGAACCTATCAATTTAAAGTGAAATAGATGGACAATTGCATTCATATAAGTCGATCGATTCCATTACCGATCCAGATAAAGTCGTCAATTACCCTACGTAATTCCTGAATTCATTGGATTTGCCACGAATGCCGCCGCACAATAATTTGCAACTCAAGGTCGGCTCGGTGATAATCATGTTACCCAATTTGAACCAATCAAGACTGTGCAATGGAACAAGACTAGCTGTTAAGAAACTGATGAACAACGTTCAAAGGCGGAGGATGTTCTGATTCCAAGGATACCACTGATTCGAACCGACTTGCCGTTTCAATTTAGGCGTTTGCAGTTTCCTGTTCGCCTTGCATTTACAATGACGATTTATAAATCGCAAGGACAATCTTTAAAAGTGTGTGGAATAAACCTTGAATGTCCGTGTTTTTCACATGGGCAGTTGTACGTGGCGTGCTCGAGAGTCGGTAAACCGTCGGCGCTATTCGTTTTCTCTCCTGACAGAAAGACAAAAAATATCGTTCATTACCAAGCGTTGCAATGAACGCATTAAAATCACTATTAAATGATTGTCAAGTAAATAAAATCCTAAATTAAGTTAGCTAAAAGTTAGACATTCATTCACTCTTAGGCGGTACGAAGTTCGCCGGGTCAGCTAGTATTATCATAAAAAAATGAGCGCCTAGAACTGGTCGATTCCACTGCATTCCTTGGGATAAAAAGCTACAATGGGGCCCACACATTAAGAAATTGGCCGACAGGCTAAGTTCTGCGGCATATGCTGTAAAAAAAACATAATTTAACAGATATAGACACCGCGAGGCTGGTTTACTTCAGCTATTTTCACAGCTTGATGTCGTATGGCATCTTGCTGTGGGGTCATGCTGCTGACGCTGATAAAATGTTTATACTACAGAAACGAGCCATCCGCGCTATTTACAAATTAGGTGCTAGACAGTCGTTACGCGGAAGATTTAAAGAAATCAATATTTTGACACTTGCACCTCATTACATCTATGAAAACTTAATGCATGTGCATAAAAATAAAGAACTGTTTTTAAAAAACTCTGATAGGCATGGTGTCAATACTAGAAATAAAAATAAACTTGCTGACCATAAAAGTCGACTCTCCAAAACCACAAAATCATTCAGAGGGCAATGTATACACTTCTACAATAAAGTCCCAGAAAACATGCAAAATTTATCTGTGATACAATTTAAGTCATTTATTAAGAAGAAGCTGTACTAAAAGGGCTACTATAAAATAAATGATTATCTAGACGACAAAGACCCTTGGAAATAAAATGGTTACCTCGATGATTTATATCACGTTATATGTCACAATAATTTGTTATAATGTCACAATAATTTAATTTTTATATCATTTATGTAAGTTTGTATGCATTATTGACGTCAAAAAGTTACGATTTCGTACTATTTTGAATAAAAAGCTTATTATTATGATTATGATGAAACGAAATTTTGTATACGCATTCAATTATAATTTCCCGTTTTAAGTTTTACCACGACAGGGCCGCTGCGCCCCGGGTTGAACAAAAGGACTCCTCAACGGTCAACAGCACGAACGCCATGATGTGGTGTTCTCTGCCATTTATTTGTAAGTAAAACGCCATGTATCTGTATTTTTGGAGATGTCGACTACAACCAGAGAAACCGCCACCCCAGGAAGTTTCAGCGATCATTATCGTTCTGTCGCCCGTGGGGTGAAGAGTTTGGGGCGATACAACTCTACCCCCCAGCAAAGCCACGAACCCGCCAGCGTCCAACGACTTACGACGAGGTACTAGGAAGGTAACGTCATGATATCTCTGTCTGGAACTAACCCTTCAGGATACCTCCGTCCTCCCGGCTGGTTTTTATTTGTTGAGTGGGGCTTTTCTAAGGTCTTTATGAGCCTTGTAACACTGCGACCATTGCTGATATATTGTGCTCGCCACCTACTATAGTTCTGCGCTAAGCCTCGTGTCATTTAAGAACCGCAGCAGGCTTTTGGCGCCAGATTGTTTTACCTCCTCAGGACAGCCTACGTCAAGTCCCGATTTGGACCCATCAGTATACCATTTAAGGCTACCGGCCTCCCATTGCAGTTGGCTTTTTAGCCAATCGTCTCTGGGCGGCAGTTCCACTGTAAAAAGTTTTCCAAAGTTTAGGAGTGGGAGCATGGTGTCTGATACCATGTTGAGGGTTGGATTTTCACTGACTGAGTCAAGAACTGATCTTAGTGCTTGTGAGATCCAGTTTACCTTCTCTCGGGCAGATAGCCTGTACATGCTGGCTTTCGCCACCTGTTGCAAATGAATGTGTAGGGGCGGTAAGTTCAGCAGTGCATCTAGAGCTGCTCCAGGAGTGGAGGACATTGCGCCAGTTGTCATGAGGCACGCCGTCCTTTGGATATTGTTTAGTTTGGTAATCACAGTTTTCTGGTTGGCTTTGTTGCACCATACCACCGAGGCGTACGAGATTATCGGCCTCACAATGGCAGTGTATAGCCAGTGGGAGATCTTGGGGTTAAGGCCCCAGTTTTTCCCCGCCAGTCTTCTGCTTATACCCAAAGCACTTTTAGCTTTTTGAATTGTTTTATCTAGGTGGCTGTTCCAGGTGAGTCTTTGGTCGAGCGTGACTCCCAGATACTTTACTTCCTTGGAGAAAGGAATCTGCCTGTGGTTTAAGATTGGCATTTTTAGTCCACCTAGTTGACGTTTGTTGGTAAATGGCACGAGGACGGTCTTATCGGCTTTGACCGATAATTCGTTCTCTCTGCACCAATTGCTAACGATTGTTAACGCTTTTTGCATTATGTGTGAGATCGTGTTTTGGCAGAAGCCCCGGACAATGACTACTAGGTCATCAGCATAGCCCTGTGTGTCTATCCTGGCCTCTGCCATCCTATGCAGGAGTTGATCTATTGCAAGAGTCCATAGTAGGGGCGAGAGTACGCTTCCCTGCGGGCAGCCTCTTGTAGTGGTGACTTCAAGGTTTGTTCCGTGAAGAGCTACCTTGGCCGTGCGGTTTGAGAGCATCGCTTTCACCCATCTGGTTGTGGTGTTGTCAACTTGTTTTGACTCTAGCCCCTTCACCAGTGATTTAATTGGGGTTTTGTCGAAGGCGCCCTCAATGTCTAAAAATGCGCATACTGCGATTTGTTTGTCTTCCAACGCCTTTTCCACTCTGTCTACTAGGTAGAGCAGAGCGGTTTCCGTGGATTTGCCTCTGCGGTAGGCGTGTTGGTTACAGCTGATAGGGTTGACCGTTAGGATTTTTTCCCTGATATAGCTATCCAGTATCTTTTCCATCGCTTTCAGTAGAAAGGATGTTAGGCTAATTGGCCTGAAGGACTTTGACAGTGCGTAGTCCTTCCTGCCAGCCTTGGGTATGAATAGCACTTTGACCTTGGTCCATTCTTCTGGTATATGTCCCCAGGCATAGCTTGCTCTGAAGATTTTAACCAGATATGGGTTTAGAATGTCGATACCCTGTTGCAAAAGCACGGGCATGATTCCATCGTCCCCGCATGATTTGTAAGGTTTAAAGGATTTTACGGCCCATTTAACTTGATCGGTCCTTATGATTCTAGCAGCCCTACTCCAGTCCTCGTTTCGAGGTCTGTATGGAGCAGTGGCGGCGTTGCTAGTTGTCACAGCACCTGGGAAGTGGGTCGATATTAGTTCCTCCAAAGTTTCCTTTTCATTTGTTGTAAAGGTTCCGTTTGGTTTTTTCAGAAGACCAATTTGGTTAGGTTTGTCCTTTGCGAGCAGTCTATGTACTCTGGCTCCTTGAGGCGTTTCCACTATGTCCTCGCAGAAGCTTTTCCATGTTGCTCTTTTGGCTCTCCTAATTTCTTTGTTGTACTCGGTTAAGGCTTTTTTGTATTCCTCCCAGTTGAGAGTTTGTTTAGCCTTATTAAATAGTTTCCGGGTTTCCTTCCGTAGTTTGTCCAACTTCGGGTTCCACCATGGAACTTTTCTTTTGGAGGTCTTTGTCTTGAGTGGGCAGCTTTCCTCATAGGCGTTTATAATGCCTTTTGTGGTATCCGCCACGGCCAATTCTAGACTCTCGCGTGTTTTTATATTTTTTTGTATTGTTTCAAGGTTAAGCCTTAGTGTGGTACGGTAAGCGTCCCAGTCGGTGGCTTTAGGATTCCTGAAAGTTGTGGTTTGACAGTCTACGGTGTTTAGTAGGTTAAAGGTTATTTGTCTGTGATCAGACATTGAAGTGTCATCCCTGACATGCCAGTTTTTTATGTGTCTGGCTAGATTTTTAGAGGCAAAAGTAATGTCTAAAACTTCCTGTCTTGCAATTGTCACAAAGGTCGGCATGCAGCCTTTGTTTAATAGGCATAGGCAGTTGGTTGTGATAAAATCATTAAGTAACTCACCTCTATTGTTGATGTCTGAGCTCCCCCACGCGGTGTGGTGTGCGTTTGCATCACATCCAACCAGTAACTCAGCCTTTTGGGTACGGGCGTACTCCACCAGGTTTGCCAGCTCTTCGGTTGGATTTTGTTTCTCTCCAGATAGATAGGCTGAGCATAAGATGACTCTGGATCCATTCCATCCTTTGAGATTTATATACGCTGCTGACAGGTCATTAGTACATAGCTCTGTAACAGGCAGGAAGTTAATGTTTTTCTTGAACACTATGCATGCTCTGGGTTTTTTCCCTCCCGGGTACGAGAGGATTCTACCCGCAGCGTTTAAGCCCTGGATAGTAAAGTTATTTACCCAGGGTTCTTGTACGAGGGCGATGTCGATTTCTCCTTTGGTGAAGCAACACTCCGTCACTGCGCTGGCGACAATGGCGTGGTGGAGGTTGATCTGGAGAATCCTCGTAGAGTTGCCTATGTTCGCCATCAGTGATCCATAGGGGTTGTGGGCTCTGTCGCAGGCTTTTCCCTCTCCAATGGAGGACGAGACCGTCCATGTTTGGATTGGGATGTGCCTTGCTCATTCCCGGGTTTTTCCCCCTTTTTAGGCGCTCCTGTACTCTCGTCAGCAGGAGAAGGCCGATTTGCCGGCTCTTTCTTTGGCTGTATGGGAGCAGGCGTTTGTCTGCCTTTGTTGGAGTAGGACGGGATAGCCCTGTTTCCTGGGGGATTCGTGGGCTCACCCCTGATTTTCAAAGAAATCTTTCCAAAACCAAGGGTGGCCCTGTAGTCGGTTTTCCGGAGGGTCTCCAAAGAGGGCTCGTCAATTGAGAAGGTCACGTGGTGTCCATTCTTTTCCTCCCTGCTGTTAAGTATTTTCCAGTATTCTGGAAATATGCCTTCGTTCTGGTTTGTCAGCAGACTTAGGGCGTCCTTTATGTTCGCCGCCTCGCTGCTGGGAAAGAACGTTGTGCAAACTAGTGGCTTGGGCATTTCGCTTTCCGTCATGATAGACAGCTTTGCCTGGGGCCATGGTTTGAGGTTTGGGATTACTCCCACAAGCCAATCCTGGCTCTTCTGATTTTCACATGTGATCAGGACCCAGCCAGGCCTGTGAGTGAAACCCAGAAATTTTGGGCCCGAGCCTCTGACAGTGATGTTTTTAATCAGGGTCAGTAGCTAGCGGTGCACCAAATGCATTTGGTTTTCTTCCATCGGGCTTTCATTTTTTATTCCCACACGTGAAGAACCCACCACCTCCCTGAAGTTTGGCTTGATGCCTTCTTCTGGGTATATCTTAGGAGCCTTTTTTGAGTTTTCCCTTGGCGACTCCTCCTCCGACCGTGTGCGTTTGGACGCCCTTTGGTCATCAGATATGGGAGTGCTCTGATGGGTCAGGCTCTTAATATCTTTCCAGGGCCTGAGGCATGCTACCGAGGCTTCTCTAGCACTCACGTTTGCTGCCCTCAGCATCCTGAAACGTTTTCGAGCAGCACCGGACAACTTTGTCCTGTGCTTCTCGTGTGTCTCAGTGTCTTGGTCCTTTTCTTTGGGCATAGCAGAGTCGTTTCCTATTCTGTCTGCACCTTTGCTTGTCCCTGCGACAGCTGAGATTTTTTCGGGCAAAGAGTCGGCTTGAGTCGTGCTCCTTGGCTCCGAACTGTTTCCTTCCCGGACGGTACCGTCCTGGTCGAAGTTTAGAGGGGAATTTTTATTTTCTTTAGAGTCCATATTTGTTCCCACGAGTAGTCAGGGTTCCTAACAGGGTCGTCAAAAACCGACAGAGCCTGTTATCGGTCAAAGGGCATTTCTACTTCCCGATTCGCCCCGGTTTCGGAAAGCCACCGTTAGAGACTGAGCTCTCCCTCAGCCACGCAGCCGTCGGCACGGTACGGGTAACACCTTAGCTTGGGGTGGAGGTCTTTTGGCCTCCAAGTCATCAACTTCAGGGATCTCTCCCTATTGTAGCTGACCGGAGTTTCCAGGGTGCACCGGCACGCCCACTCACTACTTTCCCATCCTAGACGTTTAGGAATAGTCTGGGCCAGAGTGAGATAAAACGTGCACACGGGGAGGTAGACCTCCATCGCACCCCCTCCCGGCTGGTTACGGGACCGAAGTTGCTCGCACGGCCTCTACCTGTTGTATTACAGCAGCAATTCAATACCAATTTATCGCGGACCTGGGCGTCCCTTGCCCGAAAAGCCACTCGGGATCGGGTGGCCTATAGGTGATTTCAAGCGTGGCATGACAATAGGTCAAAATCCACCCCGCTGCTTAGGGAGACAGTCAATTTTCATAGTCTCCACACTTCTTCAGTAATTGGACAGAGTGTACAACCGATTGGCTGGCGGTGCACGGTGTGCAAACCGTCCAGTAGCGCCGGAGGGCAATCTCCCAAGGGAAACTGATCCATTAGCTGTGAGGCCTGAGACGCGAGATTCCTTCCCGGGTAGTCCCTTACAAGTAAAGGCTACTGAAAAGGAGCTGAATCTTGAGTTGGGACGACCCGAGAACAAATTGGATCTTATGTCCCAAGCTGCACGAAACCATTGGCTACTGCCGTGTATCTGTATGACAAACTTAGGAGATATAAGTATCGAGGATGCAAAGAGTGGGCCCAATTGCGTTTCTTTGTGAACTAAAACTAAAATTAGTCCAAGCGAAGGAGACAGAGCAATACGTTAGAGCAGAATATGAAACGAACAATCGTCGATAAATACTACCTGCCGAACTTATACTCGTCCGAATAAATTCGAGCATATTTCGTGCGGTGTAAGATTTGACCTTGGCGGGCAGTTTTAATGCGAAAAAGTGACAACCGGTCATCGCACATTCCGGTCTAGCGTATTGCCCTGTCCCGTTCACACGGACTAATTTCCGATTTTAGTTCACGAATAAACGCAATCGAGCCCAGTATAAGGTTCGTTTTTATGACTTTTTTATGACGAAAGAATAAAGGGTGATCGTTCGCTAGCGTTCAAGGGCCCGTAAACCTACATTGTCCTTGTCAAAAGTGATGAACTTCTATTCGTCAAATCTAGAAACAGACAAGCAATTTTAAACCCGATCCCTGGCTTTTATTATTATTTTTTCTCACATTAGCTTCGTACTATGACTAGCATAGTGATAGTCATCGTCACGATCAAGGGTTATGCGTGAATTACCCTCTCAGTGGCTCGTGCCATGAAGGGTTTGACATTATCCTCCAAATCCCCAATACAGTTTAAGCGGGATGACAAAAAATATTTACTTACAAAATCCAAGCAGTGTAAATTCCCCGAAAGTCTCGGATGTACAGCCCTCCGTCCAGATATAACTCTTTACTCTCTCTCTCTCTCTCGGAAGGTGGCCCTTATTGTAGAATTAACTGTTCCATGGGAATCAAATATCCCAAAAGACCACGAGTACAAATTAAATGAATACCATGATATTGCGAATGCAATCACCCGGAACGGCTTTATTGTTCACCTTCACGCAGTAGTTGGCGCTCGTGGCCAAATCTCTGTTAGACCTTAAAGATCTTGGTCTATCCAGAAAAATAAACAACTCTTTCCTAGAAAAAATATCTAAACCGCGATATCCGCATCTCAAATTCTATGGCTTCGAAGGGGGAGTGAATGGGTAGTAAGGTGTATGCACACATATGGCAAGACAGCTTTAATAAACCTACCACAGCCGGTCGTTAGTTCGGAATCCACCGTTTACCCTCAAGAAGTGTAATAAAAGTAGAGTAAGGTCGGCAAATATGGCCCAGTTGGCTAATATGGACCACCCGCTTCTCCACGAACCTAGCGACCGAGCACGCCTAAAGTTAGTCGCGAGTCGAATGATGTTGCATCGCGACGCCACCAGTTGTCCGCTGTCACTCTCGGACCGTGTTCGCGTCACCTCTTGCGATTTTTGTATTTTGTGACAAATCGATGTTATTTTCTGGTAAGTTTGTATTATTTTATATATCAACTTGTTGCATAAATTGTTTGTGGCCAACATGCGTTCGTTGGTATGTTTCCCTACCTATTACTGTAGTTTATAAAAGTAAGACAAAGTCAGAAGTATTTATCAAAAATATTATTATGATAAAGTACTGGGTGCGGTAATATGGTCCACCATAGCGTAGGTAAATATGGCCCAGAACCCTATTTTTTTATTACAGAAGATGGCTCGTCCTTCTTCAAAAGCAGGGACGAGAAAAAGATGGGATGGGGCGGATATGCAGGCAGCAATGTCTGCGATAAGCGACAAAAAGATGGGCTTCCTTAAATCTTCCTTAAACAAATCTAAAGGTGCGATTCCACCAAAATAGTGTGCAGCACATTTGCTTGCACACATTTTGTGCAAAACTCCAACAGTGCAGGTACTAAGCTGGTGTCGCATTTGGCTTCCGTCTCCACTGGTAAGGCTGTGCGTAACTTTTGTAAGCGCACAGTTCAGCACACTTGTGCGCGAACATGTTCACTGAGCAGAGTTTCTGCCGAGACAGTTCAGTAGTTAATATGAACGGGCAGGAAAACGTAGTGCTTTGTGATGCAGCATGTGTTTTACTATGTAGTCTCCTTAAAAAGAAACGAAGGAAGAAACCGTGATGTTGGGTGAGGCCGTTACTACAGCGACGGAATGAAGAAACGAATAAATTTCTAGAAGAAATAAAAATAGATCCATTGAGTGGATTTAAAAACTTCACACGTATATCTTGCGAAGATTTTGAGTTGCTGGTTAATGTAACTAGTCCTTTTATTGCTAAGCAAGATACCAACTACAGAAAATGTGTCCCTGTTTCAATAAGGCTTGCAATCACCTTAAGATATCTTGCTACTGGAGATTCTTTTGCAAGTTTAATGTTCTTATTTAAAGTTTCAAAAGAGCTTATTTCTCGGATTGTACCTGAGACTTGTAAGGCGTTGATAAGCGTGTTGAAAGAAAATATTAAGGTAAGAAAATAAAAATAATATACCATTTTATTTTAGTCACTTTTATTGCATTACATTTCATGCCAAGATATGGTTTCGCCATCATTCTGACGTAAAAGATCTGAATAATCATTATCGCGGACAGTCTGCAGCAAAAATGTCTTCGTCATCAGGTTTTTTTGCTTCCATCTGCTTGTTTACGTTATTCATAATGGACAAAGCTTGGGCGATTCTCGGGTCTTCATCGACAATACGGCGTTTAAGCGAGTTCTTCGGAGCCTTAAACTTTTCGACTGGCCTTTCATGAAGAGACTCTTGATCTTCATTTACTGTGTCATTCTAGATAATAATATCTTGTGATACCTGAAATAGTAATAAAATTTCCTTTTTCAGATGCCTAACACTTTAGAAGAATGGATGATCTTAGAGCGCCAATTTGACCATCTTTGGAATTTCCCTCATTGCATTGGGGCTATGGATGGCAAACACGTTGTTATTCAAGCTCCAAGTAATACTGGAAGCGACTTTTTCAATTACAAAGGTGATTTCAGCATTGTGCTTTTAGCACTGGTTGATGCAAATTATAAGTTTACGTACGTAGATGTCGGTTGTAAAGGAAGAATATCGGATGGTGGTGTTTTCAAAAATACTGGTTTCTATGCTAATCTTCAGCAAGGAAAATTAAATTTGCCTGAACCTTACCCGTTACCCGGAAGGAACAAACCAATTCCACATGTCATTGTGGCAGATGATGCTTTTGCGTTAGATATAAATTTAATGAAACCATATCCCGGTCAACATGACAAAAGATCAAAAGAGAGAATATTTAATTATCGGTTGAGCAGAGCGAGACGTATTGTGGAAAACGTATTCGGCATTATGTCCGGTGCATTTCGCGTACTCAGGAAACCTATTCTGCTAGCTCCAGAAAAGACACAATTGATAACACTGACATGTTGTTACTTGCATAATTTTTTGATAACACAAAAATCGTCTTCACAACTTTATACTTCTGCTGGCTGTTTTGATACTGAGAACCAAATTACTCATTGCACTATCGATGGAAGTTGGCGGCGTGATGCAGGCATGGCAAACTTACTGCCTTTAAGACATGTTGGAAGAAGACCCCCTGGCGATGCGAAAAACATAAGAGAAGAATTTGCACATTATTTCCAAACTGACATCGGAATGGTGCCATGGCAAGAAACACTGGCGTAAATAGTATAGGTATCTAAGTAATAATATTAGAGGTAAGAAAATAAACTTTTAAAACGTACCTACCTGTTCATTTATTTCGTCGTGTGAGTTCAAGCTGACGTTCGGCTCATCCCTTCCATGAAAGAAATTCAAATATGCATAAGCAAACCATTTCGGCTTATATATATCTAAAATCCCAGAACCTGAAGATTTTGAGTCCGCGATTTTCTTCTTTTCTCTTCGGTATTGAGCCAAAATAATCTTCCATTTTCTCATTACCTCAGTCGAGTCACAATTGAAACTTTGCGCCAACTCTTGAGTGGCGTCGTGTTTTTTGTTTTTATTTTTATAATCACTGTGACTAGAATCCCATAATACAGGATAAGTTTCAATAGCTTGAATAAAATTAATAATTTTATCATTCGTCCAATCCATATTTAGCTTGGTTAATTAACAATGTACGCGCACAAATCAATGTTTTCACTCCGGTAGCGGAAGCAAGACTGAGTTCGCGCACAACGGCGGGATAGACTCACCAGATTTATTAGAAGCGTTAAATTTCAACGTACCATCCAGGCGACTGAGGCAGCACTTAATATTTCACCTTCCCACTTCGCAGACAAATCAATCTTTCCACAATCCTATCTCACGTACATGCCGGTTATACAACACTATAACCGATAACATTGATTTCTTCAACCTGGGACCATTAGTATAATAAATACAAACGGAGCTGCCATGGAATTCACCGACCGGAGTCGGGCCCATCATAATACTATTTTTTTACACTTCTGGGGGGTGAGCAGTGGATTCCGGACTTACGAACCGGCTGTGGTAGGTTTAGGACAGCTGTCTTGCCACATGTGAGCGTTCACCTTGCCACCCATTCACTCCCCCTTCGAAGCCATAGAATTTGAGATGCGCAAATCGCAGTTTTAGATAATTTTTCTAAGAAAGAGTTGATTATTTTTCTGGAAAGGCCAGAAAAATAATCAACTAGGTTAAGTCCATTATAAATAACGTATTATGAAACAAATTGATAATTTACCGTATGTTTTTATTATTTTATTCCAGACATTATTCGATCTATTTTTTTACCATTTAATTGTTTAACTGTTTTTCAGAATTCACTATAAACCTATTTCTAAAATTTTTAATTTTTGTTTTGATAATTTTTATGTTTTTATTATTTTATTCCAGACAATATTTGATCTATTTTTTACCATTTCATTGTTTAATTGTTTTTCAGAATTCACTGTAAACTTATTTCTAAAATTTTTAATTTTTGTTTTGATAATTTTTAAGGATATAAATTTTTGTACTGATAATTTTTGATAATTTTGATAATTTTGTAAATCATGAGATACGGCACATACGCAATTTTAAATTAAGCATGCGGAGTACGCATATAATATTATACCCTAATTAGAAACAAAGTAAAAATGTTAGCGATAGCCATGTAATATTAGAGTATTGTTTGTGTACCTTTTATAATAAATAAATAAATAAATAAACAGTTTGTACACGTCGACGCGAGTCCACTGCCTGCATGTGTGCGCGCACAAAAGTATACAGATGTGCGCGAACATTTCTAGAATGTTCGCGCACAATTTGTTATTGTTTGCTTTAGTGAGTCGACCAGAATAAACATTTGTGTCGCACAATGTGCATTGCAGTGCCGCACAGTTCTGCACACTGGTAGAATCGCATCTTAACGAGGCAGGAAAGCTGGAAAAGCACAAATTATCACTTATTCACCGTACAAAAAAGATTTGGAAGAATTTAAAACAATTTTATCTTAGGAACTATGCACAGAAATATTTTAAACATTAAATAAATAGCAGAAAATGAATACATTGCAAAGTCCAGTGACAACGCCACCTAACTAGGCTGGGACATGTTCTAAGGTAAACGTTTAATTTTGTGCGTGCTTGTTCTATACTGTGATTATTACAAAAACAAAATATTTTTGTAACAAAAAAATAAAAAATAAAATTGTCGTAATAAAATAATTATTTGATCACAAAAGAATAAACATGCAACAACTACCTTAAAAACTATTAAATACTTAAAATTAGGAGAAAATTATACATACACATATATATAACCTACACATACACACATACATACACATATATAAATATTATATTAAAAATAATAGTATTAAATACAATAATAAAAAGTAAATTTAATATGATATAAAATATAGTATAACATAAAATTCTAAATATTAATGTGTTCGAATTAGTCATTTATATATAATGTCCAATATTTTTGTAATTTTTGTCGTCCCTCTTTTATAAGCCAATTCGTAAGCAGCCTTTTAAAGTGTTTTATTTTGCATCGATTTAATATCACCAGGAAGAGCATTGAAAAATCTTGGGGCTATGAATGTATAGGAGCGCTGACCAAACGCAGTATTCCTTCTTGGTATTATTATATTACGGTCTTTGGAATACCTTGTTCTTATGGTATTTTGAGAAAAAATATTTATTTGGTCAACCTTAGGATAGGAGAGTGTGGCTTTTAAATATAGTTGCTTGGTATCCAACACATTATACTCCTTGAAAAGATCTTCCGAAGGATATCGATACGGCTTTCGCATGAGAATCTTTAAAATCGACTTTTGTGCAATATCTAAGGGGTAAAGTATGGTCTTAGAACAACCGCCTATAGGAATGGTCAAGAATGGTTTTAGAACAATTGGATTAAAATGTAATGTAATGTACTGTAATATAACGGCCATGAGGTCACTCTTTGACTAGACAAATGTTTGTCAACTCACATAAAACTTTTTGCGCTGTCGGCTCGTGACGGTTTCACCAACCCCAAGTAGGTAATGCCCCTGATTCTTAATTAGATTGTGGATTTTTTTGACTGAGAATATTGAATGATACTGTCACAGGAAAATGGCCGCCAACTCCGCCACATGCCCGTAAGAGGCGTTGGCCTCTTACGGGCATGTGGCAGAGCTTGACGGTGGACTGTTTTGTCCAAGTCTTCTGCGTTCACTTCACGGGAGAGAGAACGACTAATCGTTAAAACTGCCTGAGGTGACGGGTTCGCCCGTTGTAGTTGACACATCTAGTTGTCACAGGAAAATGGGCTCTAATGGGCCCTGTTGGAGTTGGCCACGAAGACTCATTTGTTCAGGGTTGGTCACACTCACGGTTCAAACCTATCGGGCCGCCTCCACCCATGAAGTGTGAGCCCGGGCAGGACTCTGGCCTGAGGGCTAGTTTCCCCCAGGAGTTAATATTCTCACGCTCCTGGACAATTTGCGCACCGTGCGAAGTCATCCAATCGATTGTGCATTCTGACTAACAGTCGAGGGAGCCTGGAAGCTGTACTGTCTCCTATAGAGCGGGGGTAGTTGTTCACCTTACGGCAAATGCTCTTGAAACGACCATCAGCTACCCGATCCCGGGTGAACATACTCGGCTACCCGATTCCGGCAAAGGATGCCGTGGTCCGCGATAGATTCGCCAGACACCGTATCACCGCTACGTAAGGGAGAGGACCGCGCAAGCGACCTCGAACTCGTAACCAGTCGGGATACTGGATAATTCTGTTAGCAACTGGAAGTAAGGGCACGAGTGTTGGCCCGCTGGGTAACATACCTGGCTATCTCGCGGTAAGGCGTTGGCTTCTTACAGGCATGTCGCGGAACTTGACGGTGGACTGTTTTGTCCTAAGTCTTCTGCGTTCACAACGGGAGACAGAAAGATCAAATTTCGTTAAAACTTCCTTAGGTGACGGGTTCGCCCGTTATAGTCGACAGCTTTATTTAATTTCTACGTATATATTTATTTTTTGAAGCCTTGGTATTTAATATTATGTAAGTAAATGTAATATAGAATTAGATGGAAATAGGACAGGACAATGTGTTTTTTTCATGTTAGCGTAAAAATACATCAACAAAAAATACTTAGGTATTTACCAAAGAAATATATATAACCATGTTAATTTATTTATATACAATTTACATATAATTTTTATATCTTTAATTATTCTTAAACTAATAGCCACTTCTAATGTAATATAATAAATATTAATTAACTAATTTTCCACAGGTAATTTCGACCAGTATTTGTAGGAAATAATAAATGTAGTAAATGGTTCTAATAATTGAAATTGTCGATTATCAAATACTTTTAATTAATTCTGTATGATTATGCAGCGTATATTTTCTTTAAATGTAAGATCAGATATGATCGTTGGCCAAAGCTTTAAATTTCTCATGAACGACAGCTAAATGTCTTTTCAAATGCCAATTATCATAAAATGAACGAGCGCATTCCCCACACGTGTATTTCTTTAATTTCATGTGAACTGTTTCTAAATGTCTTATTAACGGGCCTTTACGTGCAAAAGCACGATCGCACTCTTCACATGAGTATTTCTTCAATTTTCTGTGAACAGCGATTACATGTACTTTCAAATGCGGTGTACTTGTAAAAGCACGATTACACTCCTGACATGAGTATTTCTTTAATTTCTGGTGTACCGCGACTAAATGTGTTATCAAATGTCCTTTCTGTGTAAAAGCATGATCGCACTCTCCACATATATATTTCCGTAATTTTCTGTGAACTGCATCGATGTGTATTTTCAATTTTCTTTTCTCTGTAAAATTACGATCGCAAACCCCACACGAGTGTTCTTTTATTTTTCTGTGAACAGTGATTACATGTCGTTCCAAATGCCACGAACTTGCAAAAGCACGCTCGCACTCTTCACATGAGTATTTCTTTAATTTTCTGTGAACTGCTTCTCTATGTCGTTTTAAAGTCCCTTGTTGCGCAAAAGTACGATCGCATTTTCGACATGAGTATTTCTTCAATTTATCATGAACACTCTTATTATGTCGGTTTAAAGTAGACTTAGAAGGGAACGTCCTATCGCACTCCAGACAAACGTGCGATTTGACACGTAAAACACTGGATCCGCTATCGCCAATATTACTGCTTTCAGATGGTCCACCTTCGATTGGCTCTGGCTTTATAAAACGATGTACTACTTCATAGAATTCGACCACGTTACCTCGTTCATCAGGTATAAAGTTGCTCAGAGGAATATTTGATCCTGAATCATCGGAATCGTAGACCTCATTTTTAATTACAACGTTTTCCTCAATCTTGACAGTCATGTTGCTGTAGTCGTCCACAATTAGATCACTCATCGTTGTATGAAATAATTGACTGGTTTAAAGTAAATGATTGCAACTGCACTGCGGTGGAGCTCGCGAAGAAATACGATTTGTCGGCAGCTGTCACTTTTCTCGAACTCGAAGTTGTCTTTGGATCATTTTGATAATTGCCAGTGTTGAAATTTTATTATTTTGGGTAAAATCATACTGTGTAATGACTTGTTGGTAAATTCAGTCAGCTCGTCTTTGTAAGAAAAACTATTCGGAGCCCTCTATTGCCATTATCACAGTTTGGACGCTGGGATAAAGAAATCGTCAATATACCTAGTAACAACACCGAAAAAACAAATGTACAAAAAGAGTAGACCCTTAATAATGGGGGGAAATAATTATATTGCAACACAGCAATGTTAGAATAGTAAGACCAATTAATTTAGGGCCTAGGGACATGTCTCGGTACCGTCTCCCAAAATGCATATTGTATGTAGGCAACGCTGATATGTTTTTTAAATATTTCGATTTTGAATATTTATTCAAAATGATATTATAAATAAAATGCGAAAGAGCGTACTTTGTGCTTTATATTCATATTGATCAAAATAAAGTGTTCGTCGTTTATCTACAAAAAAAGCATGTATATGACAGCACAGTGCATTGTCTTATCTATACTAATATTATAAAGAGGTAAAGTTTGTGAGGATGTAGGAAGTAATCTCTGGATCTACTGAACCGATTTTGAAAATTCTTTTACCGATAGTAAGCCACGTTATTTGTTAGTGTCATAGGCTATATATTAATCCGAAAAATGAAAAGACTTTTTCGTGGTAGTCGGATTTGCAAAGAGTAAGTCGGAGAAAAAACGGTCGAACAAAAACGTTTCTAACTAGAGAGATAAATGATTAAGTTATAGAGAAAATTTGTAGAGCTTGATAATGCCTATAAAAAAGTCAGCGACAGCATATTATTTATATTTAAGTCAAGTCTAAGTCTAAGTTTTATATTTAATTCACAAAAAGTAGTATTTTATATTAAAAAAATCATTTAAATCGTTAGGTCATGTTTATTGGTCATATTATCAACAATTATGAATTCATATAGAAATAAGTAAATTGATCGTCTCTAATGTTTAAAACAAAAGAGTTTTCCCTTTTACTGCATATAATTTTCCTTTTATTGCATAAATGGTTAAAGAGATAAAACTCTCACAAATAAGACACTTACAAGAAGGCACTCACAAATAACGGTAATATAGTCAAACTGACATGCGAATACATACATACATATCGCTCAATTGGTGCAACATTGACGTAAATACCCTTTTTTTCAAAAACAAGTTAAATATGTCAAAATGTGTGGAAAGACTATTTACATCGGGAGAACCATCGACAGAATTGAATTTGTGGTGATTTGCCACGAGATGGCGCGAATGTCATTGTTGAATTGAGTAAAATGGCGCTATTTCTGTTGCTACAACGCCTGAAAGGCCAGTTACGAGGGACGTTCCGCTCACTGATTATATAAATAGCTCCGCTGAGTGGGGTTTGTGTTTGGGAGCTACAACGACGTAAAGGTATTTATGACATTTAATTCGATATTTTTTGGTGCAACAATGACGTAATTGAGCAATTGCGGTGTTGTTACTCCAAAAAATCAGTAAGTTCTTGGTGAAACAATGACAAACTTGCGTAATTACGTCAATGTTTGTCCAAGTACGGTACCTTCTTGGTAAAACAACGACGGAATTTTGTAAATATGTCATTGTAGCTCCAAAAATGGCATTTTTTAAATTGTTCATTGACGAAATTGAGAAATTACGATAACTGGAGTGAAGCTGAAATAGAGAAAATAAAAAACAAAGATCTACTGGTCAACGAATAACTAAGGCTATACGAGATATTAATGTGGTTCCAGCGTATACTTCAAAAAGAGAAATTCCCGCAAACAAGAAAAATGATTTAAAAGAACTGTTACAAAAAACATTATTCCTCGGTATTACTCTGCTTTTTATGAAAGTATTTTCTAAAGGATTTTTTTTCTTATTGCTCAGGTATTATTCACACTTATGGGTTTACTGGCACTTAATTAAAAGTAGGTAATAAGGAAATAATCAGTGATTTTGTGCCAATTTTTTTTTCCTTTTTCCTTATCCTTAATCAGTCTTGGGACTATAAAAGGATTTGTTGCCAGCATCAAACGTTGTAAGGATGGTGGCCAGTGCCACGATCCTCTCTTTACAGAACCTTGGCTCTCTTCAGTCTCTTCACCGGGTTTGTGGAATGAAGCAATTTAGCGATGAGAGGGTTTGGGTGCAGTGCCAGGCGCTCGGCGTGCTTTACTTTCAGCCGTGAAATCTCTGCGGCTATTGTTGGCATGTTGAGATAGTCATGGATCTCCTCGTTCTTTGCGTACCAGGGCGCATTCACAATAGAGCGCAGGATGCAATTTTGGACTCGCTGTAGGCAGAGTATGTTGCTCTTGCTGGCCACCCCCCAAAACTGGATGCCATATGTCCATATCGGTTTCAGGATCGAGTTGTAGATTAGGAGTTTGTTGTCGACCGACAGCGTAGAATTCCTACCCATAAGCCAATACATGTTTCTGTATTTCATGTTGATCTCATCCCTCTTGTGTTTTAGGTGATCTTTCCATTTGAGTCGTCTATCCAAATGGGAGCCAAGGTATTTGGCGCCAAGTGGAAGCCAAGGTATTTGGCGCAATTGGAATGTGGTAGGACATTATCGCCAAGTTTAACTGGGGGACAGTCTTTCTTCCGGGGTGAAGGTGATGTGGGTCGACTTTGCCGCACTATCGCGAATACGCCATTTTTGTAACCAGTGGTAGGTGCTGTCTAGTTGTCGTTGCAGTATCATGCTTGCAGTCTTGGGGTTGGTATCGCTGGCTAGGTAGGCAATGTCATCAGCATATGTTGCAACTGTGATATCCTCTGATGCCGGCAGGTCTGATGTGAAGATGTTGTAAAGAACAGGGCCTAGGACCGATCCCTGCGGTACCCCTGCCATACTATTAAGAAGGGTGGATCTAGCGTCCCCCTGTTTCACCTGGAAAGATCTATCAGCCAGGTAGGACGCTATGATAGGAAACAGAGAGTGTGGTAGGCTCTTTGGTTTTGGCGAGTAATTTTCTATGCCACACTCGATCAAATGCCTGTTGCACATCTAGAAAGGCAGCTGAGCACTACTTTCTTTGTTCGAGAGATTGTCTGGCAGTATGGTACACTCGGTGAACCTGTTCAGTAGTGGAATGTGTCTGGCGAAACCCAAATTGATGTGTTATGATCACGTTACAGGCATCCATGGCCGGTTTTAGTCGCTTAAGCATTATCCTTTCCCAAAGCTTAGAGAGCACAGGAGTGAGGCTAATCGGTCTATATGATATCGGTTCGAGTGCAGGTTTCCCAGGTTTATGGATCATTATTATCTGAGAAATCTTCCAAAGAGCAGGAAAGTGTGATGTTTTGTGCCAATAAGACAAATTGTAATCATAGTTCAGTATTATGTAAGATGTTTCTTGTTTTAATCTTAAGTAAGTACCTATTGAACATAAGATATACCTACATGGTTGTTACTAAGTCACTTTATTAAACATTCATAAATAAATATTTTCTGTTGAGTAATTCAATTATTTAGTTTTATTTTGTCACAAATGCAAATTTTTTTAGCGAACGCGTTATTTTTTATATTGAATTCTGAAGCAACAGTGACGTATTTACTGATGCCTTCTTTTTATAAGTCTATAATCCAGGTTATGTACAATGTACTGAGTATAATAGAAACTATAATTGGGACTATAATAGAAACTACACATACTGAACTTATATTTTAAAATCATGACGATTGTAATAAGTCCCTTCATAATACCATACCTTTCATACGAATCTTTGATTGGCTCTCCTGTAAAATTACCAAAAGTGTAATTACGTCATTGTTACATCAAATGAGAGATATGCAGTAAAAATATAACCCCTATTTTGGCAGTCAGGAAATAAATCATAGCACTCAGTACCTACTAACCGAACCACACTCATAATTTCATCACAAGCGAAAAGTTTCACCACCCAACGAAGTGGGCACGGGTCAGCTAGTATGAAATATAACGCTGATGAGTGAGAGTTAGCCTGGTATCGTTTGCCTAACCAAACGCCTCTTCTAAAGCTTACATGGCAATTGCTCAAGTTATCGTTTCTGCTCTTTTTACACGACTGCTCAACAAATAATGAGTGTTTAGTTCAGGGTTCATCTATGTACCTATGTATGTTTCCGATTTTTTATTCAATAGTTTAGTGATTTAGAAGTAGTTGGTATTCTTAGAATCATTATGTCATCCAGTGTCATAGGGTACCTAAACTATCCAAATATCAAGTAAATATTTAGTCCAAATCTCCAAATGTAAAAATAAAATAAAATACAAACGGAGCTGCCATGAAATTCACCGACCAAAAATCGGGCCCATCATATATAATTAACTAGCTGCGCCCAGCGGTTTCACCCGCGTGGTGATGGAATATTGTGATAATGATGATAGAAAACCATATATCTTTATAAATTATAGCCTATGTGTTATTCTGATGTGTAAGCTATATTATTGTAAAGTTTCATCGAAATCCATTCAGTAGTTTTTGCGTGAAAGAGTAACAAACATCCATACATACATACAAACTTTCGCGTTTATAATATTAGTAGGAATAGTAGGATAGAATTTAAATTTCGAATGTCAATTTCTTAGATTTTTTCCTACTTACTTGACAGTTATCGTTATATTTTAGATAATTCACGCTTTATATTTATAAATTATAGCCTATGTGTGATTCTGATGTGTAAGCTATATTATTGTAAAGTTTTATCAAAATCCATTCAGTAGTTTTTGCGTGAAAGAGTAACAAACATCCATACATATATACGAACTTTCGCGTTTATAATATTAGTAGGAATAGTAGGATAGAATTTAAATTTCGAATGTCAATTTCTTAGATTTTTTCCTACTTACTTGACAGTTATCGTTATATTTTAGATAATTCACGCTTTATCTTTATAAATTATAGCCTATGTGTTATTCTGATGTGTAAGCTATATTATTGTAAAGTTTCATCGAAATCCATTCAGTAGTTTTTGCGTGAAAGAGTAACAAACATCCATACATACATACAAACTTTCGCGTTTATAATATTAGTAGGAATAGTAGGATAGAATTTAAATTTCGAATGTCAATTTCTTAGATTTTTTCCTACTTACTTGACAGTTATCGTTATATTTTAGATAATTCACGCTTTATCTTTATAAATTATAGCCTATGTGTGATTCTGATGTGTAAGCTATATTATTGTAAAGTTTCATCAAAATCCATTCAGTAGTTTTTGCGTGAAAGAGTAACAAACATCCATACATATATACGAACTTTCGCGTTTATAATATTAGTAGGAATAGTAGGATAGAATTTAAATTTCGAATGTCAATTTCTTAGATTTTTTCCTACTTACTTGACAGTTATCGTTATATTTTAGATAATTCACGCTTTATCTTTATAAATTATAGCCTATGTGTGATTCTGATGTGTAAGCTATATTATTGTAAAGTTTCATCAAAATCCATTCAGTAGTTTTTACGTGAAAGAGTAACAAACATCCATACATACATACAAACTTTAGCGTTTATAATATTAGTATGATAGTAGGATAGAATTTAAATTTCGAATGTCAATTTCTTAGATTTTTTCCTACTTACTTGACAGTTATCGTTATATTTTAGATAATTCACGCTTTATCTTTATAATGTATAGCCTATGTGTTATTCTGATGTGTAAGCTATATTATTGTAAAGTTTCATCAAAATCCATTCAGTAGTTTTTGCGTGAAAGAGTAACAAACATCCATACATATATACGAACTTTCGCGTTTATAATATTAGTAGGAATAGTAGGATAGAATTTAAATTTCGAATGTCAATTTCTTAGATTTTTTCCTACTTACTTGACAGTTATCGTTATATTTTAGATAATTCACACTATATCTTTATAAATTATAGTCTATGTGTTTTTCTGATGTGTAAGCTATATTATTGTAAAGTTTCATCAAAATCCATTCAGTAGTTTTTGCGTGAAAGAGTAACAAACATCCATACATACATACAAACTTTCGCGATTATAATATTTAGTAGGATACACTTCTGGGAGGTGAACGGTGGGTTCCGGACTTAACACCTATAAATTATCATAAATATATCGTATTTAGGGTCATATGAAAGACGTGCTTGAGCACATTCCGAAAATATATAAAGGTTACAGGAATAAAAGGGAATTAGCGACATTAAGCAAGTTTTGAACAATTTGCAAATTAAGAGACCAATCCTTTGGTCAGAAAAATCAAAATGTGATTTTGTATATATATCATAGGGATATTTTAATGTTTGGCCATATTACATAATTCCAGAATTAAATATAATATTTTTCCAAAGGCAAGAAGAAAATTTAAAAAAAAATCTACTTGCTTTAGATAAATAATAGTGTTTTATCAATAATGGATTTGAATAGCAATCCGCGCGATTTATGCAGTTTTTTGCGATTTTAGTGATGGCCAAATTTTTTGCTTTCGAACGGCATTTTTTCGAAAATGCCAATTATGTCAACGAACCCCTTTTATTCCTGTACCCTTCATATATGTAGGTATCTATATGGATAAATATATACACCACAAATATTTAATTAAAAAGCCGTAATAACAGTAGGTTATTATAAATACAATAGTTCACTCCTTGTAACGTCAGTCGTGTTTTTTATTCCTTTTAATATATTTACTTGTTCTGATTCTATCACGTAAGTCTGTTCGAAAAGAGTAGATAAAAAAATCGACATGAGGGAAGAATGTTTTGATAAATTTTTTTTAACGACAGATGAGTTACATTCGGTGCCACTAGCGCAGAACTGATCAGTGGTCACTGACCCAGGACTGTAAAAAATCGCCGCTTGCCCGTTACGGGCAGCCACGTTACCACTGCAAATGCACTAGCCTCGAATACCATTAATTCAAAGCTAGTGCAAAACTGTATATCACTACTGAATTCCCTGGGCGAAAACAACAGGGTAATTCTAAAATGGGTTCCCGGCCATGCAGGAATCGAGGTAAATGAAAAAGCCGACAAACTTGCTAGGACGGGAGCAAAGGGAACGTTATACGGCCCTGAACCTGGCTGTGGCTTACCAAAAAGCTTTGCAAACCTAATGCTCAAACAAATGTGTTTAGAACAATCCGTCAACCACTGGAACAACACGCCAGGGTTGAATCATTCCAAAGCGCTTATTAAGGCTTACGACCGTAAGACGGCCCGTGAGGCCCTATCGCTAAATTATAGGAACAATCTACGCATACTGGTGAGGGCGCTCACGGGGCATTGTGGCCTAACAAACACATGTTCAACCTCAAGCTCAGAGACACAAAAATGTGCAGGTTCTGCCAAGGAGCAGACGAAACTCCCCAGCACCTCATGCACTCAGAAAAAAACATGGTGAATTTGACAACAAAAAGTTGTTAAATATGAGCCATCAAGGTAAAATAGTGGGAGCCACAACGCCAAAATTGTCGAAAAACATTGCTTATATGACAGAGCATAGCATTGTTAATTTCACAAAGGCGCGCTTTCACAACTTTACTTTGATGGCTCATATTTCACAATTTTACTTTGTGAAATTCGCAATGTTAACACATTGCGAATTTCACAACTTTACTCTGTTGATTCGCAATCAATTCCGCCTTTCAACCTTGTGGGTTTAGCAATGCGCACTTTGCTTTATTAGCAACTTTCAAGTTGTGTTTCTAACAGAGTTGTGGTTCAACCTTGTGGGTTTAGCAATGCGCACTTGGCTTTATTAGCAACCTTCAAGTTGTGTTTCTAACAGAGTTGTGGTTCAACCTTGTGGGTTTAGCAATGCGCACTTTGCTTTATTAGCAACTTTCAAGTTGTGTTTCTAACAGAGTTGTGGTTCAACCTTGTGGGTTTAGCAATGCGCACTTTGCTTTATTAGCAACTTTCAAGTTGTGTTTCTAACAACTTGAAAGTTGCTAATAAAGCAACGTACGCATTGCTTCAGATCTTCAGCATATTTTATTTGTACTGCTGTATACTATACAACCGCTGTGTAAATATTAATTGCAGGGAAAACGAAATCCATTATTGCTATTCCTGCAATATTTACACTGCGGTTGACCAGGAACAGCATTGCAAATAAAACCTGAAGAAGATCTGAAGCCTATGTTGCATTACTTGTGCATGTTTGTGTATCCAATAACCTAAAACATAAACAACAGTTACACAAAATAAAACATTTATTTACTTACAACTGACATAGGTACATGTTATAACAAAAGGAGTGTTTAATTTTAATTTTACTCGAATAATTTTATGTGGAGACAGAGTTTAGGTCGGAAATAGAAAATTTCCATACAAAATAGTCTTCCAAAACTTGAAAGACGTTTCTGTAATATTTTGTATAGAAACCTATGATTTCCGTGTTAATCTCTGTCTTCTCTTAAAACCAAGATTAACAAACATAAGAAGCCATAAATTTACAGATTACAGTTTTATTCATACATGTATAGAAATAGAAATAGAAATATTTTTATTGAATTGACTTATCTGCTAATTATAATATCTTATTAAAAATGTAATTATTTCACTGGTTTAACATCTAAAAAATCTAAACAGACCGGATAAGTAGAACTAACAGTAGAAGACAATTAGAAAAAATAATTCACCAATAATATAAAAAATAAAGAAAAAATCAAAATCAAGGAATAATCGAAATTCCGCCTATAAATACGAAATGTATATAATTTAAAATGTAACAGTAGAAAACAATTAATAAAAAATAATTCACCAATAATATAAAAAATAATGAAAAAAATCAAAATCAAGGAATAATCAAAAATCCGCCTATAAATACGAAATGTATATAATTGAAAATTTGTAATCTTCCTAATTGAATTATTGTAAAAACAAAATGAAAATGCATGCCTACAATATAATATTATGAGAAATATTCGTTTAATGTGTAAAAGCTTTTATCGATAAGCCATTTTTTCAACGCTGCGGTAAACTCTTTTCTTTTTATTTCTTTGATATTTGCAGGTAGGTGGTTATAGATTTTTATTGCATTGTATAACATTCCTTTTTTAAATAGAGTTAAATTTGGCTTGGGTGCTTGTAGCTCATGTTTATTTCGTGTGTTATAGCCGTGTTCAACATTGTTTGTTTTGAAATACTGATCGTGGTCCCTTATAATTTTGCAGGTTTCCAAGATTTATTTATTTAGAGTAGGTATTACAAAATTTAACTAGTACATTTTACCATGTCACACTGTATGTAAATGAGGCAATAGCAGAAAACTGATTCTTATTGTGACTGAGACATGGTTATGACCGAAAGTCGCCTAACTAGGCCTGAGCCTGTTCTAAGGCTGACTTGAGCAATTTTCTTTGTGCATTATGATTACTATTTATTAACAATGCATATATTTCTAGACACAATCAAATAAAACTAATTATTAAAATAGTCTACAAAAAATTAAATTTAAAATAGAAAATTCAAATCTTTTTAAAATAAAAATAAAATACGATAAAACTAAATCTAATCCAAATAATAAATAAAACAAAATCAACATTAGAATAATCAGAATTAATAAAAATGCAAATGGATTGTCACTTTTTAAAGTTACAAGATGTTACAAGATGTTGACAAGATGTTGCAGGTTTCCAAGAGGTTTCCCTTATAAACTCTTTTATGATTTTTCTAACTCACCGCCGCCCTGGCAGATGATGAACCAGCCACAGCAGATGACAAAAACTTCTCTGTAGCATCAATCTGAGTATTACGCGAAGAGACAGTATGTGTTCAGGACCCTTCTGTAACAAAAAAAATATCCAGCCTTATTACAGGTTCAATATCATATTATGCTATGATAGGAAATATACTGCAGTTAAAACTAAATTGCAATTAATTCAGTTTTTTTTACCAATAGGCATTCAATTATATTCGATACAAGCAAAATGTGTTATTTTTAAATTACTGTGGAAATTTTAATTAATTTATTTAAAATGGTGCACTATGAAATCTACACAAACCGCCATGTGAAGGCATGCTGTAAAATTGTTAAACTCACAAGCTGTTAAACTGTTAACCCCGCAGTTTAGAGCATTGAGGTAATAACAATGTCAAAAAAAATTGTTAGCGCCAAAATTTTATATTGTTGATACCGCAATTTTTGCATTCGACAAAGAAAACGTTGCTGACCCCGCAAAGGGTAATTTGTCTTCGTTACAATATTCTATGGTTAATTTCGCAATTTTTCGCTCGCAATGTAAAAATGCAGCATTGTCTAGAAAAAAATTCTATAGTTTAGGTATTATTCTAGATTATTGATCTTTCAATATCATTCGACTATATTCACCACGCTGATTCCGAAACGAGGTATCTAAAGTAGAATAGTTTCGGTACAATGTAGTCACAGCCATACAACTCAAAGGTGGCGGAACGGCCGCGTGTTCTTATGTTATCGTGCGATGAGACGCCAATACAGACTCGATAAATATTTTTTTCAAAAAACTTACCCTGGAACGTTGCGACAGGTGTACGAGGTTGTTCGATATTAAGAAATCCAGCAGTAGCTGCTGTTCTTTCTCCATTTTTCTGAGATGTCGCCACTTAATCACTGATTGCACTTTTGAACAGTTCCTAATTGTGCTTTTAATTCTTTCTTGAAAATACGACGCCGTAAAATGCACTTGATCAGAGCGAGCGCTCCGCCCGCGCGCTTGTTACAGACTGGAATCAACTGGAATAGCGTCGCAAACAAACAGCCGAGCGGCGAGCGTGTCGCGACTTGCGCGCGCGGCGGGATTTTGACAACGTATAGGAAAGCCCCCAACTTTGTAGAAAATAAACGTTGCGGTTTTGACAATTATAGTTTGAGTTTTTCTCAAACCTATCTGCCATTGAGAAAAAATCTACGTCAAAGTTGTGTTAATATCAATTTAAAAACATTGAGGAATTATGAAAACATTGCGTTATTCACAACTTACGTAGTTACTAGCTAGCGTTGCTAGTAAAAGTTGCTAGCGCGGCAACGTATAAAATCAATGTCTCGCTTACATTGTGGAACTGACAAACCAACTATGTTAATCATGGACATTGCTAATTTATCCACAACATTAAAAAAGCAATGTTCCGCTTACATTGTGAAACTCACAATACTCACCTATGTGAATTCCACAGATTAGCACATTGCTAATTTATCAAAGTACCGTAAAGTTGCCATCGTCGCAATGTATAAAATCAATATTCTGCTTACATTGTGAAAATCACAATCTTTAACTATGTGAATTCCGCAGATTAGCACGTTGTCAATTTATCAAAGTAGCGGAACATTGCTATCGCCGCAACGTATAAAATCAATGTTACGTTTACATTGTTAAACTCACAAGCTGTAAAATTGTTAACCCCGCAGTTTAGAGCATTGAGGTAATAACAATGTCGAAAAAAATTGTTAGCGCCACAATTTTATATTGTTGATTCCGCAATTTTTGCATTCGACAAAGTAAGCGTTGCTGACCCCGCAAAGGGTAATTTGTCATTGCCACAATATTCTATGGTTAATTTCGCAATTTTTCGCTCGCAATGTAAAAATGCAGCGTTGTCTAGTAAAAATTTCTCTGAGTGTGTGCGAGTGTGGCCCGCTAATCCGTAAAAGATACACCCACTTGGGTGGTCACTACCTCCAACCTGAGGAGGTAAAACAATCTGGCGCCAAATGCCTGCTGCAGTTCTTAACCCCTCCATGTCATGGGTTAATGACAGGAGGCTTAGCGCAGAACTATAGTAGGTGGCGAACACAATAGATCAGCAATGGTCGCAGTGCTACAAGGCTCATAAAGACCTTAGAAAAGCCCCACTCAACAATTAAAAAATAAAAAATACCGCTGCAAATACCGCATCATCCTTATTAAACTCCTAAATTTAATTCCATGTGATGTCACCAATAAAAACACATGATTCCGGTCACAATTGCCAAATGGCGTATAAAACAAATAAATAAAAATAATTAAAGCTACAATTTTTGACAAATAAAATTAGTAAATAAATAAAGAGCGTCCGTTACGCTATCGAATCTACTGTACATATCACCTACATCGAATCACCGGGACAAACATTTAACAATTTAAAAGTGTCAATTTTACTGATGATTGTACACTTGAAGAAACGAACGTGATTTAATAAAAAACGTTACGTAGCCGAAGGGCCCTTCGGCTACGTAACGACCAAATTTGATTGCACATCAGAACACCGTTGACTACGTAACGACCAATATTGGCGGCTTGCTCCCGGACCGCACAGTAATATTATTTTCTAATTCGAACGCAACCTAAAATCCATACCAAATATTTCACTATTACCATACATAGACGGCCCCTAAAATAATTTCGCGGATATTTCTCGTAAAATTTCATTGTCAAACATCATCATTTTTTTTTCGATAAATCATCAAAAATATGATTGGTTTTATTAGCTAATATCTAAATATTTTTGTATGTAAATAAGCAAAACAAAATATTACCTTTGATAGAGAATCTAATGAAGATCACGAAAGTATTTACAATTTCTAAATAGGGTTCCGTATTTTTCGTAACACAAGTAGGTACAAGTTAGAAATGCCGAGTGTTTTTCACTTTTTTGACTTTCTCATATTTATTTATAATTATCTAATTGCTTCACAAAATGAGATTTCAATATTCTATATACAACATTTCAATGCAATCATTGCATTATAAATAGGATAGAAAACGAATTTACCGCGTGAAATTTGTAGGACCCGACGTTTCGGTGACGTTGCAGCCGCCGTTGTCTGCAATCATTGCAGTTATTCTTTTTATGATTGCTATAGTAGTTCCATCGTTATAGTACTATTTGTTGTGCGCGGCGATATTGCAATAAATTCCAATAAATTGCCGCGGTCTGCCATGAAATTATGACGCTACTCGAAGGGTTAATAAAAGATTCTATTAAATGATAAGATACATACAGGTCAAGCTAATAAAAGTGTGAAAAAGGAAAATAGCTCAAATGTGCCAGGAAGGGACATTCTGATATTCTGATTCTATCTCGAATGTTGTGGAATGGTTCACAGCAAACAATCTGCTACTAAATGAAAAGAAAACAAAATGTATAAAATTCTCACTTCCAAATGTAAAGCAGATAGGGCCAAATATTATCATAAAAAATGAGCGCCTAGAACTGGTCGATTCCACTGTATTCCTTGGTATCACTTTAGATAAAAAGCTACAATGGGGCCCACACATTAAGAAATTGGCCGACAGGCTAAGTTCTGCGGCATATGCTGTAAAAAAAATCGTAATTTAACAGATATAGATACTGCGAGGCTGGTTTACTTCAGCTATTTTCAGAGCTTGATGTCGTATGGCATCTTGCTGTGGGGTCATGCTGCTGACGCTGATAAAATATTTATACTACAGAAACGAGCCATCCGCGCTATTTATAAATTGGGTCCTAGACAGTCGTTACGCGTAAAATTTAAAGAAATAAATATTTTGACACTTGCATCTCATTACATCTATGAAAACTTAATGTATGTGCACAAAAATAAAGAACTGTTTTTAAAAAACTCTGATAGGCATAGTGTCAATACTAGAAATAAAAATAAACTTTCTGACCATAAAAGTCGACTCTCCAAAACCACAAAATCATTCAAAGGGCAATGTATACGCTTCTACAATAAAGTCCCAGTAAACATGCAAAATTTATCTGTGATACAATTTAAGTCATTTATTAAGAAGAAGCTGTAGGTACTCAAAGGGATACTATAAAATAAATGATTATCTAGATGACAAAGACCCTTGGAAATAAAATGGTTACCTCGATGATTAATATCGTTATATGTCACAATAATTTGTTATAATGTCACAATATCTTAATTTTTATATCATTTATGTATGTGTGTATGCATTATTGACGTCAAAAAGTTACGATTTCGTACTATTTTGAATAAAAAACTTATGATTATGATATGATTATGATACATCCGAAGGAAGCTTCAATTAAAACAAATGCATTTTTGTCACTTTTCTTTAATGTCAACACTTTTCTTACAAACTATAACATCTCTCTCGACAACACAGAAAGCTTTGAGTACCGCATCGGCTGAGAAAACTATATATTATATCATCTGCATACACTAATTCTATTACCAAAAATATTCAGCAGTGTTTTGTAAATAAATTATTTGATTCTCAAATTTATCCTAGATTTTGTGCAACACTTATTACATGTTTGTTTAATTGTAAATGTAAATTGTATTTCTTTTCATTGGTATATGCAAGTTTTTGTCATTTTCGTAAATATTATCTGTTTTCAATTATCTCGGCATTATCTTTCTGCTTAATTGACTTGGAAAAATAGTGGAAAAAGCGACTAATTCATCAAGCACCGATAAAAAGGAGCGATGATTTATCCGAGCTAGTTAATGACAAAAATTAAACTTTATGTTGACAAAAATCAAACAAAGGGAGGTAGTCTAACACCCGAATTTTAGCATCTATTGAAAAATACAGTGTTACAAGAGTATGTGACGAAGATGGATTGAAGATGAACACCACAAAGACCAAGCGCATGATAGCCACTAAAATACCTGTAAAAACACCTACGTTACACCTTCCGAACTTCAAATAGAGAAGACTGATAACGTTATTTACCCTGCCTGCAATTTGATCAACAAATGGGACACGAAGCGATAAGCATTAAAAAATCCAGAAGTGAATTCTTTAGAGTAAAAGGTACCTATATCGCGGAAGAAACTCAACCTACACACGAAGATCAGACTTCAAAGATGAAAAGTATTCTCAATATTATTAAATGGGACGGAAAGCCGGACAGTGTCAAAAGCTTGAAGCCTTCTAAATATGGGTCTATGGGTACGTCCACACGTGCATTTGTTATTTCATTTTGTGTTTCCGCAGCGCATCGTTTCCTAAATGGTGGGTCGCAGCCCGGCACCGGGCCACAAAAATAAAATACCAGTCTATTAGAAACAACAAAAAATCGGTTGTGTCACCCCAATACTTTCCCGGCAAGCAGAAACCCCCCAATCCCCCATACCCCAACAATTACCTTCCCAAACCCGAACACCCTCCCCCAACCCCCCCTTCCTAAACTCTCTTTTGTTAATGGTTGACCGTAAGATATCGCTATAGCGATAAGTCAGCCATTTGTGCAAAAATTGTCTTTTTTATAAAACCAGCGTAATATTCATTAAGTTATGTTTTTATAGCACAATAAAGTTATTCTATTCTATTCTATTCTATTCTTTCAACCCCCCCTCATCCCTGAAACCCTCCCCGAACTCCCACCCTCCGCTCGCTAAGCCCCTAACCCCGAACTGCTCCTCCAACCCCCCAAAACCCCTCCCCCAACCCTCTTCCCTTAATAGTGATTGATTATGAAACAAATCTAAAATGGCTTATTTTCCAATATGGTTCATTTCTCAGATAGCCTTAGGCGGCTCGACGTTATTATATGATTAAAATGCATGTCGGAATATTTTCTTTTGTCACTTGTGTAAGGGATATTGATACCAATATTTAACGATGTGGTTTCGACCCTACGACGCATCTGCGTAACAAATTTTAAGTCCTTAAGTCCAATATTTCGACATTGAAGTATGACTAACGCGCCCCCTGGTGGACCGATTTCCACCACAATCTATTCAACTCTTGCCATGACCAAATGATACCTGCATGACAAATTTCAGATCAAACTGATGAAGCGTTTCGGCACTATCGTCATAGTAAAATAAGAACAGTATAACATCTCCATAGTACGCACCGATTTCGCACTCATACAAGCGCCGTTGTCCGTACGCTACCACTACATAGATTCTCGGGCGCCTCGGTGCTAGTCAGTCAGGGCTGTCGCGCGACAGCTAAGTATACAAAAGTGGAATGTTTTCTGTACAGGCTGTAATGCAGCCTATCAGAAATTACATTTACAAGTATTTATATTTACGTTACGAAATTACATTTACGAGGTAACGTTTATTGTTCATTTGCGTAGGTAAGTATGTGTCTAGGTAAGTAGATGCATAGGTATGTATAGGTATGTATTTTGAGCGAGTGTGGCCCGCTGATGCGTAAAAGATACACCCACTCTGGGTGGTCATTACCTCCAACCTGAGGAGGTAAAACAATCTGGCGCCAATAGCCTGTTGCGGTTCTTAAATGACACGAGGCTTAGCGCAGAACTATAGTAGGTGGCGAACACAATAGATCAGCAATGGTCGCAGTGTTACAAGGCTCATAAAGACCTTAGAAAAGCCCCACACAACAAATTAAAAAAAATAGGTATGTAAGTGCGTAGGTAGGTAGGTAGATGCGTTTTTTGTTAAGTATTAACTTACTAAAATGTAGGTATTTGGAACACATGCAACAAGTGATGAATGCTGTCACACAAAGTCAGCACTAAGTCATATATTTTGTTAAAGTACAATTCTGGGGGCCGACTCTTGATCTATAAACCAAAAATACATAACGTACATAATAATTATAAAGAATTGCATTTCTGCTTTAATGGAATCGCAACTTGTCAATTGTGTATTTGTTATGGCAACCCTGGTGGTTCGGCGAAGCGTAGGTACTTATTTCGAAAACGGGCTCGAGATGTCCAACTGATGTTATTTTACAATGCTATCGTGGAGGAATACACACAGACAGACAGACAAGACACATAGAAGTGCGTCCACAATACTTTACTTGCCAGGAAAGTTTAAAAATTATATGATTGTAATTATCCCTATCATTGTCTATCTGGGCTCCATGATATGCAACGACGGAAACTGCGAAAAGGAGGTCTCACGCAGAAGCCATATGGCAAGATCGGCCATGAGCAAGCTAGAAAGGCTGTGGAAGAATCGGGGTATAAGTCAGCGGACTAAGGTCAGGCTGGTTCGAGCTCTGGTTTTCTTGATCTTTCTCTATGCATCGGAGACATGGACCCTGAAGGCTCGGATTTGCACCAAAATCGATGCACTGGAGATGTGGTGTTGGCGTAAAATGCTAGGAATCCCATGGACAGCACGCCGCACCAACAAATCTGTCCTGGAAGAACTCGGCATCCAAGTGAGACTCTCCACCGTATGCATCAGTTCTTCGGTCATGTTGCCAGGAGAAACCCAGAGAATCTGGAGAAAATGCTTTCCGGGAGTTAAGTGGAGGGAAGAAGAAGCAGAGGCCGATCACCGGCCGGATGGAACGACCTCATCAAAGAAGGTACAAAAGGGTCAATGCAATCTGCGACCCGCTATGCAGAAGACAGGTCGAAGTGGAGGAGCCTCGTAGACAAACTGTTGTCTAGTGGCCACGATCCTCAGTAATGAGGGAACGACGGAGAAGAAGAATTATCCCTTGTTGGGGGGGCACCTAAAAGGCATGGGGCCCATGGGCCTGTGTCTACCTAGCCTATTGGATCATCTGGAATTGCGCCTAAAAATAGACAATATAGCTGCATGCGTCTTAACCGCTCGGAAACTAGCCTACGCAAATTTTTGTTAATTTTGTGAATAAATACTAATAATATCTTTTTTCATGAATTCCCTCTTGTTACCTAGTAAATAATCTTGTTAGTTATTTATATTATAAATTTATATAACATGTACGGGGGCCGACCGAAACGGTTACGCGCGGATCTGTCAAACGGCACAAAATGCCTATAGGCACTGTCAGCGTCCGATGGGTTAAGGCATTCAATAATGTATACACTAAACGCAATATGAAATTGAAAACGACGACGCAAGATGAAGTCAAAAGCACACGAGTGTCGACATACCTTATCGAAGGATACGGTCGTCAGTAGAGTCAGGAATGAAGATGTCTTGAAGCGTTTGAGCAAGAACATAGAAATATCGAGTGTAATAAAGATTCGCAAACGATGTTAATTCGCTCAAAATGTTAAGGCAGATTTAAATTGAGCCAGTTACAGGTGCCAGTGCTGGCGCTGAGAACAGACTCACACTGTTTACATACACTTTAGAGCTGTCTTCTGCAATGGGCCAACCCGACACCTCAGGCTGTTATAACGATATGAGCTATTATAACGGGGGCTAAGGGGCCTTGCTGAAATGGCCACGAAGACCCATTCTGTTCAGGGTTGGTCACACTCACGGGTCTACACCCATCCGACAGCCTCCACGCATGAAGTGCGAGCCTGGGTAGGACTATGGTCTTATGGTTAGTTTCCCCTAGGAATCAGTTTCCCCTAGGAATCAATCTTCTGGCGCTCTTGGACGGTCTGCGCTCCGTGCGGTATTGCCAATCGATTGCGCACTCTGACTAACAGTCGGGGGAGTCTGGAAGGAGTAGGTACTGTTTCCTATAGAGCGGGGGTGGTTGCGGACCTTACGGAGACTGCTCTTGAATTGACCATCGGCTACCCGATCCTGGGTGAACAGCCGGGGAAAGGATGCCGTGGTCCGCGATAGTTTCATCGCTTCGTAAGGGAGAGGACCGCGCAAGCGACCTCGAACTCGTAACCAATCGAGAGACTGGAGTAATCTGGTCGCAATTGGAAGTAAGGGCGTGAGTGTAAGCCCGCTGGGTAGCATTTCTGGCTATCTCGCGGTTAAGGCGTTGGCCTCTTACGGGCTTGTAGCGGAGCTTGATGGTGGACTGTTTTTGTCCAAGTCTTCTGCGCTCACTTCAGGGAGACAGAACGACAAATCGTTAAAACTTCCTGAGGTGACGGGCTCGCCCGCTGTAGTTGACAACTCTAGTTGTTATAACGATATAGATCATTGTTACAGCCATGAGCCACTGGAAAATGAATCTTACTACTAGATTCGGACAGATTTTTACATCCCCGGTCTGGTCACGGGTTCGAAGACTCTTGCGCGGCCTCTACCTGACGTAAGCGGTTATTCAGTTTGAATATTTTGCGGAATTATAGAAGTTAGCGCTGAAGCGACAGCGCTGTACTGACTTAAAATCAATTTACACGATGGCAGTAATGTGTCAGCATGGCTTGTCTTGACTTTGAAATCAGTAGCCGCTATCCTAGCTCTGTGGCATAGTGGTTAGGTCGCCTGATCTTGCATTGTAAGGCACCGGGTTCGATTCCAGGCTGGGTTACGCTTTTACCATTGGAATAAAATTAACGGAATTGAATTTCAATTCAATTCCGAATTGCAATAACAAGACACACACTTACGCATGTTACATGTACATATATTGAGTCCTTACCTATGAAGTTGCTGTTATATAATGGAAATTTAATGCCAAAAACTTATAATAAACAAAAAATATAAATATAAATATATAGAGGGCTTTCGTTATGCAGAAGCGTGCAGTCCGCACAATAGCGCATGTGGCGCTTGATACGCCAGCTAGGCCTCTGTTTAGACATCTCTGCATCATGACGCTGCCGTCCATTTATATAATAGAAGTAGCGCTGTTTGTTCGCAGAAATCTAGCCGATTTTGAAGTGAATGGTGTGCATCATCACTATCCAACAAGATCCTGTAGCATGCTACGTTCGGTAAGTCATGCATTATCCAAGTCGGAGAGGCTAGCCTATATCGCCGGCCCAGCGGTTTACAACAAACTCAGCGAGCACATTAGGCAGGCGCAATCTCTTGACGTGTTTAAGAGACGCCTTAAGAGATACCTTACAGATAGGGCGTTTTACTCACTGGAGGAATATTACTCGAGTGAAGTCTAATATGCTTTGGTGGCTAAAGTATTTAATGATCTCTTTGCATTTTGTCTTGTATTTCTTCTTTTTACATTATTCTTGTGTTTTTCGTCATCAGAACTACATACAGCTGCCAATTTTCATGACGCTACGATACTTGGAAGATGGTTAAATTAGTTACCTTAGATTCCATTACATAGTTAGTTACATACAGGTCGACCTATTTAAAGCGTGTTTAAAAGGATAGCATGGTCTTGAATCAAAATTTATGTGAACTTGAAATTCTAACCCAAACCCAAGTTAACCAAGTTCAAAGTGACCATTGTGAAAAAACAGCATGAAATAATTAAAGCAAAAAAGCCAGACAAAGAGCTCCAGGACAAAGAAGAGCATCCTGGCTCTTTAAGCTATGGGTACAATTTCAGACATTTACCAAATGTTTGTTTCGAGCGATGGCCAATGAAGTTTCAATAGCCAATACGTTTGGTAGCAAACGTGGCACCAGAAGATAAAGAAAACATTGACTGTCGACCGCTGAAACAGTAATAGGCAACGGCACTCAATGATGACCGGCAGCATGAAGTAGTGGAGCAAGCCAGCAATTTTCCTCATATTTTAAAACCATTTTCTCATATTAAATGTCGTTCACATGATGTTGCACGAGATGGGATGGTTGAGAAGATAGCTCAAGAACACCGGTGTGCCGGCAATCATAGTGACGTCTTCGCCCATATCATAAATCGCAGTGTCTTGAGGCGGCGCGTTGCTGGCTGGCGGTTTCTTAGCGTCCTCTGGTGAATGGTCACCTGATCTGTAAAATAAATATAATAATGATTAAATAAATATTTATATTCTATTTTTCACCTTATAAGGGGATTAATGTAAGTTTGTAAAATTGAAACATTAAAGATTAGAAGACGGCTCTTGAATGTGTCATTTAGGTCATCTCGTTAAGTATGTACCTACAGATCATATCGCTCATTTGGTGCGACAATGATGTAAATACCCTTTTTTTCAAATACAAGTTAAATATGTCAAAATGTGTGGAAAGACTATTTACATCGAGAGAAACATCGACAGAATTGAATTTGTGGCGATTTGCCGCGAGATGGCGCGAGTGTCATTGTTGAATTGAGGAAAATGGCGCTATTTCTGTTGCTACAACGTCTGGATGGCCAGATGCGCGGGGCGCTCCGCTGAGTGTGGTTGTGTTTGGGAACTACAACGACTCAAAGCTATTTATGACATTTAATTCGATAATTTTTGGTGTAACAATGACGTAATTGAGCAATTGCGGCGTTGTTACTCCAAAAATCAATAAGTTCTTGGTGAAGCAATGATAAAATTGCATAATGACGTCAATGTTTGTCCAAGTAAGGTACATTCTTGGTGAAACAATGACGTAACTGTTACAAAAAAACATTATTCCTCGGTATTACTCTGCTTTTTATGAAAGTATTTTCTAAAGGTTTTTTATCCTATTGCTCAAGTATTTTTCACACTTATGCGTATACTGGCACTTAATTAAAAGTAGGTAATAAGTAAATAATCAGTGATTTTGTGCCAATAAGACAAATTGTGATCGTAGTTCAGTATTACGTAAAATGTATCTTGTTTTAATCTTAGCCCCTAGAGCCCCGATTGGCCGATATCGGCCAAAACACGATTCAGCGTGACGGCCCCGTTTTAATTTTATTTTAATTTAATTTGTTTTATTTTATTATGGTAATATGTTTTATATTAATTATGGGTACAGTGGTTGGGCAGTAATTAATGTTTTGGTGGGACAGTGTCATAATTCAAATTTTTTACTAATTTTTTACTAAAATTTTTTGGGACATCAACTTGTCAATTGGCTGAGGGACCGAGGCCTGAAGGGTTAAGTAAGTACCTATTGAACAGAAGATATACCTACATGGTTGTTACTAAGTTACTTTATTAAACATTCATAAATAAATGTTTTCTGTTGAGTAATTCAATTATTTAGTTTTATTGTCATAATGCAAAATTTCTTAGCAAACGCGTTATTTTTTATATTGAATTCTGAAGCAACAGTGACGTATTTACTGATGCCTTCTTTTTTTTAAGTCTATAATCCAGGTTATGTACAATGTACCGAGTAGATTGGGACTATAATAGAAACTACACATATTGAACTTATATTTAAAATCACGACGATTGTAATAAGTCCTTCATAATACCATACCTTTCATACAAATCTTTGATTGCCTCGCCTGTAAAATTACCAAAAGTGTAATTACGTCATTGTTGCATCAAATGAGCGATATGTTAAGTGCAGTAGAACTCCAATTATCCGAACTCCAACTATCCGAATCGCTGATTATTTAAAATCAAGACAAAAAATTGCAAAACGGAGAAACGAAGAAAAGTGCGTGATACTTTGTTAATGCGTTGATCAATTGAATAAATAAATAAAAATTATCATAACATCAAATATTAATAAAAGTTTTGAAATTTCATAACAATATTAGTATCATTAGTTAAACCTAAGTGAGATGAAGATCATGAACCTTGTAGTAATTAGAGACATCAAATATTAATAAAAGTTTTGAAATTTCATAACAATATTAGTATCATTAGTTAAACCTAAGTGAGATGAAGATCATGAACCTTGTAGTAATTAGAGACATCAAATATTAATAAAAGTTTTGAAATTTCATAACAATATTAGTATCATTAGTTAAACCTAAGTGAGATGAAGATCACCTTGTAGTAATTAGAGACATCAAATATTAATAAAAGTTTTGAAATTTCATAACAATATTAGTATCATTAGTTAAACCTAAGTGAGATGAAGATCATGAACCTTGTAGTAATTAGAGACATCAAATATTAATAAAAGTTTTGAAATTTCATAACAATATTAGTATCATTAGTTAAACCTAAGTGAGATGAAGATCATGAACCTTGTAGTAATTAGAGACATCAAATATTAATAAAAGTTTTGAAATTTCATAACAATATTAGTATCATTAGTTAAACCTAAGTGAGATGAAGATCATGAACCTTGTAGTAATTAGAGACATCAAATATTAATAAAAGTTTTGAAATTTCATAACAATATTAGTATCATTAGTTAAACCTAAGTGAGATGAAGATCATGAACCTTGTAGTAATTAGAGACATCAAATATTAATAAAAGTTTTGAAATTTCATAACAATATTAGTATCATTAGTTAAACCTAAGTGAGATGAAGATCACCTTGTAGTAATTTTAGAGACATCAAATATTAATAAAAGTTTTGAAATTTCATAACAATATTAGTATCATTAGTTAAACCTAAGTGAGATGAAGATCATGAACCTTGTAGTAATTAGAGACATCAAATATTAATAAAAGTTTTGAAATTTCATAACAATATTAGTATCATTAGTTAAACCTAAGTGAGATGAAGATCATGAACCTTGTAGTAATTAGAGACATCAAATATTAATAAAAGTTTTGAAATTTCATAACAATATTAGTATCATTAGTTAAACCTAAGTGAGATGAAGATCATGAACCTTGTAGTAATTAGAGACATCAAATATTAATAAAAGTTTTGAAATTTCATAACAATATTAGTATCATTAGTTAAACCTAAGTGAGATGAAGATCACCTTGTAGTAATTAGAGACATCAAATATTAATAAAAGTTTTGAAATTTCATAACAATATTAGTATCATTAGTTAAACCTAAGTGAGATGAAGATCATGAACCTTGTAGTAATTAGAGACATCAAATATTAATAAAAGTTTTGAAATTTCATAACAATATTAGTATCATTAGTTAAACCTAAGTGAGATGAAGATCATGAACCTTGTAGTAATTAGAGACATCAAATATTAATAAAAGTTTTGAAATTTCATAACAATATTAGTATCATTAGTTAAACCTAAGTGAGATGAAGATCATGAACCTTGTAGTAATTAGAGACATCAAATATTAATAAAAGTTTTGAAATTTCATAACAATATTAGTATCATTAGTTAAACCTAAGTGAGATGAAGATCATGAACCTTGTAGTAATTAGAGACATCAAATATTAATAAAAGTTTTGAAATTTCATAACAATATTAGTATCATTAGTTAAACCTAAGTGAGATGAAGATCATGAACCTTGTAGTAATTAGAGACATCAAATATTAATAAAAGTTTTGAAATTTCATAACAATATTAGTATCATTAGTTAAACCTAAGTGAGATGAAGATCATGAACCTTGTAGTAATTAGAGACATCAAATATTAATAAAAGTTTTGAAATTTCATAACAATATTAGTATCATTAGTTAAACTTAAGTGAGATGAAGATCATGAACCTTGTAGTAATTAGGGACATCAAATATTAATAAATGTTTTGAAATTTCATAACAATATTAGTATCATTAGTTAAACCTAAGTGAGATGAAGATCATGAACCTTGTAGTAATTAGAGACATCAAATATTAATAAAAGTTTTGAAATTTCATAACAATATTAGTATCATTAGTTAAACCTAAGTGAGATGAAGATCATGAACCTTGTAGTAATTAGAGACATCAAATATTAATAAAAGTTTTGAAATTTCATAACAATATTAGTATCATTAGTTAAACTTAAGTGAGATGAAGATCATGAACCTTGTAGTAATTAGGGACATCAAATATTAATAAATGTTTTGAAATTTCATAACAATATTAGTATCATTAGTTAAACCTAAGTGAGATGAAGATCATGAACCTTGTAGTAATTAGAGACATCAAATATTAATAAAAGTTTTGAAATTTCATAACAATATTAGTATCATTAGTTAAACTTAAGTGAGATGAAGATCATGAACCTTGTAGTAATTAGGGACATCAAATATTAATAAATGTTTTGAAATTTCATAACAATATTAGTATCATTAGTTAAACCTAAGTGAGATGAAGATCATGAACCTTGTAGTAATTAGAGACATCAAATATTAATAAAAGTTTTGAAATTTCATAACAATATTAGTATCATTAGTTAAACCTAAGTGAGATGAAGATCATGAACCTTGTAGTAATTAGAGATATCAAATATTAATAAAAGTTTTGAAATTTCATAACAATATTAGTATCATTAGTTAAACTTAAGTGAGATGAAGATCATGAACCTTGTAGTAATTAGGGACATCAAATATTAATAAATGTTTTGAAATTTCATAACAATATTAGTATCATTAGTTAAACCTAAGTGAGATGAAGATCATGAACCTTGTAGTAATTAGAGACATCAAATATTAATAAAAGTTTTGAAATTTCATAACAATATTAGTATCATTAGTTAAACCTAAGTGAGATGAAGATCATGAACCTTGTAGTAATTAGAGACATCAAATATTAATAAAAGTTTTGAAATTTCATAACAATATTAGTATCATTAGTTAAACCTAAGTGAGATGAAGATCATGAACCTTGTAGTAATTAGAGACATCAAATATTAATAAAAGTTTTGAAATTTCATAACAATATTAGTATCATTAGTTAAACCTAAGTGAGATGAAGATCATGAACCTTGTAGTAATTAGAGACATCAAATATTAATAAAAGTTTTGAAATTTCATAACAATATTAGTATCATTAGTTAAACCTAAGTGAGATGAAGATCACCTTGTAGTAATTAGAGACATCAAATATTAATAAAAGTTTTGAAATTTCATAACAATATTAGTATCATTAGTTAAACCTAAGTGAGATGAAGATCATGAACCTTGTAGTAATTAGAGACATCAAATATTAATAAAAGTTTTGAAATTTCATAAGAATATTAGTATCATTAGTTAAACCTAAGTGAGATGAAGATCATGAACCTTGTAGTAATTAGAGACATCAAATATTAATAAAAGTTTTGAAATTTCATAACAATATTAGTATCATTAGTTAAACCTAAGTGAGATGAAGATCACCTTGTAGTAATTAGAGACATCAAATATTAATAAAAGTTTTGAAATTTCATAACAATATTAGTATCATTAGTTAAACCTAAGTGAGATGAAGATCATGAACCTTGTAGTAATTAGAGACATCAAATATTAATAAAAGTTTTGAAATTTCATAACAATATTAGTATCATTAGTTAAACCTAAGTGAGATGAAGATCATGAACCTTGTAGTAATTAGAGACATCAAATATTAATAAAAGTTTTGAAATTTCATAACAATATTAGTATCATTAGTTAAACCTAAGTGAGATGAAGATCATGAACCTTGTAGTAATTAGAGACATCAAATATTAATAAAAGTTTTGAAATTTCATAACAATATTAGTATCATTAGTTAAACCTAAGTGAGATGAAGATCATGAACCTTGTAGTAATTAGAGACATCAAATATTAATAAAAGTTTTGAAATTTCATAACAATATTAGTATCATTAGTTAAACCTAAGTGAGATGAAGATCACCTTGTAGTAATTAGAGACATCAAATATTAATAAAAGTTTTGAAATTTCATAACAATATTAGTATCATTAGTTAAACCTAAGTGAGATGAAGATCATGAACCTTGTAGTAATTAGAGACATCAAATATTAATAAAAGTTTTGAAATATCATAACAATATTAGTATCATTAGTTAAACCTAAGTGAGATGAAGATCATGAACCTTGTCGTAATTAGAGACATCAAATATTAATAAAAGTTTTGACATTTCATAACAATATTAGTATCATTAGTTAAACCTAAGTGAGATGAAGATCATGAACCTTGTAGTAATTAGAGACATCAAATATTAATAAAAGTTTTGAAATTTCATAACAATATTAGTATCATTAGTTAAACCTAAGTGAGATGAAGATCACCTTGTAGTAATTAGAGACATCAAATATTAATAAAAGTTTTGAAATTTCATAACAATATTAGTATCATTAGTTAAACCTAAGTGAGATGAAGATCATGAACCTTGTAGTAATTAGAGACATCAAATATTAATAAAAGTTTTGAAATTTCATAACAATATTAGTATCATTAGTTAAACCTAAGTGAGATGAAGATCATGAACCTTGTAGTAATTAGAGACATCAAATATTAATAAAAGTTTTGAAATTTCATAACAATATTAGTATCATTAGTTAAACCTAAGTGAGATGAAGATCACCTTGTAGTAATTAGAGACATCAAATATTAATAAAAGTTTTGAAATTTCATAACAATATTAGTATCATTAGTTAAACCTAAGTGAGATGAAGATCATGAACCTTGTAGTAATTAGAGACATCAAATATTAATAAAAGTTTTGAAATTTCATAACAATATTAGTATCATTAGTTAAACCTAAGTGAGATGAAGATCATGAACCTTGTAGTAATTAGAGACATCAAATATTAATAAAAGTTTTGAAATTTCATAACAATATTAGTATCATTAGTTAAACCTAAGTGAGATGAAGATCATGAACCTTGTAGTAATTAGAGACATCAAATATTAATAAAAGTTTTGAAATTTCATAACAATATTAGTATCATTAGTTAAACCTAAGTGAGATGAAGATCATGAACCTTGTAGTAATTAGAGACATCAAATATTAATAAAAGTTTTGAAATTTCATAACAATATTAGTATCATTAGTTAAACCTAAGTGAGATGAAGATCACCTTGTAGTAATTAGAGACATCAAATATTAATAAAAGTTTTGAAATTTCATAACAATATTAGTATCATTAGTTAAACCTAAGTGAGATGAAGATCATGAACCTTGTAGTAATTAGAGACATCAAATATTAATAAAAGTTTTGAAATTTCATAACAATATTAGTATCATTAGTTAAACTTAAGTGAGATGAAGATCATGAACCTTGTAGTAATTAGGGACATCAAATATTAATAAATGTTTTGAAATTTCATAACAATATTAGTATCATTAGTTAAACCTAAGTGAGATGAAGATCATGAACCTTGTAGTAATTAGAGACATCAAATATTAATAAAAGTTTTGAAATTTCATAACAATAGGGTTGAGTGGTAGCCTATGAACCACCAAAAATTTGAAAAGCCGTAGCATCTCTTCTATGATAGATCATAAACATATTTTTGGCAAAGGATCTAGGTAGTTGTATTAACTTTCATCATGTATACTTAAATTTGGTGTATGTTTAATAGGATCGTGGTATGAAGGTTTTTCTCAAGAAATGGGAAATGGTTCAATGTGTGCAACCTATGGTATGCAATGAACCGGGGTGGTGGGAGTCAATGAACCACGAGGTACCCAGTGAATCATGGTCCTAGATATATCGCATTTATGCTTACAAATTATAGTAAATAAAAACAGCATTTTATTTTTTTTATGTTTATTAGTCATAAAATGCTACAAAAATTCAGTGATTTAGGTAGTTAAATGGTTCTAAGTAACGAATTAAGTTATAACGAGTTAAGCTCTTTAACATAAAAGTGGTCTTTACCATTATATCCAATTTTAAAAAAACATGAAACCTTCCAGGTAATCAACTGAGCTAAAGTTTGGTCTAAAAATGTTTATACCTAAATAAAAATCGAGTATCAAAGCACTGATCATTAATTAATATCGTAAGTTTAGCAGCGACATGTTGACGGGAAACTTGTAGATAGCTTGTTGACGCGACGTACTAGCTGTCATTTTGGGAAGCGGTAAAACATATTTTATATCTTTTCGATTGACTCCAGCTGTATCGGGTTCCAGTGGAAACGAAAAACAATGGGTGGCCTTGCTTATTAATTTCAAATATGATACAAAATAGTTGCAGTCATCGTCTTCCAGCTCTTCCAGGACTTCTGCCAAGTAATAGACTTGAGTTTTCTTGGATGCGAAAGCTACAATGACAAAGTCTTTTGGGCGTGGGTTCCGTGCTAATGGAGGAAATTCATCGTCCAAAATTATTTCTTCCTCTTCAGATCCGCTCATAAAATCTTCTCCACCCGAAGATGAGCCACTGCACTTAAACTCATCTTCTTCATTATCTGATGAATCAGATTTTACTCTCTTTCGTTTATTCTTAAACAAATCCGTCTTGACTGCTTTCACTCTCTTCAGATTTTTCTTGTTTTTTTTATCTGCTAAAGCATTCTTCTCTGGAGTGTCCGTGGCTACCATACTCTTTCCTGCTTTTCTCTTCGACTTCTTGCGAGGTTCTCCCTTCAAAGCTGGTAGGAAGATCTTCGGAGAAACAAATTTATCCGTAGCTCTATAAACCTCACTAACAGCAGAAGTGGAGGGCTGAGGAGTAATGTTCTCAGTCACTATATCTTGCTCCTCAGAAGAAGTTGCCGATGATTGTGGTACTCCTTCAGTTACAAGTTCTTTGTTTCCATTTTCCTCCATTTCTCTTTCTTCTTCGCCTGCATTTGGTGCAGGCCTATTGGTTACTTCACTGGGTAAAAAATCCACATCAGTGAAAATTTGATCATCAAATGGGAAGATACCACATTTTTTAAATGCATTGGTTATATTTATTGGTGTCATGGCCCTCATGTATGATATACCAACGCATTCGGCAATGTTATAGATCGTTAATTGCCTTGCCGGGTTGCGCACCAACCAAGCGTCTACTGCGGCATTGTAATATGATTTGAATGGGCCGTTTAGGCCAACATCCAAGGGCTGCATCTTTGCAGTGGTGTGAGGATGAAGTGTGAGCATTGTTACACCAGAGGCTTTTGCAAGATCAATCGCCTCTATAGACAGGTGGCTCTCGTGGTTGTCCAGTATGAGTAGCGCAGGGTTTTCCTTCGATGCACAAGAATACTGAAAATAAGAAAGAATAATACATTTATCATCCACGCTATAAAACCTAATAACTTAGTACAGGAAATGGAAAGATCGCTAATAGAATGCACTTACCTGAATGAAATGTTTCATTACTTCTACAAATAGTTCAGCATTCATCCAACCGCTAGGAGAGGCCAATCCTAGCGTCCCTGAAGGAGCTCCGTGAATCATGTGTGCTTTATAGTTTTTTCGAGGAAACACCATAGCAGGTGGCAACGCCTGGCCCAGCGCATTTACTATGCAGCAAGTGGTAACCAACACTCCACGTTCACCGCTTGTCACCTTACACACACTGCGGCCTTTAGGTGCAAGAACTTTGTGGGGACGATGCACTGTTGTGGTAGAAGTTTCGTCCAAATTGTATACTCTGTTTCCACTAGCAAAAGATGGATGGCGACTGTATACCTCTTTCAGGTTATCAAAAAATTTTTGTACGTTGACTTTGTTGAATGCCGTCGCTCTCCCCAAGCTGCAGGCCTCTGGTTTCTTGACAGACAGTTCATGGTGCCTTGCCCTAAAACCCCTCATCCAATCTTTGCCAGCCATTTGTTGCGTATTCCAGGTTAACGGAATTTCAATTTTGTTAATGGTAGCCATTTGGTAAGCTATTCTCCTGCAGTCTTTGGACGTTAATCCATAAAATTTATAAGCGCAGTCAATTATATAATCCTTAAGACTGCTTTCCTGCTCGTCGGTGAAATTTTTTTTATTATCGTAACGTGGCTCCAATCGGGCGGAAGGATTTGCCATATATTTTAAAATGTATCGACGTAGTGTCGGATATGGAAGTTTTGCTTGTATTGCAGCTTTTCGAAGGCTTAGTCCTTTAATATGAAGGTCAATTCCTTTTTTGATCTCGTCTGGAGTGTGAGCACCTTTTTTCCGAAATTGTCTCCCTTTTGTATTTCGGCCCATTCTGAAATAAATAATAGCTACTGATTTTATATGATATGACAATTCAAGAATACCACTACCATACAAAAGTAGTACTCAATGAACCAGATATGGTACTCATTGAACATGGTTCATTGAGTACTTCGGCGAAATGGTTCAATGAAAACCACCCCTCTCTTTTAAAAGTTAATTTTAAATTGCTGTCGATATAAAGATACTGTGCTCACAAATACTATTCTCAAACAAGTATTCTAAATCACTCCAAGGATAGACACTACTCGCGAGATAATACAGCTTGAAAATATTTAATAATCACTAAAATAAACTCACATTATTATGTTGGTTTTTGTACCCGAAAACACATTCACGCTTGTAACACGGGCGTTCGCGGCAACAGACCGCCGGCGACTAAGTAGGAAGACGCGAATCAGGGAACCGGTTTGAGTGTATAATTTGTACGATCCGGCAACGTCGCGTTTAGTCTGTAGCTATGGTGGTTCATAGGGTACTCCTGGATCATTGGCCACCACCCCACCCTATTAGTATCATTAGTTAAACCTAAGTGAGATGAAGATCATGAACCTTGTAGTAATTAGAGACATCAAATATTAATAAAAGTTTTGAAATTTCATAACAATATTAGTATCATTAGTTAAACTTAAGTGAGATGAAGATCATGAACCTTGTAGTAATTAGGGACATCAAATATTAATAAATGTTTTGAAATTTCATAACAATATTAGTATCATTAGTTAAACCTAAGTGAGATGAAGATCATGAACCTTGTAGTAATTAGAGACATCAAATATTAATAAAAGTTTTGAAATTTCATAACAATATTAGTATCATTAGTTAAACCTAAGTGAGATGAAGATCATGAACCTTGTAGTAATTAGAGACATCAAATATTAATAAAAGTTTTGAAATTTCATAACAATATTAGTATCATTAGTTAAACCTAAGTGAGATGAAGATCATGAACCTTGTAGTAATTAGAGACATCAAATATTAATAAAAGTTTTGAAATTTCATAACAATATTAGTATCATTAGTTAAACCTAAGTGAGATGAAGATCATGAACCTTGTAGTAATTAGAGACATCAAATATTAATAAAAGTTTTGAAATTTCATAACAATATTAGTATCATTAGTTAAACTTAAGTGAGATGAAGATCATGAACCTTGTAGTAATTAGGGACATCAAATATTAATAAATGTTTTGAAATTTCATAACAATATTAGTATCATTAGTTAAACCTAAGTGAGATGAAGATCATGAACCTTGTAGTAATTAGAGACATCAAATATTAATAAAAGTTTTGAAATTTCATAACAATATTAGTATCATTAGTTAAACCTAAGTGAGATGAAGATCATGAACCTTGTAGTAATTAGAGACATCAAATATTAATAAAAGTTTTGAAATTTCATAACAATATTAGTATCATTAGTTAAACCTAAGTGAGATGAAGATCATGAACCTTGTAGTAATTAGAGACATCAAATATTAATAAAAGTTTTGAAATTTCATAACAATATTAGTATCATTAGTTAAACTTAAGTGAGATGAAGATCATGAACCTTGTAGTAATTAGGGACATCAAATATTAATAAATGTTTTGAAATTTCATAACAATATTAGTATCATTAGTTAAACCTAAGTGAGATGAAGATCATGAACCTTGTAGTAATTAGAGACATCAAATATTAATAAAAGTTTTGAAATTTCATAACAATATTAGTATCATTAGTTAAACTTAAGTGAGATGAAGATCATGAACCTTGTAGTAATTAGGGACATCAAATATTAATAAATGTTTTGAAATATCATAACAATATTAGTATCATTAGTTAAACCTAAGTGAGATGAAGATCATGAACCTTGTAGTAATTAGGGACATCAAATATTAATAAATGTTTTGAAATTTCATAACAATATTAGTATCATTAGTTAAACCTAAGTGAGATGAAGATCATGAACCTTGTAGTAATTAGAGACATCAAACATTAATGAAAGTTTTGAAATTTCATAACAATATTAGTATCATTAGTTAAACCTAAGTGAGATGAAGATCATGAACCTTGTAGTAATTAGAGACATCAAATATTAATAAAAGTTTTGAAATTTCATAACAATATTAGTATCATTAGTTAAACCTACCTAAGTGAGATGAAGATCATGAACCTTGTAATAATTAGAGACATCAAATATTAATAAAAGTTTTGAAATTTCATAACAATATTAGTATCATTAGTTAAACCTAAGTGAGAGGAAGAGCATGAACCTTGTAGTAATTAGAGATATCAAATATTAATAAAAGTTTTGAAATTTCATAACAATATTAGTATCATTAGTTAAACCTAAGTGAGAGGAAGAGCATGAACCTTGTAGTAATTACAGACATCAAATATAAATAAAAGTTTTGAAATTTCATAACAATATTAGTATCATTAGTTAAACCTAAGTGAGATGAAGATCATGAACCTTGTAGTAATTAGGGACATCAAATATTAATAAATGTTTTGAAATTTCATAACAATATTAGTATCATTAGTTAAACTTAAGTGAGATGAAGATCATGAACCTTGTAGTAATTAGGGACATCAAATATTAATAAATGTTTTGAAATTTCATAACAATATTAGTATCATTAGTTAAACCTAAGTGAGATGAAGATCATGAACCTTGTAGTAATTAGAGACATCAAATATTAATAAAAGTTTTGAAATTTCATAACAATATTAGTATCATTAGTTAAACCTAAGTGAGATGAAGATCATGAACCTTGTAGTAATTAGAGACATCAAATATTAATAAAAGTTTTGAAATTTCATAACAATATTAGTATCATTAGTTAAACTTAAGTGAGATGAAGATCATGAACCTTGTAGTAATTAGGGACATCAAATATTAATAAATGTTTTGAAATTTCATAACAATATTAGTATCATTAGTTAAACCTAAGTGAGATGAAGATCATGAACCTTGTAGTAATTAGAGACATCAAATATTAATAAAAGTTTTGAAATTTCATAACAATATTAGTATCATTAGTTAAACTTAAGTGAGATGAAGATCATGAACCTTGTAGTAATTAGGGACATCAAATATTAATAAATGTTTTGAAATTTCATAACAATATTAGTATCATTAGTTAAACCTAAGTGAGATGAAGATCATGAACCTTGTAGTAATTAGAGACATCAAATATTAATAAAAGTTTTGAAATTTCATAACAATATTAGTATCATTAGTTAAACCTAAGTGAGATGAAGATCATGAACCTTGTAGTAATTAGAGACATCAAATATTAATAAAAGTTTTGAAATTTCATAACAATATTAGTATCATTAGTTAAACTTAAGTGAGATGAAGATCATGAACCTTGTAGTAATTAGGGACATCAAATATTAATAAATGTTTTGAAATTTCATAACAATATTAGTATCATTAGTTAAACCTAAGTGAGATGAAGATCATGAACCTTGTAGTAATTAGAGACATCAAATATTAATAAAAGTTTTGAAATTTCATAACAATATTAGTATCATTAGTTAAACTTAAGTGAGATGAAGATCATGAACCTTGTAGTAATTAGGGACATCAAATATTAATAAATGTTTTGAAATTTCATAACAATATTAGTATCATTAGTTAAACCTAAGTGAGATGAAGATCATGAACCTTGTAGTAATTAGAGACATCAAATATTAATAAAAGTTTTGAAATTTCATAACAATATTAGTATCATTAGTTAAACTTAAGTGAGATGAAGATCATGAACCTTGTAGTAATTAGGGACATCAAATATTAATAAATGTTTTGAAATTTCATAACAATATTAGTATCATTAGTTAAACCTAAGTGAGATGAAGATCATGAACCTTGTAGTAATTAGAGACATCAAATATTAATAAAAGTTTTGAAATTTCATAACAATATTAGTATCATTAGTTAAACCTAAGTGAGATGAAGATCATGAACCTTGTAGTAATTAGAGACATCAAATATTAATAAAAGTTTTGAAATTTCATAACAATATTAGTATCATTAGTTAAACTTAAGTGAGATGAAGATCATGAACCTTGTAGTAATTAGGGACATCAAATATTAATAAATGTTTTGAAATTTCATAACAATATTAGTATCATTAGTTAAACCTAAGTGAGATGAAGATCATGAACCTTGTAGTAATTAGAGACATCAAATATTAATAAAAGTTTTGAAATTTCATAACAATATTAGTATCATTAGTTAAACTTAAGTGAGATGAAGATCATGAACCTTGTAGTAATTAGGGACATCAAATATTAATAAATGTTTTGAAATTTCATAACAATATTAGTATCATTAGTTAAACCTAAGGGAGATGAAGATCATGAACCTTGTAGTAATTAGAGACATCAAATATTAATAAAAGTTTTGAAATTTCATAACAATATTAGTATCATTAGTTAAACCTAAGTGAGATGAAGATCATGAACCTTGTAGTAATTAGAGACATCAAATATTAATAAAAGTTTTGAAATTTCATAACAATATTAGTATCATTAGTTAAACCTAAGTGAGATGAAGATCATGAACCTTGTAGTAATTAGAGACATCAAATATTAATAAAAGTTTTGAAATTTCTTAACAATATTAGTATCATTAGTTAAACTTAAGTGAGATGAAGATCATGAACCTTGTAGTAATTACGGACATCAAATATTAATAAATGTTTTGAAATTTCATAACAATATTAGTATCATTGTTAAACCTAAGTGAGATGAAGATCATGAACCTTGTAGTAATTAGAGACATCAAATATTAATAAAAGTTTTGAAATTTCATAACAATATTAGTATCATTAGTTAAACTTAAGTGAGATGAAGATCATGAACCTTGTAGTAATTAGGGACATCAAATATTAATAAAAGTTTTGAAATTTCATAACAATATTAGTATCATTAGTTAAACCTAAGTGAGAGGAAGATCATGAACCTTGTAGTAATTAGAGACATCAAATATTAATAAAAGTTTTGAAATTTCATAACAATATTAGTATCATTAGTTAAACTTAAGTGAGATGAAGATCATGAACCTTGTAGTAATTAGGGACATCAAATATTAATAAAAGTTTTGAAATTTCATAACAATATTAGTATCATTAGTTAAACTTAAGTGAGATGAAGATCATGAACCTTGTAGTAATTAGGGACATCAAATATTAATAAATGTTTTGAAATTTCATAACAATATTAGTATCATTAGTTAAACCTAAGTGAGATGAAGATCATGAACCTTGTAGTAATTAGGGACATCAAATATTAATAAATGTTTTGAAATTTCATAACAATATTAGTATCATTAGTTAAACCTAAGTGAGATGAAGATCATGAACCTTGTAGTAATTAGAGACATCAAATATTAATAAAAGTTTTGAAATTTCATAACAATATTAGTATCATTAGTTAAACCTAAGTGAGATGAAGATCATGAACCTTGTAGTAATTAGAGACATCAAATATTAATAAAAGTTTTGAAATTTCATAACAATATTAGTATCATTAGTTAAACTTAAGTGAGATGAAGATCATGAACCTTGTAGTAATTAGGGACATCAAATATTAATAAAAGTTTTGAAATTTCATAACAATATTAGTATCATTAGTTAAACCTAAGTGAGAGGAAGATCATGAACCTTGTAGTAATTAGAGACATCAAATATTAATAAAAGTTTTGAAATTTCATAACAATATTAGTATCATTAGTTAAACCTAAGTGAGATGAAGATCATGAACCTTGTAGTAATTAGAGACATCAAATATTAATAAAAGTTTTGAAATTTCATAACAATATTAGTATCATTAGTTAAACCTAAGTGAGATGAAGATCATGAACCTTGTAGTAATTAGAGACATCAAATATTAATAAAAGTTTTGAAATTTCATAACAATATTAGTATCATTAGTTAAACCTAAGTGAGATGAAGATCATGAACCTTGTAGTAATTAGGGACATCAAATATTAATAAATGTTTTGAAATTTCATAACAATATTAGTATCATTAGTTAAACTTAAGTGAGATGAAGATCATGAACCTTGTAGTAATTAGAGACATCAAATATTAATAAAAGTTTTGAAATTTCATAACAATATTAGTATCATTAGTTAAACCTAAGTGAGATGAAGATCATGAACCTTGTAGTAATTAGAGACATCAAATATTAATAAAAGTTTTGAAATTTCATAACAATATTAGTATCATTAGTTAAACCTAAGTGAGATGAAGATCATGAACCTTGTAGTAATTAGAGACATCAAATATTAATAAAAGTTTTGAAATTTCATAACAATATTAGTATCATTAGTTAAACTTAAGTGAGATGAAGATCATGAACCTTGTAGTAATTAGGGACATCAAATATTAATAAATGTTTTGAAATTTCATAACAATATTAGTATCATTAGTTAAACCTAAGTGAGATGAAGATCATGAACCTTGTAGTAATTAGAGACATCAAATATTAATAAAAGTTTTGAAATTTCATAACAATATTAGTATCATTAGTTAAACTTAAGTGAGATGAAGATCATGAACCTTGTAGTAATTAGGGACATCAAATATTAATAAAAGTTTTGAAATTTCATAACAATATTAGTATCATTAGTTAAACCTAAGTGAGATGAAGATCATGAACCTTGTAGTAATTAGAGACATCAAATATTAATAAAAGTTTTGAAATTTCATAACAATATTAGTATCATTAGTTAAACCTAAGTGAGATGAAGATCATGAACCTTGTAGTAATTAGAGACATCAAATATTAATAAAAGTTTTCAAATTTCATAACAATATTAGTATCATTAGTTAAACTTAAGTGAGATGAAGATCATGAACCTTGTAGTAATTAGGGACATCAAATATTAATAAATGTTTTGAAATTTCATAACAATATTAGTATCATTAGTTAAACCTAAGTGAGATGAAGATCATGAACCTTGTAGTAATTAGAGACATCAAATATTAATAAAAGTTTTGAAATTTCATAACAATATTAGTATCATTAGTTAAACTTAAGTGAGATGAAGATCATGAACCTTGTAGTAATTAGGGACATCAAATATTAATAAATGTTTTGAAATTTCATAACAATATTAGTATCATTAGTTAAACCTAAGTGAGATGAAGATCATGAACCTTGTTGTAATTAGAGACATCAAATATTAATAAAAGTTTTGAAATTTCATAACAATATTAGTATCATTAGTTAAACTTAAGTGAGATGAAGATCATGAACCTTGTAGTAATTAGGGACATCAAATATTAATAAATGTTTTGAAATTTCATAACAATATTAGTATCATTAGTTAAACCTAAGTGAGATGAAGATCATGAACCTTGTAGTAATTAGAGACATCAAATATTAATAAAAGTTTTGAAATTTCATAACAATATTAGTATCATTAGTTAAACTTAAGTGAGATGAAGATCATGAACCTTGTAGTAATTAGGGACATCAAATATTAATAAATGTTTTGAAATTTCATAACAATATTAGTATCATTAGTTAAACCTACCTAAGTGAGATGAAGATCATGAACCTTGTAGTAATTAGAGACATCAAATATTAATAAAAGTTTTGAAATTTCATAACAATATTAGTATCATTAGTTAAACCTAAGTGAGATGAAGATCATGAACCTTGTAGTAATTAAAGACATCAAATATTAATAAAAGTTTTGAAATTTCATAACAATATTAGTATCATTAGTTAAACCTAAGTGAGATGAAGATCATGAACCTTGTAGTAATTAGAGACATCAAATATTAATAAAAGTTTTGAAATTTCATAACAATATTAGTATCAATAGTTAAACTTAAGTGAGATGAAGATCATGAACCTTGTAGTAATTAGGGACATCAAATATTAATAAATGTTTTGAAATTTCATAACAATATTAGTATCATTAGTTAAACCTACCTAAGTGAGATGAAGATCATGAACCTTGTAATAATTGGAGACATCAAATATTAATAAAAGTTTTGAAATTTCATAACAATATTAGTATCATTAGTTAAACCTAAGTGAGAGGAAGAGCATGAACCTTGTAGTAATTAGAGATATCAAATATTAATAAAAGTTTTGAAATTTCATAACAATATTAGTATCATTAGTTAAACCTAAGTGAGAGGAAGAGCATGAACCTTGTAGTAATTACAGACATCAAATATAAATAAAAGTTTTGAAATTTCATAACAATATTAGTATCATTAGTTAAACCTAAGTGAGAGGAAGAGCATGAACCTTGTAGTAATTAGAGACATCAAATATTAATAAAAGTTTTGAAATTTCATAACAATGTTAGTATCATTAGTTAAACCTAAGTGAGATGTAAATCATGAACCTTGTAGTAATTAGAGATATCAAATATTAATAAAAGTTTTGAAATGTCATAACAATATTAGTATCATTAGTTAAACCTAAGTGAGAGGAAGAGCATGAACCTTGTAGTAATTACAGACATCAAATATAAATAAAAGTTTTGAAATTTCATAACAATATTAGTATCATTAGTTAAACGTAAGTGAGATGAAGATCATGAACCTTGTAGTAATTAGAGACATCAAATATTAATAAATGTTTTGAAATTTCATAACAATATTAGTATCATTAGTTAAACCTAAGTGAGATGAAGATCATGAACCTTGTAGTAATTAGAGACATCAAATATTAATAAAAGTTTTGAAATTTCATAACAATATTAGTATCATTAGTTAAACTTAAGTGAGATGAAGATCATGAACCTTGTAGTAATTAGGGACATCAAATATTAATAAAAGTTTTGAAATTTCATAACAATATTAGTATCATTAGTTAAACCTAAGTGAGAGGAAGATCATGAACCTTGTAGTAATTAGAGACATCAAATATTAATAAAAGTTTTGAAATTTCATAACAATATTAGTATCATTAGTTAAACTTAAGTGAGATGAAGATCATGAACCTTGTAGTAATTAGGGACATCAAATATTAATAAAAGTTTTGAAATTTCATAACAATATTAGTATCATTAGTTAAACTTAAGTGAGATGAAGATCATGAACCTTGTAGTAATTAGGGACATCAAATATTAATAAATGTTTTGAAATTTCATAACAATATTAGTATCATTAGTTAAACCTAAGTGAGATGAAGATCATGAACCTTGTAGTAATTAGGGACATCAAATATTAATAAATGTTTTGAAATTTCATAACAATATTAGTATCATTAGTTAAACCTAAGTGATATGAAGATCATGAACCTTGTAGTAATTAGAGACATCAAATATTAATAAAAGTTTTGAAATTTCATAACAATATTAGTATCATTAGTTAAACCTAAGTGAGATGAAGATCATGAACCTTGTAGTAATTAGAGACATCAAATATTAATAAAAGTTTTGAAATTTCATAACAATATTAGTATCATTAGTTAAACTTAAGTGAGATGAAGATCATGAACCTTGTAGTAATTAGGGACATCAAATATTAATAAAAGTTTTGAAATTTCATAACAATATTAGTATCATTAGTTAAATCTAAGTGAGAGGAAGATCATGAACCTTGTAGTAATTAGAGACATCAAATATTAATAAAAGTTTTGAAATTTCATAACAATATTAGTATCATTAGTTAAACCTAAGTGAGATGAAGATCATGAACCTTGTAGTAATTAGAGACATCAAATATTAATAAAAGTTTTGAAATTTCATAACAATATTAGTATCATTAGTTAAACCTAAGTGAGATGAAGATCATGAACCTTGTAGTAATTAGAGACATCAAATATTAATAAAAGTTTTGAAATTTCATAACAATATTAGTATCATTAGTTAAACCTAAGTGAGATGAAGATCATGAACCTTGTAGTAATTAGGGACATCAAATATTAATAAATGTTTTGAAATTTCATAACAATATTAGTATCATTAGTTAAACTTTTAAGTGAGATGAAGATCATGAACCTTGTAGTAATTAGAGACATCAAATATTAATAAAAGTTTTGAAATTTCATAACAATTTTAGTATCATTAGTTAAACTTAAGTGAGATGAAGATCATGAACCTTGTAGTAATTAGGGACATCAAATATTAATAAATGTTTTGAAATTTCATAACAATATTAGTATCATTAGTTAAACCTAAGTGAGATGAAGATCATGAACCTTGTAGTAATTAGAGACATCAAATATTAATAAAAGTTTTGAAATTTCATAACAATATTAGTATCATTAGTTAAACCTAAGTGAGATGAAGATCATGAACCTTGTAGTAATTAGAGACATCAAATATTAATAAAAGTTTTGAAATTTCATAACAATATTAGTATCATTAGTTAAACCTAAGTGAGATGAAGATCATGAACCTTGTAGTAATTAGAGACATCAAATATTAATAAAAGTTTTGAAATTTCATAACAATATTAGTATCATTAGTTAAACTTAAGTGAGATGAAGATCATGAACCTTGTAGTAATTAGGGACATCAAATATTAATAAATGTTTTGAAATTTCATAACAATATTAGTATCATTAGTTAAACCTAAGTGAGATGAAGATCATGAACCTTGTAGTAATTAGAGACATCAAATATTAATAAAAGTTTTGAAATTTCATAACAATATTAGTATCATTACTTAAACTTAAGTGAGATGAAGATCATGAACCTTGTAGTAATTAGGGACATCAAATATTAATAAAAGTTTTGAAATTTCATAACAATATTAGTATCATTAGTTAAACCTAAGTGAGATGAAGATCATGAACCTTGTAGTAATTAGAGACATCAAATATTAATAAAAGTTTTGAAATTTCATAACAATATTAGTATCATTAGTTAAACCTAAGTGAGATGAAGATCATGAACCTTGTAGTAATTAGAGACATCAAATATTAATAAAAGTTTTGAAATTTCATAACAATATTAGTATCATTAGTTAAACTTAAGTGAGATGAAGATCCTGAACCTTGTAGTAATTAGGGACATCAAATATTAATAAATGTTTTGAAATTTCATAACAATATTAGTATCATTAGTTAAACCTAAGTGAGATGAAGATCATGAACCTTGTAGTAATTAAAGACATCAAATATTAATAAAAGTTTTGAAATTTCATAACAATATTAGTATCATTAGTTAAACTTAAGTGAGATGAAGATCATGAACCTTGTAGTAATTAGGGACATCAAATATTAATAAATGTTTTGAAATTTCATAACAATATTAGTATCATTAGTTAAACCTAAGTGAGATGAAGATCATGAACCTTGTAGTAATTAGAGACATCAAATATTAATAAAAGTTTTGAAATTTCATAACAATATTAGTATCATTAGTTAAACTTAAGTGAGATGAAGATCATGAACCTTGTAGTAATTAGGGACATCAAATATTAATAAATGTTTTGAAATTTCATAACAATATTAGTATCATTAGTTAAACCTAAGTGAGATGAAGATCATGAACCTTGTAGTAATTAGAGACATCAAATATTAATAAAAGTTTTGAAATTTCATAACAATATTAGTATCATTAGTTAAACCTAAGTGAGATGAAGATCATGAACCTTGTAGTAATTAAAGACATCAAATATTAATAAAAGTTTTGAAATTTCATAACAATATTAGTATCATTAGTTAAACCTAAGTGAGATGAAGATCATGAACCTTGTAGTAATTAGAGACATCAAATATTAATAAAAGTTTTGAAATTTCATAACAATATTAGTATCATTAGTTAAACCTAAGTGAGATGAAGATCATGAACCTTGTAGTAATTAGAGACATCAAATATTAATAAAAGTTTTGAAATTTCATAACAATATTAGTATCATTAGTTAAACTTAAGTGAGATGAAGATCATGAACCTTGTAGTAATTAGGGACATCAAATATTAATAAATGTTTTGAAATTTCATAACAATATTAGTATCATTAGTTAAACCTAAGTGAGATGAAGATCATGAACCTTGTAGTAATTAGAGACATCAAATATTAATAAAAGTTTTGAAATTTCATAACAATATTAGTATCATTAGTTAAACTTAAGTGAGATGAAGATCATGAACCTTGTAGTAATTAGGGACATCAAATATTAATAAAAGTTTTGAAATTTCATAACAATATTAGTATCATTAGTTAAACCTAAGTGAGATGAAGATCATGAACCTTGTAGTAATTAGAGACATCAAATATTAATAAAAGTTTTGAAATTTCATAACAATATTAGTATCATTAGTTAAACCTAAGTGAGATGAAGATCATGAACCTTGTAGTAATTAGAGACATCAAATATTAATAAAAGTTTTCAAATTTCATAACAATATTAGTATCATTAGTTAAACTTAAGTGAGATGAAGATCATGAACCTTGTAGTAATTAGGGACATCAAATATTAATAAATGTTTTGAAATTTCATAACAATATTAGTATCATTAGTTAAACCTAAGTGAGATGAAGATCATGAACCTTGTAGTAATTAGAGACATCAAATATTAATAAAAGTTTTGAAATTTCATAACAATATTAGTATCATTAGTTAAACTTAAGTGAGATGAAGATCATGAACCTTGTAGTAATTAGGGACATCAAATATTAATAAATGTTTTGAAATTTCATAACAATATTAGTATCATTAGTTAAACTTAAGTGAGATGAAGATCATGAACCTTGTAGTAATTAGAGACATCAAATATTAATAAAAGTTTTGAAATTTCATAACAATATTAGTATCATTAGTTAAACTTAAGTGAGATGAAGATCATGAACCTTGTAGTAATTAGGGACATCAAATATTAATAAATGTTTTGAAATTTCATAACAATATTAGTATCATTAGTTAAACCTAAGTGAGATGAAGATCATGAACCTTGTAGTAATTAGAGACATCAAATATTAATAAAAGTTTTGAAATTTCATAACAATATTAGTATCATTAGTTAAACTTAAGTGAGATGAAGATCATGAACCTTGTAGTAATTAGGGACATCAAATATTAATAAATGTTTTGAAATTTCATAACAATATTAGTATCATTAGTTAAACCTACCTAAGTGAGATGAAGATCATGAACCTTGTAGTAATTAGAGACATCAAATATTAATAAAAGTTTTGAAATTTCATAACAATATTAGTATCATTAGTTAAACCTAAGTGAGATGAAGATCATGAACCTTGTAGTAATTAAAGACATCAAATATTAATAAAAGTTTTGAAATTTCATAACAATATTAGTATCATTAGTTAAACCTAAGTGAGATGAAGATCATGAACCTTGTAGTAATTAGAGACATCAAATATTAATAAAAGTTTTGAAATTTCATAACAATATTAGTATCAATAGTTAAACTTAAGTGAGATGAAGATCATGAACCTTGTAGTAATTAGGGACATCAAATATTAATAAATGTTTTGAAATTTCATAACAATATTAGTATCATTAGTTAAACCTACCTAAGTGAGATGAAGATCATGAACCTTGTAATAATTGGAGACATCAAATATTAATAAAAGTTTTGAAATTTCATAACAATATTAGTATCATTAGTTAAACCTAAGTGAGAGGAAGAGCATGAACCTTGTAGTAATTAGAGATATCAAATATTAATAAAAGTTTTGAAATTTCATAACAATATTAGTATCATTAGTTAAACCTAAGTGAGAGGAAGAGCATGAACCTTGTAGTAATTACAGACATCAAATATAAATAAAAGTTTTGAAATTTCATAACAATATTAGTATCATTAGTTAAACCTAAGTGAGAGGAAGAGCATGAACCTTGTAGTAATTAGAGACATCAAATATTAATAAAAGTTTTGAAATTTCATAACAATGTTAGTATCATTAGTTAAACCTAAGTGAGATGTAAATCATGAACCTTGTAGTAATTAGAGATATCAAATATTAATAAAAGTTTTGAAATGTCATAACAATATTAGTATCATTAGTTAAACCTAAGTGAGAGGAAGAGCATGAACCTTGTAGTAATTACAGACATCAAATATAAATAAAAGTTTTGAAATTTCATAACAATATTAGTATCATTAGTTAAACGTAAGTGAGATGAAGATCATGAACCTTGTAGTAATTAGAGACATCAAATATTAATAAATGTTTTGAAATTTCATAACAATATTAGTATCATTAGTTAAACCTAAGTGAGATGAAGATCATGAACCTTGTAGTAATTAGAGACATCAAATATTAATAAAAGTTTTGAAATTTCATAACAATATTAGTATCATTAGTTAAACTTAAGTGAGATGAAGATCATGAACCTTGTAGTAATTAGGGACATCAAATATTAATAAAAGTTTTGAAATTTCATAACAATATTAGTATCATTAGTTAAACCTAAGTGAGAGGAAGATCATCAACCTTGTAGTAATTAGAGACATCAAATATTAATAAAAGTTTTGAAATTTCATAACAATATTAGTATCATTAGTTAAACTTAAGTGAGATGAAGATCATGAACCTTGTAGTAATTAGGGACATCAAATATTAATAAAAGTTTTGAAATTTCATAACAATATTAGTATCATTAGTTAAACTTAAGTGAGATGAAGATCATGAACCTTGTAGTAATTAGGGACATCAAATATTAATAAATGTTTTGAAATTTCATAACAATATTAGTATCATTAGTTAAACCTAAGTGAGATGAAGATCATGAACCTTGTAGTAATTAGGGACATCAAATATTAATAAATGTTTTGAAATTTCATAACAATATTAGTATCATTAGTTAAACCTAAGTGAGATGAAGATCATGAACCTTGTAGTAATTAGAGACATCAAATATTAATAAAAGTTTTGAAATTTCATAACAATATTAGTATCATTAGTTAAACCTAAGTGAGATGAAGATCATGAACCTTGTAGTAATTAGAGACATCAAATATTAATAAAAGTTTTGAAATTTCATAACAATATTAGTATCATTAGTTAAACTTAAGTGAGATGAAGATCATGAACCTTGTAGTAATTAGGGACATCAAATATTAATAAAAGTTTTGAAATTTCATAACAATATTAGTATCATTAGTTAAATCTAAGTGAGAGGAAGATCATGAACCTTGTAGTAATTAGAGACATCAAATATTAATAAAAGTTTTGAAATTTCATAACAATATTAGTATCATTAGTTAAACCTAAGTGAGATGAAGATCATGAACCTTGTAGTAATTAGAGACATCAAATATTAATAAAAGTTTTGAAATTTCATAACAATATTAGTATCATTAGTTAAACCTAAGTGAGATGAAGATCATGAACCTTGTAGTAATTAGAGACATCAAATATTAATAAAAGTTTTGAAATTTCATAACAATATTAGTATCATTAGTTAAACCTAAGTGAGATGAAGATCATGAACCTTGTAGTAATTAGGGACATCAAATATTAATAAATGTTTTGAAATTTCATAACAATATTAGTATCATTAGTTAAACTTTTAAGTGAGATGAAGATCATGAACCTTGTAGTAATTAGAGACATCAAATATTAATAAAAGTTTTGAAATTTCATAACAATTTTAGTATCATTAGTTAAACTTAAGTGAGATGAAGATCATGAACCTTGTAGTAATTAGGGACATCAAATATTAATAAATGTTTTGAAATTTCATAACAATATTAGTATCATTAGTTAAACCTAAGTGAGATGAAGATCATGAACCTTGTAGTAATTAGAGACATCAAATATTAATAAAAGTTTTGAAATTTCATAACAATATTAGTATCATTAGTTAAACCTAAGTGAGATGAAGATCATGAACCTTGTAGTAATTAGAGACATCAAATATTAATAAAAGTTTTGAAATTTCATAACAATATTAGTATCATTAGTTAAACCTAAGTGAGATGAAGATCATGAACCTTGTAGTAATTAGAGACATCAAATATTAATAAAAGTTTTGAAATTTCATAACAATATTAGTATCATTAGTTAAACTTAAGTGAGATGAAGATCATGAACCTTGTAGTAATTAGGGACATCAAATATTAATAAATGTTTTGAAATTTCATAACAATATTAGTATCATTAGTTAAACCTAAGTGAGATGAAGATCATGAACCTTGTAGTAATTAGAGACATCAAATATTAATAAAAGTTTTGAAATTTCATAACAATATTAGTATCATTACTTAAACTTAAGTGAGATGAAGATCATGAACCTTGTAGTAATTAGGGACATCAAATATTAATAAAAGTTTTGAAATTTCATAACAATATTAGTATCATTAGTTAAACCTAAGTGAGATGAAGATCATGAACCTTGTAGTAATTAGAGACATCAAATATTAATAAAAGTTTTGAAATTTCATAACAATATTAGTATCATTAGTTAAACCTAAGTGAGATGAAGATCATGAACCTTGTAGTAATTAGAGACATCAAATATTAATAAAAGTTTTGAAATTTCATAACAATATTAGTATCATTAGTTAAACTTAAGTGAGATGAAGATCCTGAACCTTGTAGTAATTAGGGACATCAAATATTAATAAATGTTTTGAAATTTCATAACAATATTAGTATCATTAGTTAAACCTAAGTGAGATGAAGATCATGAACCTTGTAGTAATTAGAGACATCAAATATTAATAAAAGTTTTGAAATTTCATAACAATATTAGTATCATTAGTTAAACTTAAGTGAGATGAAGATCATGAACCTTGTAGTAATTAGGGACATCAAATATTAATAAATGTTTTGAAATTTCATAACAATATTAGTATCATTAGTTAAACCTAAGTGAGATGAAGATCATGAACCTTGTAGTAATTAAAGACATCAAATATTAATAAAAGTTTTGAAATTTCATAACAATATTAGTATCATTAGTTAAACTTAAGTGAGATGAAGATCATGAACCTTGTAGTAATTAGGGACATCAAATATTAATAAATGTTTTGAAATTTCATAACAATATTAGTATCATTAGTTAAACCTAAGTGAGATGAAGATCATGAACCTTGTAGTAATTAGAGACATCAAATATTAATAAAAGTTTTGAAATTTCATAACAATATTAGTATCATTAGTTAAACTTAAGTGAGATGAAGATCATGAACCTTGTAGTAATTAGGGACATCAAATATTAATAAATGTTTTGAAATTTCATAACAATATTAGTATCATTAGTTAAACCTAAGTGAGATGAAGATCATGAACCTTGTAGTAATTAGAGACATCAAATATTAATAAAAGTTTTGAAATTTCATAACAATATTAGTATCATTAGTTAAACCTAAGTGAGATGAAGATCATGAACCTTGTAGTAATTAAAGACATCAAATATTAATAAAAGTTTTGAAATTTCATAACAATATTAGTATCATTAGTTAAACCTAAGTGAGATGAAGATCATGAACCTTGTAGTAATTAGAGACATCAAATATTAATAAAAGTTTTGAAATTTCATAACAATATTAGTATCATTAGTTAAACTTAAGTGAGATGAAGATCATGAACCTTGTAGTAATTAGGGACATCAAATATTAATAAATGTTTTGAAATTTCATAACAATATTAGTATCATTAGTTAAACCTACCTAAGTGAGATGAAGATCATGAACCTTGTAATAATTACAGACATCAAATATTAATAAAAGTTTTGAAATTTCATAACAATATTAGTATCATTAGTTAAACCTAAGTGAGAGGAAGAGCATGAACCTTGTAGTAATTAGAGATATCAAATATTAATAAAAGTTTTGAAATTTCATAACAATATTAGTATCATTAGTTAAACCTAAGTGAGAGGAAGAGCATGAACCTTGTAGTAATTACAGACATCAAATATAAATAAAAGTTTTGAAATTTCATAACAATATTAGTATCATTAGTTAAACCTAAGTGAGAGGAAGAGCATGAACCTTGTAGTAATTAGAGACATCAAATATTAATAAAAGTTTTGAAATTTCATAACAATGTTAGTATCATTAGTTAAACCTAAGTGAGATGTAAATCATGAACCTTGTAGTAATTAGAGATATCAAATATTAATAAAAGTTTTGAAATGTCATAACAATATTAGTATCATTAGTTAAACCTAAGTGAGAGGAAGAGCATGAACCTTGTAGTAATTACAGACATCAAATATAAATAAAAGTTTTGAAATTTCATAACAATATTAGTATCATTAGTTAAACGTAAGTGAGATGAAGAGCATGAACCTTGTAGTAATTAGAGGTAGTAAATTAATAAAATAATAAATAGTCAGACTGAAGTGGATGAGCCTCAAATTCATTGCCAATATCTCCTTAATTTCTCTTTTAAATTATAGGTTATTTAATTCTTTAGAATTTTCAAGGAGGAAACTTTCAGTTTTCCAGACAGTTCCAGTACTTACGGTGAACGCTCGACGGGTTTGCTCTGTCTAGCCAAATGCGCTGCGAGCTGCTGCTGATACAATTGCTCCTGTTTCTGTGTGTATTCATTGTATGTATTGTTGAACTCTTCCTCCAGTTCTGCGCTCAGGTCCATGTCTTCGTCTTCTTCGTCGTCATCGCATTCAAAATATCGGCTCTGGAAAATTAAAAAATATTCATCATGCAACGGCTAATGATAAACTGCAGGAAAATAACTATGGCCTTTTGGTAATATAGTAACTATGGCAGGAAAGTAACCGCATTCAGGGGCACCGCAAGGTACCCCTGAATGCGTTACAGGGGTACAGGGGTACCGCAAGGGTTTCAAATCGTAATATTGCCTTGAGCAATTTCAAGGCCATATTATAATATAATCAATGCTAACATCTGTGGTAATTTTATAGTTCGGTTGCCAGGATTCCTAAAGTTGGTGCTGCTGATAACTACTGGGAGCTACTGGGACAAGTACAGTTGAGCCATTATGAGCCATGTGATAGGGTCGGACGAACTCACAGGTCGTCACACTACGTCCTGGACGGTTTGCGCCCAGTGCGGTGTTAGCCAATCGATTGTTCATTCTGATTGATCCAGGAGAGTCTGGAAACGGCTTTGTTTTTTATAAAGCGGTGGTGGTTATTAACCTTACGGCAACTGCCTCAAAACGACCATTCGGCTACCTGTACCGGGTGAAAGTCGGGTAAAGGATGCCGTGGTCCACAATAGATTCGGTAGATACCATATTACCACTACGTAAGGGAGAGAATAGTGCAATCGACCTATAACCCGTAACCAAGCCAGAGAAATCTGGCTGCAACTGGAAGTAAGGGCGCAAGTGTCGGCCCGCTGGCTACAAACCCGGTTTCTCTCTGTAAAGCGTTGGCTTCTTACGGGCGAGTGGCGTAACTAGAGAGTGGACTGTTTCATCCCAAGTCTTCTGCGTTTGCCTCACGGGAGACAGAACGATCAAATACCGTTTAAACTTCTTGAAGTGATGGGTTCGCCTATTGTAATTAACGCTTCAGTTGCTGCTAACTACTTATCTGACATTATAAATAAGATTTATCGTGTGAAGTTTGTAACACCCGACGTTTCGGCGATATCGCAACTGCCATTGTCTAGAGTACAGTCTACCCTGGACAACAGCGGTTAAACATTGCTGAATGTTACAAACTTCACGCGGTAAATTCGTTTTTATCTTATTTATAATGTCAAACAACCGCAATAGTCTTTAATTTAATATTACTTACCTGACAGTCTAGGCATCGGCAAGAGTCCGTGTAGGAGCAGTCGATGAACTGACTGGCGAATTCATCGTGGCTTCTTTTTCTCCTCGGAAATCTTATGCTGTCCAAGAGAAAGCGCAGAAAGCTGTGATCCTTTTCTCTGGAATTTGTAAAACAATTCAGTAAAAATATTATTTATTCTATGCTCGTTATCTAGGGTTGCCAGATGTCCGGTTTCAGACCCAACTGTCTGGTTTTCAGGGTTCTTATCCGGTTTCCAAATTAATAAAAAAACAGACGTACGGTTGTCCGGTCTTTGGATTTTACCAAAAGAGTGCGGAGACAAAAAAAACGGATTTGTTTAATCCAATCCAGCCATCCACCCACTTAAAACTCTTTACTCCCTATTTTGTGAGATAGCCCTCATCGTAGAATTCACTGTTCCATGGGAATCAAATATCCCATAAGACCACAAATACGGAGTAAAGAGTAGACGGCTTTACTATTCAGCTTCACGCGGTGGAAGTTAGCACTCGAGGCCTGCCAGTCAAATGTCTATTACATCTCTAAAGATCCTTGGCTCTTCAGTAAAATAATCAACACTTTCCTAGAAGAAATATCTAAAACTTTAATTTCCGCTTCTCAAACCTTATGGTTTCAAAGTGGGAGTGAATGAATGGGTGGTAAGGTGACGCTCACATGTGACAAGACAGCTGTCCTAAACCTGCCACAGCCGGTCGTTAGTCCGGAATCCACCGCTTATCCACCAGAAGTGTAATAATAATATTATGTCGGTGACTTCCTTGGCAGCTCCGTTTGTATATTATTTATTCAAGCCCCCCGCACGAATTCAACTATTTCCAGATTGAAGTCTGTCCGTGTCTCTGTGTGTCTCTCTGTGCGTCTCTGTTTGTCTGCTGTCTGTACGATAGCGCCCAAACGCATCATCCGACTGAGCTGAAATTTGGCATGCAGGCATCATTTTGTCCTGGCAAGAGTTGAACAGGTCGTGGTTAAAATCGGACCACCAAGGGAATTACGACGCTACTAGTCATATTTCGAACCGGAAATATTAGACTTAGACTTGAAATTTCGTACACAGATGCCTCGTTGTGACATAAGCTGTACTAATCAATTTAAATTCCGCAATACAATTTAATCACATGTTAACGCCAATGTTGGCGCTTGTCCCAAACCCACCATTAGCCAAAAAACGAACCGCACTACCGGAGGCGGTTACATGCAAACCCAGCGGGGTTCGTCTCCCGACCGAGCGAAAGCGCTCATCGATTTCATTTGTGAAATTAATATTCAGATTAAATCAGTCCTTGGCGACTGGCCGTGAAAGCCTTAGGTTGACACAATCGTTTTTTTTTTGGAATATATTAGGTGTTGCTATAAAAAAAAAATGTACTTTGCTTATTTTTCAAAAAAAAAAAGACCCAGACTAGTAAATTCGATCATTTCAATGCTAAATATAAACAAAAACCGCGTCATTTATTATATATTTTTTAAATTTTAATTAGTTTTTATGATGGTTTTAAAAAAACTAGTCTAACTTACTGACAAATAGGTGTGTTTGAATTGTTTACAAAAACTAACCTAACCTTCCGAAATGTTGGCACTTCTTTAAATGCCTATATCTCTCTTATTTATTGAATGTGACAAAAGATAATTGCAGTTTCGGAATCAGCGTGGTGAATATAGTCAGGCCATGTTAAAAATCAAAAAAGTAGAACTGGTAGCAATATCTAACAAATACTTACCTTTTCATGAAATAAATGATGCGCCAATACTACCTAAATTCCGATATTAATCTTGCTAAATAAGAAAACTTGGTAGAATTACACCATCACAACACATCAAGGAGCTATTGCTTACTCACCCATAATTACAATTTTCATCTTCGAAGTCCATATCCAGTGTAGTTTCTCCGCCATAGCTAACGTCGCTTTTTCTTCTTCTAAGGAGCCCTCCACCTTCATCTCCAATATCCTGGTGTGTAGATCTAAAAAAAAAACAAGCAAAATACTTACATAAACTTTTGTTCCAAGGAAAAACAAAAATAACGGCCATTTTGAAACAGAAAAATCAAACTTCATTTAATCTATTTATAAACCTTGTATTACAGCTACACAGATGAGAGAAACATTGATCTTCTTTTACGATTGGCCGGTATACAATATATTATTTAATACTAAAATAAATGGATACGGAAAATATCACGAGACACGCACACGATCTAATACAGACGAAACTCAGAAACCAAGCAGATCAAGAGCATTCTTACCATACGTCAAGGGCGTGACAGATCGAATAAGTAAGATGCTAAACAGATTCGATATAAAAACGATCTTCAAACCGACCCAAAATATAGCTCGATTTTTGAGGCCTGTGAAGGATGTAATACCACTGCAAACCCCGGGTGTGTATAAAGTCGAATGCAGTTGCGGTCTAGCCTACGTTGGACAAACGAAACGGCCCATAGCCACGCGACTGTCAGAACACATCAAAGCTGTTAAAAACGTTCAGCGAGGAAAATCGGTGATCTGCGAACATATATTGGATAGCGGAAGTAACCACTGGATGCAGTTTCAAAATCCCATTGTGCTATCCAAAGAACAATTCTACTTTCCTCGCATGATCCGGGAAGCCATTGAAATAAGAAGAACCCCGAACTTTAACAGAGACGACGGTTACAAACTCTCTTCTACGTGGAACCCTCTTCTTAAAATGTTCCCGCCGCCGAACGCCGAACGCAAAGACGTAAAACAGGATACAGTGAGTGTTGTGTGCAAGACGGATTTTCAAAATTCCCGCGCTCCAAGCCCGGCCCCCACCACCGTTATAACCTACGCAGTGGCGGAAGCGGTATGCGGCTACCCGCAAAACAACGGATTGACAGCTCTTCAGTCTACCCTGGACAACGGCGGCTGCAACGTCACCGAAACGTCGGGTGCTACAAATTTCACGGTAAATTCGTTTTCAATCCTATTTATAATGTCAAACAACCGCGATAGTCTTCGATTTTATATTATTAAATACTAATTTATTTATTTCATTAATTTTACTTATCAAAGGTTACATAGAAAAGGAATTACTTTCTAGTTAAATAAAGCGACAAGTTCAATCATCCCATCCCATGCAACCCGAGCCACGTCACACATCTAACTAGGCTTTCGCCCGTGACTAGATGTGCGATTTAAGACATACGTATTGGTTGCGAGCTGACATTAAAAGTTTATTACTAGAGATTAGATATTAAGTAGAGTTTAAGTAGAGTTTAAGTACATATATAGGTATACACAATATAATTAAATATAATAATAATAAAGGATTAATAATAAAATAATAGATAAACTCATTCATCGATAAAATATATTAACCAAATTAACCCCTCAAATGTGAGGCGTCCCTTAAGGGATGCCTTGGCAAAATGTATACAAAATGTATATAAATTTATATAAATGTAAATATAAATGTAAATGTGCGCCGCGTTATAGTAATACGCTCTATAGTAATGCTATAGCTCTATAGTAAACCCCGCTCTATGTAAATGTAAATGTAAATGTAAATATAAATTTATATACATTTTGCCGTAGGCAACCCGAGCTAATCGCCATTCATTTGAGGGGTTAAACCACAATTGATAGTTCCCTCTCCGTTCCAGAGCGCCCCAACTAATGTTAAATTTAAATAACACCTTATTCTTTATTGTTTTGTAGGTCATATTTTTAGTTATTTTACTGAAATTCTGTTTTTAATTGACATAATGTATTTCGATTTTGATAGCTAAAGTACTTTGATTTTAAAGACATCTTCATTTTTGTTATTTTTATCTACTGTGTTTTTTATGTATTATTTAATGACAATGTTTTTTTTTAATTATATTTACTCTTGATTATGTTTTAACTGTATTTTTAGGTTATGTAAGTTTTTTAATAAAATTTTATTCTGGATTAATATTAACTATTATTTATTTCCCTTTGATTTTTAAATGTTTTACCTGAACAATTTTAAATACATACCTAATTCAACCTTTTCTGATTTTAAAATTATAATTTCTGTAGATAATCTTGTTTTTTTTAATATATTGTACCATTAAAGGTAGTTATACCTCACTGAATAATTGTAAAACTCCACGCTACTACACCACACTAGAAATAAAAAAGACCGAATTAAAATACAGGTAGGTATGTATATATTTCAAATAATGTAAGTACCCAGTCCTTCGTGTACTAGCTCTGTGTACTTTCGGCGGTGTACCTTGTTCAAATTCATAGGTTTACCACTATTACAAATGCATTTTGCAACTAAGAAAAAATACAATAAAAGATAAAAATATACTACAAATTCGGTACAAAAATATATCGAAATTGAAGAGTTTATTAAAAAATGTGCCAATTTATTTTTTCAATCAATTTTTATCTCAGACAAAAAACACTCCCACTAATATTCATTAAATTGTTATCTTAATACTACACTGATTGGAAAACAGCCTATATGGAATATTAGTACTGGTTATTCCGCTGCTGCCTGACTAAATGATCTTGTGCGAATGCCAGAAGCTCTACGAATTTAAAATCGTGTTTTGCTGACGACACATTTAAAGCAATATAATACTTTTACTTTCGAGGATATACTAAAATTGTAATATGAGTAAAATTGTAATTGTCTAACATGGATTTTGTCTCAGGCCAAAGCGAACTAAGTACTTACAGGATGTAAGAAACTTTCCATAAACATAACAACAATGGGCGAGAGTGGTTAGTTAGATTGGTATTCACGATGGCATAATCACATTTATATTACAACCGGACCAACCCACAACCAACGAGGTGGTGTCCCACGACCTCCCAAAGATGTTAGCACACGAATTTACAAATCTCTGTTCGCCACCCAATCGACCGATGATACACCGATTCTATTATAAGTAGTTAGATTAACTTAAAGGTTAATCCTAATTGTATATGATTGATGCGTTAGCGATAGATGTAAGTTACGTAATATATAATATCCTTTTGTCGCACAATCGCTTTGACGACTGCTTAGTGAAGACTCGCATATAGTTACAGTGCTGGATTAGCCATAAGGCCAAGTGGACCCTAGCCTGTGTGCCCACGCCATTAAGGCCCCCTCCCCTCCGGGACCCCCGAACAAGTAATCATTACAATCATATTTTTTTTAATTCTTTTTAACAGAAAAAAAATAATTAAAATTCTAAGTATTAAATGTTTATTGTAATAAATAGCATAATTGTTATAAATTATCGACAGCTGGCGCCCCGAGATTTTAATGGCCTGAGAGCATCTACATGGATTAATCTGGCACTTTATAGTTATAATTAAACTATAAGCATAAGAACCATAAGAATTCATGAACCATAATTCGTGCTATAGAAGACTCTTTCGTCCTATAGAGGACCCCATTTCCCAGCAGACACTTGTGCTCGTTTTTACTCTGGCTACTCTGACGTCGCATGCCTTGTATTCTTTCGCGATACTACATATTTAGAAACAAAGACTAGTTACATATGTAACGTCCAAGGCGTACATACCATCGCCTCACTTAAACAGCGATATAAATATCTCTCCCCTGTAGCCTGACGCGACCGCCAACAGATCGTAGCATTGTTAATCAAAATAAAGTTAAAATTAATTTAAGTATTATTATTTGACCCTATATCACTTCTTTTTTCGCAATAGTCCTCACCTGCATTCTGTATTTCCATTCTCGAAGTCCTGAATGCTGCTTTCGAACAGGTCCTGATCCGAATTATTCTTCTGCATCCTTTTGAAGTGGAACAAATTATCCAAATTGAGGTTCTTGAAATTGGAGCACGCAACCAAGGAACCGCCTGCGCCTTTAGACTTGCTGATTTTCTAAAATATATTAAAGACAATTTTAATAAATGGTAGATATTATTGAAATTAATATTAGGGCATGTTAAAAAACACATTAACTTATTTAAGAAACTTCAACGAATTTAGAAACTTATCACAAATGTGAATATCAATTGTATTTTCCTAGTTTTTGCCAATGCTAAAATTTTTTTTTTTTTGCTATTTTAACACTTCATTTACTATCAATTATTCTCATTTTTATAATCATTTTAATGAATTAGTATAATATGCAGATAGTAAAATTCCTGTTTTTATTATTTTTATTACTTTTTTTACAATGAAAATCCACAAAATTTCATCATTAGTCACGAAGTAATTTGATATTAAGCTAGAGTAGGTAATTGGTTATAAAGGTTTTTATATTTTAGCGAATATTGTTTATTTTCAATATATTACATGTTGCTAGATGGCGCAGCGCGCTCAACGCCTGTCAAACTTTTAAATATCATAATTTTTTTTTAATTTACCAATAAATTAGATTTAAAAACAATTAATAAAAATATCAAAAATATTTTTCCCAAAATTAGTATCAAAATTTGCTCGTATTGATTCACCCACTTCATGGATGTCACTAACTATAAACTCACTCTGTAGATCGACCAAATGATTCAGTATACAAGGATTTGCTGCCAAATGAGGTCAGGAAACTTTTATTGTGCAATAAAGAGATTTTCATTCTTTCATTCATTCAGGAGAGGCCCAGAATGGGAGTTATTCCCTATCAAGGGTAATACAGTGCCGGATTATTCAATAAGCCAAGTAGGCCCCGGCCTATGGGCCTTATGCCTTTTAGGGCCCCGCGATAACGAATCATTACAATACATATCTTTAAATTGTTTCTAATAGTATAAAAAAAACATTGAATTTAAATTCTGAAGAGAATATGTTTAATAAACTTTTTAATCCGACAGAACCGATAGTAAAAATGTTATAGTATTCAGTAGTCAATGTATTCATTCAGAATATACAATAAAAATATGAATTATCACTTGAAACTTATTATCGCATATTAGAATTCGTCACTTGCTAGTAATATATTAATATTGTAGATATAAAACTATTAAAGCAGAAATATTAATATGACAATAGCGGTAACTAAAGTAGGCTTTACACGGCAGACAAATAAAATTAGAAAAATAAAGCCGAATCCATGTACATGAGTATACATATAAAATAGATTATTATTATAAGAATATTAATAGTGATCTTAGGCACTCTATACAAAAAATAATCACACAATAGAAAGTATCAAAACAAAACTGGAAAAAAACAACGTATATATATGGTCAGGTATGTTACGTTAAACATTGTAATCCACATATTAAATATTAAATTCATAATATTATTATTCAACAATAAAAACTAAAATGAGGAGTTATTCCCATTTGAAAGAATTGGCATGCTCGAAAAAATCACCCAGCTTATAGAAAGCATGTGTGGATTGCAACTTTTGTTTAATAAATCTTTTAAACGCCTTTGTTTCTATCTTTCTTGTGGAGAGTGGTAGCTGGTAAAAGATCTTATAGCTCAAATATCCAAAGGACATATAATTATCGACAGTTGGGCGCTGCCAGCCTGCGCGATCATATATTGTTTATATGATCGTCTTTCCTTCGCGACATAAGCGTTGCCAGAAATATTTCATAGCGTACTTTGCCGGTTCAATTGTGTTTTGTTTATATACACGTCTATTCTACACTATATCATCGTTAGAATGTTAGACAGCTCAAAGGACGCCCCGAAAAGTGCAAAGGAGGGCCTCGAGATTTCGACAACATGGGTTAATCCGGCACTGGATAAATAAAGTATTATAAGTTAAATAAACAAGTTATAATATTATTTATATCATAATCAAAATAATAATAATCTGGAGCGTGATTTTACAACATTAACAATAAAAAAACACAAATACGATTATTCGGCGCGTACGCGGTCTTACATACAAAATGACGGTACATAATGCATAGTGCAAGTTTAATAGCCATTTATAAAAATAATAACATTTAGAAAAAGTTATAACTACCAATAATCATACTAGGAAGTAATCCAAATAATTCAAATGTTAAGTAGGCAATCGTGTCAAAAGAAATAGTAATATAAATTATTGTTTTAACAATATTAAAATTAGGATATTTAAAGAAATACAAAAGAAAACCACATTAATAATTATCCGAATGTATGTATATTACCAATGTAGCTTTAAATGAGACTTAGGGAAATACAAATTTAGGTAGTAACTTAGCATATTAAATATCCTGGGGGTTTGGTCTGCGCTGGGGCATGGAAATGTATAGTCTGAGACCGTGACGTGTTTGTTTCTTGATGTTGTGACAGTATTCTAAGAAAAATACAATATTTTAACGTATCATTGCTATTTTTCCAGAGGAAAAACACGGATGGTTTGTGATCAACCTCTTTCATGCTTATTTCAATAGTAATCTAAACACTTTTTCGTAAAAACTCAAACATGTGTTTGAAAATAATATGTCTCATGACATGAGATTATTTTCAGCTTCAACTCGAATGCATGCACTACACGGGGTATCTCATGGTCGGCAGTGAAAGCGTTAATTTAATATTCTACATTAGTCTACAATAATTGATACTTACAATCTAATATGTATACAATAATAAAACCCACACTCAGGATGTTTTAAATCTTTATGTTAGATTTCATATTGTTTGTAAAGTCATATTTAAATTATTCAAATGATGATGCGTGGCGAATAAAGATAAGAAAATGTCAAGCCTCCAGGAAAACAAGTAAGTAAAATTAGGTCCGGAAGTGCGAAATCCTGAAACCACAGGTCAGAGCAAGGGTTTATTCTTCAGTTCAGTGGGCGATAAATATTCCGACATCATCTCGATTTGGGTTGTTGACGCCTTAACAGTATTCTATTAAAACTGCACTATTCTTACCTTATAATTGCTATTATTCCCGAGGAAAAACACCGATGGACTGTGATCAACCTCTTTCATGCTTATTTCAATAACAGTCTAAGCACTTTTTCGCGAAAACTCAAGCATATGTTTGAAAATATGTGTCTGACATGAGTTGCATTTTCAGCTTTCACTTGAATGTACTGCATAATAACAACAGGGCATGCGCAGAACATAAAAATCTATATTTCCTTCGTTTTCAATTCACTTTCGCTTTTTTTCATCTGAAATTTTGAAAGTTTGTGTGTAAAATTGGTTTTATTTTCTATTCGATCGCCCAGCGAAATTAATCGACAAATTGTGACTAAAATCATCGATTTGGAAGTGACTTTTCATACGAAAAGTCGACGCGCGAGTCGATTTTGATGAATCGTTTGACCTCACAGCGCTAGGCAATGGCGTCCTTCATGTTTATCTTATTGTCATTTGTGAAAGCCGGCGATATTTAATTTTTGTGAAATAGCTGTTGCATATGTGTTTTATTGTGTGAAATAATTTTAAAAATCCAAAATGAGTGGTCCTAATGGGATGCTGTATGGAGGTGATGAGATAGGAGCCTTAGTTTTTGATCCGGGGCATCACTCAATACGGTTTGTGTTTCTCGTTTTATTTCACTAGTTCAACGCATAAATCCTGTAAAAAAGACGTTTTCTTATGAAGCGTACTCGTGTCTGAGCGATTGATGATTAAATTCTGGCTGTATTTCATTTTACGTCAATATAACCTCAAAATCTCCTCAGCCTCTGGTCAGCAAATCGATATAGCTCATTACTCCATCTTGATGTCTACCCCCCAAAATTGCGTCTTCCGTTTCTCGGCCCTGCTCCAGCAACTTTTCTCCCATCTAAGCCAGCCCCAGCTGTCTTCCTTTCTACTTTGGAAATGTGAACTATTACGGTCGAACCTGCCACCCCAGAAAGTTATTACGATTTTAGATCGTTCGGAATGTATGTATTATAAGTACCTCTTTCGGTATTATTGCATTATAGGAACCTGTTCTACATTGTTGATTTTTTAACATCACCTGACTATTGACCACGCTGATTCTGAATCTGCAATAATCTTTATTCATTCTCAATAAATAAGCGAGATATAGGCATTCAAAGAAGCATCAAACCCATACTTTCCGGTAGGTTAACTTAGTTTTTTTTAAATAATACATAAATACCTATTTGGCCGTAGGTAAAACGGATATTATTGCAGTATAGGTACCCCTTCTAGATTGTTGATTTTTTAACGTCACCAGACTATATTCACCACGCTGATTCCGAATCTGCAATAATATTTATTCGGTCTCAATAAATAAGCGAGATATAGGCATTCAAAAAAGCGCCAAACCCATACATTTCGGTAGTTTTTTTTTAAAAATAATACATAAACACCTATTTGGCGGTAGGTTAGGTTAGGTTAGGTTAGGCTTTTTTGAAACAACCTTAAAAACTAAGGTAAAAAAAAAATTTTTTTTTTTTTTGTATGTAAATTTGGTTTCGAAAATTTACGCGTCCGAAGCTTTTTTCTTTCACATTTAGCATTACAATGATCTAACCTAGTAGTATTTCTTTGTTTTTGCGATTTCTGAGAAAGGTACCTATACTGCAATAATTCCTGATTTTTTTATTAAAACAATCTTAAAAACTGAGCTTAAAGAAACTTTTTTTTGTAAGTAAATTTGTCCTTTTTTGGCTCCTTTGGCAATTTTACTTGTCCGAAGCTTTTTTATTTCACATTTAGCATTACAATGATCGAATCTACACTTGCAAGCAACTAAATCGACTCACCCCATCAGTTCGGATAAAACCAGTTTTTTTCGAAAATGACTAACCGGATGGATGTACACCAAATATATACTTTTATGAAAGTGTAATTATTTGGCTTTCTAATGACACCATTTTTATAAAAATCAGTTATGAACTTTTTAAAATAATAATATCTGAACGGAAGTATTGGAAAGTAGGTACGCTATTCGTCGCAAAAAGTTTCCGCATCTTAATCGCTCATAGATCCCCCCGGAACAGGTTTATTTTTAGCAGTTTCTTATCACTAGTTGACGCGAAAACATCTCCGTAAGCCAAACTCATTATTATCGTAAAAGTATGGATACTACGCCAAAAAGACCGCTCGGGTTATTGCTTTATTTCAGCAGGGCCCTAGTCAACTTACAGTTGCTTGTCAAGTGGAATTTAGTCAGTCTGCCGTCTCAAGAGTAAAAAGGAGGTTTGAACAAACTACCATCAATCGGAGACCAAATAGCAGCCGGCTCCGGTGCGCTTCTGAGAGAGACGACCGTTACATCGCTTCGACGTTACTGCAGAATCGCGATCTCGCTGGCGTTAATGTACAGCAGGAGCTAAGACAAGTTCAAGGGGTAGCTGTCAGTCAAAGAATGATCAGAAGACGCTTTAAAAAATCCGACCATGTTCCAAAAAGACCTGTCACAGGCCTTAAATTGACCACACGCCACCAGCAAGCACGCCTTTAATTTGCTCGAGAGTACGCACCTTGCACGGCAATAATGCAAGGTGCAATAAGGAGCTGAATTGCAGGGTTGGCTTGATTTTCCCCAACCCAAAAAAAGCCACTGGGTTAAATTGGGTAAAACCCACCTGAAAAAACCCGAGGGTTTTTGACGAATGCGGGTTTTTGAAAAAATATTTGTTTATAATAATTAAATCAATGAACGAATATAGCATTTATATTATATTTTATCAAAAAAAAAAAAGATGTATTTGTAACACACCCAGTCTGTTCCATAATTTACTCCAGACCATTCCAAATGTTGAGAAGTCTTTCAATTGATGCAGAACTGGCCGGACAAGTGTAATGCCGACTACTTTTGGCATGATTTATAAGATAACTTATGGATAATATTATAATATAATACTCTTCAAGCGACAAAGACCCTTATACACAATTCAATATACACTATTTAGTTCTAAAATCGTTTGCACTATTACTCAATACTTTCGCACCGAAACAGCGCCACTAGCGGTTGTTAGTGTTAACTCTTATCCTGTTGTGAAAATAAAGGGGATCTCCCCGACAACTGAAAACAACGATTATCGGGGGAATTCCCTTCATGGTAGTATTACAACTTTATTCAGTAGTAAATAGATTTGGATTGGGTGAAAAAATGCAGTAAAATGGTAATAAAATAAAATAAAATGTAAAATTAAAATATAATAATTTAAAATTCTCATTAACTCCGAAAAAACCCGAAATTCCCCAAAAAAGCCCGAAAATCCCCGAAAAAACCCGAAATAACTCAGTGGGCAGATATTTTTTGATAAAACCCGGGTTTTTGCCAACCCTGCAGTGAATCTAGAGTTGAACCGATCCGAGAACAAATTCGATTTTGTGGCCCAAGCTGCACAAAAGCTTTCGGTACCAAACATGCATCAGACAGGCATCGAGTTGTTAAAACAAGTTCAACTCGCTGCGAGCAAATTTGCTCCGTGTGCAAGAGCTTTATGGCCAGCAATACTATATAGCTCATCACTCCATCTTGTTTCAGGTCTGCTACTGAACGTTGGCTAGATTTTTGAAACCATTCCTGTAGGTTACGGAGCCAAGATGTTCTTCTTTTTTGATGTTTGTTAACTTATAATAATAATAATAATAAACTCCTTATTTGCACTTAATTGTTATACAAAAAGGCGAGCTTATTGCCACATGGCAATGTCTTACAACTAACCTAAACTCAGTGGTACATGCGCGCATTGTGAAAATAAAGATTATTACATAACATACAGACAAGTGGAAGAATTTAAAACTAATAATGCCCGAGGAGAGAAAATTGAGAGAGGAAGAGGAGAGAAAGGGAAGAACTGGTTACTTCTTAGAAAGGTAGTAATCCTTAAGGTGAGTCTTAAACGATGGTAAAGAAGGTGAGTTTCGTATGTTTGCTGGGAGATCGTTCCAGAGTCTCGCACCATGGAAACAGAAAGAATAGGAATAGAAATCACTATTATGACTCGGAATTTTTAGTAAACTGTCAGAGGCTGACCGAAGTACGAGACCGTGGGAACTTAGTGGTTCTTATTAGTCTTATATTCTTCCACTTGTCTGTATGTTATGTAATAATCTTTATTTTCACAATGCGCGCATGTACCACTATGTTTAGGTTAGCTGTAAGACATTGCCATGTGGCAATAAGCTCGCCTTTTTTGTATACTTATTAAGTGCAAATAAAGAGTTTATTATTATTACTTATTGTGGTACTTATTGTGTGTGGTACTTATTGTGTTTTGTATTATTATAGTGTTGGATATGCGCAAGAGGATATCCCGAAGGCTGATATACCATCAGTGGTCGGAACTAGAATACCAGAAATTGAAGAAAAAATGGACAATAATATCCAACAGCAAGGTAGACCAACCTTTTAATGATTGGTTATGTAGTGACAAGACCTGTAAACCTCCTTGTGGCAGGAAATGGATATATAGTTAATTGACAATTTAGGGCAGTGTTGGGCAATTTTTTTTAATGATTTCGTTGTTGTATTAGACAGGTATTAGAGATATCTGTGATTTTTGCCTGCAATAGGTACAGATTGAAGCGGTTGAAGCACATGTAATAAATCATTCAAAAACCAAAGCCAGTATTTCATCGTCGGAATTATATCGATATTTCAGCTCCGCAGTATTCGGTGGATTTGTCTTCACTTGTCGTCCCGAGGGCTGGCATGGAAATATCGAACTACATGAAAGACGGTCAGATTGAGAACTGGGATCTGTTCGAGAAAGTGCTGGATTATTGCTACAGCAAGGTAGGTACATACACATTCAAAACTCCCGTAAATATCGAATCCGGTGCTCGGGCGGCCGGCTACTGTGTGACGTCATTTTCCAACACTCCGATCGCTCGTGCGCTCTCGTTATTAGAGTACTGCCGGTTATCAGCGGTTGTAGTATGTATTTTGCCCTGATTTTTTTTTTTTTTTTTAATAATGGAAAATTAGGCAAGTAATATGATGCTTAGATACAAACACAAATGCACATTTCCGGGAATAGAAACGGCCTATTTTGTATTGCACACGTGGACTTTGAAACCTCGAAGAATGTAGACGTGCATGAAGTATTATACGATAAAGACTATTGTGACAATCTTGTTGAAAAATGTGTAATGTTTCGAAAGACTCACATAGAGATCCAACCTCTTTGTAGCGCGAAGTTCCTCTTCAGCTTGCACTCTGAAGACGGTCTTGAGTTCGTCGCCCACCTTAGCAATTCTTTAATTTTGCTGGATCGTTGCTACGCGTCCGTGGCGGCACTTTCCGGTCTGCTGTGTCTCTCTTCCGTACATTAAAACCAAGAACTTTTCTTTTCAGAGGTTTATTCTAAAACTGCGAGCGTACGCTGGTAAAACGCCGCCAAATGCAATGAACCTAACACGTGCCCTTCGCTCGGGCCTTCAAAATGCAGACTGAAAATATTTTACAGAGTGCCCTCCGCGTCGACCGCGTCTATAGAGACGCTCTGTATTACATTGTACATATCGTACGCTAGCCTACATTATTTTAGCATATCGCAAATCTAATTTTAACAATATAACCATATTCTAACTTAATTAACGCTCGTGAAATAAACATAAGGTTTATTTCCTCTTATTAATCTACTCAGCGTTTACATCCATACTCTAAATAAACAATTACACAATTACATAATACACGCAACGGGACGATCGCCAGTACCTCATGCCAACACACATCCCTGCATAGGCATGCCATGAGGGGTGCCGAAATTCAGAGAACTGCCCTCGCCCCAGTAGCCGGACCGCATATCTTTATTCCTTTATTCGGCAGTACACTCTTCTTAGCTTTTATTCATTTTTTTCGCATTTTGATATCCATTGGAACAAGAAAAAACATCTTTTTCGATTCATTGGTGGCTGTGGTTTTACATTTTGGCACAAAACACGACTTTCTACTATTTGGAATAGACATTTCAAAAGATATTAGCGTAATCTTCTAATGAAACCTTGTAAACCGTACGGCGGCGCGCGACGGACTGAGCGAGTGTTGAACTATGACGTCACACGCAGCGAGCGCCGGCGGAGGAAACTAGCGTTGCGCATCTATATTTAAAATTCCATATCTCGAAAACTAATTGACGTATCGAAATAATTTTTTCACACGATTTTTTTATATTTAAAAGACAATACGAGAGCTAAAAATAGAAATTTGTGAACATCCATTATTGCATCAAATTTTTTGCAATTTCAACACTATAATTTTCTTAAGTCACGTATTTCAGTTCAGCTGCTGCTTTACAGTAGCTGCTTTACTCTCGTAAGAAGCTTTTATATGGTGTATGTAGCAACTTGTTACAACAAACTCTGCAAGTGGGTATGAAACTCCCCATTTTCCTTTGATCACTAAGGTCACTTTGATTGACTGAACTATACATGTCCCGGAGGACATAACATACTAACCTGAGCCGAGTTTTTCTATTTTTTTTAAGCTATTGCATAGCTTTTATCGCGGGCCTAGGCCAGCGCGGCGACCGAATGAAGAAATTTCTCAACGAATATTAATGATTTTAAACTGATAATTACGTCTAAACGAGTACTGCTTACGATTCGAAAAAAATATATGTTAAACAAGAACATTTTCCTAATATTCTTAGCTTTGAATATTTTAGATTTTTTTTATATTACATAGTGTAATTAATTTGTGAAATTAGGTCTTACCGAATACAAAAACGACTACTACGCAAATACTATCTGGCGTATTATTATGAAACCTGCACCATTTTAAAGATAATTTATTTATCTATCTTTTTATCTACGAATTTTTTCGAATAGTCAAAGAATAACATCCGTTTTTTTTGCTTTATCAAATAAAATTCGTGCGCGGCGATCTATCGGAAGACGTTTAAATTATTCCGATATAGCGCAGTTATCTGATATCAGAAAAAAATAAATAAATAAAATAAATAAATAATTATAATTGCATAAGTTGTTAAAAAATGCTATGCAATAGCTTTACCGCGGCAGTCCCCGAGTGACACACGTATTTTTTTTATTTCAGATTATCAAATCACCGTCCGAGCATCATCCGGCTCTGTTCACTGAGTCGTCTTGGTCTTTGAGAACCAACAGGGAGAAATTGACCGAGCTATTATTTGAGAAGTATTCTGCACCGGCATTTTTCATAGTAAGTTGCACATACTGCTCACCTCGACAAGAGGCAAAATTAAGGATTTACAGTAGAACTCCTATTAACCCAATCAATTGGGACCGAACTCCAATCGGATATTCGGATACTTGGATTTCTCCGGAAAAAGAGCCTATTTTAATTAATTACTATATGTATGTTAAAAATATGTCGAAAAGCTATTTTTAACCCCTCAAGATAGTAACGTCCCGAATCGGGTAAGATGTATGTCAATGCTCAGTAACATCCCAAACCGTGCTCTCAACGAACTGAATTTACGCAACAATCACATTGCAATCACCCCCTTTTAGATATGTGTGAGAAAGACGGATACATTCTATATTGTACGATTATTCAGTCGTGCTTCTCGCAGTCTAGAATCCCTAATATAATTGTTTGTATTCTGGGGGCACTTAGTCGAGTGCTGCCATTGCTCGGATCTGCTTCTCTTCGGATATTATGTAGCTTCTCTTTGGATATATGTATGAAAATAAATAAAACGAGCTAATAGATTTGGTAAAGCATGTAATAACGTACACAAATGTGTTTACAATTTCTAGATAGAGTTTATTATTATATCGCTGAATAAGTGAGTTTATTTCAGTTTTCCTACTTTCTAATAATTTTTCATAATTATCTAATTCATGTTATTTCTGTTAATTTGTAATGCAAGCATTGCAAACTGTTCATAGGATAGTAAATTTGTTTGGTTTGTATATGTATTTAAAATACTAGTATTATATATTTACTATCTGTAAGTTCGCTATAAAATAAAATAAAACAAACAGTAACAAGGAATGTTTCTTTTTCGGAATCGGAATCCATTTTTATTCGTGGATGTCCGCAAAGAGACACGTCCTTCATACGGCCGGGCCGGTCGAAAACTGAAGAGCCGGAGTGACGCCAGTCAATGGGCAAATCTAGTTGGCATAGAACCATTTGTAGTGACGCCACAGTTTTACGTCTAGACTGACGCGAAAAACTGACCGTCAATGCCCAGCTTTACAATTCTACGGTGGGAACAGTTAGTGCATTATCAACAATCAAACATACTTTATTGCCTTCTTTTCCAAAAGAGTTTTGGTGATTTTTCACTTCAGGGTGAAAAATTATTTTGAATCATTTTCATTATTTTGCAAATCGCAGTACGCTTCTGTCTTAATTTCGGATAATCGGCAATTCGGATAGTCAGAGTTCGGATAATTGGAGTTCTACTGTATATGCAGTGAAACCTCTATCTATCGTATTTTAACCCGCTCACTCCGTAACATCCGATTGGGGACATTTATGTCGGCCGCCTAAACACCGAAACGTCCGCTACCGGACAAAGCGCTCGCCGCTGCGAAAAATGCAATTTACGATTCGAAACGTCGTACTATATGTTTTCTGATGGCGCAACGATATGGCCAAAATATCTTTAATTCAAGATTTCTGTGTGGCAATATCGAACGGCGATTTAAAAAGTGAGCATAGACGTGAAACGCCTAGTCTCCCGTCGGCATTCGCACGGCCGCGTACGGCTCCGCGGAATTGGTGATAAAAAGTGTGTGTGTGCAGTTTTTGAGTGTTATTTACCGGAGAACAGTGAGTAATTTGCATTTTAAGTAGTTTCGGAATGAGGATTAGTCATTTCAGATAGTCCATTTGCTGTTTTTCACGAATTTTTAAAGAAAACACTTCGGCGACAACAAACGGCTCGCGAAAAAATGGTTGTTATTATTTTGTAATGTTTATGAAATATCCCGATATATTGCGAAATATGACGTAATGTCGCTTTAATTTACTAACAAAATAAGTATTGCTTCATTTACATCCTAAGTTATCACATAATTAGGCGTATTTTGAAAATTATATCTTGTTTAGTAAAATGAATCGCGCAAAGAAACTTGTTTTGATAATTACTATGAGAGAATAAAGTGCGATTTTCCATAGTTTTTCGATGAAATGTGACTCTTTGGAGTATAGTAATTAGTTATTAGACATATAATAAGTCTATGATAAGACAATATAATAGAAAAAATCTTACGAATTTTATATTATGGGCATTCAAAGTTTATTATTAAGTTCGGACGCGGAAACTCTCAAAACTTTAGATTTTTCTATAATATCAGACAAAGCTCAAAGTTCTGGTGTGATTTCTAAGAAGTGTGATGTAGTAATAAAGTTATTTTGAAAGAACTTCATATAAAAAAATACCATAAGTAGTCACAAATTAAAAATTAAAAAAATTTTTTTTTACGAGAATACATAAAATTTTTCTTGGCTGAATAAATAAATATTTTTGTATGCAAATAAGTAAAAAAAAAATATCGTTTTGGTAAAGCATTTAATAAAGAACATAACTGTATTTACAATTTTTGCATATTTTACGTATTCTGTGACAAAAAAATCGAAATGATTTTATAGGCGAGTTTTTTCAGTTTGCCAATTTTGTAATATTTATTCATTATTATCTTAATTGTTTTACGAGATAAGGTTATAATGTTTTATATGTCAAATTTCAATGCGATCATTTTTCTCTTTATCTTTTTAATCCGTTTAGTGGTTTATAAGTTATGATCGTTTTTCTCAAGGCCGTTGACTCGCGTCGATTTTTTGCCCGAATATGTCGCGCGCAAAAGTGATAGGTGAGTTTTTACTTCGCGACAGGAGGGGTTAATTTCTCAAGTGACAAGTCATCCTCATCTTCTCCTATCTTTCCTTTTCTTGCGCTTCTTTATCATTTTTCTCCTCTTCCTTATCTTATTCGTTTAATATGCCTTTCAACTTGATCCACACATGTCTTAATATGACTGCCTGAACCAAGCTCCAAGCTTCCGCCACCAAGGAAGTGCAATCTTTCAAAGTTACCTTCATCGTCTTCGCCCTCTACTGAAAGTTTCTTTAAAAGTGCCGCCTGTAATGGCGTTTTATGGTTTCGATAACAGTCTTGTCCATTGGCTGGAACAGGCTTGTGACGTTTTGCAGTAAAAAGATTGTTTTAAATTGGCCTTTCCCTCTTTCTAAAGCTGAGCATTGACGGTCAATTTTTCGCGTCAGTTTAACTGGCGTGCATCCAAAATTTGATCGTGAATGTCGAATCGTCACTCCAGAGTTTGAACTGACGACGCGCCACGAATATTATCCGTGGCTACCATAATCCAACTGGCGCGTCGCGCCAAACTGACCGTGAGTGCGCAATCGGCAATCCAACGCGTCAGTTCGCTCGCGGACCGCGGTGACAGCGCGTGCTGCGTTTTTGTTTTTGTCATGGCGGTGTCGTCGTCGTCATCATGGCGGTGTCGGACTTGTCATAATGATAGATTTCATCGAAAACTATAGAAATTCAGAATGTTTATGGAAAATAACCGACAAAAATTAAAAAAATAAACAGTATCGACAAAAAGCTGTAGAAGATTTTATTTAGATAAAATATTCCAATTTTATTTAGATATTATTTATAAAATTGAATTAGATATTATAGAAGTCAGATTTCATTCCCGATGCTGAGAAACGAAGAGTGGCAGTGAATCTCTCATGAGGGTTTATAGCTTGTCTCATATTAGTATCTTGTTTAACAATGTGTCGCGTTTTTGATAAATCGTGTAAAGGATTAGATATATTTTATGATTCCATTAATTTAATAAAAGACTCGATCATACCTAGCCTATCTCCTACTTCTTAAGATTTCACTAACTGCCATCCTTAAGTACTGTATTATATGATTACTATATTATAACAGACTATTGTATTATATCATATTATGTATAATAAATATTACTATCCAATTACTCATACTTCTATTTTGCTCTATCCAAATAACCTTATTAACAACTTATTTAATTATTAATTTTCTTACCCTTATATTATTATTAGCTTTATTATATTTTTTTCTATCAACGTGGTCATGTTATTTCTGTTAATTTGTAATGCAAGCATTGCAAACTGTTCATAGGATAGTAAATTTGTTTGGTTTGTATATGTATTTAAAATACTAGTATTATATATTTACTATCTGTAAGTTTGCTATAAAATAAAATAAAACAAACAGTAGCCGTAGTAACAAGGAATGTTTCTTTTTCGGAATCGGAATCCATTTTTATTCGTGGATGTCCGCAAAGAGACACGTCCTTCATACGGTCTGGCCGGTCGAAAACTGAAGAGCCGGAGTGACGCCAGTGAATGGGGAAATCTAGTTGGCATAAAACCATTTGGAGTGACGCCACAGTTTTACGTCTAGACTGACGCGAAAAACTGACCGTCAATGCCCAGCTTTACAATTCTACGGTGGGATCAGTTAGTGCATTATCAACAATCAAACATACTTTATTGCCTTCTTTTCCAAAAGAGTTTTGGTGATTTTTCACTTTAGGGTGAAAAATTATTTTGAATCATTTTCATTATTTTGCAAATCGCAGTACGCTTCTGTCTTAATTTCGGATAATCAGCAATTCGGATAGTCAGAGTTCGGATAATTGGAGTTCTACTGTATATGCAGTGAAACCTCTATCTATCGTATTTTAAGGGAATATTTTTTTTTTATTTTTTTTTTATTAGCTAAATGTATACAGCATATTCATTTTATAAAAGAACATTTTATAAATTAACATTAATATAGTCATTAATACAATTAGCAAATAGTATAAAGCACCTATTTAAAAGATAATAATTTTATAAGCATTTTTTTTAAGAAAATAGGAAAAAGAAACATTTCTAAATTTAAATTTATAAGTACAATAGGGGAATGGAAATGGAAGGGAGGGATTGTTATAACCCTATATGTAATATATGTTCATAAATGGCCATACATAAGTATACTATTGACATATATACATATAAACATACATACACACATAAATACATTGTAATAAAATACAAACGGAGCTGCCATGGAATTCACCGACCAAAAATCGGGCCCATCATATATAATTATTACACTTCTGGGAGGTGAAGGGTGGATTCCGGACTAACGACCGGCGGTGGTAGGTTTAGGACAGCTGTCTTCCCACATGTGAGCGTACACCTTACCACCCATTCACTCCCCCTTCGAAGCCATAGAATTTGAGATGCAGAAATCGCGGTTTTAGATAATTTTTCTAGAAAGGAGTTGATTATTTTCCCGGAGAGGCCAAGATCTTTAAAAAGGTGAAACAAAGATTTAGCTGGCAGGCCACGAGCGCCTACTTCCACCGCGTGAAGGTGAACAGCCATTCCGGGTGACGGCTTTTGGGAGGTCATGGTATTTATTTAATTTGTACTCGTGGTCTTTTGGGATATTTGATTCCCATGGAACAGTTAATTCTACGATAAGGACCATCTTCCGAGATAGAGAGTAAAGAGTTATATCTGGACGGAGGGCTGTGCATCCGAGACTTTCAGGGAATTTATATACTCTATTAAAAAAATCAGAAGTCTTTGTGGTTTTGCGGCAGCCAAATCAGTATACTTTGCGTATTTTAACTCATTAATGACTTATGGACTACTATTTTGGGGAAATGCTGCAACCAGTAAAAGAATCTTTCTTTTGCAAAAGAGAGCACTGCGCAGCATGTATCAGGTAACGACTAGGACCTCATGCAAAGAATATTTCATCAAGGCAAGGGTAATGACTATGTATTCGGTGTTCATATACCAGTGTTTAATGTATGCTAGACAGCACCTAACAGAAACCCCAATTAATGCAGACATTCACTCGCATCATACCCGCGGTAGCTCCCTTTTATGCGTACCCCGAATACGACTGGCAAAAGTACAGAAAAGCTACTTGTACCTTAGCATTAAATTCTATAATCTACTCCCTACAAAATTTAAACAGCTGGAGGACATAAAATTTAAAAAAAACATCAAGGAGATGCTGATAGGCCACCCTTTCTATAATTTGGCCGAATTTGAGGGCCACGATTTTTCAAATATTGTGCCCATTTAAATAAAGAAAGGTAATAGTTTCTGACAATATAAAGGTACTGAGAATGCGGGAGTCTGGATTTGAAAAATAATGACGCATGATACATTTCGCAAATCACGGTGTCTGTCAGACTGTCACAGGGGGTTAAATTAATTAAAAGCTCATATTCTTTGAAAAAATGTTTCTTTCTCCCATTTTCAACATACATACAGTAATTAATTATAATAGACAATTGGAAAAAATCGAATTATCCCAATTTTTGATTATCCGAATGGGGTCCGGTCCCAATTGATTAGGTTAAATGGAGTTCTACTGTATGTGTTTATGCCATTCGAGATCATAGCTCAATTGTTATTCCAAGATTGTTCTGTTATTGTTATTGTCCTGTTATTCCAAGATTAATCATTTTTTAGGTAAAATCTCCTGTGCTTGCTGCATTTGCCAATGGAAAAAGCACAGCGCTAGTTGTAGATGCTGGTGCCAGTCACACTTCGGCAGTACCAGTCGTTGATGGGTTTGTATTCATACATTATATTGCATGCCAACCCATATTCTCCTGTCAATCAAAATGAATGTTTTATATTCATAAATAAATTATCGTTGATGGTTGTACTGCCATACTCCAACCAGTGCCATTCTGACTGATTCCAGCAAGGAGGTTAAAATAATATAATATACCTAACGTTATTTATCCTGCAAAATAATGTTTGAAAAGCTTTATTGCACACACATAAAGAGTATAATGTGGTGGGCCTATTGCCAAGTGGCAATATCTTACGGCCATACCGCCAGGGCTATTGTGACTAAAGGTTTATATGGGCAAATTGATTCACAAGTAATAAATGAATACACTTACATAATAGTCATCATAGGATAAAATATAAAACAGTGATTAGTAACGTATGCCAACTCGATATTGAAGGGAGGAGTGGAATATAAGGACAAGCAAAGGAGACTGGAGGGGAAGGGGGTATTCATGAGTTGAGTAATAGTCTCTAACGATTTTTTAAACCCGCTCAGGTTTTAAAGTTGTCTTATCGGTAAAGGCACGGAATTCCAGAGTCGGGCCGCCTGCACTGCGAAAGACCTAGACATGAAAGTTGATGAATGCTGAGGTATAGCCAGTAATAGATTTTCCTGAGAGCGCAATGGAAGGCCATGGGATGAAAGCGGAGAGAAGAGAGTATACAAATAAGTAGGACAGTTTGACTGTAGTATGCGGAAGAGTAGGACGAGTATGTGAAATTCCCGACATCGTCTAATGGGAAGCCACTCTATGTCTGCATAACCACTAATGTCTGCATAACCTTAATTTTAAAGACAATAAACAATGATTGATTGTCCATTCCACAGCCGCTGCAAACAGGGTTGCCGAATATCCCTAGTTTAAAAATTAAAATATTTAACCCCTCAAAACAGTAACGTCCCGAATCGGGTACGAGTGCGGCGCAACAAACCGCGCTCTCAACGAACTGAATTTACACCAAAATCACAGTCAACCTTATGTTAGATATGTGTGAGAAAGACGGATAAATTCTGTATTGTACTATCATTCAGTCGTGCTTCTCGCAGTCTAGAATCCCTAATATAATTGTTTGTATTTTGGGAATTGTTTGTATTCCTCTATTATAGAGGGGGAAAATCTCCACATTTCCTCCTTTCCCTTTCCATTTTATTGGTCCACAAAAAAATTACACCGTTAGCACTTAACATAGCTTGTGTTGCTCCTAACTAGGCAGAGCCTGTTCTAAGGAGAACACCAATACAAATGATTATAAACTACATTACTTCCAAAAATAAAAATAAAAAAATTGAATCAATCAAGTTAAAATGAAATTCTTACTACACCACATATGGTCTGAGTTTTAATAAACCGGCTTCCTTGAATTGGGTGAATCAGTATCAGAAAATAATAATATGGGAAAAAAGAAAACACTAAACACTCGTTAAAATTAAGGTTAACGGTTAACCCCTCAAGACAGTAATGTCCCGAATCGGGTACGATGTATTGTAGTCAATGCTCAGTAACGTCCCAAAACGGATACGAGCGCAGTGCGACAAACCGCACTCTCAACGAACTGAATTTACACCAATATCACAGTGCAACCACCCCCTGTTAGATATGTGTGAGAAAGGTGGATAAATTCTGTATTGTACGATTATTCAGTCGTGCTTCTCGCAGTCTAGAATCCGGTATTATAATCGTTTGTATTCTGGGGCCACTTAGTCTAGTGCTGCCATTGCTCGGATCTGTGCTTCTCTTCGGATATATGTATAAAAATAATAAAACGAACTAATAGATTTGGTAAAGCATGTAATAACGTAGGTACATAAATGTATTTACAATTTCTAGATAGGGTTTCATATTTTGAGATAAAACGTCGATATCGCTGAATAAGTATGTTTTTTTCAGTTCTCCGACTTTCTAATAATTATTCATAATTATCTGATTGTTTTACAAAATAACTTTTTGATGTTTTATATTTCAAATGTCAATGCGATCATTCTACAATTCTTCTTTACATGGTCCATCAAGTAGTTTCTTTCTTATGATCGTTTTTCTAAAGTGCTATATTTTTGACCTTTAACTCAGAAATGACGGGTGACTGCCAAGATTTACACCTACCGCTTGAGGGGTTAAGAATCAAAATGATGTCGGTTACAATAGTCTATGAGAAATTCTAATAGGAACCCTCGGCGCATGAGTAAAACTCATATTTGATGGGTTCTATTAATTTTGCAGATATGCCCTTACTGCATCAGCTGTCAAGTCACCGCTGGGAGGCGATCATCTGGTCACACAAGCAAAAGCATTACTGACATCCTTGAATATACCAATTGTTCCAACATATACAGTAGCGGTACGTTCTAAGGGAAATTGTATACTTGAAAGTATATTGTTTATTATACATTATCACGGCTTTGGTGATGAAAGGGAACATTTATATTTCACAGAGCAAGGAAGTAATAAGAGAGCGCGAGAAACCTCGGTACGTGGCCAAAAAGCTACCCGAAGGTCTCACTCAGAGCTGGCAAGACTGGATGTTCAGGAGACAGTTGGAGGACTTCTGCCACAGTGTCGCACACGTATGAGTCTTTTTGTACCCACTTTGCTGATGATACTATTTTCCTCCCTTCTATCCATCTCTCTCACCCTTTTTCCCTCCCTCTCTTTCTCTCTCCACCTCTCTCTCACTCTCCCCCGCCTCTGCCTCCCTCTATCTCTCCATCTATCCTCTCTCCTGATCTTCCACTCTCCTTACATCCTCACCAAATTTGATTGTGAATAATATGACTTGATCCTATGTATATTTTATCTTATGTATATGTATAATATGGATATTACTAGCTGCGCCCCGCGGTTTCACCCGCGTGGTGATGGAAAATTGTGATAATGATAATAGAAAACTATATATCTTTATAAATTATAGCCTATGTGTTATTCTGATGTGTAAGCTATATTATTGTAAACTTTCATCAAAATCCATTCAGTAGTTTTTCAGTAACAAACATCCATACATACATTCTTACAAACTTTCGCGTTTATAATAGGAGTGGGATGAATCATTTATATTATATATTTTGTATATATTTTATGTATATTCTTTCATGTATATGTTATGTCGTTTTCTTTGAAGCCCATGAAAAATGAAAAAGAAAGTTCTGCCACAAACAAACGTAATTACTACCTCCTGATTGGTTGGAGGATATTGCGGTATATGGCAACAAGCCCGCCTTTTGTATCTGTTGTGGTCAATAAGGAGTGTTTATTATTATTTATTAAACTTCCCTCGCACGTTTTTCTCCTTGCTATCCACTCCTTTCGCCCTCTCCCACCCTTTCTTTATCTTTATCTCCTTTCTTTATCTCACGTTCTCCCTCCCATCTCATTCTCTCAAAACCTGCCTTCCTCCCTTCCCGTTCTCCCTCCCATCGCTGTCCTATCTCTCCCTCCCACATTCTCTCATATATTGCCTTCCTTTCTCTTTTCCTCCTTCCCATCCTCCCTCCCATCTCTGTCCTATCTCTCCCTTTCTTTCATCCTCCCTCGCTCACACTCCCTACCTTCCTTTTCCCCTCTTCCCTCACTACCTCCCTCTTTATTTCTCTCCCTCCCCTGTGTTTGTTGTATTTCCATTTTTATATCACGGTTTTAGATTTCGGAGACTCCATACGACGAGAGAACGGCGGCGGCTATTCCTTCTGTACATTACGAGTTCAGCGGTGGCTACCACCAAGACTTCGGTCCCGAGAGGTTCAAGTTGGCAGAGTGTTTGTTCGATCATCACGTCATGGGAGCCAGCGCTATAGGTAAGGTTCTACGATTATACAACTACTACTTTGCCTATTTCCATTCCCTATTAAGTTATGGCCTCATGTTCTGGGGAATGGCGGCAAATGTTATAAGGATCTTTCGCCTACAAAAACGAGCGATTAGAAATCTGTTCTCAATATCTTCGCTAACATCTTGCAAGCAGTACTTCATCGAATCTGGTATCATGACTTTGTACGTCGCGTATATATACCAAAACATCATGTATACGAGAAAAAATATCGAGACTACTACAACTAACTCAAATATTCAATCGCATAGCTTTCTCTGCCAATCTTACTTATTCTACAACAAACTTCCATTACACATCAGGGGCCTTGGGGAGGTTCACTTTAAGAAAAAGGTACAGGATATTTTGACTAAAACCCCATTTATAGCATTGAGGATTTCGACAATATCAATTTTTCGCAGCTCTATTGACCTACTTGACTATTATTATTCCCTATTCTTTTTATTATTGACTATTTTACAATTGCGTTTTTTTTCCCTTCTAACTATTGGCTATTGACTATTACTATTATTACTGATTTGTTTGTATTTGTGTTTTTTCTTTAAAATGTCTTGCCGTATGATAACACAGGCCTACATTTTTTTTAATGAAAAAGTGTTTCAGGTCTGATAGGTGTATTATAGTAATTAGGGTATGCTGATCACGAATCTATGCTTAGTTTTTTTGCAGCATGTCAGATTTTCAAGAAAAGTGTGTAAAGTGATTTTGTAAATTTTCATATAAACGACAATAAGTACAGAGAAAATATTTATTAAAATAATTATACATATCGAAAGATGCATTGCAAAACAAGAGTTGTAGTGTGTACATTACACAAGCATTGGTTTTTTTAAATAAAAGCTTTCCGTTTTTCCTTGAAAACTACCTTTTGTTGTTTTCTTTTTGTGTAGTTTAGCCGGTGAATCCTTCTTCAATGTCCAGCAGTAGTCCGCCATCATTCTAACATCCCATCTTTCTTGATAACGTCTTTCTATCTCCTTTATGTCCTGGTGAAACCTCTCTCCTTGTTCCTCGCTGACAGCCCCAAGGTTTTCAGGAAAATACTCCACGTGGGAATCGAGAAAATGGAGTTTAACGCTCATATTGCATCCCAGTTTTTTATAATTTTCAACCATTTTGGCTACAATTTATTTGTAGTCTGGAGACTTGTTGTTTCCGAGAAAACCATCTATGACCTCTACGAAAGAACTCCATGCATCAGATTCATCCTGGGTCATCGTATTCTGGAACAAACTGTCGAATTTTAAGGTTCGAATTTGAGGACCTACGAAAATTCCTTCCTTCAGTTTCGCTTCAGAAAGTGCAGAAAATTTTTCGCACAGGTATTTAGCAGTCACCTTCTTTATTTAAAGCCTTGACAAATTGTTTCATTAGTCCTAATTTGATGTGAAGGGGAGGCAAAAGAACTAATTTTGGGTCAACTAATGCATCACGCTGCACATTTTTGTGTCCAGGCACAAGTTGGTCTCTGGCTGCCCATTCTTTCTTCATGTAATGTAGATTTCGTGCTTGACTGTCCCACTCACACAAGAAACACGGATACTTTGTGAATCCGGACTGCTGACCCAACAGCATGCATATTATTTTGAGGTCTCCATATAGCTGCCAACTATATTCGTCATACTTTATTTTATTTGGTAATAGCTGAAGATTTTCATATGTTACTTTGAGATGCACGGAGGGAGCAACGGGCACTGAGGCATATGTATTACCATTGTGCAACAATACACCCTTAAGACTTATTTTAGAAGGGTCAATGAATAACCTCCATGATGTGGAATCGTATTTGTCAGCTCCCAATTTCAATTTTTCCTTCCCGCGAATAACTGCTGTCAAGTTGACTTTGATAGATGCGGATAGCTAACAGTATTGCCATATAAATCTACATATATTATCCTACAGTATTAATTCTATCGAAATACTTAATATCATGAATGAAATTGAAGAAATTTAACGAAATTAAGGAATTCTCCACTAGGTGGAATGTTGTCATCATACAAAAAAATATGAAAACTTTTTTTATTTTGTTAAAAATCCTGACGTGATGGACTCAAACAGAATTCATATTAGGAATCAGCGTACCCAAATTAGTTAAGAACACTCGTCAAAATCAAAACACCAAAAATCATGTCGGCCTGTGTAATTTGTGAAATTATCCAATATTTGTTTGATTATTTAGTACTACTGTCCACATGAAAATTCTACAAAATTCTACAAAATTATGTAAGAATTTTGATTAAAAATATTGGAAAATGTTGTTTTCTCTATGTAACCTAGAAAATCTGCCCTTGGATGTTCAACGTTCATACCTTGCTATACCGACGTTCATACCTTATACCTAATTAGGTTTATATTTAAATATTATACTTGTTATTTTTGTTAGTTTTTGACATAACCAAGTGTAGGAATTCCTATCAACTGGTTTGAAATAAATAAATAAAAATAAAGGTACAGTCTGGATATCGCAAAGTACTCAAAGAATGAAGAGTATTTATTTCGATTACAAGTATTACAATTGCTTAGGAATGATTAAGAAAAGGGTGAATTTGCCGCCATTTTGTTTGTGTGAGTAGTGCTGTTATTAGTTATTGACAGCTGTCATGTACAGACCACGCTACTAGAAGTTATGGAGAAATATTCAAAGGAGAAACGATTAATTATAGTTTTACAGAAAAAGTTTGCAAATTACTTGTGGAAAAAATTGTTTTGGCCGATCGTGATATCACGGTTCGTTTTCTTGCTGAAGAAGTGAAGAGTTTGATAGGTGGATAGGATTCGCTTACTGTTTTACATGATCATGGACGTGCAGAAAAAACTAGGTGGAGGATTTTGACTGGATCGTGGTCGTTTTCTGGCTTGATTCATAACTATAAACGAAACATTGCTTCTCTGTTACCATCCTGAAACAAAATAACAGTTCGTGACTAGGAAACGACCATCATCTCCAGCTCCTAAGAAATTAAACTCCTAATTAAAAGATTGACCATCATCTTTGGCTCTTTTTATGGCAAGCCATAAAAGGTTTGCAGTAGTTTGTTGCTGTTTTACATGCTGGTAGCCTTGTGATCGCCTATCTCCATAATTCATAATCATCATCAAAGTATTAATAATAATCAAACGCTTTATTCGATTAAACGAATGGGCGAGCTTATTGCGTTACAGCAATATCTTACAGCTGACCTTAGCCTAGTTTAGTTTATCCGGGCTTTTTCCCGCACTTGGCCTCTTGATTGGGCCGTTGTGCGTGGCTCATGTTTTATTTATGTTACTCCAACCAACCCAGGCTGTCCCAGAAGGTTAGCAGTCTGTTTAGGTTGCTACAGGCCTCCGGGACAGATGCTGGAGATTGTAGTATTCTTGCCCGTTGCTCTGCCACGCTCTTGCATTCCATGAGCACATGCTGTGGCGTTTCTTCTTCCTCCATGCATCCTCTGCATAGAGGGCTGTCCGTCACACCTATGGTAAACAGGTGTTTGTTTAGGGGACAGTGGCCTGTCATAGTACCTATGACTTTACGGATTTTGTCCCTTTCTAATCTGGTGAGGTTGCGGACAAGTTTTTTAGACGCTTCCGGAACCGCGTTCTTTGTTTGCCTGCATCCTGCGTTTTTTTTCCCATTCTGTAAGGTGGGTTTCGTCGGTGTTCCTGCGTAGCCATGTTTTATTTGGGCCTGGGGCATGGGCATCAAGGGTTCCGGTCCATATACTATTTCCTTGGATCCTCTTTTGGCCAGTTCATCTGCCGCGTCGTTGCCCAGTGAGTCGCTGTACCCTTTAATCCATGACGTTAGCCTAATGGGACAACATGTTTGGCGGTAAAAAGATGATAAAATTATTGATCAATTCAATTTATAAAGGCAACTCGTATTGAATGTAGCTAACATTTAAATAAAAATAGAAAAAACAAAACAAACCTATGATGACATGCCTGCATTTGAAACAATACAAACTCGGTGCTATCCTTACTTGTGTGGGTAAAGCATTCCAGAGACGGGCTCCATGTACAGAGGAGGAGTGTGAGTGGAAATCACTACTCTGACCAAGGATTGAGAGAAATAGGTTGTTTTCAGATCTCAGAGGGCGCCCGTCAGCTGATAGAGCATTGAACCTCCTTATGAGACATTGTGGTTTGTCGACTGCATCGGGCAAACCCATCACCTCAAGAAGTTTTCAACGATATTAGAAGGTTCTGTCTCCCGTGAGGTGAGCGTAGAAGACTTGGGACGAAGCAGTCTAGTTTCGCCACTCAGCCATAAGAAGCCAGTGCCTTACCGCGAGATAACCAGGTTAATCACCGAGAGGGCCAACACTCGCCCTTAGTTAGTTAGTTAGTTTGTCTGGGCTATTTCCCGCACTTGGCTTCTTGATTGGGCCGTTGTGCGTAGCTCATGTTTCTATTTATGTTACTCCAGCCAACCCAGGCTGTCCCAGGAGGTTAGCAGCCTGTTTGGGTTTTTACAGGCCTCCGGGACAGATGCTGGAGATTGTAGTATTCTTGCCCGTTGCTCTGCCACGCTCCTGGATTCCATGAGCACATGCTGTGGCGTTTCTTCTTCCTTCATGCATCCTCTGCATAGAGGGCTGTCCGTCACACCTATGGTAAACAGGTGTTTGTTTAGGGTACAGTGGCCTGTCATAGTACCTATGACTTTACGGATTTTGTCCCTTTTTAATCTGGTGAGGTTGCGGGCAAGTTTTTTAGACGCTTCCGGAACCGCGTTCTTTGTTTTCCTGCATCCTGCGTTTTTTTTCCATTCTTTAAGGTGGGTTTCGTCGGTGTTCCTGCGTAGCCATGTTTTTATTTGGGCCTGGGGTATGGGCATCAAGGGTTCCGGTCCATATACTATTTCCTTTGATACCCTTTTGGCCAGTTCGTCTGCCGCGTCGTTGCCCAGTGAGTCGCTGTGCCCCTTAATCCATTGCAGGGTCACTATTTGACCTTGCAATGGATTGAAGTGCATTGTGACATTCCAGTACCAGGACAGAGGTTATAGTATTTTTTGCTAGCGCTTGTAGCACGGAGGCACTGTCGGAGACAAATTTCAAGCTTAGGTCTCCGACATCTTTGGCTGCAACTGCCTGTGCTGCTCTGGTGATGCCAATGCATTCTGCTTGGAAGATCGTATTTAAGTTGCCTAGGGTAGTTGATATTTTGATGTTTAGATCATTTGAGAAGACGCCGGCTCCGGTACCTTGAGTGGTTTTGGAGCCATCTGTGTATATGCTTGCTTCATTTGTACCAGAGTGATCTGCGAACACTCACCCTTTTCTCCAGTTGCAACCAGATTACTCCGGTCTCCCAACTGGTTACAGGTTCGAGGTCGCTTGCGCGGTCCTCCCCCTTAAGTAGCGGTGATTCCATGTTTACCGAATCTATCTTGGACCCTGCCATCCTTTGCCCAGCTGTTCACCCCGTATTGCGTTGCCGATTGGTCATTTCAAGAGCAGTTGCCGTATAGTTAACAACTACCCCCACTCTATAAGAAACAAAGCCGTTTCCAGACTCCCCTCACTTGGAATGCACAATCGATTGTTTGATGCCGCACGGTGTGCAAACCGTCCATGAGCACCCGAAAGGCAATTCCTAGGGGAAACTACCTGGTCCTACCCGGGCTCGCACTTCTAGGTGGAGGCTGCCGAATGGGTGTCGACCCGTTAGTTTGGTTGATCCTTATACACATGGGTCTTAGAGGTCTAACTGCAACAGGGCCCATTAGCTCCCCTCCTTATGAGACAGCTCAAAGCGGCCCACTTCAAAGTTCTCAAGAGCAAACGGAGGACTCTCCTATCTCCCCTTTCGCAAGTCGTCAGCCAGTGAAGTCTCCTTCTGTACTCTATAAATACGGAAAATACGGAAATATCATAAATACGGAAAATACAGTATTAATGCTTGCACAAAAGGAATCAGCCAGAACGGCACTGGTCTGGGGTATGGCAGTACAACCATGAGCGATGTGGACTTGAAGAAGTCTCTCTTGCGGGGAGATTACGACAGCAATAGTATGGCTCACGCTATTGGCCTTCAATGCCAGAATGATTGGACAACAATTGGAGACTTTTGAATTCCTCCTCCAATGCACTGGAAAGTAATGTTGTATGACTGGACGCCAGAGATGCTGAAATTTTATTTTAATGCCTTTCAGCATACACTTCCAGATCCCAGTAACCTCGCTCGTTGGAGCTTTGCCGAGGATAGTTCATGCCCCTTTGTAGCAATACCCCTTGCACTGCTAGACATATTCTAGCTGGCTGCAAGGTGGTCTTGGATCAAGGACGGTACACTTATCGCCACGACAAAGTCCTTGCTGTTATTCGCGAGATACTTAGCCTCTCAGTGGCTCGTGCCAACAAGGGTTCCACAGTATCCTCCAAACCCCCAATACAGTTTGTGCGGGTTGGCTCTAAAGGTAAAAAACATCTCACTGCAAAACAGAGTATGGAGGTCCATTCGGTCTCTAAGCAGTATAAATTCCCTGAAAGTCTCGGATGCATAGTCCTGCGTCCAGATATAACTCTTTACTCTCTATCTCGGAAGATGGTCCTTATCGTAGAATTAACTGTTCCATGGGAATCAAATATCCCAAAAGACCACGAGTACAAATTAAATAAATACCATGATCTCGCAAATGCCATCACTCGGAACGGCTTCACTGTTCACCTTCACGCGGTGGAAGTTGGCGCTCGTGGCCTGCCAGCTAAATCTTTGTTTCACCTTTTTAAAGATCTTGGTCTCTCCAGGAAAATAATCAACTCCTTTCTAGAAAAATTATCTAAAACTGCGATTTCTGCATCGCAAATTCTATGGCTTCGAAGGGGGAGTGAATGGGTGGTAAGGTGTACGCTCACATGTTTAATTGTTTAGTCCGTAGCATACTTGAATATAACTCGGTCATCTGGTGTACAAGTGAAAACAAATACATTCAGATGGTAGAGCGTATTCAAAGAAAATTTTTAAGATATATTTATTACAGAAAATACAATATTTATCCATACTTATTTCTGTCAGATTTTGTGCTAGGAATGGTAGGATACAACAGTCTTGAAACTCGTCGATATATTTCACTAATTATATTTGCATATAAACTTATTAAAGGAACGATTTATTTGCCAGAGATACTATGTAAGTTTGAATTGTACGTACCGGTAAATTACACAGCGAGGAGATCGCATCTATTGTTTAATGTGCCGTACCACCGTACAAATATTTTTGTAGACAGGCCAGTGGGAAGGGTTATAGCTCTTCTTAATTCCTTACCCACTGAAATAGATATCTTTTGTACATCCCTTTGGCAGCTAAAAAGGCATCTCCCTGCTATCTCATGTTTATCATAATCTGTCTTTTATTTAGTTTTATATTTTTATGTTTTTTTCTTGTTCAATGTTAGCATTAATTTAGTTATGTAGTCATTTATTTTTAGACTTACACTCCAGCTTTAATATTCAAGGGCGAATTGGACCCATCTGTAATGCCCTTGAATACTATTTGAAACTAATAATAAATAAATAAATAAATAAATAAAAATGTGGCAAAACAGCTGTCCTAAACCTACCACAGCCGGTCGTTAGTCCGGAATCCACCCTTCACCTCCCAGACGTGTAATAATTATATACGATGGGCTCGATTTTTGGTCGGTGAATTCCATGGCAGCTCCGTTTGTATTTTATTTTTTTATTTTTACTTATATATTTTTAATTTTCTTTTAGTTCCTGCTAGCATTGGTATGTGTGATGCTGATTCGCGACCCGGCTTGTGGGGCTGCGTGGTAGTTGCCGGTGGGGGATCTTTACCCGTCGGATGGCCGGAGAGACTCACCAGAGACCTACAGGTTGGTAAAAATCATGCACTTTAAATGCTCATGTACTGATCCATTATGTTCTTGGATCGGCTCAACTCACCGTTCAGCTCCTATTCAGAAGCCTCCTCGAGTGGAAGGCTACCCCGGCTACGACTCCCGTGTCTCAGGCCTCAAATCTGGTGGACCGGTTTCTCCCGGCGGGATTGCATCCCGGTGCCACTGGACGGTTTGCGCACCGGTCGGCGAAGCCAATCGGTTGTGCATTCTGGCTAATCGCTGAAGGGGTCTGGAGACTATGGAAAAACACTGTTTCCTAAGCAGCGGGGGTGGATGTTTCACCTGATGTCATGCCACTCTTGAAATGACCTTGGGCCACTCGATCCCGTGTGGCACTACGGGCAAAGAACGCCCAGGTCCGCGATAAATTCAAACTGAATTACCGCTGTAATACAACAGGTAGAGGTTGCGTTAGCGACTTCAGACCCGTAACCAGTCGGGACGACGGAGGTATCCTGAAGGTTAATTCCAGACGGAGATATGCTGCCAAAACTGGTAGTTAGGGGGTGAGGCTGCCCGCTCTATTACCTTTCCCGGTGCCTCGCCGTAAGGCGTTGGTCTCTAACGGGTTGCTAATAAACTAGACAGTAGATTGTCTTGTCCCCAAGTCTTCTACGCTCATAGCACGGCTGAAAGAACGATCTATATCGTTATACCAGCCTGGGGTGACGGGTTCGCCCGTTGTAGTCCACACCGCCATCCTGTTTCTACTCTTTGTCGTGAAATTTCAGTATATGTATAATGCCGCCATCCTGTACTTTAAATGCGTATAACCTTAAAATATTTATCCCGCTAAATTCACTTCCCATCATTACCTCGCATTAAGGCATTGGACTCTTACAGCCTGCTGGTGTAGCTTGACCTTCTTGTCCATTAAGTCTTTACTTTCACTTTATGTGTCAATATAACAATAATAATATACTCTTTATTTGCAGTTAATCATGATAAAAAAAAAACGACCTTATTGCCTTATGGCAATGTCTTACAACTAACCTATACTATCCGCAGTACAAAGTGGCGACTCGGGCAATTAAAGAAAGTTAACGTAGGAATGGTACCATGTCGATAAAATATTTATTATTTATATAATAATTTACCTGCTAAAATTAGATAGATAGATAAAATTCCTACATTTATCCAAAAGCGGTAAGTAAATACCGTAATAGAAATAGAAATAGAAATAGAAATATTTTTATTGTCCGAAATTGTGGTGGTACATTTATGGTGATAATGCGTAAAACTATGTATCTCACAATTACCTGTTATTAAAACAGATTGACAAATTTACTTATCTGCTAAATTGACTTATCTGCTAATTATAATATCTTATTAAAAATGTAATTATTTCACTGGTTTAACATGAAAAAATCTAAACAGACCGGATAAGTAGAACTAACAGTAGAAGACAATTAGAAAAAATAATTCACCAATAATATAAAAAATAAAGAAAAAATCAAAAATCAAGGAATAATCAAAATTCTGCCTATAAATACGAAATGTATATAATTTAAAATGTAACAGTAGAAAACAATTAATAAAAAATAATTCACCAATAATATAAAAAATAAAGAAAAAATCAAATTCAAGGAATAATCAAAAATCCGCCTATAAATACGAAATGTATATAATTGAAAATTTGTAATCTTCCTGTTGGTAAGTAGCTAACCGATTAGGACTATTAATTGTGGTAACCGTAACAGTTCAATTTCGACATTTTATGACATTATAACGACACTTTTGTCAAATTAGTTTTCGTCTACTATAATTATTGTGCGTATTATGTAGGTCATTAGGCATTATTGATAACAAAATATTCTGCTATAAAAGGCTTAATGTCAAAGAGCGTAACTCATTTGTTACACGAACTCTATTTGTGAATCTACATCATGATGGAAGATTTTTGCAAAACCAATTTGACCAAGTTCAGAGGTGATGTTAACCAGCAAAGCCGGCAGGTCATTCTCAACATTTATAAGTGGTTGCATAAGTTGAAAGAAGACCCTGATGTCATAAAAAAAATTGATTTTCAACAACCAAGAAAGTTGGCAGCATTAGTTTGTGCAATGAGCGAACGAACTCTAGATCGAATTCGGAATCAAATTCGAAAATCTCCAGAACGAAGACCTGGCCAAAGCACATATAATTGACACCCACCGTCTTGTTATTAATCTACAAGACGATAGTGACAGTGAAGAGGAATATGAATAGCTTGCTGACTTTCTTTGTTTAGTTTTATTTATTTTTTCTATAACAATTATTTTATTGTCGCCTATTTTAAATTTGATAGTTTTATATTTTTATGTTAATAGTTCAATATCAATATTTATATTTTTAACCTATTTAATATTTATCGTAATGAAACAATACTGAAATAATATTTATTTCATTACTTTATCGACATTCCTTTTTGTATGCGTAAAACTACCTGCACTACGGTTGCGAGTACCGCTCCATAAGGTCGTGCAAGTGCGAAAGAGATAGCACGATTTCGATGATAAATGATCTGACTCGCCACTTTGTAATGCGGATTGTATAATTACAGTGGTACATGCGTTGTGGAAATAAAGATTATTACATCCGTCTGCATAAAATACAGACCAGTAAAGGTATTTAAAACTAATAATGCCCGAGGAGAGAAAATTGGGAGAGGAAGTGAGAGAAAGGGAAGAACTGGGTACTTCTTAGAAAGCTAGTAATCTTTGAGGTGACTATTAAATGATGATAAAAAAAGCGAGTTTTGTATATTTGCCGGGAGATCGTTCCAGAGTCTTGCCCCAAAATTGGTCTATAAGGGCTCTATTATCTCCCTTATAGACCCAAATAATCACTTCAAATTTCTTGGCAGGAAAATCACCTGCCAGGGAAAAGACCTCTGGCGATCATGTTATAGAACATTTCAGTAGTTGCCTGGAAAAGATAGATGCATTGCTAATTTCTGGCCCTCGTAAGGCTTGGATCTATGACAACTATCTAACTTCACATTTGTCATGGGCCTTTCTTATTTACGATTTCACCAAAACCCAACTGTCTCGTCTGGATGCACTGGTGACAGCTAGTTTAAAATCCTGGTTGTCCTTAGCCAAACCAGCTGACCCCTCGACTCTATTCAGGTCCAAACACAATTTTGGGCTATCTCTAAAACTGCCCTCTCTGCTCTAGGCCAACTCCAGAATAACCAAAAATTCGATTCTGTGCAATTCCAAAGATCCGGCAATATCGAAGCACGTAATAAGTGGCCGTAGTGATTCAAATGATCTACAAGCCCGCGTAGACTTCCACAAAAAGTTCCTTACTGGAATCAGCCAGAATGGCACTGGTCTGGGGTATGGCAGTACAACCATGAGCGATGTGGACTTGAAGAAGTCTCTCTTGCGGGGAGATTACGACAGCAATAGTATGGCTCACGCTTTTGGCCTTCAATGCCAGAATGATTGGACAACAATTGGAGACTTTTGCATTCCTCCTCCAATGCACTGGAAAGTAATGTTGTATGACAACGCCAGAGATGCTGAAATTTTATTTGAATGCCTTTCAGCATACACTTCCAGACCCCAGTAACATCGCTCGTTGGAGCTATGCCGAGGATAGTTCATGTCACCTTTGTATCAACACCCCTTGCACAGCTAGACATATTCTAGCTGGCTGCAAGGTGGCCTTGGATCAAGGACGGTACACTTACCGCCACGACAAAGTCCTTGCTGTTATTCGCGAGGTACTTAGCCTCTCAGTGGCTCGTGCCAACAAGGGTTTGACAGTATCCTCCAAACCCCCAATACAGTTTGTGCGGGTTGGCTCTAAAGGTAAAAAACATCTCACTGCAAAACCTTTCTCAATAATCGAGAAAGCTTCAGATTGGATTATGGAGGTCGATTCGGTCTCTAAGCAGTATAAATTCCCTGAAAGTCTCGGATGCACAGCCCTGCGTCCAGATATAACTCTTTACTCTCTATCTCGGAAGATGGTCCTTATCGTAGAGTTAACTGTTCCATGGGAATCAAATATCCCAAAAGACCACGAGTACAAATTAAATAAATACCATGACCTCGCAAATGCCGTCACCCAAAACGGCTTCACTGTTCACCTTCACGCGGTGGAAGTAGGCGCTCGTGGCCTGCCAGCTAAATCTTTGTTTCACCTTTTTAAAGATCTTGGTCTCTCCAGGAAAATAATCAACTCCTTTCTAGAAAAATTATCTAAAACCGCGATTTCTGCATCTCAAATTCTATGGCTTCAAAGGGGGAGTGAATGGGTGGTAAGGTGAACGCTCACATGTGGCAAGACAGCTGTCCTAAACCTACCACCGCCGGTCGTTAGTCCGGAATCCACCCTTCACCTCCCAGAAGTGTAATAATTATTTATGATGGGCCCGATTTTTGGTCGGTGAATTCCATGGCAGCTCTGTTTGTATTTTATTTTTTATTTTATGGACGCAGAAAGAGTAGGAATAGAAATCAGTATTATGACACGGAATTTTTAGTAAACTGTCAGAGGCTGACTGAAGTATAAGACCGTGGAAATTTAATGGTTCAAAAAGCTCGTGGAGATATGATGGTGTTGATTGGGAGAGTACACAATGGAAGAGAGCTTGTATATGAACGTTTCTCCTTTGGCGTGCTGGCAACCACTTTAACTGTGCTCTATATTCGGACACGTGATCATACTTACGTAGACCGAAGATGAATCGTATGCATACATTTTGCAAACGTTCAAGTTTGGGACTTAGTCCACGGACTCGTTGCGTACGGCCGCCGCTATATGCAAACTTTTTATCCCTCTGGGAGCCGTGTTTATTTACGGTGAAGTGTTTATCAGTGTTATTATTACTAATATTATGTATGTCAACGCATGAGAGCTTATCCATGAAATCCAACGTTTTCACACCGGACAATTATTTCATCACCTTAAAGCTTTTTAACTGCTCGAAAGCCAGCCTTCGCGTCCAAAACACTACGCTGCATCTTTTTGGTCAAATTTGGTAAATTAATACTGACAATATCGTTTTTTCATGATTTCCCTTTCGTTATTTAGTAATTAATCTTGTTAGTCATGTATATTATATATTTACATAATATATAATATACCTGATGGTTATATTATATACATAACGGTTACGCGCGGATCTGTCAAACGACGCAAAGTGCCTATAGGCACTGTTGGCGTCCGACGGGTTAAAAAATGTATGTGCCTAACGCGTCGTTTGGCGAAAATACCGTGCAGTGGACAAGAGCTTACGTTTTTTTTTGGACGTGGCTAACGCGCCGTATGTTAAAAATAATGTGTCGTGGACAAAAAAAAATCGAGATTCAGGGATATCTAGAATCTTATTTTCGAAAGAATTTTCCAGTTCATCGACTTAGGGATGGATCATCTCCAACCATAGTTAGTTAGTTAGTTTAAATGGGCTTTTTCCCGCACTTGGCCTCTTGATTGGGCCGTTGTGCGTGGCTCATGTTATTATTTATGTTACTCCAGCCAACCCAGGCTGTCCCAGAAGGTTAGCAGCCTGTTTGGGTTGCTACAGGCCTCCGGGACAGATGCTGGAGATTGTAGTATTTTTGCCCGTTGCTCTGCCACGCTCCTGCATTCCATGAGCACATGCTGTTGCGTTTCTTTTTCCTCCATGCATCCTCTGCATAGAGGGCTGTCTGACACACTTATGGTAAACAGGTGTTTATTTAGGGGACAGTGGCCTGTCATAGTACCTATGACTTTACGGATTTTGTCCCTTTTTAATCTGGTGAGGTTGCGGGCAAGTTTTTTAGACGCTTCCGAAACCGCATTCTTTGTTTGCCTGCATCCTGCGTTTTTTTTTTCTTTCAGTAAGGTGTGTTTCATCGGTGTTCGGGCCTGGGGTATGGGCATCAAGGGTTCCGGTCCATATACTATTTTCATTGATCCCCCTTTTGGCCATCTCCAACCATTAGCTTGACTTCAATCCGCATCTCGAACATGTGATCTTGAAGTGTCACCGACTCGTAGGTTTCATTACCGCATTCATTATCAACTACATAATAAAAACATTGATATCATGTTTTGTAAGATTATCCGGAGGCATGTGTTACCCAGAGAAAGAGTGCTATGGTACTCCCTGAACTTTCTTTGAAATAATTATTTGCAAAGGTTGATTGCTCGTAATTGAGTAGCATTCTTCATTTATGTCACTTTTTGTTTCATAGGGACGATCACCCAGCGGAGTCCGTCTGAGAACAGTAGCCTCGACCACTCCTCACGAGAGAAGATTCACCGCATGGATAGGTAATAATTTATGATGAAAAATAAATATAAATAGAACAACCATGGAACTCTATGACAGGATACGGGCTTATCATAATATTGGCCTTCAATGCCAAAATGATTGGACAATAATTGGGGACTTTTGCATTCCGCCTCCAATGCACTGGAAGATAATGTTGTATGACTGGATGCCAGAGCCGCTGAAACTTTATTTAAATGCCTTTTGGCATATACTTCCAGACCCTAGTAACCTCACTCGTTAGAGTTATGCCTAGGGTAGTTCATGTCCCCTTTGTAGCAATACCCCTAACACAGCAAGACATATTCTAGCTGGTTGCAAGGTGGCCTTAGATCAAGGACGGTACACTTACCGCCACGACGAAGTCCCTTGCTGTTATTCGCAAGGTAATTAGCCTCTCAGTGGCTCGCGCCAACAAGGGTTTGACGGTACCCTCCAATCCCCCAATACAGTTTGTGCGGGATGGCTCTAAAGGCAAAAAACATTTATCTACAAAACCTTTCTTAATAATCAAGAAAGCTTCAGAGTGGATTCTGGAGATCGATTCGGTCTCTAAACAGTATAAATTCCCTGAAAGTCTCGGATGCACAGCCCTCCGTCCAGATATAACTCTTTAACTCTAACGCTCTATTTTGGAAGGTGGCCATTATTGTAGAATTAACTGTTCCATGGGAATCAAATATCTCAAAAGACCACGAGTTCAAATTAAATAGATGCCATGAACGGCTTCACTGTTCACCTTCACGCGGTAGAAGTTGGCGCTCGTGGCTTACCAGCCAAATCTCTGTTTCACCTCTTTAAAGATTTTGGTTTTTCCAGAAAAATAATCAACTCTTTCCTAGAAAAAATATCTAAAACTGCAATTTCCATATATCAAATTCTATCGCTTCGAAGGGCCCCCCCTTCGAAGCGATAGTCCGGAATCCACCGCTCACCCCCCAGAAGTGTAATAATAGTATTATGATGGGCTCGTATTTTATTTATTTATAAGTGGCATTCTAATATCTCTGTATTATTTCCGGGATGTAATCAGCCTTTATAAAAATGTGATAGATTGCACTAATAATTTAATGATATTATTGATTAAATAATGGGTTTTTATAATCGATTGGTTTTTTATAAAAAAATCATTCATTGTCAATGTTATCATATATGGCAAAATATATTGCTATTTGTTTCGCCGGACAATGCTATAGTGCCACCTGCATGGCCCCGGTGCAGAAGAGTTGTCAAAATGTCTTATGGCATTGAGCAACTATTACCCTATATTATATCAATGGTAGCAAGAAGTCATCCCACTGTGGTAGAATTTTGCTATGCTTTGTTGTTCTCCCTTTCGAACTAAAGTTTTAGCTGCTTTGTTGTTTTTTTTAGCTGTTATCGTTTGACGTTTGTCTTTCTTACAGTGTTTGCTGCGTCTCATTTTATAAAAGGGTTCGAGGTGCTAGGCACAATATAATTTTAGTTTCGCTGGGCAATGCTATTAGCGCCACCTGCATGTCGCCGGTGCAGAAGGGTAGCCAAAACGTGCCATGGCATTGAGCAATCCAATGCCCTATATAATCAATGACATAACTATGATGTGATCCTGGAGGAGAGGCCCCAGGTTTTGCCCATCATATCTTAACTGTATGATGTTTTTCTTTTAACAGTTGGATCAATTGTCAAATTTTACCCATCATAACTTTATGATGTTTTTCTTTTGAACAGGTGTATTAATTCTTACATTTTGACCATCATATCTTGACTTTATGATGTTTTTTCTTTTAACAAGTGGATTGATTCTCAAATTTGCTTATCATATCCTAACTTTATGATGTTTTTCTTTAAACAGATGGATCAATTCTCAAATGTTGTCCATCATATCTTAACTTTATGATGTTTTTCTTATAATAGGTGGATCAATTCTGGCATCGATCGGTACCTTCCAGCAAATGTGGATAAGCTCTCAAGAATACGACGAGTCAGGAAAAGGACAAGTGGAGAGAAAATGTCCGTAAATTTACCGATATTTCATAATGATTATAAGATTTTTCTAATATTAAATTTAAATAAATGAATGAACTGAATACTTGTTTTAACCCGTCAGCTATGTAACAACCAAATTTGTTTGCACATCAGAACACCGTTGACTACGTAACGACCAATATTGGCGGCTTGCTCCCGGAGCGCACAGTAATATTATTTTATAATTCAAACGCATCCTAAAATCCATACCAAATATCTCATTATTACCATAGACACATAGACGGCCGCTAAAATAATTTCGCGCATCATTAAACGGATATTTCTGGTAAAATTCCATTGTCAAACATCGCTGTTTGGTCGTCATTGTCATGAACAGCTTTTTTGTGTTTTTTTAGTGTTTTCAGTTGGATTACGAATAGAGATGTAAGTAAATTTGATTCTAGAACACTATCAACCGAATTCAGTGATTTTATGTACATTTTATTCCAATTTTACCTGTTTTATTGAGTTTTTTTGCGATAAATGACTCTAAAAATGCAAAATGTCTGCCTAATTCGTTGACAAAAACCATATTAGTTTGTTTTCCGCTGAAATATATAAAGTTTTCGGCATATAAAAAAAATATATTTTTTCGAGAATCATCAAAATGTTATCAATCTAAATATTTTTGTATGTAAATAAGAAAAACGAAATATTACCTTTGATAGAGAATCTAATAAAGATCACGATAGTATTTACAATTTCTAAATCGGGTTCCGTATTTTTCCGTAAGACAAGTACAAGTTAGAAATGCCGAGTTTTTTTCACTTTTTCGACTTTCTCATATTTATTCATAATTATCTAATTGTTTTACAAAATGAGATTTCAATATTCCATATACGAAATTTCAATGCGATCGATGCACAGTTATTCTTTTTATGATTGCTATAGTAGTTCCATAGTTATAGTACTTTTTGTCGAGCGCGGCGATATTGCAAGAAATTCCAATAAATTTCCGCGGTCTGCCATGAAATTATGCCGCTACTCGAAGGGTTAATATAAAATCGAAGACTATCGTAGTTGTATGACGTTATACAACCTCTGTCCAAAATGTTCGGTGAATGATGTCAGAATGCTCACATGTGTAATGTTGGGTTGGCTGGAGTAACATAAATAGAAACATGAGCCACGCACAACGGCCTAATCAAGAGGCCAAGTGCGGGAAATAGCCCAGGAAAACTAACTAACTAACTGTGTAATGTAAGAGTAGGAAACCGGCGCATCCCTCGCTGGACAGGTCGAGACTGGTCTGAATGAGTTTCTAAGCGGTGGCGCTGTGAGTGTCTTATCTTGTGGAAACAGCCTCATCTCTAGATGAGGCTGTTTCCACAAGATGCTTTAACCTTTTTAAAGTCAAGGGCCGACTATTCTTTGATTTTGGTTCGGCGGGCCACAACACAAGGAAAACATTCCATTATAAATTTGGTGATTAAAAAACAATAATAATTACAGTTATTTATTATAACATTTTACAGGGAAATGGGGACATATTTTAATAAAAATCAATGAGATGTTTGACATTGTTTTCTCAAGGGGAACATAGGTGATTCTGGTTCTTGCCTTGGACTTCACGTTTTTCATTCGAGAAGATAACTGCATTGCTATTTGGTGCCAAAAAGAGATGTGATTTTCAGTGCAGATCTCCGATTTTAGGAAAATCAGAAAACGGGGTGTACTTTGAATAAAACTCGAGCAAACCTAAATTAAATTTATCTTTTAAAGTACAAATGCGCTGTAACTATCAATCCGTCTGAACTTCTGCAGGTACATCTTCGACAGAAATGCTGAATGGACGAGCAAACAATAAATAAAATACAAACGGAGAGCTGCCATGGGACCGGAGTCGGGGCCCATCATAATACTATTATTACACTTCGGGGGGGTGAGCGGTGGATTCCGGGCTAACGACCGGCTGTGGTAGGTTTAGGACAGCTATCTTGCCACATGTGAGCGGTCACCTTACCACCCATTTACTCCTTCTTCGAAGCCATAGAATTTGAGATGCGGAAATTGCGATTTTGGATATTTTTCTAGGAAAGAGTTGATTATTCAAGGTCTTTAAAGAGGTGAAACAGAGATTTGGCTGGTAGGCCACAAGCGCCAACTTCCACCGCGTGAAGGTAAACAGTGAAGCCGTTCCTGGTGACGGTATTTGCGACATCATAGTATTTATTTAATTTCTACTCGTAGTCTTTTGGGATATTTGATTCCTATGGAACAGTTAATTCTACAATGGGCTAACTTCTGAGATAGAGAGACTCTTTTCATTTATCCGAAAATCGGTAAAACGAGGGTCGAATTTTGCTTTCAGATCTAGCAGTGCAGTAATGTATTTGTCCATGTTTGAAATTTGACAAGACGACAAATGCATGGTGACATTTTTTTAAATTGATCGATCCACAAATCCTACTTCACTTAAGCGCATTTAAACGGGCGCAGGCGGGTTGCCAGGAACGCCACGCGGGTTGAAGACCCTTGATCTAGATAAGTGATTCCCAAAGTGGTCCAGGTGGACCCCCAGGGGTCCACGGGAGACACGACGGGGGTCTACGTTGGTGTGAAAAAAATGGGAGTTCACAATTTATAAATGGGGTCCATGAAAATTTATCTAGTTTCGATAGTAAAAAACAAAAATGTTGGCTTGGCTTTACCATTGATTTTACACTATAAAATCAATGGCTTCTTTACCTATCAATGTTTATTAAGCATTAATTTCCTTTTTAAGACCTTTAATTTTTTGAGTAGTGTATTTTAGGAAGGTCGGCGACTGTTACGGAATTGCATATTCGATATCGATTACAACGCTTGTCGAGACTTGCAAAGCGCCGCCCGCCCGCAACGCTTGTTCAGACGTGGAAAGGGACGAAATACGACTTGTGCTGTGCTTGCAATCTTGCATGAACTTGTTTGATTCTTCACCAATACCTATGTATATCAATTTTCATGGCTATCGGTTGCACGGTATAGAAGTTGATGTGCTGCGGCGCCATCTAGTGGCAAGTTACAACAATGTGTATACTATAAAAAACCTTCTCCATGAAAAAATACATATTTGTGACAACTGTAATGGTGTTTCGTCAAACGGTATCAAGCACAAATTTACCAATGTTAGATAATATTATATAGATAGATAATCAATGCGTCTATGGAAGTTTCCATCCACTCAGGTTTATCTGTAATCATCTATAGCTATGTAGTTTATTTCTATATATACCTAGATTATTTTTTGGGGAAGTCCCTAATCATTGACGCCGAATCGCCGATTTTAGGAATATGGTAGTAATGTAGTAGCAGTGGGTCCACCGAAACCAGTAAAATTTTGAAAGTGGTCTACGAGAAATAAAAGTTTGGGAACCTCTGATCTAGAGTGAAGGTGTTGTGCGCGCGATCGAAATTTAAAATGGATCAGCAAAGGAATATGCTGTTCTGTTTCAATCTTGGAAGTCACCGAAAAAGACTCATGAAATGCTGATAACAGTTTCGGATAAAGGATGATGGGCGTTTTGGTATCGACCACCAATAGCGATGAGTCATATGTCGTTGGATAGGTCTTTTTATGTAGAATATTAGTTACTATGGCGATATTCTCGAATTCGTTGTCTGTTTTGCGTTATTTTGGTTTGAACATGCCTGATGTCCAATAATTAGGCTTTTGATTCTATTTATATTTACCAAGGCATTCTTATTAGAAAACGGAAAGCCGTTCTGAATCAAGTAAATCGTTGAATGCGGGTTGCCTTCCACCTCCCTAGCAGCCTCCAACTAGGCATGGTGCGCGGGCGCAGGTAGTCTTTAGTCGATCGGCTGTACGTTGTGTGAGACTACGTCCTTCCTTTAATCTTTCACTGTTACCTGTACCTATTTTTAACATTGACACCGACTTTTTAATGGACTTGTATTAACTGTAAATGCTGTGGAAGGAATGCAAGTGTGGAAGGAATGCAAAGAATGGAAAAAATGCAAGTCGAAAACTTCCCCCTACTGAATGAAGAAGAACTTATTTTGCTTGTTTGAAGCAATCGAAAGACGAATAGGAGAAAATAGGAAGCCGGTTTGGTCATTTTCCAATACCACAGCAGGAAATAGCAAACACTGAAATTTAGATGGTTGCTTAGTTTAGAGATTGGTTGTTTGAAGGGTGAGTGTTTCTAGATTAAAAAGGCCTTGTAAACCTACATCTCTGTTCGCAAGTCAAAGACAATCAACCAATCTCGTTTAAATATAAAGCAATCCCTAATTCAACCAAGGGACCCCTTTCTCCACTATGTACTATGTATGTAAGTGGCTTTTATTATTATTTTCTTCATAATCATCCCTCTAATCAATTCTATAAAGTATATATATATATATATATATATATATATATATATATATATATATATATATATATATATATATATATATATATATATATATATATATATATATATATATATATATATATATATATATATATATATATATATATATATATATATATATATATATATATATA